>OZ004595.1:4210598-4810598 GCA_963924555.1 Crambe crambe | reverse complement strand
GGTAGTGGCTTACAAGGACCTAAGAAACCTGATCCTTTCATGTCCTTATACAATCCATGCAGTTAGTTGTGTAAACCATAGAACAAACTGTATCCACCTATTCCTGACAACCAACCTGCAATGCAGTATACTTCTTGAGTACAGTAGCTTTAGCTTATCAAATAAAAAGACTTTGGGAGTTTGTTTATTTTTTTATTATTATTATTTTTTCCTGGTCAGTGAACTAAAACTCGTAAGCTCTCGTTTCATTTTCACTATCTCATTGTATTTTTAATGGACATGCATTGGAGAATAAGTAACCCCCCTAGCTCCAGTAGTCTTCTCAATAACAATGGCTATAAATTTAGTATAGTACATGAGAGTAAGGATTTATGTAAATATATTGATAGTTATGATATTCTGAGCTGCATTTTTGAAAACAGTTGTCGTGTTTGTAATAGTACATTCCTTTTAATGTTGTACTAGGGACAAAATTTCAGGTATGTGTGCGTATGTACATGTACGTATAATCACCAGTGTTATTGTGTTTGAACAGATTGTTATAAAAACATGGCTAGCTGCAGGTCTAACCTTCTGACAATCAATGACCAGCATTAGATAAGCTAGCATCTAATTATAACTGGCTATTTTTCAACTACTCCAGGAGAGTATCAGTGTAAGAGTAGGAAGAGTGTAGGAAGAGTGGTGCTTGCTTTCCCGACAGGTTGCCACAGTGGTTATCTCATTATTCGCGGCATTTAACATGGAATCTTGGGGGCAATTATCTCTCCTCTGTGACTCAGTGATTCGAAGGTGCTCAATTGAAGACCTAAAAACTGAATCCCAATCTGAAATGCTGACACTTGACACCTTGAAAGTGTGCTTCTCTGTCTAATCCTTTTTGATCTTGCTACCCCTGGAATCTAGCAAGTTCTTATATCCAATCCTCCCCCCTCCCATGGCCCATCAGTAATCCTCCATGGTAACAAAATAACTGGCTATTAGGGATCCCCCCCAAAAATGCGTGGATAAATCAGGTTGTACCATATTTTTGAGGTTCTGGCTGTTACATAGCTCACAGGGAAAAAAAACTGTTTCCTTTCAAAAGTGATTAGCATAGAGATTGTCAATTCTCTGTTCACATGCAAAGTGATTTGAGCTGGGGACTGTGTTAATTTCTGTTTCCAAGAGAGTTTTTCTTCAAGCTGCATGCTTCCGTGAGGTGTTTAATTAATAGGTCCTTGTACAGCAGTTCAAGGTGTCACTTTTTGGAACAATCACATTCAGTTTTAGCCTACAAGCCGGTTAGCTTACCTCTTGCATTCATCTTTTGTCATGAATGCAACTAGCTAATGGTCACGGCTGGAAAATGCTTTCTCTTTCAAGTATAGACTCTACAAAAAAAAAAAGACCTACGTCGTAGAAAAAAAATCCCAGTGGCAAAATCCACCAAACACCCGACTGACAGAATTTGGATAATTGAATTAAAGCACATCTTTCAATGACATCATCATAATAGCAGCAGTTGGTTGTGTATTCGAAGATAAATGAAGCATACTAGTTCAGTGTGTTGTTTAAACTATGCATGAAACTTCACTGTATGATTCACAAACTTTTAAAAAAAATTTAAAAACTGAAATATGTCCAAACCAAACATTCTCTCTCTCTCTCTCTCTCTCTCTCTCTCTCTCTCTCTCTCTCTCTCTCTCTCTCTCTCTCTCTCTCTCTCTCTCTCTCTCTCTCTCTCTCTCTCTCTCTCTCTCTCTCTCTCTCTCTCTCTCTCTCTCTCTCTCTCTCTCTCTCTCTCTCTCTCTCTCTCTCTCTCTCTCTCTCTCTCTCTCTCTCTCTCTCTCTCTCTCATTATAGCCGAGTCCAGGGGCAGGTTCGGCCCCGCCTGCCGCCCCTCCATCAGCTTCTGCCCTGCCTCCTGGTCCCTCCACAAGCCAGCCCAGTTCTAACTTCAAGATCCCGGTACCGGAGACTCTGGACAGGATCAAAGAGGAGTTTACGTACCTCCAGGCTCAGAATCAAGGGTGAGAATTAAGTATGACTCAAAATTTAATTAGTGGAAGTTACAATATAAAAATGGGTAGTTCAAAGTTTAAACTGATATTGAAATATACAAATTCCTTGCATGTTGAAGGCATGAGCCTAGTGCATGGGTACGTAGTTCAAAGTTCAAACTGATATTGAAATGTACATAAATATCAATAGTACAACATAATACCTAGTATCAATAGTGCAATCTCAAAACGTTCTCTGTAGCTGCTGGGTTAATTTTGAGGTATTCACTGAACTGAAAGATGTGGAGGCACATGTGAAGCCTTTACCATAATGATATGCCATTTATGCTCTTTTGTGGTAATAAACACTAGTGGTTGGTGCGTGTGTGAATGCAGCTGCTTGATTGACTCACTTGTGCATGTAGCATGAGATTGCCAAGCAATTGTTAAGTCCACTTGTTAGATGGATTTCGTTCCATCACCTGTGCCAAGTCTGTTTGTGGAGAGTGTGGGCAATAGGCTATAAGGAAAGGGACTTTACTGACATAACAAAGAGGTCCCACGTCTATTATGCTCTTTCTTTCAACAATGAAGGGGGTTCAAATCCTTATGTACATATGAACAAGATAGATACATTATTATTTAGATTAATTCACACTTTGGATTGTCCTGTCTTGAGAGAGGTGTCCTTTTCTTAAGAGAAGTATCTTTAGATTGGTGTCTTTAGACATCAGATGGTTATCCTTAGAACAGAGCAGTGTCCTTAGACTCCAGACAGACAGGTGTCCTTAGCCTGAGAGGGAGATATTGTAGAGGTATCCTCATTTCAGGGGTAGAATGCAGCATTGAGAGTTCTTCCAAGTGCTAGCTGATTTTTCTCACTTGCTGTTTTGTTTGAAGTTGTTAGGGCTTGTTTATAGGCATTTAGTACATGTTTAGGTGGTGATTATCATGTTTCCCTTGTGGTACAGGACAGTAGAGATTCTTAATTCTCTCAGCCCCTTGCTCACCTCTTTGCCCCCTCAATCTCCCTCCCCTTCTCTTTCGCCTCCTCCCTCCTTCTCCCTCCCCCCTTCTCCCTCTCTCTCTCCCCGTCTCTCTTCAGTACCTTGAAAGTGAATGAGTGAGTAACAGAGATGCATTCCTTTTGTTATTATTCAGTAATTGGATGGCTCAACGATATTCATAGCCCATCATAATTGGATTCATGGTGATTACAGCAGTGGAGCTAGAAGAGCATGCTTTATCACTACCATACTTGGCCCTCCAGCCTTAGTAAAAACTCTGGGCAATGGTTTCACCCTCAATGAATACAATTGTGGTCTATGAATATCGTTAAGAAGTAGTGGGTGGATGTATGAAATGCAACCCCAAATCCACAATTTCGAGATATTCATGACACCACTGATCTTGTGATTTTTTTTTGTTCTGTACCTGAAGTGCTATTGTTATTTGAAAAGGCCATGCACTACACGCACTACTAACTGTTACTACCTGCAGCTTATCAATTTATACCCACCCAAATGCTGCATGAGTTGCACAATGACGTTGTCATGTGATAGTGTGTGTACATGTGTTCATTTGCGTGTGAGAAGAACTTGATCGGGTGCTTGGATGCTATTCGTCAAACATTTCTCTCCACAGGCTAAACTACTAATTTTAGTAATCCTCATCACGAATATAGACTCCATCAAAGAACTTTTCTGTGTCTAGTTCAAAGGCAACCTTACGCTTATCCTTCTTCCTAATTTTCACAAGCTTACATTTTTGTAGCAATGACATGCTAAGAATACTTTTTTCTCACCAGAGAAGCTGATAGTGGCAGTGCTGACATACATGCACATGGAGGCATTTTTTAATGGGTTGTGTAAACCGATATTCATCTGTCATGAAATTGGTTGTGGAATTCACTGCTTACTATGACTAAAGTCCTAGACCTGTGAGGCCCTCCACAATAATCATTACATCATCAATCATTCTATTCATTGGTCAGTGGCTCAAAAGTAATTACTCTCTCCTGAGGATAAGAATGAGAGTGGTATACTGGAATGTGATATTGGATATTCAGCCAATTTCTGAATGTGAACTTTATAGCATCACTCTCAAGAGGAGCATGAACCATCTGCTTAAGGGTGCTTGCAACCCTCCGCCCACGGATGGTTGCTAGGGGAGTATAACTCCAGAGCTGTTTAGAGCAGCAATAAGCAAAATATCCTAGCTATACAGTACCATGTCACTACCACACACACCAAAATTTTTAAATATTGCCTAATTTTCGTGGGTGCTATGAACGACTTTGCTAATGCCTGTAATTCTCAGGAACTGTTGGACTTACTTGGATAATTTTTTCTCTCAGACACCTTCTATCTGTATTCTACAACATAACATTGAGTTTTTCTGAATTTCAATATTAATTTTTTGTTTATGCTTATTTTTTCATGCCGGACCTTGTGATTTGAGAAGTCTAAGCTAGATATAGAAAAAAACTAACTGTTACGTTGATCACCTTAACTTATGAAAGCTGCATGCAAAAAATGAGCTGATTCGAACCAGTGATTCCTGAGATGTACGAAGTGATCAAAATTTTATGGTTTAAGGTATTTTAGCCACACCATGCCCCACCCCCTCTTAATAACTATTACATAGTGTGTAGATTGATCCTATCTGAAGATAAGACTATAAAATTATCCAACTAGCTGCAGTATAAGTGCAGGACAACCTTTTCAAATTCTAGAAATAGAAGCACGGGCGTTGCTATTGCAAGCACCCTTAAAAGGCTGCATTAGTACCTGAACATCCTGTACTTAAATTCAGGATGGTTATCCAAAGGAGTGGGAAATATATTTAGGTTGCTAGTGGACCACAGACAGAGATGGTTGTACAAATGGAACGAGCTTTCAAGGACCACAGAAACCTGATCCTCCAATTCCTCTTGCGTCCTACTGCTAATCCATGCAGTTGTGTAAACCTTAGACCCAGCCACTCACAGGAATAGCCCTGACAGGGCTCAGTTGTATAGTTGTCCTTGCCTCTATCAAAACCAATTTGCACAAGGATTAGCTAAAGTTTTGATAGACTGCCATTCTTGGGCCACTACAGGCACTCTTTATGGTCAGGCTCTTCCCATTGGAGAATAGTCTGAGGTTTCCAAGGACTCCTGCTCTATACCTCTCCCTGAGACAGCAGATTGCAGTGATCTTGCAATATGAAAATCCAACCAAAATTTACATAGCCTCCTTTCAAATGACTTTGGAGTTGGGCTACTTGAAAGGAGGCTATATAAATTTTGGTTTTGCAGTTTTGGATTTCCTGTTGCAAGATTGCTGTATTGTAGATTTCAGGACGGTTGTCCATAAGTAGGTATGTAGTGACTTACAAGGACCTAAGAAACCCGATCCTTTTATACAGACAGTCCATGCAGTTGTGTAAACCATAGGACAAACTGTATCCACCTATCCCCCCTAACCTTCCTGACAACCAACCTGCAATGGACAGTAGTCAGGGGTGAGGAAACTTGCCTTCTTATCCTGTAGCATGTAGTGTATGTGTAGTACATGGTCTATTTGATCCCTTGATATTCATTATAACTGCTACAACTTTAAGCTCATAGAGTGGGTGATCAGCTCTCTGCTGGTATTTTAAAGGTGAAATTTGATCGAGAACTGAGATAGCAAATGATTAAGGGATGAAGTGAACACAATTGACTTTTATTGTGCAAGTTGTGCGGTGCAGTTATACAAAACTATCTTATCAGCTACTTGTACAATGGTTTCTCAAGCACTTCATGTCACCTTGGACTCGATCCTCTCAATCTTCACCCCCTCTCAGAGTCTGCCTTCTCAATATAAAATGAGGTATCTGTGTGTGTGTGTGTGTGATTGTGTCAGCTGGGACAACTGATTTTTCAGCATTAGTCACAAGAAGATTCCAGTATGGACTCACTTATTTTAGAGGGTGGAAAGGGTGAGGTATTATGAATTCAGGAAAGACAAGGCACCTCAGGACACAGGACACTTCAGGACGCTTCAGGACCCAGGACACCTCTGGACACAGACATCTCAGGACACTGGACACAGGACATCTCAGGACATAGGACACCTTGATCAGGACATTTCTCTCATTCTTATTGCATTGCAACATGCAAAAGGATTTACATTCCTGTTGTGATCATATAAACACGTGCCTCTACATTATGTCCCAGTGATGTATGTGCTCAATTCACTGACATCCCACTTCCACCTCACTTCCACATTGAGAAATTATGCTGATGAGCCTTAATTGGAATTATTTTTCATGGTCAGGTGACTATGTTGATGAGCCTTAATTGGAATTATTTTTATGATCAGGTGACTATGTTGATGAGCCTTAATTGGACTACGTTGATGAGCCTTAATTGGACTATGTTGATGAGCCTTAATTGGAATTATTTTTTATATGGTCAGGTGACTATGTTGATGAGCCTTAATTGGAATTATTTTTATGGTCAGGTGACTATGTTGAGCCTTAATTGGAATTATTTTTTTATGGTCAGGTGACTATGTTGATGAGCCTTAATTGGAATTATATGGTCATGTGGACTGGTATGTAATTATCATCATCACTACACCTGAATCACTTGTAGCTATGTCAAAAATAAATCTGGTACCATGGTGACCTACTCAAGTATGCATTTCCCCCTTAGACTTGTAAGGTTTGCTGTTACCAAGAACCTTTTAATTCCCCCACTCTTTGTGGAATATAATGTGTTTCCATATTCCGTGGTTTTGCCCTTATAAGTCCATCAATCAGTTGAGAGTTGTGCAAGGATTATAGTGAAACTCTCTCTCAAAAAAAGAATCTTTCAGAGATTCAGGGGGTGAATTCACACACATCTGCAAGAAAGCTTCAGGACTACTAATTATGGTTCCATTAGCCTTGTATTTATGTGCAAAGCAGAGAGAGAGAGAGAAAGAGAGAGAGAGAGAGATCAAAAATCCAGAACCAAGTAGTTAGTTCAGTCATGCTGTATCATAGCAACCCAGGCATAACAATCAAATAAAACATCTCAATGAAGGAAAAAAAAAGAGAGAAGATACTCCCAGAAAGACAAAGATTTGAAGAGAGGTGTCCTTACTATAATCATGGCTATTTCAGTAGAGTATCCTGATTGAAAAATTCTACTGTGAGCTGTGTGCTTTTAAATTATGAAATTTCAGGCCTTCCAGTATGACTGAAGGCTACTGAAGTGGTTAAAACTTACCTGAGACACATATATACTAGTAATGCATGCAAAATCATAGAACGGAGAAGAACATGATGGTGCTCAAGTGGTTTGTTATGACTTGATCTGTGAGCCTGCAAAGAGCACACCTAACATTCCTGGGTAATGCGAGCTGATCGAAGCCATCTTGTGAAATTTCAACTCTATTGTGTCCTGATATAGTTCTTTTGGATCCTGATATGATTGATAGAATGTGATGTGTCCTGGTCGTAGAAGTGTCCTAATCATATCACATAGGGTAGCCAGCAAAGAGTGATGTATTACGTACATCTTGCACAAGGGGTCATTTTTATCATCAGGTCAATGTTCTAGCCAAAGACTGGAAGAGTGGAGCTCCCCCACTCTATTTCTCCCTCCCCCCACCTTATTGTTACTGAACTATTAGTTACATTCCCTAGCATTTCATGCTTTTGGACCCCTTGCCGCACAATTTTGTTGTTATGGTAATAGCATGAAATGAGGAAACTGTGTTTGAGTTTACATAGAGTAGGCTCTTATCTTGCAAACCCATTAGCATTTCCCTCTGGACCAGTTAATAATGAGTGTTATCATGACATGATCATTTTCTAATTCTCTTTGTTCTCTCTCTATCTACGTACATATGCATATACTTGATCCCCACCACCTCCTCTTCTCTCTCACTTCCTTCCCCCTTGTCTCCATCCATCTCTCCTACGTCTTTAATCCTTGTTCTACGTACATTTAATAGGAGCTCGTGCAAATGCATCTATCCTTATGGTATAGAATGTGTCCTGATAGTGTCCTGATAACTGTGTCCTGATAACACTGTAACCTTCAAGTAGTTTCTTTCTCTTTCTATTATCTGACACTCCCTTTTCCTCCTTACAAGTTGATGATCATATCTTGTTCCCCCTTACAGCCTTAAAAGAGAACTTGAAAAGGTCACCAATGAGAAAGGGGAAATCCACAGACATTACATCATGGTGAGGTCATAGTTAATTAAAATACCGATCCTGCTTATTTGTTAATAGGCTGTAAATAGAAAACTAATTTTTTTATGTGTGTAGAGTTCTAACAAAATATTCTTAACCTTTGCACTTTGGTAACTATGAAAGCCTGATAATAGCATAATAAGGATAGTGGTTGCCTCTAGCTGGCTATCACTGACACTCTAAACACTGTGAATATGTGGCTGCATTTCCAGATAAACAAGAGTACCTGATGATAAGTCAGCTGTTATGTGGATTTGACTGGTAAAAATGGACTGGACAAATGAATGCCAGACAAGCATTGTAACTAGCTGATGATAGTCCTAATGTGGATTTATCTGGAAAAAAAAATGATCAGACAAAATGAGGGAATTGTCCATATGTAACTGATGATAATCCCATAGCTTAATTTTAACATGAATTTGACCAGATAAGGCAAAAATTAACAGTAACAGATTTCATATGTGCTCCGGAGCATGCAAGATAAATATATTCTTCCTGTGGACTGTCAACGTTTTGTGCTATGAGGTATGCAAGAATTAACATCCATAGAAAGTCACATTACTGAACCCGTACAGAAGAAACAGAAAACTGTAGTTTTGAGCATGCTAGATACATGACAGATTTATGTTATCAAGTATGCAAGAACTGATGGGCGGTCAATGGAGCTTGTAATGAGTGATACAATTCACCAGGTAAACCGAGCTTGACTGGCTTAATCAACAGGCCAATATTCCACGCGTAGCTGCAGCTCATTAACCGGCCGGCACTGTGTGCACCCTCATGGCTATATTAACCTGGCTATATGAACCAGGAGGCACTGCATGCACCATCATGGCTATATGAACCGGGCGGCACTGCGTGCACCATCATGGCTATATGAACCGGGCGGCACTGCGTGCACCATCATGGCTGTATGAACCGGGCGGTGACTGCATGCTTGACTGCCTTTTACCCAGCTATATCAATAATTGGATCATTAGTGAAGCTATGCACTCAAGTATGTGCCTATGAAAACTGCTCAATACTTGAGGAATCTTTGGAATGTTTTTCCAGTTTGGTAATCAATCATAATGGGAGAAAAAATGTCACCAAGTGCGAGACAGAAGAATCCACTAATCTATATGGCAAAAATTTATATATTTGTGCTGAATCAGCAGTTATACGACTTCCATATTTAGATAGGCTCCTTGGCCAAATATAGTGCATAGTTTGTATGGGATATCCATTCAGCCGACAATCAGTTAATATGTCTTTGTAAACAGAGGAGTAGAGCAGTATTATTGTAGTACTAGCTAGGAATCTTACAATTAGGGCTTATCTTTGCAGAAGCATAAGAGAGAAAGCAAGAGTTCTCTCTTTATATGTTGGGAGGATGGCATAATCATATGCTTTTATGGACAAGATAATCGAGTGTGATAATAAGTAGTAGGTAATTAATTTTAGGCAAGCAGATGCACACTTGGAATTCAAGTCTAATAAAAGTTCAATTTGAAGCAATTCAATATTGTTTCAGACATGTACTGGCTTCCATGACAACATAATTGTAATGCATTGGAACATTATGTTAAATTATTGCATAGTAGACTTTTCCTTAATTGCATACCACCATCTATCCAATTGTATTCCAAAGAGTGTGTGTTGCTCCAGCAATATTATGACACTGGAAAGGTCTACAATAAGAGTCAAGTTCTTGTCTCTATCCAATTATGTTCCAAAGAGTACACATGTCACGTGTTGCTCTGGCAATGGTGACCCTACCGGAAAGTCTACAATTAAGTTCTAACTTGTCTCTGTCCAATTGTGTTCCAAATGGTGTATCTCTCTCTGATTGGTGAACCATGTACGTACGATATGGAGACTGCTGATGTTTGAAGACATAAAAAAAGTTTGTGTGTGCAACCAACAAGACACGCTTAACATGTATGCATGCATGGGTAGATTTCTGTTGATATACAATGTGACAACTCAAGATTTGATGGCTTCAAGAGGAAATTATAGCATTAGAACCTGATTGGGTTATCCTTTTGCAGGTTGCTAGTTGTAATGGTGAAGGTGAGGGAAAGAGAAATCTTTACAAGCATTGGGTTCCACTTTCATAATGTGGTAAACAAATTGTATGCAAACATTATGTTTGAACTGATGTATTAGAGCTGGTTTGATAAGAGCCAGTTTGATAGGAGTCAAGACATAGCTGACTACTGCCGAAGCTGTGAGACTTGCCATTGTGCCTCTGTTTTATAAGGTACAGACAGCGAAAACCCTCAACTTTCTTTCATTGACTCGCTGAAATCGAAACACCTGGCAGGACACTGTATAATATATGGTGTGCATCAAACCTTTCTGATCTGATCAGCAGGACAGGACATCTGACCAGCAGGACAGTACTGTCCCCACCAAGTAGCCTGGTCATCGTCAATCGATCATTCTTGGCAGTTTTAGGAGAAAACTGGACTGGTAGTTTATGATCTGATATCAGACCTATGTGCACATATGACTGCGCACCATCCTCATGAACATCATATTGTGTGCTCTGCACTCTAAGAATGTCCCTCATCAAGAAGCAAAGCCTAGTTACCTCCATATTCCTTATATGGGCATGTCCTCCGATGAACAGATTGAAAATAATCACACTTGCGATGATGAAACCAGCTGCTTTAAAATACCTACACACTCTTAATAGGCTTCCAGGACAAGTCATACAAACGCCAACTCGATAGTGGGAAGTTAATCTTCCTGCTTTACACAAAACAAGGGATTTATAAAGATTCATGCTTTCATAACCATGAAAAAATTAGTCCAGTGAAGCTACATGTATACAAAAATAGGGAACCACGAAATTTTACACCACATGAAATTAATTATGATCCAGCGAGTGAGTCATCTGACCCATAAACTTATAGAGTCCTTTACTGTATTGTATTATGCAAAGGTCACCTTTGCACTGTTATTCTTTTTAAGCATGCCGATAACAAATAGGGTTAATACAGGATTTGTAACTTAACAAATTGTGTTCTCTCTCTCTCTTTTTACTGCACACACTATACACATCATGTCAATGGCTGCACACAGTACTACGAAATGTCGTATGGCTTGAATGTCGAGATGCACAAACAGGTAAGACAAATTAATCAGTAAGTTAATTCAATTTTATACCCAAGCATTGAGTGCTCATTGTACTTATAATACATAGCACTGTAGCTCTCTCTCTCTCTCTCTCTCTCTCTCTCTCTCTCTCTCTCTCTCTCTCTCTCTCTCAAAGTATCTTCCTTAATTAAAGGTTCCATTAGCAAATACAGAGGACAATAAGTGTATCAACCAGTCACTATTCCTAGGGAAATGGGATTCAACTAATGCCTAAAAGTGCTTAACTTACGTATCTGAGATGATGTACCATTTTGGAATATTATGTGGGGGTGAAATTTTCACGAGAATTCATAATTATGGTTCACACTTTAAAACCACGAAAAATGTTACCCCACAAAAATTTTTTGAGCTCTACAATATTAGAGCCTTAGAGAACTAGCATATTATATAATTTGAAATCACAAAGTAAAATCAGAGTTGCACATTACATTTGTAAAGTTCACGGTGTATGAAGCTGTGATATCAGCTACTCGTGCTTCCATAGATGAAAATATTTATCTCTGTGTTGTGATACTGTTATGAAATATTAGCTCTTAATCTAAACATGAAGGCATATCTAGACTCTGGGGCATTTTAATCTCCACTTGATGTTGGCTAATAATCATGTGTCCATTGTATTTCTGGCACACTTGATCCATCATTGGGTGTTTGGTCTGTGGGCTAATATCGCTCCCAAGATGAAAATTGTTGGCAACCAAGAAGTGTTATGGAATGTCCATCATTATAATTGACCAATAATTATTGCACTGTATCTGGCTATTTTCAGTGTTAAGGTGCAAGAAGATGCCACTAGTTGTGTGGTTGAGGTGTTACCATATAATTTCATGAGCAGTTAGAAGTGTGGCTATATACTTTGGGGCTGAAATTTGGTATGCGAGATAGTCAAATCATTACAGTGTTTTATTCCCAATATTAATACTAAATGGCTCACCCTGTTTGGATAAGGCATTGCATTCTCATGTTTGAAACAGCGAGAGAGAGAGAGAGAGAGAGAGAGAGAGAGAGAGAGAGAGAGAGAGAGAGAGAGAGAGAGAGAGAGAGAGAAGACTGCATTATACAAGAATGCATGATGGAAGTAATTCCATCTGAGGATGTTTGAAAAATTAATGGCTATGACAACGTATGTATGTGTCTCTCATTCTGGAACTGTCACAGTTATCAATTGTAATGTGAACCTATTTGCAGTGATTTATGGGTGGCATTTTTTTGTGCAGTTGAGACGGTGTGAATTCCAGCCATCACACCCAACAACCTTACACGTTATTTTAATTAAAAGGGTTCAGCAAATATCCCCCCTGTACAATGTAATGCAGAACTAGAAATAACTGATCCATATTAAACCAAGGAAAATGTCAGACTTCACAGAAATGGAGATGGCTTCAACGAATGTACATGTGAGAGAGAGAGAGAGAGAGAGAGAGAGAGAGAGAGAGAGACTTTATGACACTTGCTGTACTGTTATCATCGGGAGTGTATCATACATCCATGATATCCTGTCAGGGTCCTACCTGTCCACCATTAACTACATCAGGGGCCTATATAAGGCAAGGGGGAAATGGCTCTGCACTGAATACTACATTTATGTAAAGACTTTAAGAGATGTGTACTTCAGTCTCCATGGTGTGCAGCGCTAAAGTAGGGGACGTGGCAGTGATGTCTACTCTAGAACTCCTAGGGTGTAGCAACAAAGAGAGGGCCTCCACCCAAGCCACCTAGAATGAATGCGACCCAATTTGATTTGATCCAGCATTCTCTACTCCATAATAAGCATGTTTGAGAAATAGCTGGATTGTATTTCCCCCAGAGCTGAACTCTCCCTTTTCCTCTTCTTGGTGAGGCATGCTGTTGCCTTGGTAATGCAGTGTTGATCTAGTAAATGTGTCTCCTTTAAGACCAACACTAATAATATGCTCACTTCTCTAATCAGGAGACACTTTGCGGAGACACTTTGCACTAGATATTCCACTCAATTGTAATGCATTCAGGTGGGACTTAATTAATTCAATGATTGATTAAGTTGCTAGACAGAAAGAAGTAAGTTCTATTCCTTTTATGTTCAAAGTATTTCTGATTGGCTATCGCAAGTGACTTTTGGCTGGAAGACATGTTTTGAATAGTGTCGATGACACCTTTTTCAATGGCCTGGAGGTACGTAGGAGAGTGCTCAGTGGGTAAAGATATGGCTAGATGCCAGCAGAATGTCAAAGTTAAGACTGAGGAGTGGATTGATCTTGTAATGTGTGGCAATGTAGTCAACATTCTTCAAGCTTGCTGCATTTTTTCCCCCACAAAACCCGGGTGGAGAACTGTCATAATTAGCGCAGGATTCTGTTACTAAACCATAATGTAAGCCACGTACATGCAATCAAAATGAACCTGTACGTACAGTGAGAAGTTGCAGGTGTGTGCATGGTGGTGACACTTTCTATATGATTGGTACAAAACCGTTGTATATACACTGCACTATTTATTCATGGGAGCATGTGCAATGCTCTAATGGTATGTAAGTATGTACCTGCTATAATAACAGTCACCTTACATGCCTGGTAAGCGAGGGTACGTTAAGATGGGATTTATAATCTGGCAAGCAATCAAGGCTTGATGTGCTTCATTGATGATCAAAGTCTGATTATTTGATACTTCCCATTCCATTCCAGACGGAGATAGCGAAGCGGCTGAATGCGATATGTGCTCAGGTGATTCCGTTCCTGAATTTGGAACACCAGCAGGAAGTAGCCGCAGCTGTGGAACGAGCTAAACAGGTCACAACCAACGAGCTTCATGCTATAATAGGAGTGAGTTTGCAGAATAGTGACCCCTTTATCAAATAGCTTTTGTAGACCAACGGCATTAACTATGGTACAACGGACACACTTGGTCCTCTTTTGGAGGTTATTAGACAATATGTACAAAGGATCGTCCTTTGTTAAGAGGTTTGTCTTCTTTTGGAGTGACCTTTGTCAGAGTTTCCAGTGTAAACCCTTTACCAAGTACATTCTATTCACAGATGAATCAGCAGCATTTCCCTGGGGGAGGAATGGTGCCTCCCTTTCTACCTCCGGGAGCTGGCGTCCCCCCTCACGCTCGTGCTCTGATGGGTTACCCCATGCAAGGGGGTGTGATGGTTCCCCCTGGGGTCAGCACAAGTGTCGCTGCACCTCCACTCAAAGAAGAGAGGAACGAGGAAGAACGGGTTAGTAAAGTTAGTCAGTTGAGAGAATGCCACTGGCTGAGAGAATTAAATACGTAAATGGCACACATTCATAATATACATGTATTCAAAGTTGTTGTTTTTTTTCTTTGCTGGCCTCTCTTTAGTTAGAATGATGAATAATTCTGTCCTTTTCTGCTCCCTCCAGGGCTCAGCCAGTCCAGCAGAGAAGAGGAACGGGATTGCACCGGAACATTCCGCTCACTCCAGTAGCAATGGGACAGGGGTCAAGAGGAGGCGGGAAAACATTGAGGAAAATAATGATGGCGATAAAAGTGATGGGGAACTTCAGGTAAGTATAATATTATGTAGAGTGACTAATATTGAAATTAAGTATTCTTGAGTGGCACTTTTGAGTGGCTAATTGGAGAGAGTAGAGTGGCTAATAGGAGAGAGTAATATTGAAATTAAGTGATGGCATTGAATGGCAATAGTGTTGTGATAAATGGTAATACCATACTGAAGCAATATAGCTGAAAAATAATCAAAGTGTGTCTTCATTAATGGTCACCCATGTAGCCTTGCTATGTACGTAACTGTCCACAGCACAACTAACTCCCCTGTCTGTACTTCTCACAGGTTATTGTGGACGAGGAAGACCCAGTGTCACCTGCCAGTAGTTCTCCTTATGACGAATCCAAAAAGAGAGCCTCCACTCCAAGCTCCACCAAGAGCAATGTACGTAATGTCGCAGGGTTCTAGCCAGGATAAATTGGGCTATAAGGGGGTCCAATAACATGAAATGCTAGGGAGTGTACCAATAGTGTGTGGGAGAAACAGGGTGGGGGAGCACCACTCTCTGGCTAGAACACTGCATATGTAAGGTCCTGTGTGCTCATTACATTCACTTCTTATGCAAATTCAAGTAATTTTTGGGCTGAAACTTGATGTAGTAAGGGTCAGCCATTGGCTAGACCTATATAAGTGGTTCTTAGTATGGAGAATCTCTTTCCACCTTGTCATTGACACTGTCCATTATACCTATTTCAGGACAAAGGTCGGAGTTCTGTTGGACAATCCAATTCAGTTGGACCAAGTGTCTCTGCATCATCGTCGTCTTCTTCTCATCCTCCTGTTTCTACTGCAGGTACAGCCAATGGGCACGCCGCTCCTCCCACTTCCTCTCCAAATTATCCTGTTCGGCCACAATTGCCTGTACCCAGTACGTAATAATGACATTATCATGACAGTCCAAAGTAA
This sequence comes from Crambe crambe, assembly GCA_963924555.1. Taxonomy (NCBI): domain Eukaryota; kingdom Metazoa; phylum Porifera; class Demospongiae; order Poecilosclerida; family Crambeidae; genus Crambe; species Crambe crambe. Next base: position 4,794,848 of record OZ004595.1, on the reverse strand, counting down.
AAATCAACTCTCAAATGTGTATGACAAATGGTTCCAAATCATTATATTATGTATACCAAACCAATTTTTTAAGCATAGAGTCAAAGTATGATCATTTATGCCTGGGGCAGTCATGATTGATTTGATGTTTACATAATTATATCTTTGATCTAAAATATTGTCCAAACACTGAAATTACTAGCTCCTCACATGGCTGCAGCTGCTGTTGCACGGCCCTCAAATTCCTTCTCCCAGCCTTTCCACGCTGCTCCTTTCCTTGCTGCTAATCAAACGTTTCCTACTGTAGACCTCCATGCACTCAGCAGCATGTTCTCTGGCAAGTCTGCTTCTGCACCCATTCCTACAATACCTGGTAAGGATCATTAAGTGTCAATGGCTAGCTAGCTAGCTATATCTTAAGACCTTTGATGTTGATGACCACTTACCCAACTTTAGAACCTGGTGAGGGATTATCAATTGAAGTGCATCCATTTTGATCTTGATGACCCTTTACACACCCTCTTTTCTAATACACAGCAGGTTTAACAAATGGCCGACCACCTGTGTTACCAACTCCTCACATTCCAGCCAACTTGGGAGCTGCTAGACCAGCTCCCCCAATCGTTCCACCTAACAAGCAGTAAGTCGTATGTTTACTCAGTGGAGCCACTTGATGTGGAATCTCTGTGTCCTCACCCATTACAACCTCTAAATAGTAGGACACCCTTTCTAATTAGGACACTTCTCTAATCAGGACACTCATCATTGTATGGCTGTATTATTTCTCTCTAATGAAGACACTTTTTTCTGGTTCCAAAAGTGTCCTTTGTGTATGAACCTTGTGGTAATGTTGTGTGACTTGCAGCTACTCGGTACGTATCGGGTCAGATGGACTGGTCCACCCAGTGGAGTTCCCTGCAGATGCAATAACGGCCAATGGCCTGCCACGCAGCATTCGAAGCGTCTGTTCTCTCCTCCACAATGAAGTGGTGTGTGCAGTGGCCATAAGCAATCCCGTCCGCCATATTTACACAGGAGGAAAGGTGTGTGTGTATAGTTTCTAGACATGATGGAAGCTCTGACAAACAATGTTTCTATATAGGATAGGGTTTGAGACCAGATGAGCAGTAATCAAATGTATAATAGAACTAGACACTAGCTTACAGATCAATAACACATGGCACAAGTCAAGTCAAAGTTCAGAGTTCATGTATAATAGAGCTTACAGATCGAGCATAACATAACTAAGTCAGAGTTCATGACCTTACAGTTTCAATAAGTGATGTGGAGAAGCATACTGCCAAGCTCTCTGGGAGACAAATGGCTGGCCCTGATAGGATTTGCTGTTTCCCTTCTCAAGTTATAAGTGTAACATGAAATAGTGACACGCTCTTTGTAATGTCCACAGGGTTGTGTGAAGCTGTGGGACTTGCAACTTGCTGCTCAGTCAGGTGTATTGAAGTCACCTCTACACACTCTGGAGTGTCTTGGAGACAACTACATTCGGTCCTGTAAGCTGCTACCCGATGGCCGGACTTTGATTGTAGGAGGAGAAACTAACACACTCTACCTCTGGGACTTGGGAGCTGTAAGCAACCATTATAAATACATATATGCAGTACAGATAACGTTTCTCATTCTTCCCCTTCCCTTCCTCTTTCCCTTTCTCCCCTCTCTCCCCTCCCTCTCTCTCTCTCTCTCTCTTCCCTCTTTCCCTTTCCTCTCTCTCCCTTTCCCTCCCCTTCTTTCCCTCTCTCCTTCCTCCCTTTCCTACTATCTCCCTATCTTTCGATAATCTTGCCTTTTTTTTACACAGTCCACCCCTCAAGTGAAAGCTCAGCTACCTTCCAGTGCTACTGCCTGCTATGCCCTGGCTGTTAGTTCAGATGGCAAAGTGAGTATCTAAAAAAGTACTTGGAGAGTGCACCATCTAATGTTCCTCTCTCTTTAGGCATGCTTTAGTTGCTGCAGTGATGGGACCATAGCAGTGTGGGACTTGCATAATAAGACGTTGGTACGGCAGTTTCAGGGACACACAGACGGCTCCAGCTGCATTGACATTTCACCTGATGGTACAAAGCTTTGGACTGGCAGTCTGGACAACACAGTGAGATGCTGGGACCTGAGAGAAGTAAGTGTTCAAGTCTCTAAATCCAATGGAGTAAATCTGATTATCACGTGTTATTCCTTCGCAGGATCAGCAGATTCAACAGTATGACTTCAACTCACAGATCTTCTCACTTGGCTATTGTCCTTCCCCTGCAGAATGGCTAGCTGTCGGGTACATAGCTAATCTTTATACTAAGAAGAAAGAAGACCACGTTTCTGCCATTATTATTGACCAAGTTTTCTTATCTTTCAGGATGGAGAGTAGTAATGTTGAGGTGCTTCACACAAACAGACCAGAGAAGTATCAGTTACACTTGCATGAGTCGTGTGTGCTCTCTCTCAAGTTTGCCCACACTGGCAAGTGGTTCATCACTACCGGCAAAGACAACCTCCTCAATGCCTGGAGAACACCTTATGGTGCTAGCTTATTTCAGGTATGCTCTACTACTGGCCACGGCCCACTGGATAGGTCAATTTTCTGACATGATTGTCATAGATATGGTGGGCTAACTAACCAAAATAAATTTCAGTATCTTAATTCAGCGAGTGAGCTGATTCTCAGTTACGGGAATTGTAGATATAATAATTATAATATACATTTTACCTGCAGATGAATGAAACCAGTTCAGTGCTAAGTTGTGATATCTCAGCCGATGATAACTTCATAGTGACTGGTTCAGGAGATAAGAAAGCCACAGTCTATGAGATCATTTTTTGAGTATTATTATTATTATGGTGAGAAAAAGAAATTAATGGATGCGTGATGTAATTTCATATGGTGAACCTTTCGATCTGCAGTTTTTGTTTTCTTTTCTGAGGATTGTGATAGAGTTCTAGGAATTTCCCTCTTTTTCTTGCCTGCAAAGTTTGCATATTAACATTGTACAGGAAGAGAATTACATTCTTATCTTTAAAATTTTCAATTTTTTTTTTTCACTTAATGTTAACATGTAAAGAGCACACCCTCCCTTTGATTGCACTCTACATTCTTCAATAATGTTTCAAGTCTATAAAATTATCACCAATTTCACGTATAATGTTGCAGCTTGATCACCGAACAATAACAGACTGATGTATAATGGAATCTATCAACCATACATGATACAAAAATAAAAAGTAGCTAGCTACCACCAAGATGAAAGTGCCTTCAGTGTATGAGTGATAGTCCCATTAACCCCATTGACTACAAAATTAGTTGCAGTAGCCTCGTGCCATGCCAGGCAGGGGGGAATTAGGTAAGGATCATCAAAATTAAAACCTACACTTCAGGTAATGATGTATTAATTATTGAGTGCTAGTGCTTGAGGGAAAGCTTTTGCAATTTACCCACCACTAAAGTTGTACTCCTAGTCATTCTACCATTGATCTGCAATGGAAACAATAAACAAAAACAACTAGCAATAACAACAAAAACAAGTTCTAGCAATAACAACAAAACAACAAAAACAACTAGCAATAACAACAAAAACAAGTTCTAGCAATAACAAATGATAACTACAATAATGAAAGAACAAGGTAACATACATCACACTCCAGTTTGAAACCATAATCTCCTTCCAAACTGTGGTACTGAGATAACAGAAGAAGGTCATGAATATTAAACACTATACATACTCAGCTAGTGAAAGTAGTTGACTCTCTCACCGTTTATTTCATTCAATGAGTAAGGAAATCCAAGAACACTTGCTGTGACCCTTCATTTTATGCCTCAGGAAAACAGGGAGGTTGTCAAAATACTAGTAGCTGTACATGTGTTGGAGTGGCTTTCAATAGAAAGGTAGTCTCACTAATCACTATGTCACTGCTATTTTTGCACCAAAAACCATGAAGATGTTTTTCAAAAAATTAATAACCACAAAAAAAAAAGAAACAAAGATGCTTACTTGATTGGAATGGTGGACCTGCTTGCACCGCCTGAAAATGATGCATTCCCAACTACCCCATCCCCATCTGCCGAGGGGTGCGAGAGAGGAAAGGAAATTGTGGAACTGGGGGCACACAGGAGAGGGGACTCTTCCAACAGACCAGATGATGAAGGCAGCTGCATGTGAAGGCACACAATATTATGGACTTCAGAATGGTACTAAGATCTATCCAAAAAGTTCATAGCCTGTGAACTTTAACTGGCCTTAATGACTGACATTAAATCTCTGAGCCTATAAAAGGCAGTATGATACAGTACAGTGTAGGAGTAAACCATTAATGAAACAACAATGTGTCCTTCAATCAATTTTGGTAAGATTATTATTTGTATTTTGTATTTTGAGTGAAAGTGCATCTTTTCTCAGGGCATGTCACGTTTTTCATTTAGCTACCCACCAGAACTAGTAAGTGACCATCATCATTGTGCATAGTACTGCTACTATGGCACTGAATTGGGTTGCTATAACTGCTGCTTAGATCATAAAAATGCATGACTACTATTTTTAACTTGCAGTTGCAGTGTCTAGCTACTATGATCATTTTGAATTGCATGACTGCTATGATCATTTTACAGTTGCAATGTGTTGTAATGCATTAATGCATGGCAATCTGTGCATTCGAATGAGGTCATTAGTGAAGGAGATTCATCTGTTATGGAAGCAAGTTATGAATACTGTGCACCATAATTATTGTTGCTATCACAGGTCCATAAAGTTCACCAATCACAGTGAGAAAATGTTAGAAGGCAGTAAAGGTGGAGAGAATTCATTCTCCTGTTGTCGGCCTCCTTTTCAAACAGAGTTCACCAACACAGACCTTGAGGGGGGCATTTGGGTTCAGTTGATGATGTCACAGAGTTGTTTACGATACTGAACAGTCTGCTAGCTATAGCTATATAAAAATGATGAACCAAATCCCAGTTGCAACCAAGAGTGAATAGTGAAGATTAAGCATCAATTTAAACTCATCACACTATTGTAACGGTGATAATAATGGGAGTCCTATGCATTATCATTGCCAGTCTCCTCCTGCTTGTCTCTACAACTGTGCAAGGAGTGCCCACCAACTGTGGACAGAGATACCAGTTGCTCTTACAAGACTTAGTGACACTGAAGTCCAGTTGCGAAACTACAGGCTTCAGAGACTGCTGCCAGGTAAGCATGTACACATCATAATTAGCCATGTGTTACCAATTTATACAGAAAACAAAATTATAGTGAGTAAAACTTTTTAACTAAGAAATCTATCAGCAAAAGTTTCCCTTTAACTACTGAAGTAGCTACAAAATATTCCCCAGTTAATTTTAATGTAACTTTGTAGCCATATACGTTCACTTATAACTTAATCTACAGGCTAAGGTATTAGTGCCACAGACTAAATCTGGCACTTATGAAATAGCTGATGTGTGCAACAATCCTGCAAGTTTCGGAACAAATCGCCTCTTTGCTCATTGTGATATGGAGACAGATGGAGGAAAGTGGTTGGTCATCCAGCGTAGGATCAATGGCTCTCTCAACTTCTATCGCAATTGGACTGACTATGTGTACGGCTTTGGAGATCTGGAGGGAGAATTTTGGTATGGACTGGAAAAGATCCACTGTCTCACCACACGAGATGACGTGGAGCTACGTATCGAACTTGGAACTGGGACAGTGCCTACTGAAGTCTGGACCTACCAGCTCTTCAGAGTGGGTGGGGCTGAAACTAATTATAGATTGACCATTGGACGAGCCAGGGGAGTGGGAGGTACACATGATTCAATGGCCTATCAAAATGGAAGACCTTTCAGCACTCGAGATCGTGACAATGATGCATGGAATCGTAACTGTGCTGCAGCATATGGAGGAGCCTGGTGGCACAATGCCTGTTTTCACTCGAATCTCAATGGAAAGTATGTCCTGCACACTCCAGAGGATGGTATAGTTACTAATCCACGTGATGCTAGACGACTTTCTTGGTATAATGGATCTCGTTTCATCCATTACACTAAAGTACAGATGAAGATACGACCCAAGAGGTGTGAAAACACTTGTAATTAGATTATTCATCCAACCAGCAGCTAGCTACAACTAGTTGACATTGTAGCTACTTCATAATTTTATGGATAAGCTTGTAATAATCCATTATGTTGCATTGTATTCAGAAAAGTATGATTCGTTTAAAATCCACTGCCTGCCTCACCACACGAGGTGATGTTGTATTGAACTTGAGTATGGGAAAAAGTACAGGTCTTCAGAGTGGGTGGGGCTGATACTAGCTAAATACACATCAACCATTAGACAGGCCATGGTAGATATGAAACACTAGAGCACTACTACATAATAAGAGAAAGATGAATTTTACAGAGGTTTGTGCAATCTCATCCATGAGATAAACATGACTCTATCCAGATGACTAATGAAGTCCAGTGCTCAGGTTCTTGTTTGCTTCATCAGCATATTAACATCTCGTGACTTACTTACTCCCCACCCCCCTAAACGTCAAAATGACATTTTATTATCCAAAAAATAGTTTGGAGATGCCCCCCTTAGTGAATAGGATAATGAGAACTAATTCCATTGTGATGTGGTAAAGTACTAACTACTGTTTTTACACTATACTAAATTTTCCAATTAAGGTTGTCATAACTATTAGAGCTCAGATTTATAACTTGCACTGATAATCCCACTGCACTGGTAGTCCCTATACATGCACGGTCATAACTATTAGAGCTCAGATTTATAACTTGCACTGATAATCCCACTGCACTGGTAGTCCCTATACATGCACGGTTAACCGTGTACATAACGTTGAGCATCCATTAAATGTTACTGATTATGCAAGCTCTAAAGCTAGCTCTTCAGAGTGCATGGAGGGGCTGAAATATCAGATAGGGGGTAAGTGCAGTACAGAACATAATTGCATAATCAGTAACATAATGGATGTTCAAAATAATGATGATGCTATTAGCCATAACCGTATACAGATCATGGAACTTCTACTCTCTTGTTATACTGAGAGTCTGCACGCAAACATCACAGTGTGACACTAATAAGGAAACTTCTGTGTGTATAAAAAGTTCATGAACAAGAGAGCCTACCCCACCTAATTTCAATAACACCCCCAACTACTCTATCTCTACTTCACTCAAAAAAATGGGGAGTGAAGTAATAATTATGGGTGTGATTTATTGGAGGGATAGGCTCTCTTAATATTATTGAACTTTTTACACAAACAGCCATCCCTACTTGTCTAGTGCAACAGCTATAGACCATTTTTTGTCGGGGGTGTGACTCATCAGCTCACATGATAGACCCACCCACGCGATTAGCTAGGGCGCGCGCTAGTCGCATGCTGCGTAGGGCAAGAAACAATGGCAGCTAACTAATAGTAATATCATTTTTCAGAGAGCAAGCTATAGATGCCTTATCAGAGCATTTTACGCGATCCTATTGTACTTCTCTAGAAGGAAGGTATGCTGAAAAGCTCAAGATTGACAAAGAAGACTTGCCTGATCCATATGGTACCTGAGCTAAGATGTTTAAGTGGCCAAGCATCCAGTTTGGAGATTTTAATTGATAGGAACCTGTCCTTATTCTTTGCTGTACCGCTTAGTGCAGCCTATTCCACAGAAACTAGAAGGCATTCTTTAATACAGCTAGCCAGCTTCGAAGCTTCCGCCCTACGTACGTAAGAACGATTTTTAGGTAAGGGTCATCATACCCTCTACGGTATCATGTGACTACACACCCCGACAAAAAATGGTCTATAAGGAGTGAAGAAGCAACAAATGTCATTTGAATACTTATACCCATGCCGCACATTGCTAGTTCAGTGAGTGTGTGAGCTGATTTTCAGGTCATGCATAATACAATCATGTGCCATTTAGAGTATTCCATTATTTACCATGATACCAAGTTTAAATACCCACTGATCGCTAAAGCAGCTACCACATTGTCAGCAAGAGTAGTTTTGCTTAAATAATGACATAATAATCATGCAGTCGTTCATATGAAGAATAGTTTTTCAAATTAGAATTTCAATGATAGCTACAAATACTGTATTACTTTTTGCAAATTTTGTCAAACATATAAGGTACGTAGTAAACATACATGTATACCATAAATCATTTTCATTATTTTCATTGAAGTTTCTTCATGAGACAGCACAGATGTTGTTGACAGGTTGCAGTGTGAGTGAGACACATCACATGTCGGTCCATAGCTATCAGTTATCAACTAAATACACAATATCTATATTAATAACCTTACTACTCAATAGCCTATAATTGGGATAACCTACTTGTTCTCTATCACTACCATGATCATTCACTTTCACTATCATTATTGATACTACTATTATCCCAAAAGGAATTACATGTACTGTATTTTAAATTTAGCTATTGTAGAGGCTTTTTTTTATAGATTTAAGTACATTCTGGTCTTACTAAAAATAAATCCTACATAAATATTTCTTGCATGTGGCTACATAGCTATAAATACTTTCTGATCAAGAAGAAATCAATGCTGCATGTATAGCTAATATACATTATAGGAATGGGCCCCCAGTGTTTAACATGATTGAAAATTAATAGACATTAGCCACAATATTCCCCTTATAAGAATTTAATGATTCATAATAATATGTAATTGTATCCCCTGAGGAAACATTTAATATCAAAATAAATATTAAAAGAACTTAAAATCAAAGGATAGCTAATATTGTTGACCTCTTCATCCCAAATTCTCGATCACAACAGCCAAGGCCTGCATGCATGAGCACCAGGCCGAAACGTCAGATGTGATAAGAATTTTTAAAGTTTTATATGGTCCATATGCAGCTAGCTAGTAACATCAACATGAAATTTAATCACGACAACATTATGCAGCTATTGTAAGCTCATGTTATAATCTTGAATAAAGTTTTAACTGAATATGTATTGTGTGGGCTAGCTTTAACAGATTCATTATCCATTTAGCTATCATTATGTTCCATCATTTGTAGCAATCTAGCTATCTATAGCTTACATGCATGGGCCAATGAATAGCTACAATTACTTCATATCCTATTATGGTCAAAAGCTAAAATTAACTTAAGCTTAAAGCTAACTTCCTTAATTGTCTACGTAACTTCCTTAATGGTCCATACTGTGCCTTGCTCTGACACTATAAAAGTAGGTCTTGAATTGCAGAGGAGTGCATTATTACAGCTGCTACATACTAAAATTTCCTGCAACGACTAAACTTCAAGTAGCTAGCTATACACAACGGAGATGACTCTGAAAATATTCATAGCCATTTCTCTCCTTTTTTATTTTATTGCATTTGCACAGGCTGACAGTTGCCAAGACTGCCTTGCAGAGGTTGGAGAATGTATTGCGGAATGTGTTGATCCTGAGGATCCATTGTGTTGGGCATGTATGTTGGTTCACTGTGCTCAATGTATTCCGGACTGCTTAGTGAGTTTATTGCTTGAGCTAGCTGAAGTGGAAGTAGCTATGAACTAACAATTATACATTCTTTTGAAGGGTTCTGTAACAGTAACTGATCCACAAGGAATAGCAACGAAGTACTGCAAGTGCCCTAAAGGCAATCCTCTGCAGGAGTACCAAACGCTGAAAAAAAAGGTAAGGTGTGGTATTATAATAATGATCATAGTGTTGCAATTGATTAGATTATAGCTAGCTGTTACTTCAAGGACGCTTGTGTTAAAATTGGGATAGCTGTTTCATGTAATCAAGTTGTATAATTTGCAACAAAAATTTCCTGATTTAATTGCTATTATTTATCTTAATGTGCAGAGTCAATAAGAAGAGTGTTCAATAACTATGACTTGTGTATAGAAACTGGATTTTGTGTGTATAGCTATAGCTAATTATAGAGAAGTGTTTGTACAGTCTAACTAGATATACGTAGCTATACTTGCTTTTTTTGCTGCTTTTCTGAAAATAATGTGAAATTTGCTATTTTGAATTATTAATTTTCAGTGCATTTCAGTGACCTTCTGCATCATGCCATAAGCAGTCATTACACCTTAATATAAGCACAGAGCCTCCAACTAGACCAAAAATACTGAAATTTAACATTACTTATAAGATGGCTGAAAATACTGGGTACATGGGAGCACTTTATACTGAAATCAAAATAGGGCACTGTAAGCATGCTGATACTGTAATTGCTGTTCTCCTATTAGCTACATTCTTATATAAAAAGCCACAGAGCCACAGATTTATTCCCATGCATTAGCTACACACAGCGCATGGGATTTTGCATGCTTAGTTTATCCATAGTGGTCACAAATGAAAACTACGTCAAAATTAATGATGGGAGTGATTTTCTAAGACTGTGTATGCTGGCTAAAGAACACACCACATTATAGGATCGAACTACAAACTGGTGATGTAGCTAGCTATATCTATAAGGTATAAACACAGTAATGATTATAGCTAGCTATATCCCTTGTGTGGAAGGGAAAAACCTTCATTTCTCCAGACTTTTCTGGGCCACACCCCCATAATTTTAATTAGGTTCGTACAAATCATCACAGATGATTAAAAAAGAAGCAAACAAGCTTAGAGACCAGGGTTAAGTCTCTAGAGCATTAGCTATTACAAAAGAAGTTATCATAGTAGAGACGTGCACCATTAAATTTCAGGATGTCCACACTGAGGGGGTCTGCGATTAAAATTACATATAAAAGCTACATAGCTACATGTGTCGGTTGTAGTTAACAGGGCTGGATCCCCTATAGCGAGTGTGTGAGCTGATTTTCAGGTCATGCATAATTTGTAGCTAGCTATCATTGAAATTCTAATTTGAAAAACTATTCTTCATATGAACAACTTTATGATTATTGTGTCATTATTTAAGCAAAACTACTCTTGCTGACAATGTGGTAGCTGCTTTAGCGATCACTTGTTGCCATGGTGGGTATTTAAACTTGGTATCATAGGTAAGTCATGGAACACTCTAAATGGCACATGATTGTATACACTGTATTACTTTTTGCAAATTTTGTCAAACATATAAGGTACTTAGTAAACGTACATGTATACCATAAATCATTTTCATTATTTTCATTGCAGTTTCTTCATGAGACAGCACAGATGTTGTTGACAGGTCGCAGTGTGAGTGAGACACATCACATGTCGGTCCATATCAGTTATCAACTAAATACACAATATCTATATTAATAACCTTACTACTCAATAACCTATAATTGGGATAACCTACTTGTTCTCTATCACTACCATGATCATTCACTTTCACTATCATTATTGACACTACTATTATCCCAAAAGGAATTACATGTATTGTACGTGTTTTAAATTTAGCTATTGCAGAGGCTTTTTTATAGATTTAAGTACATTCTGGTCTTACTAAAAATGTATCTTTCTTGCATGTGGCTACATAGCTATAAATACTTTCTGATCAAGAAGAAATCAATGCTGCATGTATAGCTAATATACATTATAGGAATGGGCCCCCAGTGTTTAACATGATTGAAAATTAATAGAAATTAGCCACAATATTCCCCTTATAAAAATTTAATGAATAAGCGTAATTGTGAGGAAGCAAAATAAATATTTGAAAATACTTAAAATCAAAGGATAATAATTATTGTTGATCTCTTCATCCCAAATTCTCAATCACGACAGCCAAGGCCTGAGCACCAGGCCGAAACATCGGATATGATACGAATTTTTAAAGCTTTACTTTTTTCATATGCAGCTAGCTGAGAGTAGTAACATCAACATGAAATTTAGTCATGACATCATTATGCAGCTATTGTAAGCTCGTGTTATAACCTTGAATGAAGTTTTAACTGAATATGTACTGTGTGGGCTAGCTTTAACAGATTCATTATCCATTTAGCTATCATTATGTTCTATCATTTGTAGCAATCTATCTATAGCTTACATGCATGGGCCGATGAATAGCTACAATTACTTCATATCCTATTATGGTCAAAAGCTTAAAGCTAACTTCCTTAATGGTCTACGTAACTTCCATACTGTGCCTTGCTCTGACACTATAAAAGCAAGTCTTGAATTGCAGAGGACTGCATTATTACAGCTGCTACATACTAAAATTTCCTGCAACGACTAAACTTCAAGTAGCTAGCTATATACAACGGAGATGACTCTGAAAATATTCATAGCTATTTCTCTCCTGTTTTATTTTATTGCATTTGCACAGGCTGACAGTTGCCAAGACTGCCTTGCAGAGGTTGGAGAATGTATCGAGGAATGTGTTGATCCTGAGGATCCATTATGTTGGGCATGTATGTTGGTTCACTGTGCTCAATGTATTCCGGACTGTTTAGTGAGTTTATTACTTGAGCTAGCTGAAGTGGAAGTAGCTATGAACTAACTATTATACATTCTTTTGAAGGGTTCTGTAACAGTAACTGATCCACAAGGAATAGCAACGAAGTACTGCAAGTGCCCTAAAGGCAATCCTCTGCAGGAGTACCAAACGCTGAAAAAAAGGTAAGGTGTGATATTATAATAATGATCATATAGTGTTGTAATCTATAGCTAGCTGTTACCTTAAGGACACTGGTGTTAAAATTGGGATAGTAATCAAGTTGATGTCATGTTGAATATGAATCTAATTTACAATGAAAATTTCCTGTATAATTGCTATAATATATTTTTATCTTAATGTGCAGAGTCAATAAGAAGAGTGTTCAATAACTATAACTTGTGTATGGAAACTGTATATATCTACATGTAAAGTGTTGTACAGTAGCTACGTAGATATAGCTATACTTTCTTTTTTCTGAAAATTATTCTTGTGAAACTTTGTATAATATTAAATTTACATTTCACCAGTGACCTTCTGCACCATGCCATAACAGGGGTATCCACAGAATTTCGAGTGGTCCGGTGTGCAAGTTTTTGCCTGGCCACGCCCACTTTAGCCTAACTGGATAGATACAGCTGGAAAGCATTAGTGGACCCACAAGCTTACATAGCTGGAAAAAAATTAATTTAGTGTACGTAGTTACCCCTCTGTAGGCATGGGATAAAAAGCCAGTACTACCGGACCAACCAGAGTGGTGGATACACCCTTACATAAACACCAGGTACTTACAGTCATTACACCTTCTGTACCATAATAATAAGCAGTATATTATATTAAACCTTCTACACTATGCTATACTGTAAGCATCATGAGGTAGCTACAACCAAGCACTTAAGGGAGCAGCTACGTAATACCAAAAATAGCTACCCTTGGCCTAGCAAAAATAAGATGTAGAATTAAGCTATAGAGATTTCCTTGGTCCAAGGCCTGTCAAAAACTTTAACAACTCGATCCTCTGGATCATCTGATAAAGGACACTTTTGAAGAGAGGTTTTAGCTAGCTACTGTATTAGAGAGGCTGGAAGTTTGATTTATCGCTCTAGCTAAAAATTTAATATATACCTGACTACTATGTATTGTAAGTAGCTAAAGGCTCAAGGCTATTATTTCAGTTGTATTAATTGTACATGCATTTATTACATTACATCATAATATTATTGGTTTTGCACATGTTTAAAGAAGAACTCAGTTTTATGAATCTTATTTTATCTGTTATCATCTTCTATATACAGCTACAGCTACAGGGTGTATTGAACGTTATAGTCACAAATGAAAACTATATCATGATAATGATGGGAGTGAACATTGAGCAAGATTGTGTATGATAACAGCTGGCTAGTACTAAAGAACACACCACATAATAGGATTGTAACTTGGGGGTCAAAAAAAAGGGCTAGCTACAACTGTTACTATAATTCACAATTGTAGCTAAGAGCCAAGAAATAACCTTAGATTTTCTTGAGATTATGAAACCCTCGGAAGAATGATTTTGTATAATTATATATACAACTTGCACGCCCTAGCACAGATGAAGCAAACAAGGGACAAGCAGCAATCTACTGTTAGTCTCTGGTTAGCTAAGAGCATTAGCTATTACCAAAAAAAAGAAGAAGTTATAGAGACACCATTATGTTTCAGGATGTCCACATTGAGGGGCTCTGTGATTAAAATAATGAAAGCTACATGTATTATAGCTATATAGGTTGTAGTTATTGATCTAGTTTCCAGCATTACTACTCTCAGTAGTATAACATGAGGTGCTTCACACAAACAGACCAGAGAAGTATCAGTTACACTTGAATGAGTTGTGCGTACTCTCAAGTTGATCACACTGCATGGTAAGTGGTTCATCGATCACTATACTGGCAAAGACAACCTCCTCAATGCCTTGTAGTGTTATATAGCTTATTTGAGGTATGTATAGTTGTTAGACATTCCCATATCCAAGTTAGCAGAGTTGCATGTCTGACTTGTGCTTGTTCATCAGCTATAATTATAGATGAACAAAATTTGCTGTGATTATACGATGATAACTTCATGGTGATCGGTTCAGGTGATAAAAAAATCACCATTATTATAATTAGTAGGATCAGAAAAAAAATTAGTGGATGCATGATGTAATTCCATGTGGCCATGGCTCACCTTCCCTTTTTTTTCTTGTCTGCAAGCTTACATAATACAGGAAGAGAATTATATTCTTAATCTTTAATCCACTTAATGGTAACATAAAGAGCGCTAGCACACCCTCCATTTTGATTCTTCTTTCATTGCACCTTCATTGATATTATAATGAAGGTGCAAGACACTCTTCCTACGTATGTCTCAAATAAACTCTAACTTGTGTATCTCAATGTTTTTGTTTCTTGTCCACATGAAAAATGTAAGTCACTTCAATTAACGTTTTGTCTCTTTTCTACTCTATTCCCTATTAAAAATAATTATTATAGTACTTAATTAAATCACAATACCACACCCTTTTCTTCCTGTATCTTTGATTCCAACACCAGACAAACAGAATATGCTTCCTCTTTAGGTAGCCATACTTGCATACTTGATCTTCATGCAGGGCATTCATTTCCAGTTACGACTAAAATTTAATGACATAATTAAAGCTTATAGGGAAGTCATTGTGAGATAACTAAGATGGGAAGGGGAGATGATACTTACCCCCACTTTCCTTCCCCCATTAGCTATGCAAATAAAGTTTTGTTGTGCTAGCTAGTTACTAGTTATCTGAAAAATTAATGAACCTGCTTTGCTGACCATAGCTTTAGTTATTCATTCTTGTCCTCCTCATATAGCTAGTTCCCTCCACATGGAGTGAGAATAAAATCAGTGCAATTGACCTTATTGTCATGATCCCAGGGAAATAACCTAGCTAGTATAGCTGTCTATGTTGCTGAAAGGATGTACAGGACCATCTATAGCTATAGCACCAATCTTTTGAGTCATATAGCTACATGCAGCCCTATGTATGTATGTATGTATGTATGTATGTATGTATGTATGCATGCATACTGCATGGCCTATACTGCACACTGCAACTATAATGTGAGATTGTGAGGTCTCATGAATAGAATTTATTCAGGGCCATGTAGATAGATATTCATCTGTTTGGTCATGCAGTCTCCTGGTGCCCCCCTCCACATCATCTTCCTCTGCCAATGGATCTGACTAGAGAGCCACTAGAGTTATGAATTTAATTACAAGATGGTATGATAACCTTATACCCTCACAGCATGAATATCTGGCCCTATTCAGTTTGGGGGTGGGGATATAGTTAGACTTCTAGCTGCTAGAAGCAAGCTGATTTCAGTAGTCTGTGCACTGCAAACTTCAGAAAGCAAAATTAATTACTTGACATCAAGCAGTAATTACAAAAAATGATTGCCAAGATTCTCATCCTTGCTTGCCTGGTGGCTGTGGCCTACTCACAGTGTATTCCAGTTCCTTCAAGTGTCACAACCTGTATTAGTCAACTTGCAGGGGTGAGTATAGCTTTTAATTTTCATAAAGTAATATTATGCTAGAGCTAGCTTATGGTGAGCTAAGCTATAACTGATGACATTGTAGCTACATGATCATGGGCATGGTGTTCTGTCTTGCAGTCAACAAATACACAGCAATTTTGCAATTCCAGCTGTTTGGGAACACTGAGGAACTATTATATAGACTGCAATCTTCCTACATCTGCTATTGATGCCGGTGAGTCATTACAAGAAACACAATACCATTGCAATATCATGTGTGAGCTATACTGCAATAATATAGCTTGTGGGAGTCCCACTGCCACTCCTATTGCCACTGCCACTGCCACTGCCACTCCTACTGCCACTGTCACTCCTACTGCCAGTGGGAGTCCCAGCATCTACAGTTTCCCAATTGCTCTGGTGCTGATTGTTCCAGCTGCCCTCGCTGCACTCTTAACTTCAGAAGTGCAAGGAAAAGGAACACTTAGTTTTTTTTTAAATTTCATGTGTGATTTGCTCCTGTAGCTTCTAGCTCTTAAGGCAGGCTATAATTTGTTAAGTACATGTACATAACAACAGTACATGAACAATTGTAGCTGAGTCAGCACATTACATTGATTATAATACAAGTCCTATGGAGAATGGAGATGCTGTTGGTTAAAGTTTGGATATAAGCTACAATAAAGCTATCATTCAATTGCCAGAAGCCATTCTAAGGTGATACTAAGTGGGGATTCTGCACACCTATAAGTTACAGCTAAATGTTAGCCAAATTTTGACCTCAAAAAACACATTTTTTGATGTTGACATGTAAACACACTCTATCCAGAATCCCCAGTTATATTCTGATAGATCTAATAGTGATACACATCTTGATACCAAAATTGTTGATTTACCACAAGCATTTTACAAAATATTTTTCTAAGTAGGCTCATCTTTATTCTTATTATTGACTAGTTTGTTGCTATGGCAACAAAATTCAACACAAACAACCACAATGAGTTGTACAAACATAACCCGTGTTAAACTTTGCGCGAGCAATCGCGTAATCTAGCGATGTTTGCGCAACTACGCGTATTTACGTCAATTCACGTCAATTCGCGCGAACTTCATCCGCGAGCGGAATGGCGAATATGGTGGCCGAGAAGGGTCACCCGCGACCGCTTCGCAAATATTCACTGCCGCCCGCGGTATCCAAAGTACCGCCAGCGGTACCCACAATATACCGCCAGCGGTACCCCCGCCATACCGCCCGCGCGCATGCATGACAGATCCGGAGACCCTTTACCCAGTACCACGTATCCCGGTCCCACGCGCATCGCATGAGCTGTAGATCCAGAGACCCTTTACCCAGTCATTGATGTACTGAATTGTAATCAATGCATCTATATTGATGATGTACTGAATTGTAATCAGTGCATCTATATTTTTCACTGAGATACGCCGAAAGAAATGCATCAAGTCCTAAATCCTCCATACCCAGTTCTTAAAGCAATATTGCACCTTACATATTATCTCTGTTACAGTATATTTATTATTAGCTATAATGGATGTATGTGTGTACAGCAATGAGGAAAATGAAGGGAACAGCAGAGATCACAAGGGTTGGTGAAATGAAATGACTAAGTTTGTCCTGTTCCACACACTAACAATCTAGCACAAAAGAGAACAGAATATTGACATCATTATAATTATTATTTCGCTAGATGATACCTTATCACTGGTTGCACGTTTGCTATGCTTCTTCAAACATAATTGTATTCATGATATATATTGAAGAGGTAAGGGGTCAACTCCACTCCCCTCTTGTCCACTGCAGTGTTTGGTGCCTGTGCTGCTTCATCAAATAGTTCTACCTGCACAATTATGAAATAATAGCCGGCTACATGCAAAATTAATTTTCCATTTAATATTTTTCTATGGGGCCATGTAGCTAGGACCCAACAAAGGGTTCATAATCAAAGAAGTGACTTTTGCTACAAATATCTTTTGATTATGAACTCCTGGCCATAATTAATGATAAGGCCACTATTTATAGAATGATTGTTTCCTGTCCACCGCCCGCGTATTGAAAATGTCACCGCATCAAAAAATATTATTACTGCCTAGCGCCTGCCATTGCTCATGCGCGCAGTAGAGCGCGCACATTTGGCTTCACATGCAGCTCTTTTTGGGAAAGCCCGTGGTGAATGACTAGTCTCGCGGGCCGCGAGACTAGTGAATGATGAAGACAGGACCCTTGAGATAAACAACGAAGCAGTAATAGAATAATTATAATAACCGCCCGCCCGCAGCACTTGTGGATGTTTTCTTGGACAGGAAACTAGGATTCTATAAATAGTGGCCTAACACTCCTAAGTTTGGTTCTTTGCATGAGGATTTTAACCCAAGGCCTCTGAACTTGGAGATCTTATTACAATTAGTTATAACTATTGGGTCCCAATTATAAAAATGTTGACATGACTATTTTTCATAAAAATATAGTGCAGAGGTACAAGGGAAACCTGATATCCACACTACTCACCAGTGTGCGGTCTTCTCTGGTTTCATCATAAGCCTCGGCACCAGTCAAAGTTTCCAAAGTGACCTGGATAGTATTCATTTTGTGAATGCCAAGCTCTCTCCTCATCAACTTACTACACCATAGGCATAGACATCTGTCTATTTTGGAGACTGGTGGCAGGTGTCCAGCTCTGGGGCACTATACCCCAAAGCCTTTACGACTGACTTGACAGTGATGCGATCGCGACACGTGTTACTGGGTAAAGGGTTTTCGGATCTGTCATGCATATAATTATGCGCGCGCATGCCGGAACCAACCGCGGGCGGTATGGTGGTGGGGGTACCGCTGGCGGTATTTTGGGTACCGCTGGCGGTATTTTTGATACCGCGGGCGGCAGTGAATATTTGCGAAGCGGTCGCGGGTGACCCTTCTCGGCCACCATAGGCGAAGGATCGCGAGAAATCATCCGCGCTATCACGCGAACGTGCTTTTTTTTTCATGCGAATTTGGCTATTTCATGGTGCGTACATTTATATATTTATATATAATTTTTCCCCTTCCCAGGCATACTACAGCAGTACTAATCCAAGATGCTAGCCATTCTATAGTATTATACATCATAATTATTGCTGTTGTTTATTTTCAGTGATAATTATATGAAATTTGGATACATAAGATTGTCAGAGAAACATTTTGTATGACTAATTCTGAAGACACCTTGACAGGAGTAGCTAATTCTTAGCTGGAGTAGCTGGTACAATAAACCTACACTTGAAATAGTGATTCTAGTATCTATTTCTTGTATCAGTTGATATTCAGTATCCTTGTTTCTATATCCAAGAGCTGTCAGGGGACTATAACTGTAAATTAAGGATAAACAAATATCAATGAATAGTGGATAAAAATTATGGACAGTATAAAACAGTCATACAACTATACAAAGCCCGACATAGCTATCTGACTGTCAGTCACATGACCACAAAACCCAACATATATCCGACTGCCAGCCACATGACTACAAAGCCCAACATATATATATATATCAGACTGCCAGCCACATGACTACAAGCCCAACATATAACTATATATCAGGCTGCCAGCCACATGACTACAAAGCCCAACATATATATGACTACCAGTCACATGACCACAAAACACAAAGCCCAACATAATATCAGACTGCCCACAAAGCCATACATATATATCAGACTGCCAGCCACACAACTACAAAGTCCAACATAATCAGACTGCCAGTCACATGACCACAAAGCCCAACATATATATCAGACTGCCAGCCACATGACTACAAAGCCCAACATATATATGACTACCAGTCACATGACCACAAAACACAAAGCCCAACATAATATCAGACTGCCCACAAAGCCATACATATATATCAGACTGCCAGCCACACAACTACAAAGTCCAACATAATCAGACTGCCAGTCACATGACCACAAAGCCCAACATATATATCAGACTGCCAGCCACATGACTACAAAGCCCAACATATATATGACTACCAGTCACATGACCACAAAACACAAAGCCCAACATAATATCAGACTGCCCACAAAGCCATACATATATATCAGACTGCCAGCCACACAACTACAAAGTCCAACATAATCAGACTGCCAGTCACATGACCACAAAGCCCAACATATATATCAGACTGCCAGCCACATGACTACAAAGCCCAACATATGACTACCAGTCACATGACCACAAAACACAAAGCCCAACATATCAGACTGCCCACAAAGCCATACATATATATCAGACTGCCAGCCACACAACTACAAAGTCCAACATAATCAGACTGCCAGTCACATGACCACAAAGCCCAACATATATATCAGACTGCCAGCCACATGACTACAAAGCCCAACATATATATCAGACTGCCAGCCACACGACTATACAAAGCAAAACATGCCAGCCACACAACTACAAAGTCCAACATATCAGACTGCCAGTCACATGACCACAAAGGCCAATATAATATATCAGACTGCCAGCCACATGACTACAAAGCCCAACATAATAATTATATCAGACTGCCAGTCACATGACCACAAAGCCCAACATATATATCAGACTGCCAGCCACACGACTACAAAGCCCAACATAGCTAATATATCAGACTGCCAGTCACATGACCACAAAGCCCAATATATATCAGACTGCCAGCCACATGACTACAAAGCCCAACATAAAAATTATATCAGACTGCCAGTCACATGACCACAAAGCCCAACATAATATCAGACTGCCAGCCACACGACTACAAAGCCCAACATAGCTAATATATCAGACTGCCAGACTGCCAGCCACACTACAAAGCCCAGCCTATAGTCACAGTCACATGACCACAAAGCCCAACATATAATCAGAGAGCCTGTCACACAGTATATCAGAAGCATAACAGACTGCCTCACATCACTACAAAGGCCAGTACTAGACTGCATGCCAGGGTATGAGAAGCACCTTCTCCCTGCTATAGCTAGCTAGTAGTAAGTACCTAATTATAAAGCAAGATTAGCTAGTCTGCTTACATACAAAAAGCTCAGTCCTTCTTACCTGTCGATGCCATGTGTACATGGCATCACGTGCACCTCACTTATAATCCCCACGTGCACCTCACTTAAGGCCGTTGGAAACGAGCAGAAAAATGGAGAACCGTAGCCACTGTTGCAGTATATGTTCTTCTTCTTTTCCGACTGCAAGCAAATTACGAAGGCATTTGCAATCGAAAATACATAGAATCAGGGACATGAGTATGGAAATTCTAGACCGCATTCACGTAAGGAGTTTTCTACATATAACCATGAAATTAGCTAGTTATAATTACTAATTACCAGGGATTAAAAATATAACTATGGAAGCTATAGTTATTATAAGAATTACTATTAAATAATCAGAGAGTGCGGTAGCACTCTCTATGTAGGGATGACTCGGACGGCCGCGCGCGCCGCCTATAGACTAATACTAAAGTGAAATTCTAGTTCTCCCACTTAGACCTAACAAAAGCTACTGTGAATGATTATCCAGCCTACTAGAGCCTACTACAATGTACAGACCAAGTTTCAGGACCAGGGAGCTTACCGTTTCAGAAATACGGCAAGCAGGTAAATCGCTATATTCTTCTTCTTCTCTATTATTATTATTATTATTATTATTATTATTATTATTCTTAGACAACCATATCTCTTGAACCACTCAAGCTACAGCCATGATTTCTGGACAAATCCACTCCAAATTCTACCAACTACGATCTTTTCTACTCGTTGATCCTCGAAAGAGTCGATGAAAAAAGAGACACTATGGAGCACAGCACTCAACTAATTCAATTAGGAAGCCATCTTTTCTATAATACGCATGCGCATGTATTTGAATATCCAATTATTCGAAATCATAATATTACTCAGCTGTCTCTAGCTAGCTAGCTAGCTAGCTAGCTCTAGCTGATGATAGACTACTGTATCGATTCGGGGATTTAGATTCACCACGGTAGACTCTATTTCAGCATCTTCGACCTCCAAGTATGGCTCAATAACACAACACCTTGACTCGATAAATGATTGGGCTGGTATGCTATTGGAGAACTTCTTTCATCTGTCCCTGCATACACATAGAAGAATGAACTTTAATCATAGCTAAAACCATAAAAGAGAGGAAAAAAGACCAGGAACAAGTAAGGGAAAAAGCATTTCGTGAAATGAAAAAAAGATGTAGGGATGACCACTGCTCAAAAAAGTAAGGAAACAAGAAGGATGGAAATGGGATCAATCTTTGTTCTGTATATCCAGCCAACAATCCCTACATATACGTCAGGTAACTTCAGATTATAGTGTAGTAATGTGTGTATATGTAGGGATTGTTGGCTGGATATACAGAACAAAGATTGATCCCATTTCCATCCTTCTTGTTTCCTTACTTTTTTGAGCAGTGGTCATCCCTACATCTTTTTTTCATTTCACGAAATGCTTTTTCCCTTATAGGAATATAATGGCGGTAGTGATGATAGCGACGATAACAAAGATTTCAATGATGGTGATTTTGATAGTGATGGTGGTAATTATGATAGTCATGATGATGACAGTAATGATGATGACAATTGTAATGATATTGGTCTTCATGAATACGACAGTGGCAGTTATGATAGTGATGATGATGATGATGATGGTAGTGGCGATAATGATGAAGAGGATAATGGTGATAATGATGAAGAGCCTTACCAATCACTTTGCAATGGTAGTTAGCTATTAGCTATAGAATCCTACACAATAAAATTTTTCCTATAGTTATCAGAAAAGCAGCCTTTGAAAAAAATCAAGATAATTTCACTCCCTTTACCTCCAAAGTTGCTGCATTGTTGTATATTATGCTCCACTCACCAAGACCAATAGTAAGTTGTTCCTTTTATGAATAAATTGTTGAATAACTGTAGCTTATGTTATTACAGAGTGAATCTAATTTAAAATTTTTCATTTTCATCCTGAAAGAGTTTTATCTTCTGACTCCAAGTTTAACCCAGCTAAAAAAAGTAGCCCTTCCAGGATATATTTCACCTGAAAAGGTTCATAGCTATAGCTAGCTATAGCAATAATTATATCGATACTATAGTAACTGTTGATATATCCAAAGTTTTACAGCAGTAGGGGAATTCCTTTTTATGTGAATATGCCCCAAGCAATAATTGCTCGATGCCTTGGTGATCCTGAAATATCACCGAAAATAAAAAGATATCCTGTGCTTTGTGCTGATGACACACCAATATGGTAACAATTATTAGCAACTCTTCATTAATTTTTATCCCCATACAATAATGATTGTAGTGAATTGTTTGAGGCCCAAAAGTGGAACCAAGACTGTGATCTCTGGACACCAATGATAGAGCTATATGATCATACCAAAATCTTCATTGGGGATATCATAGATTATAGCAGCAATGACGATATTATATGCACTGGGAAAGTTATAAGATTTGTCTTTCTGGTGAGATACCATTATAATGCCACTATAGATTATACCATACTTTTTTCAGGAGAGCAAAAAGGAGTTACATGTTCAGGTTCAAGATATTATTCATGATCCGTCACAAGGGCTATTTTTGGTAATACCAGATCATAATTGGATACCATTCTCTTCAGTGCATGGGCTATCATGTATTGAATTGAATAGAAGTATATTAAGGATGATGAGAGCAGATGATGGTACTTGCAGCTTACCCAGTGATACTGTAAGTGCAATATTACTATGAGACTAGCTACTAGCTATTTCATGCCATAGGAGTGGAAGGAGTTGACTTCAGTACACAAGACAAAAGAGAAGGCTAATGGAATGTGAGTTACAACTATTCCGCTAATACTGTTTTGTGATGACACGAGTGGCAATAGGAGCAAAAAATGGAACAAGTTTATAGAATGGAATCTTATTATTGCAGGTGCATAGTATGTTTTTTATGAATAATTATTATTATTGCAAATATGTAGGTCTACCACAAGAAGAAAAGATGAAACTGGAAAATATCCACTTCCTCTGTTGCTCAAATAGAGTGAGCACCCTGGAGCTAGCAGAGCCATTGGTTGATGACTTACTCGAACTTGAAGAAGGCATACCAATGTTCGATGCATCAGTACAAGATAATGTCCTTGTGGTGGCATCAGTGATGCTATTGATTTGCGACAACCCCATGAGTTCCGATTTGTGTAATCATCAAGGAAGCTCAGCGAGAAAATTTTGTAGGATGTGTATGGTTAGCATGCATGGTGCAAACTATTGTACAGTTATAATTATTGTAGTGAGGATGTTTATTTCATGTACAGGTTGACAAAAAGGTATCTCCAGAATGTCTAGGGGAGTCAAGAACAAAGTTACATTCATTGAGTCAAATTGAAGAAATAAAAAAACAAAAGGGAAAAAAGAAAAAAGAAATGACAACTGATCATGGATTACGGGATGACAATAATCCACTTTTTAAGCTGAAGATAGATCTATACCAGTGAGTTCAGAAACACATTCATGTGCGCATAATTAAGTCCATGTGTTATTAATCAATAGAAGTACACCTGTTGAATGCCTACACACGGTTCTCCTTGGGCCTGTCAAATACCTCTTAAATAACCTCATGGAGAGGTTAAGTCAAGATGACAAAGACATCATCGAAGCTAGAATTAACTCCCTCAGTTTTTCAGGCCTCAGTGGAAAAATTAATGGAGGTTCAATTTGCAGGTGTAGCTAGCTAATGATTATTAGTAAATAATTATCAGTTAACATAAAGCTTTTGTTGTAGATATCATAAATCTTTACTTGGCCGAGACTTAAAGTCTGGGCACAAATTGGTATCTTCGTTGTGTGGTCTTTTTTATCCTCCTCTGAAAAAAAAATGTGGCTTTCCTTGGCAAAGGTATAAAAATTATAACCATAGATGTACAATTATAAGAATTTCTACAGGTATTCAAATTCGCATGTTGTGAAAGAATCAGCAAAGATAAGATCAAATTAGTTTCAAAAGCTTGTACAGAGTTTCTCAAGGCTGTGAAAAATCATGATCATCTCCTGCTGAATAAACCCAAATTCCACCTGATATTGCACTTACCGGAGTGTATGGAGCAATTTGGAGCTACATCTTCATTTAATTCTGAAAGGTGATATAAGTGTTTCCACCAGAAAATTCAAATTTATTGTTGTTACAATAGGTGTGAGTCATTCAATGGATTGATGAGGCTGCACAACATCCACAGTAATAGACAAGCTTCAAGTCGAGATATAGCAGATGATTTTGCACATATGCAACATCTGCGGCATATCCTGCATGGTGGCCAGTTTAGGTATATAGAATTAGGTACCCCAGTTTTAAATAATGAGTCTAATGGCATCCTATAGAGTTGGAGGTGGATTACTGCAATTGGGTAAAATGCCGGAAGTACAACAGTTTCTGTATGGGACAAGAAATGATTTATCAAAATCAATTTATGATCCAGGAGTTCCAAGAAAAGTATTATTACAATACTTCTAACTATTAAACACTTTATAGCTACTTTGAATTTCTTCTTCTAATTCATAGGATTCCAAAGCAAAGATGCTATTTGGAGATGTCCAACTCACCTCACAACTAACCAGAGTCAAAACTTTGGGTGGAAATTTGCACAATGAGTATATCAAATATGAAACCCCAGTGCAAATATATAAAGCTGTAATGGGTCGAAAAAGAAATTTATGTACAAAAGGAGATGATGTTATATATGTAGGAGAAGAAGAGGTGAGTCTATTTATTATGACATTGTAATAGCTATATACTTATTATAATTGTAGATTTCATTTGGAAGATTAGAGGCATGTATAAAAGACCTCAACACAAACAATTCTTATTGTGTAGTCAAGAAAATGGATATTTGTATTGCTGGCAGCATCATAAATAATGAACTTGACTGTCCACTGTTGGAAGAATCCCACAGATGTGAAGTTGTTCCATCCATCTCCATTCTGGACTCTGTTTCTTTAATTCATGAATGTGGAGATTCATGTGAAATGCAAAAAAATATGGCAGCATGCATGGAGAGGGAGAATGTTACAGTTTGTAACAGAAAAACAATTAAACACGACCAAAAAAATAAATTTTATTGTTTTAATATCTATTGTATGCACAATTCACTTTTAATTTGTTATTACCCTCTTGTTTCTGATATAATACTCATCCTCATTATACAATAGGACTACAAAAAAAATTATTACAGTGCTGGGTGCAACCTGAATTACAGTACTGTATCAACCAGAATACATTATTGTACCAACCTGAAACTATTTGCCTGTATCAACTTGGGACCCTAAACTGCTGTATCATCCCTGTTAGAACAGGTTGGTACATTATCAGAATATCTTGCTGATACAAGGTTGGTACAGGTTGTTACATTGTGGGAAATATTTTGCTGTGTATAGAGACAGAAGCACTGAGCATGCATAGTACACTCGCGCGGGCTATAAAATAGTTATTAACCGCGCGCGTGCGGTTTGTAGTGAATTATAAGCACTCGCCCCTCGGGCCTCGTGCTTATAATTCGACTACAAACCTACACAACCAATAATAATTTCCTGTATCATGCTTGGGCACGTGCCAGGTACATTACGTTTAGCTCAGTGCAGTTACGGCAAGTTAGGGTAGTGGTACTGTATTGCTACAGTATGGTACGGCGATGTTACACCACTGTATTTCATCGTGTATCATGAGCTAAATACATGCATTACTGTACCGTTCTAGCCTTCTACATAGTCTATTATTTATTGTAAAAAAATTTTGCAAGTTATACATCAGCAATAACAAAAACGAAACAAAAACAACACAAAAAAACAAAAACAAAAAAAAAACACTATTCCATACAATAAATATTTTCACAATACAATTTGTTTGACCAGTCATGACGATATGTAGTCTTTGATACAGTTATGACTTCATGTTCTATCTTTTTTTGAGTAGTACTTATGACAAAAGTACAGGTAGTTGTACACTCGTGTACAATGGAAACTGCACTGAGAATATACCTCGATGGAAGGCAATATATAACACCTGTTAAATTTAAAATGGGACAGTCATACTCATTGCAGATCCTTTCTCCTAAAATATCCATATATTGAAGTGGACGGACTATACAGTAAGAATCACCATGGCTGGTAGTGAAACAAGCTAATAAGGCACCAATATCATAATTTACCTGCACATAGAGAAAGTATTATAATAGCTATATATTGGAATTAGCTTACTCTGCCTATATCAGAATCCACATATTTGATATAATCTCCAATATTTATCAGAGAAAACTGATCACTCGTAACTGCAGCATATTTGTCAACAATCTCAGTCAATTCCACTTCCGAACATAGTGTAAGACTGCTCTTCTGCTTTATGGCATTCAAAGATAGTTCTCCAAACTCCCTTACACTAATACAAAGTCTGCTGAGTATGATTTTTCTCCCTTGTAACTGTGTAATAATTATACTGACAATTATTGATACAACAATAGTGTTTTAATACCTTTCGTAATCGGGCATGAGCATATTATATTTCTTTTTCCAGATGGAGTTCCTTGGATGGTATTCCATTGAGAAACCTTTGAACAGCTTCAGAATGGTATAAAAGGTTAAGATCTTTTCCAACTCTATAATCATAGTAATGACAGAGCTAGTATAATTATGGTATTTTTAATTGTTGGTTTACCTTTTGTTTCCATCAAAATGACCACCAGCACACAAACATCTAAGAAGTCCACAAATTTCGAATCCTCTAGTGACATCTCTACTAGGAGCCAAGCGATTCCCAAATACATTTCTTGATCTCAGCAAAGAATTGAAGGCTTCACATCTGAAAATAACAGTGGTACTAGTTCAAGTGTCCTTTTAAAAAAATTATCTAACCTTTCTGTATTGAATGCACATGTGGGACCAAAATCATTCATGCAATCCACCAGGTGTAGTATCAGATGTATCTTCAATTTTTTTGGAAAAATCTGGGAAGTGAACCTCTACTGCCTGAACAAATTTTTTTACATAGATCCTTACACTCCTCTTGATCACTCTCCGAATAACGATCACAGTAACAGAATTTAAAGACCTTAAAAAAAATCATGAATGCTAAAATTAAAATAAAACATAACTCACCTTTGACAAAGCAACCCAAGTGTCTCTTTCACCCACAGTAAAATATTTCCTGAAAATGAATAGGCCACATTGTGCAAGACACTTAAAATCTCTTCCGACAAAAGAACGATGGTATTTGACAAGTTTACTTCCCAGTTTTATTTTAAATCCAGAGAAGTTGAAATCCTCAAGTATTGACTGAATTTCTTCTTTTTGGTGATTAGAAAGCCTTGGAATTAAATTTCGTAATAAATATTTGTAAGGTCCTAATAGAATGGTATGCAAAACCTCCACAGGTGTACTTCTGCAATAATAATTCATTAAAACATTCAACTCATTTACTTAGTATACATACTTGTGGAGATCAATTGGAAGGTCTAGGAGAGGGTTAGGATCAGTAGTGATACCATACTGTGTTCTACACTGAGACTTCTCCTTTTCTGTCAGCTTAGAATCAACCTCTTTCCTTGCTTCCAGTGTCATTTTTTTGTTCCTTAAATTGGAAATTTCTGTTTTGAATACACCTTTCTCAGCCTGTATGATACAATCATACCTTTATGCACTTTAAATTTTTCAGTATAACTATTTACCATACATATTCTGCAATACATCTTTGCAGAGGGTCCCGAGTGGCTCATGATTTCAGAATGTCTTGGATTATCACATAGCACACATAAAACTGGAGCAAAAAGTAGGACTTCAGTCTCTAAAGCTGCATCATATGACTGTGGTGACACCTTCGGTTTCTAACTTAAAGAGATCTTCCACCAATGGTTGTGATAATTCAATTGCACTACATTTATTAGAACAACTAATAATTCCTATAAAATTATTAAGTAATCTTTGTGCCATATACTTCACATCAGTAACATACTGCATCAGTCATCTGGTTAAAAGACGAATGTGAAGGTGGGAATACCAGAGAGACAATATCATTGACGGTAACGGTGACAACTTCTCCATGAAGAGGAATGTCAGTATAACCTTCCTACATGTGGCAAAATAGTACATCTGGGTAAGTATGGCAATTACATTATTACTTTCATATAAAATTTCTTCACTTTTCCTACTTTTGAATCTTCATTAATTTGGCGATAAACAATAAAATCTTTACAGAATATATCACCAGCATGACAGCGTATCATGGGTGCAGAAAATCTATTATCATTCATCCATCGTCTTCCATGATAGATTTCTCTAAAACAATTATAAATATTACTCAAACATGACTAGCTATATAATATTATGATAAACTCACTTCATTTCTTTATGAGGCAATATTGGAAATCTTGATAATTGACAAGCAATTTCCGGTACACTCATACATCTTTTAATAATAACACTAGGATAATTCATGTAAAATGGAATTCCCCTCACAGTATAATGCTATATATATAAATAAATATTGCTAGAGTGATAATGGTTATTATGGTGCTAACTTTAGTTGGTTCAATAAACCCAGGGAGTTTCATCTTCTTTATCTTACTTAAAGAAGGTGTGGGAACATCAGTGCTGATTTTTTGGAAAATATGAAAGATAAATGTAAGATTTTCCTCACCCTATTATATGTGGATGAGATAAATATACATAGATTAAGTAGCTACATACAATTGGACGAGAGCCATTTGTCAACATGAATGTTAGAGCTTCTATTTGGGAATCAAATGGGTAAAAATCGCCTTTAGAGTTATCCAGGAGTGCAAGTACTGTAATAGATGAAACTTTTTCATAGAGGAAAAATGAGATACATTATCAACCTTACATTCTGAGTCACTTGTATGTACACTCTCATCACTCTCTTGATATTCCTATTAATTAAGAAGTGACCAGCTAAGAAATAATATGAACTCTCTTAACTACTTGTCTAATGGATACAGTACCTCATCACTGTATTTTTCATATGGGTGATCACTTTCTTCAGTTTCACTTTCAGTGCAGCTGCCATGGTCATCCTCAGGATCAATGGAATCCATGATGGAATCAGTTTGTTGTGCAGCATCTGTGTCAGTGATACCATCATCTTCAGTACTGGCTAAACACTCCTGAAATCTCCGATGACTGAGACTTTCCGTATGTCTTCTATATTTACTCATGTAATCAAAGTGCTTAGAGCATACATCACAGAAAATTTGACATGATGGTTGTCTTTAAATTTTCCCGCCCGCTCTCCACCAACTCACGTGATCATGATTGCAACGAGCCCGGCCCCCTAGAAACAGCTGTAAGATGAATACTAGAAATTCCAATCGAAGTAGTTTCAGAGCAAGATCTAGAGGGAGATTTGCAGGAAGAAGGCTCAATCGTGCATCTTCTACTAGACCATTTATAGCAACATCATTACCTGAATCAGTTCGTTCATGTATCACTCCAGAATCGGCAACAATGACCTCATCAGAGGAAGCCCCTCTCCGGCTCCCTGCTGCACAAACTTCTATGTCCAATACCACAGAAATTAGGGATTTGATGAAAGGTGTTATCGAAAGGCTGAGAGGTTTGGAGAGTAAAACATCCGTTTTATCTAATTCAGTGAAGGAATTACATGAGCTAATGAAGAATTATTGTAAAACTTCTTTCAGCATCAAGGGATCCCATCTAGAAGTTAGTTAGCTATCGTATAAACATAATGTATCATAAAATTTTCTTATGCTTTATAGGCACCTCTGAAAAGTGAGATAGCCAGGCTATTTTGCCTTTCATTGAAGAGGAAACCCGTGGATTCTGAGATTCAGGTAGCTGTAAAGGATTAGCCTGTGCATAAAAAAATTAGCTGTTTTTTCGTAGGCTGTCATCATGAGTGTCATGGGAAGAGATGCACATGACAAATATAAATATTGCATTTTCCTATGCAAAAAATAAGTTGACTGAATTCTGTACAGAAGAGAGGAGAAAAGTAAATTCTGAAATTAAATTATTTAGCTAGTACAATAATAATAATTATAATGCAATTACCAAAATAGGTTATTGGCCTGGTTCCCTATGAAAACAAGCCTTACTTGGACACAAAAACATTGTGTGACTATATGCTTAACTGTATGCAACCATCTGATGGAACTGATGGCAGTATTTATCTTAATCATCTGGCCATCTTGGTTAGTGTCAATAGTGTGCAATGTGCCTATGCTAATAAAAATGGATTTATTTTCATCTCTCTAGAGAAAATTCATCAGAGAGAGTTCCTCTGTTCCATCCACTAATTTCTATGCAGCTTTTAGGGATTGGATAGATAAGCAATATGGTTATATTAGTGAAGATACATGGGTTACAATCATGGAAGAGGATAGTCATTTTGATTACAACAATACTGGGAGTGGTATCTTTATGGAACAAAATGAATAGAGTGGATCCAGTGAAGTGGTAGAGGAGGATGGTTATGTGCATATTGATGAAAGTAATAATTATGTCAACTCTGACTTTGATGAAGAACCATGCTGAAGAAGGAATTATTATAACTACTGCTACTCCTACGATTTCATGCTGATTTAGACTAATCATCAACACCATGAATACTTTAAGAGTCATCTGGGAAGCTAATGTCCCAAAGGCCAGGTGGTGTTGGTGGACATGGTGGTTCCTTGTGCCTGCATGTCAATTGTCGATGCTGTAATTATATTCAAGCCATTCATATCTATAATGATATAGCTACCCTTAACCAACCTTTGTCTTCTCGGGGTACACTGATCTACTCCAGGCTTTAAGATAAAATCTGGTGGATTCTTGAGTCTACTTCTAAAATTCAGAAAAAATATGCATTGCTATATGTGACCGGCTCTGGGAAAACCCTCCGTCCGGTGCAAAAATCAATTATCAGATATGAGCACGTTTAGTTGGCAGTGCCAAAATTTGGCAAAAAAATTTTTTAAGCATAAATGACAAATATGATCCTTGAACAAAGCACAGATGAAGTTTGGAGCTCAGACTACAAGTACAAAGGCTTCAAATGAAGCGCTAAAGTTAGCTAGTCAGCCATTGAAGCTTCGTGCACGGAGATTCTAGTCAGGCTGAAATTCATTGAACTTTAGGCAGGCTTTCCAGCTTATGCGCTGGGAAATATGAACTTACTAAGCTATCTGCGCTACCTTCGGTACCTTGCTTCTCTTCTCGGAGCTTCGGTTGGACCTTTCTCGAGCCAAAAGGCAAGAAACTAGCTTCTTACTAACTACAGTTCGAAACCCCACCCACCGTCAATTTACTAGTCCACGGGCATGTCCGGAAATAATGTTCACGTTGCTTAGTCAGCTTTTCTCGAAAAAACAATAACGCTAATGGACGCTACCTCGATCTTTCTAAGAGCTGTTCCTCAGGCGTCATAAAAGCTATAGCTTTGAAATTTGCGCAATAAAGAGCCAAAGGGCCATAGATAATAAATTTTACCATAACAAAAAATTTTTAATTTTCACCCGACGGAGGGTTTTCCCAGAGCCGGTCACATATAAGCGACCTTGTAGCTAGCTAACTTTCTAGTAGATAGCCATCCTGTTTCGTCCCCTTGAGGAATATTTTCTTTTTCCAATAATGATGATGACAATAATGCAATAAAAAATAATAGCTACTATATTATGTTACCTAGTTACCTAAGTTTGCTGTGGCCTTGAGGAAGCTTATATGGCCTGGGTCTAAATAGTAAGTTGGTATATCTTACTTAGCTACCTATATTTCCCACGAAGATTCTCGGCCTCAGGCGACCATTTAATGTCCAATTTCTTTGTGTTTTCAGCCATATTACTTCCCACTCAAAATTGGCACAATACTTAATCACTAATGTGCACATCGTTGTAAGTAGCCTGATTTTGTACAGCACAGTACCGATGAAGAGAATTGCAGGTTGATTCAATAATGTGCATACACTATTAAAACAGGGGAGAAACACTTTGCTGATACAGTGCTAAATTTAGAGCATCCATGTATCTGTACTGCGCATGTCCCTTATACAGGAGCGAATATCATTCAGTTGGAATACGTCACCGTACAGATTTGGTTGTGTAGCGCTTGGTCAATAACTATTACTTATATATATATATAGTTATAGTGGAGCTATGCTCCGGCCACACTACTAACAGTAGTGGACAGTGTGTATACACAGTTATAATAAGCTTATTTTTATGATAAGGAAAAGAGGTCAAATTTTAATTAACCTCGGTCATGCTGTAAGGATACAGCACACTTTGTGTAGCAAGTGGTAACTATAACAAAATATGAGTACTGATGTTTACTTGTTATATTATGTTGGCAGTTAGACTGCTGTTATCTATAGTTTACTGATCCTTAATAGACTTGAAGCGTTTTGCCTGTGGCTGTAGGCACTCAAAAAACGAGGGTGATTACCCTTGCATATAGTGCATATATGAACATATTTGCACCTAGCAGCATAAGAACAGCCCTTTCTAGAATTAAATAGGCCACAAATTGGCCTAACCTGCTGGTTGCTTGCAGTTGCAGCATGCGGCATAAACATCTGTGGCAGGAGCTGCATAGACAGAGATCCCAATGGGTTCTGGAAAAAGGCTTCTGGGCAGCATGATTTGAGCTAAAGCAATAATCGCATGATGGTTGTTTCTTTGCTCTACCAGCTAATGTGAGAAAATAGGGTGGTGTCAGGCTTAGGCCAATATAAGCTCTTGGTGGCAGCTGCATGACGCCTGTATCCCCCATCATACTTACACCAGCCAAGGCCTTCAAATTGTTTGTTGCACTTTATATAATGAATGACATGTAGCTATGACATAAATTCCGGGACGTATTGAGGGTAGGCTGATGATAAAACAGAGACCAATGCACTATAACACTCCACCCATGTAAGAATGTTCGTTATGTGGTATAAAACTTATTTGCATCTTCCGATAAAAATCAGGCCAATTCTCAGGGAGCAGCTCTTGCATCTCGATAAACTCAAGCTTAAGGATCCTATTAATCAGTTTTTGGGGGATAGGCATCATGCCATCACCCATAAAAACTGCCGTTGAAACCGGGGTCTCAGAAAGAGTAGGCGGAGTGTAACTGCCTGAGGGAGAATCAGACCAGAAGATGATAATGGCAACACAGGAGCAGAATTTGATACAGTAGGTTGGCTTGGGAGGAGCAAGAGAAGAGAGTACGGAAGATTGAGATGCCACAACCGAAGCTAAAACAATGGGTGATGGAGTGGTTCTTAGTCTAGGTAAAACCGACGGAGGAGGCAAAATACCCATCCGAACTAATAACAAGAACAGCATGTTGAGGCACTGCTTTGTTTAACTGAGGTGCTGCTACATATCATAAGCTGACATAAGTGCCTGAGCGTAGCTAACATGCTGCTTCAAAATAGCTTTTCCCTAAATACATAAGAGGCTCACCAGCAGCAGAGGGGCTGACGTCAGAAGGAACTACAACTGAGGCGGAGCTGGCGGTTAGTGGCGGTTGTGTAGTTGCTGGCGTTTGTGTTGTTGCTGGCGTTGTTGACCCAGGTACCGTGGTATTGGTAGTAGTCATTTTTCTTTTGCTTATAAATTTTGTATTTGACACTCTTGAAATAGCGCATGCGCATTGCTGTTCATATTTATCATGGGTATGGATGCAATACTGTTTGCATGCCTACGAATGGGACCACTTAGCTAGTAGCTAGTAGCACAAGGTTCAATCTATCCTAGATTAATGTGTTGTGTACCAACTATATATTATGATCTTGTCTTCATCCACTCATACTCAGGTCATTAGCTATGCCCAGGGGGTGATCCAGGTAAGGGCCTAAGGGACCTGGGCCCCCCTTTTTCATTACCTGCCACAGTACTCACTGCATGGTGCGACATTTTATATGAAAGAGCCACATGATAAATTAAAGCACCAGCTGGCCATAATTACAAATGTTTTGAGCCAGAGAAAAGACTAGCTAGACAAGAACAGAATTATGAAGCTAGCTACAGTTGATCTAGTTGTTATTTTGGGTGTGGTGGTTTGGTCAATAGCAAAAATTTTTCCACGTGCACAGACTAGGTTGGTTATCACATCCACCCACTAATAAGAGTACCGAAGTGTGAAATTGTTGCTGCAAGTTATGTGGTATTCATCCACCCACTAATTAGAGTAATATTGCTGCAAGTTATGCACCCATTAATTAGAGTAATAAAGTGTGTAACTGTACTGTGCATCCGAACCTGTGAACTTTAATTTCAGTATAAAGTGCCCCATTTTCAGTATTTTTACCGTGACTTTCGAATTTTCAGCCATTTGTAAGTAATGCTAATATAAAATGTGTATAGTGAATTTGCCAGAAAATTTTCAGTAAAAATACTGAAGAATCAGTATGGTTATAATTCTATAGCCTAGCTGATTTAAGAAAGTCATGGCAAACCAAAATGGGTGTGATTTCTAAATTTTGGCACTATTTATTATTTACCCCTCTTCTTTAAAGGATCAGCCCCTGATAATATCATAATAAAGCTGTTATCTTAGATGCCTGCCTCTCAGAGACTAGCATTCTCAAATGTATGGATTGTGAAACTGCAATGAGTCAAATGCTTTGAATACTAATGGTGCTGCACATTCTGTGACACAGATGAGTTTATCCAAGTTCAGTTACCATTTGATCCATGCTAAAAATACCCTCCAGATTGAAACTGAGACAGACTAAAATCTAATTTTTTTCTGGGTCTAGATGGTGCACTTTGCTCCAGCCCTTCAACAGCCATGCTGCTGCTGTCATCTTCGGGGCTGAACAAAAAATCAAATGCTATAAATAATAACCTGAGGGTGATGGTGTTATGCTTGTGACTTTAGGCCTCTAACAGCTCTGAAAAGATCATACTAGCTACTGATTATTGTTATGCAGTTGCTAATCATGTGCCTGTGCAAAGCACTCTCAAAAAAAATTCTCAAACAAATGCTTGTAGCTAGCTAGTACATGTATGGATAAATGAGGTTGCACCCATGGTGCAAGCACACAGCCCCCTTTTTCCAAGGGAAAAATGCCAAACCATCAGGTGCTGCATGAATATTAATAAATAAATTAAATTAAATTAAATTAACAGCATTGCCATTAACGACTTGATGATTGCCTGTTGTAACTTGATAGAGTAGATCTGTAGAAGTTCAGTACTGAATAGTTTTATGGCATCCTTTAGCAGGCTGCATTATCCTTTCCTAATTGTAGTACCATACTAAACTGTACGATTGAGAGAGATTCTGACCTCGTTTCTTTTTAAACTTCTCTCTAACATGATGACACCATTTGTGTGTGTGATAACCATTACCAAGTTGAGAAATGTCACAATCAATCAATGATACATGATACAACACTTAATAGCTAGCTTGAAAGTCTGTATAAAAAGAATTAGCTATGATTATTAAGTTACAGGATGCAAATAAAGTGATAGCTAATAGGGGACTATGTTATGTAGAGGGATCAATTACTGGACATTTTTCCTGACATCTGGCAGTACATATGATTTAGGTAGCCCAATGTAAACCAATTCAGAATCCGGACTCAGTCATCGCTATTAATTTGTATAGATTTTATACAATCATTAAAGGAGGTGTCTGAAGAATTAATAATCAGACAAAAGTATCTCAGACAGCTACCAATTTATGGCAGATTTATGATTGTCAAAGTTGGAAGACTGGAAGTTCGATCCTTCCCCTATTTGTGCCTCCATTTATAGAAGTCAAGTTTCAAATACCAATGCAATACAAACCTGAACTTAAAGGCACTTTTAGGTAATCATTATTCAGACAGCAAAAAATGGGTCGATTAGTAATTTTGACCCTTCACACACTGAATATAAGCAAGAACCAGTGAATCAGTACCTGCTGAACCCAAAGTTTCAAGCCCCAAAATAAATGGTACTGCCATTATCACTTGCTTTTTATGATCTGTACATAGAATCAGCAATTCCATCATTTTTGCTCAAACTAGACCGACTGGAATATCAGTATTTTTTTTAGTGTCAGAATTGCCTCACCCTCATAATTGGCCCCACTTTACCTTACTATTGTAATTGCATTCCATCAGTTTTTTGAGCAATCAGGAAAAAAAAAAGTGCAGCTTAAAAATAATGGCTCCTTATACTTTGATACACCAATAGAATTACCATATTATTGTGGAATATGTGGTAGCCCGGCTCACGACAGAATACAGATGCTGAAATTACAGTATCTCTCTGCAGTAGCCATAGCAAATAACCTTCCCTTACTGCACACCATTTCCTATTAATGATTATTATCAATGATTTGTCTGACTAGATGAAGAGGTAGATGAAGAACTGCTGATGTTCTTTTTCATGGTGATTTCCACCACCTCAAAGGACTGGGTCCTGTGGAGGTAAGTCACTTGAGAGTTCTGGCTAAAGGTTAGAGAAGGACCGGATGCTGGTGGCGGGGCAGATTGCTGACTGGAGCTGTTGGGTTGGGTGGAATTGGTAGGAGACTGAGAGAAGAGGTCAGGACTGTTTTCCAATCCAGCTTCCACCTCAATGAGAGCTTTCCCATCAATAAATTTCCTCCTATGTGTGGCATTTTTTACTCCCCACTTCTTCAGCTCCTGCAATTAAAAAATTGTCAACTCAAGGTCAGAAAATTGGAACAGCAATGTAGATAGCTAACCATATTCCTTCCCAATGGGTGGGAAAGGTCATTATGTAAAGCTATAGCTATGACCATGTACAGTTGCTTGTTGCCTTACTTCTTCAGTGACACTCAGCACTTGGAAGAGTTCACTGATGCCATTGCTTTGCAGAGCTTTGTGGTATTTACCCAGTCCCAAGTGACTCAACCAACTCTCCACCGTCTTGAAAGCAGGCTATAAAAGTAATATGAATAAGCTAAGAGACAAGGCTAACAAGAACACTTTAGTCCCATTAGAGCCATAATAAGAATCTATTCTTCAACACACTACAGCTGTTTCCAATCAAATTTCAAGTACATTATCATAGGGTCTATACAGCATTAGAAATACAGTAAGACACTTTGATTGCTCATAAGCAAAATAGTTGGATAGCCCACCAATACTTAAACACTGAAATTGGGTTGGCCATTCAGTCAGTGACCAGTACACTTCTTTCTTAAATTCTAGCATGTTTGGTCCAACAAAATTTCCAGCCAGTAGTAATCATACTTGTGTCAAGTGTGGTACAAGTTTACCACCTTAGCAACATAATTATGGGCATAGTATTATTTACCTCCTCCTGAGCACTGCCACTAGTTGTTGCTGTTGTGGGGGTTGTGGCGATGGTTGTGGGCACTCTATGAACACTCTCCATCATGCGCACACACACATCAATGTACGGGATTATCTCCGGATATGTCTGCACCATCAAGCAAGATCAAAGTCATGGCACTACAATATCATTGAATATTGGACCCATCTACCCTTTACCAACTTTTCAGGTTTGGTTATAAAGATTGCTGTTATGCCAGTGCCTCGATTAGAACTTAGACTTCATGCATGCAGTACTTCATAAATAATTTTACAGTTCGGCTAAAAAATGATAAGCTCTTTGGTACGAAAGGTATATGAGATACTCACCTCAATGGTGTAGGATACTTTCTGACTGGAGAGTTCTGTGCAGGGTCTCTTGGGTGGAAGGACACACTTGGTCACCTCCGTGAGGTTGGTAGGGGCTCCTGCAAAAATGATATTGATTTCTTGTTGAATGGTTGCTCCTTGCTATTATAATAAGAGGCAGTTCAATGAGGAGGGTAAGAAAGAGCTTCCATTAATTTTTGACTTGTGATGGATAATTCTGCACTTAAAAATACAAAATGCTACGGAGTGACAAGTTGCCCCTCCATCTGTAACAGTGGCAGTCAGTCATCAGTTAAAACCTGACCTAGCAAAGTGGTATAGGACCAATAAAGTGGTGTCCTAACTTATAGGACAAATAATTGACCAATGTTATACAATAATTGATGCCATACACTTGCACTGTACACACCTCTCTTTCTGCCATTGGACTGGGGAGGAGGAGGAGAAAGTGGATCTTCCGACTCTTTGTCATCAGCTGTCGAGTTCTCCTTCTCCTTCTGTTTCCTCTTCTCGTTGACATTGCTGTCTCTACTTGGAGATGCACACACGCGAATGTCTAGAGTGCAGCGACCCAACACTTCATGACCTCTGCATAATACAAGTTGGATAGAGTTAGAACATGACCTCTGCATAATACAGTTGGAATGTCTGGAGTGCAGCAATCCAACACTTCATGACCTCTGCATAATACAGTTGCATAGAATAAGAATGTCTAGAGTGCAACACTTCATGACCTCCACACAACAAATTTCCAATTGCAAGTGGAGCCACTACTGAGTATCTTGTGATAACAATAATTAAAAAAATATGACCAGTAATGAATGAGCTTGCATGCAATGGAGTATAATCTAGGTTGCTTGCTCATTTTTAAGCGTATACTAACCGTTCAAGGGTGAAAATGATCTGAACATACTGTCCAGTTTTGGAGAAGTCGGACGTGTAGCAAGGGAAATGGTACAGAGTAACGTAGCAATTCTCAGACTCTGTGGACAGGAAGTACAGAGGAACAAGGATCAAGGAAGGGGAGGGGAAACAAAGATCAAAGTATTGGGGGAGGCAGAGAAAACAAATACAAGAAGCATGAAATCCTGCACCACTTGCAGTAGCTAGTGTTGGTCTGGGAAGGTAAATAAAAAAATTGAGTGGTCATCAGCAAATCTTGGTAAGGCTCCCGGGACCCTAGAAATCTGATTGGCGGTCTCTTTCTAATGGTAGGTATCTAGCTGGTACCTGCAGAGGTTGGCTCACTTTTTTGTAGGGAGGAGAATGGTGTGACAATGGAGAGCCTGTTGTTTGCAGCATCTGTGTGGAAAGTCGTCTGCTTGTCATTCTTTGATGGACGGATGAAGTGCAGTGGGAAGATCAGACCTTATAAAAGACAAATACATGTACTGACAAAGACACTAGCTGTCTATTTGGGGGGAGGGGGTGTAGTGGGAGAGGGAAGCCAAAGTGGATGTTTCCCCCTTACAGTAAAAAATACCTCAACTGTTCCACTTGATGAAGTAATCTATCTTTACCAACCCAAGGGAAGGGGTCAGATAAAGAGGTTTGGTTAATGGTCTTGAGATGCATACAAGCAATGGTGAAGTGGTAGGCAGGATATAAGTGAAGCATACATGTATTGTAAGTGCTAGTATACTCACCTTGCTTCTGGTTCTCATCATTATGCTTCAAACAACAGGTGAGATTTTCCCCAATGTTCTCTGGGGCAGTGTGGATGGCCATAGCACGGAGCATTGAGTCATGGGGTGGACAACCTTCCAGTAAACATAATGCAAAATAATATTCAGTTGCATTAACCTATTTTGATCAGCTGGATAAAACTTGCACTGATAGTCCCACTGCACTGGTAGTCCCATTAACCCCCTATCATTATCCCTAGTAGTCCCGTTAACCCCTATCATTACCCCTACACTGATACTCCCATTAACCCCTATCATTATCCCTACACTGATAGTCCCGTTAACCCCTATCACTACACTGATACTCCCATCCCATTAACCCCTATCATTACCCCTACACTGACAGTCCCGTTAACCCCTATCCCTCCCATCCCATTAACCCCCATCATTACCCCAACACTGATACTCCCATTAACCCCTATCATTACCCCTACACTGATAGTCCCATTAACCCCATCATTACCCCTACACTGATAGTCCCATTAACCCCATCATTACCCCTACACTGATAGTCCCATTAACCCCATCATTACCTCTAAACTTATGTTAAATAACTCACGATTGACTACAAAATTAAAAGGTACGGTGGCACCAAACTTGATATATGCTCTTCGTGCTAATGCAGAGTACTAGAGGGGAAATTAGATAAGGATCATCAAGATAAAAATCTACACTTAACTTCAGGTAATGGTAATGATGCATGTTATTGAGCGATTGAGGGAAAGCTTTTGCAATTTACTCACCACTAAAGTTGTACTCCTAGTCATTTTGCCATTGATCTGAAATGGAAACAATAAACAAAAATAACTAACCAAAACAACTAGCAACAACAAAAAACAACTAGCAATAACAACAAAATAACAACAAAAACAACT
Organism: Crambe crambe; assembly: GCA_963924555.1. NCBI lineage: Eukaryota > Metazoa > Porifera > Demospongiae > Poecilosclerida > Crambeidae > Crambe > Crambe crambe. The sequence goes on along the minus strand of OZ004595.1, from coordinate 4,753,825 downwards.
AGCAATAATAAATGATAACTACAATAATGAAAGAACAAGGAAACATACATCACACTCCAGTTTGAAACCATAATCTCCCTCCAAAGTGGTACTAGAGATAACAGAAGAAGGTCATGAATAACACATACTCAACTAATGAAATTACTAGTAGTCTGATTCTTTCACTTATTCAATGAGTAAGGAAATCAAAGGGTCTAGATGGTAACACGTATACAAGAACACTTGCTGTGCCTCAGGAAAAATAGAGAAGTGGTCAAAATAGCTGTGTTGGAGTGGCCTTTGATAGAACTATAAACCTGTCACTGCTATTCTGGCTATGTTTGCACCAAAAACCACAAAGATGTTTTTAAAAACCACAAACAAAGATGCTTACTTGATTGGAATGGTGGACCTGCTTGCACCGCCTGAAAGTGATGCGTTCCCAGCTACCCCATCCCCATCTGCCGAGGGGTGCGAGAGAGGAAAGGAAATTATGGAACTGGGGGCACACAGGAGAGGGGACTCTTCCAACAGACCAGATGATGAAGGCAGCTGCATGTGAACAGATGCATTGTTGTCTCATTTAATGGTTTACTCCTACACTCAGTACAGTATCATACTATCCTTTGAAGGCTCAGAAATTGCATGAAAATTTAGTTAAGTTCACAGGCTATGTACTGAAGCCTCATTGGAATAGATCTTAGTAGGAAGTCCTTATAATTTAGTAAGAACACTTTTATTCTCAGGGCCTGTCACTTTTTTCATTTCCTATTATCCTCAACTAGCTACCCACCAGAACTAGTAGGTGACCATCACTGAATTAGGTTGCTGTAACTTCTGCTCAGATCTTAATGCTATCTAATTCAGAGTTGCAATGCCCATACTATTATTAATGTAGATTATTGCACAACTGCTGTTATTACAGTTGCAGTGTGTTGTAGTGCATAGCTACATGCATGACTAGCAGCTAAACCTGTGCATTTGAATGAGATCATTAGTGAAGAAGATTCATCTGTTATGGAAGATGACATCAAGTTATGAATACTGTGCACCATAATTATTGTTGCTATCACAAGTCCATAAAGTTCACCATCACAGCGAGAAAAGGTTAGAAGGAAGTATAGGTGGAGAGAATTCATCCTCCTGTTGTCGTCCTCCTTTTCAAACAGAGTTCGACTTTGAGGGGGCAATTTTGGTTCAGCTGATGATGTCACAGAGTTGTTTACGATACTGAACAGTCTGCTATAAAAATGATGAACCAAATCCCAGTTGCAGCCAAGAATGAATAGCAAAGATTAAGCATCAATTTACTCATCACACTATTGCAACGGTGGTAATAATGGGAGTTCTATGCATTGTCATTGCCAGTCTCCTCCTGCTTGTCTCTGCGACTGTGCAAGGAGTGCCCACCAACTGTGGACATAGATACCAGTTGCTCTTGCAAGACTTGGTGACACTTAAGTCCAGTTGCGAAACTACAGGCTTCAGAGACTGCTGCCAGGTAAGTGTGTGCACATTATAATAATTATGTGTGTCAAATTTAATGAAGTAAAAACTTTTTGTACATTTTTGCTGTTAAAGTGAAATTTAAACCAAGAAATCCATAAGCAAGAGTTTCCCTAGGTAGCTACAAAATATTCTCCAGTAAGGGAATTGAAACTATGAACCAAACTGAATTGTTTATCTACACAACTAGTACTAAAATTTCAATGTAAATTTCCATATAACCATGATAATTATACAGTCACTTATAACTTGATCTACAGGCTAAGGTATTAGTGCCACAGACTAAATCTGGCACTTATGAAATAGCTGATGTGTGCAACAATCCTGCAAGTTTCGTAACAAATCACCTCTTTGCTCGTTGTGACATGGAGACAGATGGAGGAAAGTGGTTGGTCATCCAGCGTAGGATCAATGGCTCTGTCAACTTCTATCGCAATTGGACTGACTATGTAAAGGGCTTTGGGAGTTTGGAAGGAGAATTTTGGTATGGACTGGATAAAATCCACTGTCTCACCACACGAGATGACATGGAACTACGTATCGAACTTGGGAACGGGACTGAACCTACCGAAGTCTGGACCTACCAGCTCTTCAGGGTGGGTGGGGCTGATACTAACTACACACTGACCATTGGACAGGCCAGGGGAGTGGGAGGTACACATGATTCAATGGCAGATCACAATGGGAGACCTTTCAGCACTCGAGATCGTGACAATGATGCTTTGGTGGAACACAGCTGTGCTCTAGTATATGGAGGAGCCTGGTGGTACAATCGTTGCTTAACAGCTAATCTCAACGGAAAGCATGAATATCATACTCCAGAAGATCGTGCTGTATTTGATCCTAGAGCAACTAGACTTTGCTGGAATAATGGCCCTGAGTGGTCTTATTATAATGAAGTTCAGATGAAGATACGACCAACAAGATGTCAAGATAATACATGCAACTAAACATCACCCAGTGTGTGCGCCTAAAAAAACAAAATGTCAATTTTTTTCCTGTGTACATATTACATGTGTTAAAAATAAAATTAGTAACTGAAGAAATAGTAATTAATTAAAATATTGCACATTAATTTTCTTTTAAGTATCGGAGCTTGGACAGAACCTACTAAAGTCCAGCTCTTCAGAGTGGGTGGGGCTGATACTAATTATAGATTGACCATTGGACAGGCCAGGGGAGTGGGAGGTAAACATGATGACATGGCACCTCAAAATGGAAGACACTCGAGAGTGTGACGATGATGTGCAGAGTTGTAACTGTGCTACCATATATGGAGGAGCCTGGTAATTTTTTCATTAGTGAAATTGGATAATGAATAAAAGTTAATGTATACATATGTGGTAAAGAAACTACAGGCTTCAGAGACTGCTGTCAGGTAGCAGTGGCGGATTTAGAGGAGGTTCTTTGGGTTTTTAAGAACCCCCCTGCCTCCCAGTAGAACTAGTAACTATGGGCTAACTAAATAGCTGTAGACTACTCACCACTAGCAGGTACTACTAGGCCTACTCTGATCTCGCAATCTCTTGTGCATATGTGCATATGCTCGCTCATGTGGTAATGTTAACATAATTAAATGGGTGTGGTTATATAAACTGGGTGTGGTTTCTAAAAATTTCCCTGCGCTTGTGTGTGGATAAGAAAAGAACCTCCCTTCTAAAAATCTTAGATCAGCCCCTGGGTAGCTATGTGTATATGTACATTTGTGCATGAACTTGGAACTGATACTTCCTCCTACAGTCAGCAACTCCTAACTTGAACACAGAACACCTTCAATGTGCTAAGACAAAATAGCTAGTATCATTTTACAGCGACTTCTAAAATCGCCATTTTCATCTCATCATCATCATCATCAAACTTATTTATGGTTCATTCTACACTACTCAAAATTGACTGCACTATAATCCTTTACCTCATGTTCAAAACTAGCACATCATTTTCCAGCTTGCTAGCTTTCAACCTACAATGTGGCAGACATTTTTATGCCCCGCCCTGTACACATGATTCTTGGACCTTGACCTACGGAGAATTATTGCAGTGGACGGAGTCTACCATGTTGTCGGGAAAGCATGCTGTTTCATTCTAGAGTAGCTGATCGGTCTGTTTCACGATTCTTTTATAATTTCTGTTAACTAATTTTAGTATTTTCTAGTCCATTTGTAATGTACTATTTCATATTGATGACAAAAAAAATAAGAAAAAGTGATACAAGGCGTTGAAGATCCGATGACCTCCTAATCCGTGTAGTCTGGCATAGCACTGCCCACCGACTCAAGTACGTGGTCTGGTGACATACAATAAGAGTTGTGCAGGTGGATTCTACTGTGCACACGCGTTACTAACAGGAAGTGTCATAGGTAGCGGTATTATAATTAGCCAGTGACATCACAGTTGTCATAGCTATTCTTAATTTAATTGGCAGGTGCAATTTTAGTGCACGAACCAGGCGCCAAGTGTTAGCGTAATTTTATGTCATTAAATGTCATTTAATGATAATCATTGATTTAGCAGGTTTCCTGCTAAATGGTACAACTCATGTCACCAGACCACATACTCAAGTCGGTGGGCAGTGCTATGCCAGACTATAACCCGTGGGACCAAGTGAAAAGATGGTCCAATAAATCGATGCAAAACACCATGGAGAAGGCTAGGTGCTTGAAGATTACGTGTTTAAGGATATAGGCTGTGTATGTGGCAGTGTAGAAGTAGCTAGCTAAAGTTTCACACTTTTATCTGTCAAAGCATGCATATCTAGCTCTTTGACAGGGCTTCATGTTCCTTGTATAATTCATGCTAATATCTTTCATTTATATTTCTAGTATAAACTAAACAATATATATGAGGAATGGTCGACAATAGATGCATTATGGTACAACCAGTGGCCAAGAATAGGTCGAGGTCGCCGATATTAGATCATCGAGGTCCTCCCACTAATGGTGATGTAACTCGGAAGTTAACTGGCCTGTGGAAGTAAAAATATAGAAGTTTTAAGGGGAAATGAATTTCCTATAATATGAACTTTGTCCCAGAGAAATACGATGAGCGGTTTGCAAGTTATTGTGGCAAACAACAATTGATGAATAACGCTAAAGTTTATTCCTAAATGAAAAAGGAAAGTAGTGATTGTTGTGTGCAGTTCAAAAAAGTTAGTGACATCCATGAGGTTAGCTGCGATTGTACCACTAGGCTCCTCCATAATATACTAGAGCACAGTTACGACTCCACACATCATTGTCAAGTGATTAGCCATAACTGTGTGACTCATTCTGATATTATACAGGTAATGGAACTTCTACTCTCTGTTTTGATTAACCTAGTTATTGGGGCGAAGGGAGCCCCACACTAGGGAGGGCGCTATATCCTACATTCTTCAAGTTCGTCCTTTGCATTGCAGTAACGTCATTGGCTAACTGAGCATATATACTGCTTATACCCCACGATGCTTTGCATTTCCCTAGTAATAAAACTACAGCAGATTGCAGCAGTCTTGCAGCATAATTAGGATACTAAAATACTAAAACCAAAATTTACATAGCCTCCTTTTAAGTAGCCCAACTCCAAAGCCACAGTTAAGTCCTTTGAAAGGAGGCTATATAAATTTGGTTTTGCCCAACTCCGGAAAGCCACTATTAAGTCCTTTGAAAGGAGGTTATATAAATTTTGGTTTTGCTGTGGAGAGCCCTTCAAAGTGTGACTCTACTTCAGTGGATTGCAGTGAAGATGCAATAAAAAATTTACCAAGCTTCTTTTAAGTAGCCCAACTCTTAAAGCCACAATTAAGTCCTTTGAAAGGAGGCAATATGAATTTTGGTTTGGTGTTCTGATTCATGTTGCAAGATTAAGAATACTAATACCAAAAATTTACATAGCTGCCTTTCAAGTAGCCAACTCCAAAGCCACAGTTAAGTCCTTTGAGAGGAGGTTAGCTATGTAAATTTTGGTTTTGCTTTGTGTTGCATAATCTGCTCAGAGAGCCCTTCAACTTCAAAGGATAACTTTACTTGATAGTCTGAGAAGGTTCAAAAGTACACTACCCAGCATAATTTAAACACACTGCAGGTGGCATAAGCATCAGACTCTGGGCTGCAGCTATAAAAGAGAGGGACATTCTGAAATGATTAACAGAAATTGGTAAGTCCAAACCTTGTCAACATGGGAACTCTTAATATTATCTTCATTAGCCTCTTTCTTGCCTCTATCCTTGTGCAAGGAGTACCAACCCAATATAACTGTGGACAGACATACCAAAATCTCTTACAACAACTGGTGACACTGAAATCCAGCTGTGACACTGCGAATTTCAGAGATTGCTGCCAGGTGAGTGTTTATGTTTTCATATAAGTGCACATGTAGCTATATGATTTCCCCCAAGGTAGCGCCATGCTGCATAGATGTATTTTGTATTCCTGCCATAAATGTGACAGAGGTGCTCTCTCAGTTCATTATGTGCCGTGAGTTATAGCTATCTGTTCATGATAGAATAGTAGCTAAAATTAATATGTAATTTGCTTTTTGTCTTGATGTCAGCTAGATTATGTATTTTGACTGCAGCATCATAATTACGATATGATGCTGCAGTCAAGGTAGATAATCTAGCTAGATTTTGGGGCCATACAGCTTGGTTTGATATGATGCTGCAGTCACATATATAGTCCAAGCTATACTTTGGGGTCATCAATCCCTACTTAGCATTTTTATTTAGAAGAAATTTTTGGCACTCACTTGTGTTCATAGATCTATAGCTTAATAACTATATTTTCACTGTAAACTTTAAATAAAAGCAATAACTATAATTATCAATTACAATAGCAGAAAACTATACTTGTCTCTACATGTACACATTCTATATGGAGGACTGAGATGCATGTCTGTTGTTCAAATTATCTTACTTCCACATGCAGGCTAAGGTATTAGTGCCACAGACCAGATCTGGCACTTATGAAATAGCTGATGTGTGCAACCATCCCACAAGCTTTGAATTGAGTCACCTCTTTGCTCATTGTGACATGGAGACAGATGGAGGAAAGTGGTTGGTCATCCAGCACAGAATCAATGGCTCTGTCAATTTCTATCGCAATTGGATTGACTATGTGAAGGGCTTTGGGAATTTGGAAGGAGAATTTTGGTATGGACTGGATAAAATCCACTGTCTTACCACACGAGATGATATGGAACTACGTATTGAACTTGGGAACGGGACAGAACCTACTGAAGTCTGGACTTACCAGCTCTTCAGGGTGGGTGGGGCTGATACTAACTACACACTGACCATTGGACAGGCCATGGGAGTGGGAGGTACAGATGATGCAATGGCAGATCACAATGGGAGATCTTTCAGCACTCGAGATCGTGACAATGATGCTTGGGTGGAACACAACTGTGCTCGAGTATATGGAGGAGCCTGGTGGTACAATCGCTGCTTAACAGCTAACCTCAACGGAAAGTATGAATATCATACTCCAGAAGATCTTGGTAAATTTGATCATAGAGCAACTAGACTTTGCTGGAGGAATCACTCTGAGTGGTCTTATTATAATGAAGTTCAGATGAAAATACGACCAACAAGATGTCAAGATAACACATGCAACTAAACATCCATACTTCACCTGGTAACCATGGAAATAGTTGCAGTGTGTGTGTGCCTACAAATCCTTTATAGCAACATGTCAAACTTCATTTCTGTGTATATATTAAAATTTAATGTGTTAAAAATAAAAAAGGAAGGTAATCATTAATGGAATAACTATACGCACAGATTTGGAGATGATGTGAAAGTTCAAGCATGGGACTATGGTAACCATAACTCTTTAGAGTGGGTGGGGCTGAAAAATCAGATAGGGGTAAGTGGGTGTGGTATAACTATACTAGTTACACATGTAGTTACATGTACTGTTTATAATTAGGTTACATGTTTACAGGTTAGCACCTGCTTAGAGATGCATTATCATTCTAGCAGCTGTTTTATAGAGAACTAGCTATCAATAGACTACAGTGGCCCCTCCCTTATCCGGACTCCCCAGATGCGGGCACCTCCCTCTACCGGGCACCAATTGTGAACTTTGAACTCCAATTTATGATGACATCATGAATAATATATTGTGGGTGTGGCTTAAATTGCGCGAACGTGCGCGCTCACTTGTAATTCATTTTCAGCTGCAAAAGATGTCTAAAAGAAAGCGCAATGTTATTACTTTAGAGAAAAAGTTAGAAATCATCGAAGAGCTGAAGAAAGGTAAGTCTCAGCGGTGTGTTTCTGATATTTATAATATTCCTAAGTCAACTATTGCTGACATATGGAAGAGTAAGGAAAAAATAGAACAGCATGTGTCTGCTAGTGATTATGCTCAGTTTGCAAAGAAGCGGTGCATAATCAGAGAAGCACATTTTGAGAAGCTGGATCAAGCATGCTATGTTTGGTTCTTACAACAACGTTCCAAAGGTGCTGCTGTTTCTGGGCCATTATTGCAAGAAAAAGCTTTGCAGCTGTTTCCAGCATTATACCCTAATGAGGATGTAACTTCGTATAAAGCCAGCTCTGGATGGCTTCAAAAATTTAGTCAAAGACATGGCATAAGAGCTCTTTCTCTTCAAGGCGAGTCACTATCAGCTGACACTTCTGGCATAGAAGATTTCCGTGGTGAGCTTCTTAAAAAAATAGAAGATGAAGGAATCACTTTAAACCAGATTTTTAATGCTGATGAAACTGGCTTGTGGTGGAGACTAATGCCATCTAAGTCTCTTGTTCATTGTGGAGAAAAGCAAGCTAAAAATTTTAAAAAATCAAAGGACCGTGTAACTTTACTTGGATGTGCTAATGCCAGTGGCACCTGTAAACTTCCACTTGCATTTATTCATAAGAGTGCTCGCCCCCGTTGCTTTAAACACATGGATATGAATACACTCCCAGTTCATTATTTCTCACAATCAAAGGCCTGGATGACTTCTAAGCTCTTTGAGAAATGGTTTCATGACATGTTTGTGCCTCATGTTAAAAAATTCTGTGAAGATAAGAGCATTGAATATAAAATTTTATTACTTGTGGATAATGCACCAGCTCATCCTTCAATTGAAATCTTGCAGTCCAGAGATGGGAAGGTAAAAACTATGTTTTTACCTCCTAACACAACATCTGTATTACAACCAATGGATCAAGGGATTTTGGAAACCTTAAAAAAACACTACAAAAAACAGCTTCTTAGACATTTAATTATAGAAAATGATTCATCTTCTTTGCCTGTTCCTGAAGTCTTGAAAAAGTTGACAATCAAGGATGCTGTTTACTGGAGTGCTCATTCATGGGAGGAAATAACCCCACTTACTCTGAGCAAGGCCTGGAAAAAACTGCTATGCTCTGATAGCAGTGCTGAAGCTAGTGGCACAAAGTCATCTTCTACTGAGTCTTCACTCCAGTCTTCTACTGCTGCAGTTGATACAGAAAATTTTGATGATCTTTTTCAAGAGCTAGGCTATAAAGAAGGTGATCAAGATTGGGTTAGTCCACAGGAGTGGCTGGATGAGGATGCATTTGATCCAGGTTATCAGCTAATGACTGATGAAGAAATTATTGCAGACACACTAAATGAGAATATAGTTGATGACTCTGATGATGAAGCTGAAGCCATTAGCTCAGTAACTCCTGCTCAGGCCTGTTCAGCTTTTGATACAGTGTTGGAGTGGTTAGAATCTGAAGGTGGTGTAGACTCTTCGCACTTACTTCTGATTAAAAAATGGAGAAATATTGCTGCTATGAAACATTTACAAAAACTCAAACAAACAAAAATACATTCATTTTTTAAGAAGCCTTGACTTCTGTAGCTATTATACAATCATTAATTTGTTATTATTTATCAGAATATCAGAGTTATGGGTAATTCTAAGTTACGGGCAATTCTGAGTTATGGGCACCCCCTTGGACAGAACTGCCCGGATAAGAGAGGGTCCACTGTATTACTCTTTACTGTTTTTGGAGATACCACATGGTGGCAGCAGTGATTGAACACTAGCTATTGAAAATGTCTCAATTCGTTAACAACCTCCAGATGCCTTTAACTTCCGCAACCCTAATGATTGGCCCAGATGGAAAAAAAGATTTCGAGTTGCATCAAACCTGAGTAGGGATCCTGAAGATAGACAGATTAGTACCCTGCTATATTGTCTTGGGGAAGAAGCAGAGAATGTTTTGACCTCTACAGGTATTTCGGAGGATGACAGAAAGAAATATGACACAGTTCTATTGCAATTTGACAAGTTTTTCAAAGTACGGAGGAATTCAACCGAAGAAATCAGCAACAGGGGGAATCTGTGGAGCAATACATCATTGAACTATACAAATTGGCAGGGTGCCCTCACCAGATACAAGAATTTCTGTAGGATCGAGAGCTAGACATTGCTAGACACTGGGTTTCCAAGGGCTCTGCTATCACAATTACTAAATTATGAGCAGTTTCAAGGTTTCATGTGTGCATGCATTGAATTCATGAGATTTTCATGAATGTGTTAAGTCGTCCTTTGAATACTTTGTCAGTCTGTTTAATAACCTTTTATTGATAGTGCATGAACTCTGTAGTATTTGTAAAATCCCCACCCCCTATTTGGAATTGCCAGAATAACAGAACAAATTGAATGACTTTATGGCTCTCTGTTGTTGTTGTTGTTGTTGTTGTTGTTGTTATTTTGGGGGGGGGGGGGCTCGAGATTATGATGATGCCATCAGTCATAACTATGCTGGAATAATGACTGCATGTATTCAGTCCAATCCAGGTCACCCTATAAGATCCTACATAATAGTGATAGCTATATATTTCAAGCCCCACCCCTTCTTCACAAACATTTTTAGCAGACATTTTCGAAATAGCAATGTAATGCATGAGGAACTTCTATATTTACAGAGTATGGTTAATTTAATGAAACATTTCTGAAATAAGTTTGTGGATGATGAACGACCAGATGAAAACGGCGATTTTAGAAGTCACTATCTAATGATACCGCTTTGTCTTAAGTCCTAGCACACTGAAGGTGTTCTTTCTATCTTAAAGTTAGAAGTTGCTGACTATAGGAGAGTGACGTGTCATGAGATGCCCCATCCTGTTTATAGCAAATAGATCTATAGCTCAATAACTATATTTTCACTGTAAACTTTAAATAAAGGAATAACTATAATTATCAATTACAATAGCAGAAAACTATACTTGTCTCTACATGTACACATTCTATATGGAGGACTGAGATGCATGTCTGTTGTTCAAATATCTTACTTCAACATGCAGGCTAAAGTATTAGTGCCACAGACCAGATCTGGCACTTATGAAATAGCTGATAGGTGCAACGATCCCACAAGCTTTAAATCAAGTCACCTCTTTGCTTGTTGTAACATGACTCTGTCGACTTCTATCGTAATTGGATCAACTATGTGAAGGGCTTTGGGAATATGGAAGGAGAATTTTGGTATGGACTGGATAAAATCCACTGTCTCACTACACGAGATGATGTATTGAACTTGGGAACGGGACAGAACTTACTGAAGTCTTGACCTACCACCAGGTGTGGCTGATACCAACTACACGGACAGGCCAGGGGAGTGGGAGGTACATGTGATGCAATGGCAGATCACAATGGGAGACCTTCACCACTTGAGATCGTGACAATGATGCTTGGGTGGAACACATGGTGTTAAGAGTTCCCATGTTGACTATAGGTTTGGACTTACTACTCCTTTCAGAATGTCCATCTCTTTTATAGCGAGTCTCACCTGATGTCTTTAAATTGTGCTGGGTAGTGTACTTGTGAACCTTCTCAGGCTATTAAGTCATCCTTTGAAGTTGAATGCATGCACTCTCTGTGTAGTGATCTTAATAATATAACTAGGTTTATAATAACATCACCCAGAGCTGTTCCTCTAGCAAAATCTAGTTGCTCAATGCTTGATATTAATATGTTTTCCACCATCTTCTGCAGTATGATTAGCTATTAAGCAGCGATTGCACCACCAGGCTCCTCCATATGCTTGAGCACAGTTCATCAGTTTCTTTCTTGCTACTATCTAAAGGAAGAATTCTAGCCTTTAGAGTGTGGTGGGGTTGAAACATCAGATAGGGGGTAAGTGAACAGTACAGAGAACAATGGCATATCATGATGGACACATTCTTCCAGTTCTGTCCTTTGCGATCGCCACAATACTTTGTATTTCCCTAGTAGATATAGCATTGATTTTAATATTGTATGTCCACAAAGCTTTGCTTTTTGCATGGATCTCATTAATAATTAATTGCTTTTTGTCTCAGCTAGATTATGTATTTTGACTGCAGCATCATAGCTAATTATGATATGATGCTGCAGTCAAAGTACATAATCTAGTAGATTTTGGGGGCATACGGCTTGGTTTGATATGATGCTGCAGTCACATATAGTCCAAGCTATATTTTGGGGCCACACAGCTTGATGCTCCAGCTAAATTTTGAGGCCATCGATCCTTACTTAACATTTTTATTTAGAAGAAATTTTTGGCACTCACTTGTGTTTATATGTAATAGTTAGAACACGGTAGTCTGGTGATTATGGCCAATAAACAACCGAATCCGAGGGCGCAGCCCAAGGATAAGGTTGTTTATTTGGCCATAATCACCAGGACTACCGTGTTCTAACTGTTATATATCCCCAGGGCGCACGATTTCATTGGTCGGTCTGTAGCTAGAGCGTAGCTACCCCTTAGTTACGAAACAAAACGAAAACTCCTGCCATGGCTTGTCCCTGTCCTGTGATGTGCCGTTGTTCAGACGCCAACTCTAGCCTCGTGCTCTCAAGCAAGACTACGAACTACGAGGCTCCTCCCATGCCCACCACACCCAGCTATTAACGAGTTCCTCCACCCACGTTTTGTGTTTGCTAGCAACAGCGAAGCTAGCGGAAGGTATGACGCCAAATACCAATGGGCCTTAGAAATAATTTCTTCTTGTGGAAAATTGCAAAAAAAAAAAAAAGAAGTTTCCTTGTGACCCAGCACCAGATGACTTCTTCACGAAACTCCTGCCATGGCTTGTCCCTGTCCTGTGATATGCCGTTGTTCAGACGCCAACTCTACAGTACAGAGCCTCCTGCTCTCAAGCAAGACTACGAACTACGAGGCTCCTCCCATGCCCACCACACCCAGCTATTAACGAGTTCCTCCACCCACGTTTTGTGTTTGCTAGCGGCAGCGAAGCTAGCGGAAGGTATGGCGCCCAAAAAAATATCAATGGGCCTTAGAAATAATTTCTTCTTGTGGAAAATTGCAAAAGAAGCTATGATGACCCAGCACCATGACTTCTTCATTTTCTAACAATCAGCTATAAACTACCCAGAGACAGAAATAGATTCTTAATGACAATATTATAGACTGATCATTAACTTCATAATCATCTTCTTCCAACAGTCAGCTATAAACTACCAACATAATACAGAGACAGAAATAACTCTTTAGTAATAGCTAGTTAATGACAATGTTATCTGATCATTATCTCATAGATTATCTCCATTATCATCTTCTTCCAACAGTCAGCTTCAGAAAACCTAAAACTGTTGTTATTCATAGCCTGGGGAACAGTGCGTTTATGAGTCATAACGCACTTTACCCTAAGGGAGGGAATTTATGACAGTAAGAGCACTTTTCTCTATGGGAGTAAATGTATTAGGTGGGATATTATTATATAGATATAGCTCAATTTTCACCGTAAACTTTCAATAACTATAATTCTAACAGCAGAAACTATACTTATCTCTAAATGTATAAATTCTATATGCAGGACTGAGATGCATGTCTGTTGTTCAAATTATCTTACTTCCACATGCAGGCTAAGGTATTAGTGCCACAGACCAGATCTGGCACTTATGAAATAGCTGATGTGTGCAACAATCCTACAAGCTTTGGATCGAGTCGCCTCATTGCTCGTTGTGACATGGAGACAGATGGAGGAAAGTGGCTGGTCATCCAGCGTAGAATCAATGGTTCTGTCAACTTCTATCGCAATTGGACTGACTATGTGAAGGGCTTTGGGAATTTGGAAGGAGAATTTTGGTATGGATTGGATAAAATCCACTGTCTCACCACACGAGATGACGTGGAACTACGTATCGAACTTGGGAACGGGACTGAACCTACCGAAGTCTGGACCTACCAGCTCTTCAGAGTGGGTGGGGCTGATACTAACTACACACTGACCATGGACAGGCCAGGGGAGTGGGAGGTACAGATGATGCAATGGCAGATCACAATGGGAGACCTTTCAGCACTCGAGATCATGACAATGATGCTTGGGTGGAACACAACTGTGCTCAAGCATATGGAGGAGCCTGGTGGTACAATCGCTGCTTAACAGCTAACCTCAACGGAAAGCATGAATATCATACTCCAGAACATGGTGGAATAAATAATACTGTCGAGCATAGAGCAACTATAGGCTTTGCTGGAGGAACAACTCTGGTGGGTGGTCTTATTATAATGAAGTTCAGATGAAGATATGACCAATAAGATATCAAGATAATACATGCAACTAAACATCACCTAGTAACCATGCATACATCACCTAGTAACCATGCACACATCACCTAGTAACCATGCACACATCACCTAGTAACCATACATACATCACCTAGTAACCATGCATACATCACCTAGTAACCATGCATACATCACCTAGTAACCATGCAAATAATTGCAGTGTGTGTGTGCCTAGCTATAAAGTCAAACTTTTTTGTGTGTATATTACATGTAAAATTAGTAACTGAAATAAAATTAATAACTGAAGAAACAGTAATCAATTCCAAATATTGCACATCAATTTTCTTTTTAAGTATCGGAGCTTGGATAGAACCTACTGAAGTCCAGCTCTTCAGAGTGGGTGGGGCTGATAGATTGACTGTCAGACAAGCCAGGGGAGTGGGAGGTACACATGATGCAGTGGCACCTCAACATGACAATGGAAAGTATGTACTGCATACTCCAGAAAATGGTAGAGAATATGTCCGTGGTGCAAGCAGACTTACCTGGTACAATGTGTATGGCTTTGGAGATCTGGAAGGAGAATTTTGGTATGGACTGCAAAAAATCCACTGTCTCACCACATGAGATGACGTGGAACTACGTATCAATTAAACTTGGGAATGGGACAGAACCTACTGAAGTCTGGACCTACCAGCTCTTCAGGGTGGGTGGGGCTAATACTAACTATACACCGACGAGGAGTGGGAGGTGCACATGACTCAATGGCCTATCAAAATGGAAGACCTTTCAACACTCCAGATCCTGACAATGATGCATGGGTGGAACCACACAACTGTGCTGCAGTATATGGAGGAGTCTGGTAGATAATGTATGCTTAGTTGCATGTTGTTTTGATAAACTGAAATTCAACTACTGAGTAATAAAACATTTAGCTACCAGTCCTGTTTGATACTGCCATGCTTGAATGAATAAGGTCACTACTGCCATGGAATGTCTACTGTGATAACATGCCAGTTCACATGAGCAAATAATTTGAAAGCTTTGAATACAGATATACCTTATCAATAGGAGAGAGACCATGTACTACCATAAATTGGTGAAATTTTCATTAGACAATAGCTTACCTTGTAATTTTTACACTATATATTTTGTACAAGGTTGTTGAACATGAGCATGAAATTAATTCAACAATAAGAAAGTTTCACTTTAAGATTAGATATCTGTAACAGTTTTCTGGTCCTTATCATATGTATAATATTACCTATTTCACTGAAAATAGCCATCATCTCTCTCTCTCTCTCTCTCTCTCTCTCTCTCTCTCTCTCTCTCTGTCTGTCTCTCTCTCTCTCTCTCAAGTATCTCAGTGCACACATAAGGCACAATGTCTGAGACCACTAAGAGTGCATACAATGTTAATTTTTGTGTGTTTGCAGATAAATCACTGATCAACAGGAGGTATCGAGTACAACAGTCTACCATGTGCATTCCATAACATTGAGCAAGCAGTGTCTGTCAGCTTAGTTGACAAGAAGCACACACTCAACAAAATACTCATTTTGAATCCCCAGAAATCATCCTGTGCATGTAAAAAAACTGCTTGGAGATGGTCTAGTGATTGTACAGATGCACTCTATAAAGCCAGTAGTGATTAGAGTGCTTCAATTTCAATGTTTTGACAGAGCGTGATGATCGAATTGGGTTCTCCCCTGATGACCGGATAAGAAGCTCTCAAAGAAAATAAGCTCTCAAAGAATGACGACATAGAATCATCTCACAATCATACCATCTCAACACAAGTATAGTAATGGTCCTAAAGGGTTAACTATTAAAGTTAATTTGAGGTGACCTCTATCTGTGATAAAGCAATGGACAAAGGTCATTACCAAACTTGTTTTTCTCCTTTTATTTTTCTTATGATTCTAACACACACACACACACACACACACACACACACACACACACACACACACACACACACACACACAACCCTTGTGCATGCACTGAGGGTTAAAAATAGCATGTATAGGTAGTATAAATTTAGTACATACATGCAGACATCCATGTTAGTGTAGGTAAGTGAATGAAAACCTGGCCACAATAAATAGTAGCAATATGTTAATTATGTATTGATATTACATGCAGCCTAATTATGCATCTTAATAATGGAAAGTGATAAGTATTGACATCACAGCTGACAAGCAGACAGAATATGTATTGACACTACAGTGGCCACTAACCTGGCCACAATAAATAGTAGCAATATGTTAATTATGTATTGATATCATAGACATGCAGCCTAATTATACATCTTAATAATGGAAAGTGATAAGTATTGACATCACAGCTGACAAGCAGACAGAATATGTATTGACACTACAGTGGCCACTAATCCATGTACCATCACATCAACATGCAGTTTTGGACACTGAATTAGATGTACCAACACATATGTATTGACATCAACATGGACAACAGTTAAAATGAAATCATGCATACAAATAATCAATTCTAAATTAAAAAAAAAAAAAAAAAGAGAAGAAAGTCTATAGAAATCAACTTTTGTAACCAACTAACCATCCCTCTGAAATGAGAACAGCACCATGATCACAAAAGAACAGTAATTGAGGGTCATATTCCTGTAGTAATAGTATAATCATAGTATGCTAGGGAAATAGTTGAGCAGGCTTCTCTCAGATGTAGCTAGTTACTTGCCCTTATTTCCATTACTAAAATAAATCATTTTCTGTCCTTTAAAGGGTAACTGAAATGGAAAAAAAATCATTCTGGCTTTTTGGGTTATTCTACACTAGGGTATGTTCATGTAACATATTCAATTGGCCAGGTGTACTTCTTAGAAGTGGTAGTGCAGCTGCATACACAGGAGGTACTTAGAAAGCCAAGTGCCTACAATCCGTAATAAGCTCTAGCTGCTTGTTGCTAAGTGTTGTGGGCATGTTTTATTTGTGAGAAACCTACTATGTGCATGCATATTAAAATGTGGCCTATGTATCAAAATCTCCAATTACTGGGAAGAAATATGGTGAAGTTTCACTGAGAAAGTCACTCATGTCTGGTATTGCCATAGACAGTCGATCCATGGGGGATAGGGGATTCCTGTTACCAAGGGACTTACCTCTGTCATGGGAGTGAAGTAGGAATAGTTAGCTCGTAGTTTGGTAATATTGGTGATGGGTAAAGGGGTTACTTGCTTGTTGCTGAACTTTTTTGAACCAGCCATCCCTACTTTTCTTTTTTATTTAGAATAAATATTTTTCCTTTATTACATATAGAACATAGAGATGTGCATGTGCAGAGAGCAGCATGTGTTATTACACAGAGGACAAAGGTCATTAAATTAAATTATTAATTTTTCTACCTGTGAGTCACATGCTCCCACTAATTTTGTGATGTCACACCATATTCTCTCCAGCAGCTATAAAAAACAGCCAAGTCGCAGTCATCCACAGAACAAAGAAAGTGGAAAATTCCTCATCATCAACACATCAACCTCACATCATGGGAGCTCTTGGCATTGCTATCACCTGTCTCCTTCTCACCTTTGTGCAAGGAGAGACCGAGAACTGTCGTGGTCAATGCAGTCGATGGTACCGAAACAAACTCCTGCAAGATGTACACTCACTGGCATCCAGCTGTAAAGGTGCAATTTTTGAAAGTTGCTGCCAGGTATGCACATGTGCGTGGAATCTTGTGACTTAACTTCCAATACTTTATTCCACACAGATCAAGGCAATATTTCCAACCGCTAAATCTGGCACTTACAAAATAGCCCCTACATGTGCAAGTGGCAATTTTCGTTCCCACGCTGCCTGTGACATGGAGACAGATGGAGGAAAGTGGTTGATCATCCAACGTAGGATCAATGGCTCTGTCAACTTCTATCGCAATTGGTTAAACTATGTGAAGGGCTTTGGAGATCTGGAGGGAGAATTTTGGTATGGACTGGATAAAATCCACTGCCTCACCACACAAGATAACGTGGAACTACGTATCGAACTTGGCAATGGGTCAGTACCTACTGAAGTCTGGACCTACCAGCTGTTTAAAGTGGGAGGGGCCAATACTAACTACAAATTGACCATTGGACGGGCCAAGGGAGTGGGAGGTACACATGATTCAATGGCCTATCAAAATGGAAGTCCTTTCAGCACTAGAGATCGTGACAATGATGCATGGAGTCGTAACTGTGCTACATCATACGGAGGAGCCTGGTGGTACAAGACTTGTTTTCACTCGAATCTCAATGGAAAGTATGTCCTGCACACTCCAGAAGATGGTATAAAACGTGATATTCCACGTGGCGCTAGACGACTTTCTTGGTATAATGGATCTCGTTTCCTCCATTACACTAAAGTACAGATGAAAATACGACCCAAGAGGTGTGAAAAGAATTAGCTGATTCATCCAGACAGTAGTTATAATTGAACATTATGTTATTATTAAGTACATACAGTAGAACCTCGATTATCCGAACACCTTTGTCCTCAAGAATTTATTTTGTGTACGGTTAAGTGAAATAGTCCGGACAAGTGAAATGGAATTATAATGGGTGGGATATAAAATTTGTGGGTGTGGCAATCACATGTGGCATTTCTACAGCTGCTGCTGACTACGATGGCAAGCTCAGATCCAAAAGAAGTCTTCGCTATAGAAAGTGTAATTCGGGGGCACAACATGTTTGGACGCCATTTGAAGGTGAAAAGCTGGTGCTAGAGCGGGAACATCATAACAGCTATGATTGCTATGCAACTACAGTCATGAAGGATGATGTGATTGTAGGCCGTGTTCCCAGAGTTTCAAAATTTCCACCTTCTCCTTGATAGACAAGACAAATCCCTTCCGCTTTGGTTTAGCAGCTGATGCCATGCCTTTAAATCTAACTATTAAACACTCCAGCTAGCTGTGCTCCTATACGCGCGTTGGCAGCCTGCGCATACGCAGCTGCACTAGTACTACGCGCGTGCGCGTATGGCAGCATGCTCTAATTAAGCGAATTATATCTGACCACGTGGGTCATTTTCAAATCCGGATAATCGAGGTTCCGGTTAATCGAGGTTCGGATAATCGAGGTTCTACTGTATAGGTGAGCTTGCTACATTGAGATTTTCATGATTGCCAAAGTTGATAGAAAGATTCACTTAAGCTTGGATATGGGAAAGTACCTTCTGAAGTCTGCACATACCAGCTGTTTAAAATGGGAGGGGCTGATACTACACACTGACCATTGGACAGGCCAAGGGAGTGGGAGGTCCGTATAGCTCTGTTTGAGATTTCGTGAATTTCTTCTCAAAAAATTAATTTTCGTGATAAAAAAAGGTGATTTTTTGTGTATGACACACACGTGGCCATGGTGCACACACTCGCTAATAAAACAGCTGCAGAGATTTTTGAAACCAAATCTTGCATTTGGGAAGTTTGGACCCCCACCATGGGAGAAATTCTCACTTGTGGTAAAGAACTGGAGGTGGTCATCTTTTAGGAAGTCAGAATAGCAAGTGGAAATATAAAAGGCTCTTTAGGAAGTCAGAATAACAAGTGGAAATATAAAAGGCTCTTTAGGAAGTCAGAATAGCAAGTGGAAATATAAAAGGCTCTTTAGGAAGTCAGAATAGCAAGTGGAAATATAAAAGGCTCTTTAGGAAGTCAGAATAGCAAGTGGAAAAATATAAATGGCTCTTTAGGAAGTCAGAATAACAAGTGGCCTTAGTCAGGGAGTCGGAATAGCTACCAGCCTTAATTGAAACAGGGAGGTGATCTGTTAACCTCAGTTAATTAGGCAGGTGGTCTCTTTAAGAAGTCAGAATAAAGTGGACTTCTCTTTAAGGAAGTCAAAAGATACGGACATGATATACTGACCTTCATTGAGAGGTGACCTTATAAGTAGACAGGTTTCTATGGGGAGAGGGTGGAGGCGGGGAAGGGAAGGGAGCAAAAGAAAAAAGCTTGAGAATGCTATAGCACTTTGATCCATAATGTAGTGTAATTAGTAGTACAAGTTGTGCCATACACTACATAATAGGTAGTAATATTTTTAAAGCCCATCCCTTTTTCATAAACATTTTTTGCATGGACACCTTGGATATAGTTGGTAAGTGATCATTGCAGTAAATTAACACTATGTAACATCGTTTCCTTTTGTGATAACCATTGGGTATAATTGCCCCTTGTACTCATGAAGATATGCCTGTATATGAGCTTACCTTTGAAGGCAGCTTGTTAATTATGATGACATAAATCAAGTTACTATTTTTAGACCTTATTACCATTACCTAACTGATTGCTTAGTACTTGTTACTATTTTTAGAGCCTATTGCCCTTACACGTACACTGAGATGGACTGCCACTTACACATGGAGGAGAAAAGTAGACCGGAGGTCCCTGAGGTTGAGGGGTTGGAGACTTGCTTCCATTATTATGAGGTACAGCTTGAACAGAAGTGGAAGAACATGGAAGAGGATGACCAAATCCAGTGGACTGCTGACTCAGAGGGTCACTCCATGGCTACAGGAGAGATGAAGAACACAAATATGTTCTAGAGAATATTTCACTTCTTAGTCCCTTTCCCATCCCCAAGTAATCTACTGAAACCCCTTAATGTGGACTCCTTGCATAGTGGTGTACAGTGGAACCCCAATGTAGACTCCCTAGTAATCTTAACACACTACAGTGGAACCCCAATGTGGACTCCTTGCATAGTGGTGTACAGTGGAACCCCAATGTAGACTCCCTAGTAATCTTAACACACTACAGTGGAACCCCAATGTGGACTCCCTAGTAATCTCAACACACTACAGTGGAACCCCAATGTGGACTCCCTAGTAATCTCGACACACTACAGTGGAACCCCAATGTGGACTCCCTAGTAATCTCGACACACTACAGTGGAACCCCAATGTGGACTCCCTAGTAATCTCGACACAGTACAGTGGAACCCCAATGTGGACTCCCTAGTAATCTCAACACAGTACAGTGGAACCCCAATGTGGACTCCCTAGTAATCTCAACACAGTACAGTGGAACCCCAATGTGGACTCCATAGTAATCTCAACACAGTACAGTGGAACCCCAATGTGGACTCCCTAGTAATCTCAACACAGTACAGTGGAACCCCAATGTGGACTCCCTAGTAATCTCAACACAGTGCAGTGGAACCCCAATGTGGACTCCCGAGTAATCTCAACACAGTACAGTGGAACCCCAATGTGGACTCCATAGTAATCTCAACACAGTACAGTGGAACCCCAATGTGGACTCCCTAGTAATCTCAACACAGTACAGTGGAACCCCAATGTGGACTCCCTAGTAATCTCAACACAGTGCAGTGGAACCCCAATGTGGACTCCCTAGTAATCTCAACACAGTACAGTGGAACCCCAATGTGGACTCCCTAGTAATCTCGACACAGTACAGTGGAACCCCAATGTGGACTCCGTAGTAATCTCAACACAGTACAGTGGAACCCCAATGTGGACTCCATAGTAATCTCAACACAGTACAGTGGAACCCCAATGTGGACTCCCTAGTAATCTCAACACAGTACAGTGGAACCCCAATGTGGACTCCCTAGTAATCTCGACACAGTACAGTAGAACCCCAATGTGGACTCGACACAGTACAGTGGAACCCCAATGTGGACTCGACACAGTACAGTGGAACCCCAATGTGGACTCCCTAGTAATCTCAACACAGTACAGTGGAACCCCAATGTGGACTCCCTAGTAATCTCGACACAGTACAGTGGAACCCCAATGTGGACTCCCTAGTAATCTCGACACAGTACAGTGGAACCCCAATGTGGACTCCATAGTAATCTCAACACAGTACAGTGGAACCCCAATGTGGACTCCCTAGTAATCTCAACACAGTACAGTGGAACCCCAATGTGGACTCCATAGTAATCTCAACACAGTACAGTGGAACCCCAATGTGGACTCCCTAGTAATCTCAACACAGTACAGTGGAACCCCAATGTGGACTCCCTAGTAATCTCAACACAGTACAGAGGAACCCCAATGTGGACTCCCTGAAAATCTTAATTAATCTACTGACAGTGGAGGTAGACTCCCTGAAAATCCTTTGTTATAGACTTTCTAAGCCAACTGTGCATTGTGAATTATCATTGAAACTCTGACCATGACAATAGCTAACTTTAATATATAATGTTCTGTTCCTTACCATGTTATGATTGTCATTATGGCGAAACACAGCCCTCCTCACAGAAATACTGGATGGCCCTGCAACAAGAAGAAAATCTAACACCTTCCTAGCTAATCAAACTGCTATAGAAAATTAAATGATCCTATTGCTACAATAATAGATGTGCTTACAGCCTACTTGAGGTTAGGAAGTTGGTAAGGGGACACCGCTAACAATGTCCAAATAAGGCTATAATTAGGCTCTTCCACAACCACTCTGGCTGTATGGTTTACATTGCTCTCGCCCTCGGGCTCTAGCAATATAAACCATACAGCCTTCGTGGTTGTGGAATAACCTATACATAATATACATCCTAATTATTATTATACAATATCATGCTAGAAGTTCCTCAGTAATAATTACCGTATAGCCGGAAATATTGACGAAGATTTTAATTTGACGCTTTGGCGGTTTAAGCATCAAATCGCCAAAAATAAAACCGTCAAAAAATCGCACGGTTTAATTAAGTTTGCGATATATTGCGTTCCATTTATTGCACACCACTGCTGGAGAGTCAAAGAAAATATAGGCTGCGCTCTGGAGGAGTAGCGCCTTGAACCTGTGATAGCGCAACGAATTGATGAGCCATCCATCACTATAAAGAAAGAGAGAACAAGCAGCTGAAATTCTTCGAGGGATGTGTCCAACGATTGTAGCATAAGGATCGCTATCAGTGTTAGTTTCTCCCAAGAATTGAAGTCCATACACTTTCGTCAACTGGAGAACTCGTACTAAACTGATAATAGTTATATGGCTAACTAGCTGTACACAGCTCGCATGCACGATGCACGCGCATTATTTATTTTGCGCGATTTCAGATTCCGTCAAATTAAATACCGTCAATGGTATTTTTATGAGGTAATCGTATAATATAATTCCCGTCAATATTACCGGCTATACGGTATTACATGTTAGAATTGTTAAGCTTATGGACTTACCAGCAGAACCATCATCGATAAAGTTTGATTCCTCATCATCATTATTCTGAAAATCAGCAACGTAGCAGTCCGTGAATCTAATAACAACACAGATTAAGTCAGATCATTTTTATAGCTATGGCTCTTAAGTGGCTTTGTTTATTGGAAAGAAAAAATAATAACAACAATCTGTGCTAGATGTGAATAAGCAACAGATGACTGTCAAGATCAAGGTATGAAGGAATTTTAATGAGATTCATAATACACATAGCTTGGGGGGATTTGTATTAGCTTGATGGAGAGGATTCAGAATTAGTATCCTAGAACGTTCGAAATTCTAAGAACTCGATAGCAAACTTATGCAGTGAGTTACATATAGCTGACATCATCAAACACCTCAAGTATCATCACTTTGGTCTCAATCAGAAGTATCCCCCAGTGATGTGCTAACAACACCTATGAATCTCATTAAAATTCATCAAACGTGAAAAACTTAATTGGGACTTGATTGGGACTGCTAAGTGGAGTCGATGTGATTATAAATGAGGTGCCATGCCAAATTGAAGCCAGATACCGTAATCGTATAAATTTTCAATGGGATTTTATTTTCGTTTTTTTCGTAGTCGATCAGAATCCTCGAAAATAATAAACGAGTCTTAGTACTATGAACGATGCGCATGCGTGTGCGATGCGATATCGATAGCAGCTGGAAAAAAAATCTGGAGCAGATAGTCCGTGAGACGAAAGTATCATGCTTCATTACCGGGATCATGGCCGTTACCTGTCTCTCTTCTACAACGAAGCGTCTCGCCTTCCGTAGCAGTCTAGATTTTAGTCTGGCATCGCCAGCCCAGCCTTCTTTTGGGGGGACTATCTAGATTTCTCTGTAGTAGCCACGAATCACGAGAATATAGCCATCATCACTCAGCCCCAGCAGCAGGCAATGATATAGCTATTATGCGCATGTATTATTTTCCATGTGCTTGCTACGAAAATTAGACCTGCGGAAATTTTTTATTATAGGAACAGCTCCGGAAATCACGAAATTTTAAACCTCCGAAAATTTATATGATTACAGTATTGAAGTTCATACAAAGGGGGATGTGTCAATAATTCTGATTCATCATGTTAATATTGGCTAAAATGGGTGGGATTTTTTAGTCAAGTCAGCATCATGTTGATATTGGCTAAAATGGGTGGAGTCAAGTCAGCATATGTAGGTGTGGTGGCTCTCGCCTCCTCTAGAAGAATCACACTGCACCAATTTATCTTTTAGTTAGCGTTAGCAGCTGCTTGGCTTGTGGGTGTACAACCCTAAGCAATCTAGTATTGAAGGGAGATCCCAAGGCATCCCCATGAAACCCAGTAAATATTTACGTACATTCCACTAGAGCAAGGCTATATGGCTGTTTTGTTGTCATGTAACAGACAGTCATCTCCACCCCCCATGCAAGGAGTGGCTTCTCATACCAAGAATGTCTTTCTATTAGCAATGCAACATACTGAAGAATTATAATTTCTGCTGCAGGTGTAGCCGAATTCACTACACCAGGACAGCAGTATAACTTCCAGCAAGTCCATATTTTTCAGCAAGGGATCATGACCTATTATTATACTCCTCATATGAAATCATACAATAGTCTGAAATCAGAGGTTGCTACACTCCAGAAATCCTTGTAGGAAGGTGAGAGGCCCACAAGTGTAGCTAGCTAGCTATATGAATAGCATAACAGTAGACTATATCAAGTACTCACACGTTTCCTTCATTTTCTTTCATTCCAACAGACCCCATAAGGTGTCTCATAGTCTCCTGACTTAATTCCAGAGAAGGGAGGCTACATTCCGAAGACTGGGACATTTTCTTTGTACTACAGATACCACAGATCGAATTGTACACGTGTACCTTGTATGGCTACCTGCTCGCGCGGGCGACTAGGATCACGTGAGTACTTGTTACTTAGCAACCGTCAACATTAGAAGAAATCTAAACAGGTGCGGATAAACAAAGAAGTCAGTGAAAATGTTGCGTGTGCACAATCGTGTTACGAGTGGCGAGAATGAACAGGACATGGATGCTGCAGGTAAGGTTGGATTTCCACTTACTTGTTCGTTTTGCTAGCTACAATACCAATTTAAAATGTACTCTGGTTGCTATTGCTACCAGTTACTACACACTCTCAATGCTATGAAAGGCTAACTAAAGAAGAAATTACCACAGCAGACTCTTTCCATAGTAGGGGGATCAGGAGATTGTTAGGATGGCATATGGAATAGGAGGTGCATGAGATTGATACATGGAATAGGGTTCAAACTTTACAGAAGTCTTCAGCAGACTCTAACTGACATATAATTTTGCAGCCCGTGAGGACTTGGTGAGACTACAGCGAGACTATAGACTAACTGAAGGTAGCAGGAAGCAATATGCGGAACAAGCTTCAAATACACTCAGGAAGCAACAGTGAGTTAAAGAGACCATAGGCATGTCCATCAGTTGTATGTTCCATGACTATATGAATGGTGCGTGCTCTCTCATTCCTACTTTTCCATATTTTAGAGCAATGATAGAGTCCCTTCAAGCTGAAAATGAAGACTTGCTAAAGAACCTCGGCTTGGCAGGCAGCAGACAAAATGATACGAGAGACAAGAATATTACAACGAAACTTCAGAATCTTGTGATTAAACAAGGTATACAGCTAGCCCAAGGCGAACATGGCTGTACAATCAGCAAGTGAATAACTTTCTTCTTGATTTCTATAGGCCATTTCAAGATGTGTGTGGCAGAGGAGGAAAGAGCTATTGCTAGACTTGAAATGGACATCAGGGATCTGGAAGTATTGATGGATAAGCAACGCAAAGAGATGGGAGGGTATGACCTTTAATTAAGTAATCATTGCTAGTCTTTTGACTATGGATCAATATATCCAGTTAATTTTTTGCACATTTGTTATCTTTGACTAATTCACATTTTGACATATTTACGTTCCCAGAACACTTATGTATGAGAATACATATATCCAACGTAATAAGCACCTCATGGTCAAGGAAAACAGGTTGGACAAGGCCGCTGTACGATTCAACACTTCCTTATCTGGTAACACAAAGCTTCGTGCCAAGATAGATCATCTTCGCCAACAGAGGAGTGTTTTTGAAGGACAGCATAGGAAGCTTCAAAAGGTACACAATTGAGTGGTTTCATTATTATAGTGGAACCTCCGAGTAAAGGACACTTTGGGATCAGCCACTTTGTCCTTTGTGGAGAGCAGAGGTTAAAAATGTATTAACACTATGGGAAAGGGGCCATCCTTTGTTGGGAGGTTGTCCCTTTCTTGGAGGGAGAGGTTTCACTGTATTGCATTTCATTACATAGGAACTTCTAGACTGCAAGAAAACTATGGGTCAAGCTATTGAAATGTCTACTCAAGCTTACGAAGCAAGGTAATATTTCCATACCCATACATACTGCTCATACGAGATATTATACATACATACCATGAAAGGTATAGCCATAACTAGGGTATTCAATTGGCAAGCAAAGCAATTGGTGAAGGCTAAGATATTGCTGTCAGGATGAAGTGGTGTGGTGGAAGCCTAGCACCTCTATGACAAAATGCTATAGAAAGCAATAAACTCTAGCTGTTGGTGTTGTGGGCATATTTCATTGTGGGGTCAAAGATCAACGAACCTATGCACATGCGTATTAAATGTGATGTATGTATTGAAATCTCAATTTGCATGAATAAGGGGTAAGCTCACTTTGCTCACCAATAATATATGCCTCAAAGATACATTATGGCCCTACATGGCAGTCACCCTGAGTCTTCATATCTTAATTATGATCTTTGTCTAAATTATCAAGCACATTATGTTATTAGCTGTCTTCATCCTAATTATTGATAGGGATGATGCTCAGAATAAGATGCTTGCTTTGAAAGAAAAAGCAGAAAAGGAGCTGACACATTACAATGTGGAGCTAAAGGAACTGATTCGCGTGATTGATCACGATCAGAAGCTCAGAGAGTTCATGTCACGCAAAGACCAGGAGAGGACAGAGGCTCATGAGGAAATGGAGCTCATGAAAAGGAAGAAGGAAGCCGAGAAGAGTAGTGATAGAGAGAAGACTGTTATGGTGAGGCTGAGCACAAGAATACTCTCACTGTAGAGAGATAAAGGGTGGCTATTTTTTATAATTGTGTTTCAATTACATATTTATAGTCATACGAAGAAGCATTCGAGCAGATCAAGGAAGCTACTGGAATAACAGACATTGATCAATTGGTGACAAAATTCATTGAAGGTATGAATAACAAAAAAAAGAAGAGAATATTTTGTACACAGCAAATGTTGAATTATCTATTTTGTTCGTTCACTCCTTACAGTGGAGGACCAGAACTTTGCTCTGTTTAATTATGTCAATGAATTGAATGGAGAAATGGAGCTACTACAAGAACAAATCCAACAGACTCAAGCTGACATCAGAGAATTCAAAAGCCAGGGAGTTCAGATGGAAGAGAAGCGAAGAGGCATCCTCAAAGGTTTGGAGAAAGAGTTGGAAGAGATCAAAGATGAGATAGCTGGCTATGATGCCAGGTACGGCGCAGCTACCAAAGTCTTGGATCAGCTCAAATCAGGTGCATTTTACTATCCAGTGAAGCTTTTAAGGCTCACAAACTATGTAGTTGTAAGTAGCTCAATGCCCAAACTCATACAGAGACAGCTATTGAGGTTATGCTAAGTGACTTGTTGGGGGTAATTTTATTCACAGGAATTGAGTCTGTATTCTCCAAGATTGGTTGTGATGGATCCATTATTACTGACATGCTGGGAGGTCATGCCGGAGTCACTGACATCACTGTTCTTCAGTACCTTGGCATAGTGGAACAGAGGACCAATGAGTTGCTACAACTCCAAGCTTTCATCCAGGCCAAGGTCAAATAACTTTCAAGAATAATAGCTGAATAATAGCTATAGCTGATCATTATTCTAATTCCAGGAATCGGATGATCCAGAGGAAATGACAAAGTTCTTGATGGGCCTTGGACCAGGGAAATCTCTAGCTTCTATGTCTTTTGTTTTGCCAACTACAGGGTAAGAATACACAAGTACCTAATAGTTGTTCGTCCCCCCCCCCCCCCCCCCCCCGAAACCCGAAAATGGTTTCACAAAAACCATCATAATTTGTTTAATTGCAGGGAAGATATGGACTCTGATGATGAAGCTTATGAGGAAGGAAGGCCTATGACCACTGAGGAACTTAGAACCAGAGCAATGAAAGGGGTTAGTTTGTAGTATTAGTAATGCTCTGCTATTAGGTGTATCTGTGATCGTCAAAATTATGAGTACCAATTCTGACTATGTGCACTAACCTGTGCATTCACATAAGCAGGCCAATATGTAACAATTAAGGTTACAGTATAGTTGAACTACAGCCTTGTGTTCACAGTCTTTTGTGCTTATTCCAGTTGTATAAAGCAAGATGTAGGGCCAGAGTAAGAGATTTTGGCCAGTAAAGGCAACACTCCTGAGTTTTGATCGCTTTTTGGCTATCGATCGAGCAATCTCATTTACATGTGCATGTGTTCACCTGTTCCTCCATGCTGCCCTGTGGAGATTGAGAGGAACCCAGCTGCATTTGGGTGGAAACAGAAGCAGGCTCAGTAAAAAGTACCACTCTTGCCTTGAGTGGCTTCTTTTTATTATTCTGACCCTGCCCACTGGTTCATATAATATAAGTACAAAATATGGTGAGCACACTGCTGCTCGAGAAAATTGACGCCAAAAATTAGCGGTTGAGTTTCTCTGCAACTATAGTGTTCTTGAGCGTCTGGTTTGCCTTCAGTTGTAGAGTAGGAAGTGCTAGTCAGTATGATCTGTAGTTATCAACTGATGATTAACTCCATGAGCAAACAATATACAAGTATAATTATTAAGTCAACCCTCAGAAGGGTGCACATTTTTGGTTGTTCTCACTCACCTTAATTTGTTTGTTACACACAGATGATTAAAAGAGAAGCAAAGGGAGGGAATCAACCAACCATAGCCCCTTCAACTGTTTCTAGCAGCAGAAAAAAGTCTCTGGTTACTATTAAGAGCAGTATTAGCCAAAAATTATCATAGAGACACCATACTGATTAGACTTGTATTAGATCTGCTATTTTACTTGTTATAATAATAATTATCGCGCAATCGCGCGCGCACACTCCACTCTATATATATTACTTCTGAAAGTTGACGATCTTTTACCAAGTCATTCTGGCTAGACTGCAAGATACAGCTGAGTCAACATCTAAGAATAGGTGAGCTACCATGCTTATCATAATTTGTGTGTCAGTTGTCTCAGCAAAGTGAAAGGTAGTCACATCATCAGCCTATAGCTATTGTTATAAAATTAACATGACACTAGACAGGAGTAAGTATGGCCAAGAAAGGAGATGCCACTGCAGGAGGTTATGACTTGGACTTCATAACCCAGATGAACTGCTCTGTTAGATAATTATATGCAGCTATACCACCCATGCACCATCCAGCAGAGCACCACCTCACTCCAGCCACTAATAAATTTACAACCTTATCACATGAAACACTCCTCCCCCATCACACCATCCACCAGTAGTTCTACAGCTCACACAACCCTTGAATCCCCCAAGGAATAGATAGCATGCTGCATGCATTATTATTGGTCCAGTCAAAGCCTGACCACTTCCTCTGACCCTGTATGGTGTACACTGAGATATGAAATCCCTCTCCATCACCCCTAAACAGCACACTGCATGTTGTAGCTATATTCACTATGGCCTGACAAATCACCGTCCTCACACAGTATGGCCAAGAAAGGAGATTTCTTCTCCCTGTACTTGGTGATGCAAGTGGTACAGAAGACCTGTCCACAAGATTCTGCAGTTCTCTGGAAGTACAACGCCAACTTCTAGCTTTGCCCCCATGACAGGTGACACTGGCACCATCTGAGACCACATACACTTCACCTTTGATTCAATCACCACCCTCATTAGCTATGCAGACCTGACAATTAGCTATTATGATCATGCATGCTCATAATGCGCTGAACTCATCACTTCTGTAACTTCATATCGCATCACCCCTAGCACATATGTCACATGCATGGAGACTACATGAATAGCTATCTACAATAGACACACCCACTTTTAATTTGAAGCTTGAACAGAAATAGTTGAAGGTGAGTAGTGCATGTACTATAGCTACTTGAATGGCTTAGGACATTCTCTTGCATAATGGAGGGGCCAGCTTATAGGGTCCCCTTGGCCTTTTGAAGGTGACCATGATCAATCTAAGTATGCCATGCTGTTATTTGCAGGTTTATGAATATCATGGCTGAGAAAGATTGTCTAACTGGAGGCTATGACTTGAAGTTCATAGAAGAACCTCCAGATGAACTATTCTGTCTGATATGTCGGTGCCCAGCCAGAGACCCACTGCAGAATACCTGCTGTGGAAAGGTCTTCTGTGCCACTTGCATATCCAAGTACAGGGAGAAGAAAGAAGAGTGTCCTAATTGCAGAGACACACAAGGAAACCACTTCAAAGACAAACGAAGTTAGTCCTTTATTATTTACCACATCAAAGGGAATATAAAACGATCCAATGGTTTAATTACACTAATAGGTGAGAGGAATATCAAAGCCCTGCGAGTTAGGTGTGAATATAAGGATAATGGTTGCAGTTGGACAGGAAAAGTGGGAGGAGCTGAGTCCCACATTTCACAGTGCATCTATCGCATGATTGTGTGTCCTAACATGTGCAAGGGAAGAGGTAGAAAAGAGATCAAGATCCTACAAAAGGACCTCCAAACCCACTTGGACAAGTGCCAGCGTCGACAGTTCCCTTGTCCCCACTGCAAAGAGGAAGGTGAACACCAGTACATCACTGGCTCTCACACAGAGACTTGTAAGTGCATAAAGGTCAACTGCTCCAACGAGGGCTGTAAAAAGAGCGTGAAAAGAATGAACTTGAGCAAACACAAACTCACATGCCCACACGAGAAGATATACTGCAAGTTTGAGCCTCTAGGATGCAAGACAGTGCTACGCAGACAGGAAATGGAGAAACACGAAAGTAACAGTGAGTTTCATCTTACAGTGGCACTAGATACAGCCATTATTCATGATAAAAAAATGAAATCTCAAGAGAGAAAAATTGAGGCCCTTGAGTTGAAACTTGAGCAAGTCCCTGGAAAAATAACATTTCAGATGCCTTCATTTAAGCAGCATAAAAAATCAAACAGCAAATCTTATGTTAGTCCACCTTTCTATACACATAAGGGTGGGTACAAGATGTGCATTAAAGTATGGGCCAATGGCTATGGCAAGGGAAAGGGGTCTCACATCTCAGTGTTTGCATATCTGATGAGGGGGGACTATGATGATAATCTGGAGTGGCCCATTCGTAAAGGCAAAGTGACCTTTGAACTATTGAATCAACTACAGGACAGAGATCATTATGTATGGATTATGAATTATCAAGAAGTGCAAAGGCTACTAGAGGGAGACATGGCAGAATCGGGTTATGGGTGCCACACATTCATTCCGCATAAAGACCTTAATTTCAATGCTGCAAAGAACTGTCAGTATTTGAAGGACGACTGTTTGTATTTCCGTGTCAGTGCAGACACCCCTAGTCCCAACCCCAAACCTTGGCTACACTGCTAACATACTTTGAACACTTAACTTTGATCTGCTGCTTATCACTCATATACGTATTATTGTTATGCTGTGAGGGTAAAGAATCATACATAGGTGTGATAAAGGGAGGGTCTAGCTTGCCAGCCAGCTACATACATATAGCTAGCATCCAGCAATAGGACAGCCACCATCATGTAGCTAGCACTACCAAACCTGACCTGAGAGTGGTCCGGTGTTGCTAATGTGCAACCCTGCCTTAATTTATAATCCATTAGTGACTTCAATGTTAGCTATCTGTAGTACTGTCCCAAACTCTTACCATGACATTCGTTCCATCATGGAAAGATCTATACATAACTTGGGACACACCATACCTCTCCAACACGCACCATTATACTTTCCTGGGCATCGAGTCACAAAATACAAATAATGTATCATTGTGCTCTCTACTCTTTTCTACTAGCTATCTTGCATACCCTCTCCATATTAAGATAGTTCTCAGCCACCACCTGAAGCCTACAATATTCATCGAAAGACCTTCCCAAGCAAATCTGAGTTCTCTTCTTATACAGTCTAGTCGTCCTCCTGCATGAGCCATGAACTCACTTCTTCTTCTTCCTAGTTGTATCTTCCCTTTCACCATGGTCTGACCAACAGTAAGCACTCTTGTACATCCTCACATCAGAACAAAGTTATCACTAGTCCCTCTCACCTCTCTCCACACATCACTTTCCTCCTCTCTTTTTCTATGTGGACATTGAAGTCCCCAGCAACACAAGGATATCCATAATAGAATTTGTCAGTAGACTTGTCCTTGACTCTGCTGTTGGTGCATGGCTGACACAACTGATAAGTAGGTCGGTACTTCTGGTTTCTCTTGAACCACCAAGTCTCCTCAGCCAACAATGTACAATCTTCAACCTAGCCGTCAAACTGACACCCTGTCCAGCAAAATTCATTCCTGATCTGTGGTTCACTTTCATCAGTTAGTGAATGCCCAGAGTGAAGTAGTGTGTAGCCATCTGCACTCCAAACATACTACTTTGTCTCTTGAATTATTACATCATACGTATGTCCAATTTTCTATCTACACTGTGTGAATTGCTTGGATCAGCTAGGGTAGGTCCAGGTTTTGGCCGGGATCTGCATATCCCCCAGCACTCTCTAATGGATATTCCACTTTGCAAAGGAAACAACATGTGTACAGTGTTTTGTTTTTGTTTTTGTATTTCCTGACCCCTGATAGCTACCTTGTGCAAAAAAATGCTAACCTCAAATTGCTTTGAAGAACTGAACTACTCCATGCACACATTCTATAGAAAGCAGCTGTTGGCTGTGTTACCAGGGTCACTGCGGGGAGGTAGACCAAGTCAAGAAAAACTGCTAAAGTCCTCAGAAGTGCACAGTTTAAATTTTTGGTTGTAGCTAGTTATAAACTGACCCCCTCACACTTTTTTATTGCACACAGATGATTAAAAGGAGAAGCAAAGGGACCACGGAGTCAACCAGCCACATGCATACCCCTTCCAACTGTTTCTATCAGCAGAAAAAAGTCTCTGGTTACTATTAGCTAAGAGCACTATTATGGAGACACAATACTGATTACAGAGGAGTATAGCTACTATTAGGGGAACTGGGGCAATTGCCTCGGTAAAATTTCGACCCGGTATCTTTATTCAGTGGAATGGAATGGTGGAATGGAATGGAATGGGTTAGTCGAGAGCACCATTTAGCTACTAGCTAAACATATATTCTCATCTTTCACCACAGACTTTATAGTCTCACCGGCTGTAATGCAGCACATGCACAATGATATAATTATGAAGCATAAGTACGGACATCTCGCTTGAACACAGGAGACATTGCAATGAGTAGTCAGTTGTGATGATCTTGCTGGGATAAGTTCTTGCCACTCTTGGTGCTTGCAGGCTTAACAGAGTCACAAATATAAGGATTAGATTAGAAGAAATTTGATGCTCCACAAGGGTTCAGTGAGGTCATGTGACTTGTTTCCAATGTGCATTGTATCCATGCTGAGCTGTACATATAGCTATGTATAATAGTTTAGACTACTGCACATGTTCAATTTAACATTCCATTCCACCGAATAAAGACACCCTATAATCAAATCATAAATCCTAGCTACTCCTGGATTATTAGCCTTGTGCTAAATACTGTCATTGACCTTCCACAGACTGGCACATTACTATCATAGCATAATGGGGTTTCCATTAGTCACTGCACAAAAATACTGTATTAACTCTTGAATTCAGTAGCTAGTTAGCTTCAGAAACTTTCTCACTCACATCTTGGTAATCAGAGGTTCCGAACTCAAACACTGGGTGAGGTGCTGTGAACTGGTGCAGAGCTGTTAGCTATTATATAGGTGGTGTACGTATGAAATGGTGAGGAAATGATGAGAGGAGAAACTACAAAATGCCATGAGATGATGATAGAAGGGGAAAAGTGAATGGCCTGCATGAAGGGAGAGTGTTGACTCGGATTTCTTTGATATACAAGTAGATGGAGTAGCTGCTTTCATATTGAGTGGATTGGGGGGGGGGGGGGGGGGGGGGAGGGAGGGGGGGAGGGAGGGGGGGGAGGGGGGGGAGACTACTTTAACTACTTCCTAGCTATAACTCTCAATGATATCAAGGTTATGATAAACTTCTCAGCTGCAAAATTAATTATTAGCTAAGACTTTTGATTCAAAGACCACAAAAATATCTACTCATGCTAATTACATTCATATTGAAATTAAAACTATTACAAATAATAATAATAACAGCAGTTTTGTTTTGTTTTATAATAATCACATTGTACATGAAAAGCCATGGCTTTTTGAGGTATGTAGCTAGCTAGAGATGAAGTCCTTCAGAATGTTCACCATAGCCAGCACGATTGACAGCAGACTTTAAAGCCTCTAAGGTGGCATATTCTGTACTCCCTCTGTGATCACTGGGGGCAAACTGAAACCAGCGTCCAAGTACCTCTGACATACAAGCAGCTTGACCACGTACCATTATCATGGGATTTGTTTGGATAACATCAACTTCATGTTTTTGGAAGCCCAAGTATAGAGCAATTTCGTCCCAGTGAGGCATACATTTATTGAGTTGCTCTATCAGAGTTCCTAAATGGCGGTCATAAACACGAGTACCTCCACCTATGTATGAGAGCATCAGCTAGTTCTCTTTTTACAGAATATCTTATAGACAGTACAACTGTTGAAATAATGACTAGGCTCAATGAGTCATCATTATCAGTGAGCCATTTGATAAGAATAGGGTCATTAGGGTGAATTTTGAGGGGGGGGAAAGCAAATTACACTTGAAGTTGGTTATGTACAGTGGAAAAACCAAATTTCAACAGTGAAGCACATTTTATTAATAAAGTAAGGGTAAGTAAGACGTGTGCATATACTGGGAAGACAAATGAGAACATCCTGGGGGGACAAGACAACAATATGCATTGTGCACACAAGTGTACACAGAAGACCCTCTTAGTTAGTTCTGAACCACAGGGGAAGCGAACCCAGTTTAGCATGACTGAATTGATTTCTTATTCAAGTGGTATTATGGGTTGGCTACTGGATTATAGCTATATGGATGGGGTGGAGTGAAAACAACTAGCATGCAATTTCAAATGCAAATTTTGATTGCTGCAGATTTATCTGCAGGTGCTGGCTTAGCCAACACTAATAGCTCCCACCTCAAACTTCAAGCAGGAGCCTTAATTATATTGCTCCCCCTTTTTTTTTCTGAAGTAATAGCTCCAGCTTGGAGTGCACTGATTTCATGTGACTCGCAAAGAAAGCTGTTGGAAGCTCATCCACATTGCCTTGGGGGAGAGTAGTATCTTTATGACACTCGGGGCAAGAGAATGGCTTGTCGAGGCTATACTAGTTGTTTTTTTGCTAGGTCAGATTTAATTCTTATGGGCAGCTATAGTTCACATACCTGCATCTGTGTCTTCTACAATACAATGATTTCCTGGAAAACATTAGTGTACAATTATCAATGATCAATGAAAAACTTACACCTAAGGCTGCTAGCTACATCAACTGTCTGCATTTTTTTTTTTTTTTTTTTTTACTATTGACCATCACCCATTATTTTTTTACTGCACATGTGCAAAAATGGTGCTAGTAAGCTATTATGGTCTTCTGTAAGAGTTCTCAGAAGGCTCCTCTGAAATTTGCAGTCACCAAAATCACTATAATTAATTCAGTCCATGATAACACATTGTTCAGGATCTGACAGACTCTCACACATATGGCAGTTATACAGGTCGAGAGTATATATACATCACACTTAAGCTGTAAGCTACATGAGTAGTAGTGCAGTAATTATGTATATAATTATGTACATATATAGGAGAATGAAGATTTCATCCCTGCTACTTTTTTGAGCAATGGTCATCCCAACATTTTTTTTTCATTTCACAGAAATGTTTCCCCCTCATAATCGTAATGGTTAATATTTATTTTCCCTCATTAACAGTTTCTGTGAACAAACATCAAAATTATGCTGCCTTCAACATCACTGCCTCCCACCAAGTTGCTTTAATTGTTCACGTCAGTGTAAAAGTTCTGCTTGGTTTAGGCAGTGATGTAGAATTTTGATGTTTGTTCACAGAAACTGCATAAATGCAGAAGGGTCCATACTTCCTCATGGTACAGAGTAGACAGCTACGGATGGTATCTGGAAATCTTCAAGAACTGAAGTCAGCAGTTCATTTTAAAGTTTATCAAAGTATAATTAATCCATAGTCGTCTTATATGTGTGCAAAGGAAGTATTTTCAACATTTAAGTTTAGCACAAAAAAGAAGTATTTATAGTCTTTAAGCTTCAAGCTGTGTTTTAAGCTTCAAACTGTGTTTGCCTCCCAGTAACTGCCCTAGTTTTTGGGAGATTAGCGAGCATAGATAAGTCCTCCACTGTGGTCTTTGTAGCTTATTTTAGTAGTCTCAATATCATTCCCTAGCAACCTGCAAAACAAGTGCGTGGGTGGGATGTTGGAGCCCCTTTAACAGTTGGTAGCTTTTGCCATTTTAGCATCCCAATATTGTCTTTTTGAAGAAATACTTTATGCATCACCCCACTTCAAGAATTTTTCATAGGTGTGATAAGAAGCAGTATAGTCCAGTGAAACTATTTATAGTAATGAATGCATGCCTATCGAGCCCTGCCATGGTGAACATATCATAACTGAACTAACCTGACTGGGAAGGTAGAGATGGATTTGAGGTTTCATCACTTATACCTCCTACACGGGGTATAGCAGGTTGTGAGGTAGCCTGATTATAAGCTCCAGACTCTATATTGACAATATAGTTACATGATACTTGTAATAACTATAGGGTAATGTGCAACATTTGACAGCAAGCAAGCAAGTATATACTCCTATAAGAATAATATGATGGGCTCCAATTTGTTTGTGTTTCAACTCCTTAGAAGATTTTGCTGTTGAGTTATGTAAGTAGCAAGCAGGTGCATGCATATTATAGAAAGCTGTATAAGCTTAAGCCTATCACCTACAGTCCACTATGACAAATTATAATTGGAGTGCATGTGCTACTGTACATAATTATACATATTTTAGAAGATATACTCTACAATAATTAGTCAAGATCTGAGACTGACCTCACTCCCTGCATGATACATAGCTACACTTATTCAAGAGCTTAAAGTATTTCGAGCCCACGTATACAGACCTTTATAATACATCTATTATTGAAAGCTATAGAAGCTGCTCAGGACTATAGAAGTGGCTGCACAGTGGAACCTTAATATAGTCACTATAACACTATAATTAATCTAGCAAACATCTATTATTGAAAGCTAAGCTGCTTGGGACCATGCATAATAGAGAAAGTGGCTGGATGGTTACGCTGCAATCAGAAAAGTACCAGTACAGTGGAACCTTGATTTAAAAATAGTCACTATAAACATGTATAATAAGCATTATTTTTTTGAGAGTGCTTTGCACAGGCACATAATTAGTAGCAGCTAAAAAAATATAACAATGCAGCCATAATCGCAACATAATATACTAATCTATAGCAGCCTGGAAAAAAATTTTGGACAAACGTGTCCAGATAACTGAGGTCCCACTGCATAGAGTTACATCATGGGAAGTATAAACAATACTCTATAGCATACCTGATTTAGAGAAGTTATAAGCTCCCTTCCTTTCTATCATTGACTGCACAAAGTCAAATGCAGCCATGGCTGCAGTGAACTGCCAATTCTTGGCTTTGTCTTCATCCCCATAATCAGCAATTGCTTTAATTACGATAATCTCTTTCACTATTTCGTCATCTTTTAGCTTTAGGAGTTGATAACCTTCCATTTCACCTCCAATTGCTTCAGGTTCTGCACGTTTAAACTTCTCCTGTTCATCTTCACTGCTGAAAAGAATAGGACCAGAAAGAAACAAACCACAGCAGGGCTTTGAAGGTCGATTACTACTAGATACTTTGAAGTCCCAATTGTATATTTCTCTGCAGAATACTTCATTTAAATACCCTTCTAGCTCATAACGACTACCCCGAAGTCTAACTTCAGACCCAGCAAATTTATAATCTTCAGTTGAAGTGATTCGATTAGCAATCAGAATGTCACTTAAAAGATGCGTTTTGGTATCAAAAGCAAAACATACACCAACTGCAATAATGTATTCACATTTCAAACCAAGTTTTGTGATTTTTTCCCGCATATCTGTACCACTATTGGCTCCTGGACGGGTTTGAATCAAAGCTATTTTTATTCCAGCAAACATGCCAAGTATACCACCACAAAAACGTGTGCCATTTCCAGATCCATCAGTTGAATTCGGTGCAGTGATGTATGTAGTAGCTGCTTGGAATTCATTATCGTTAACAACATGAATAATCACATTAACTTCTTCACAAAAGGATTTCAATTCCTCATTCTCAGCTTCTGATTTAGGAGGAAGACCTGGTTCATGCTCACGAGAGAGTTTCTCCTGTTGTTCTTTTTTAAAAGAAGGTTCTTCTGCAACAACATTAAAATTATTGTAATGGCTAGCTAGTGGTCAGCAGTATTGGTAGCTAACTAAAATCATATAGACACCGAAATCTCTCACCACTCAGCCCCATCCTGTCCCACTCACATTTACCCTATGTTGTCCACCCCACACAGCCAAAAGGAACAAAATCATACCACTTAAGCAGACTTTGGAGTGAGTTTCTTGTTGAATTGCACTTGAGTCTATGTCTTCTCCAACACAATTTCCTGGAAATCATTAACAGTACAGTACAGTTATATCATCATAGAAATCATATGCTTGATTAGAAGTTAGTAGCTATTATGAATTTTTATTACTATAGCTAGGAATTTTTACAAAAAGCAAGACTCATAAGATGAACACACATACATAAGGATAAATAAGATGAACACACATACATACAAGTACACTGTAAAATGAAAGCGTACACTGCACACTTATAGTGTGTGTATAGGGACAATTTAGTGTACATTGCACACCTAGAGTGTGTGTATTGGGACATTTTAGTGTACATAGCTATAACCCTTCTGTATATAACACATAAATCAACCAATAGGAATAGGACAGTCACATAAATCAACCAATCAGGATAAGACACAAGATACTTCTAGAAGATGTATATACCCGTATAACAAAAACAAGATGATAATTAGGTGATACAACCATGGTAGGCACAATTCTAATTAAGTCATACAAATGATAACATAATAATAATAATACCCAACATTTAGTACATGCTTGAAAACACTACAATTAGAGAAAAGTTAGCCTAGTAGGAAGAGATACTTATTATATTGCACACGCAGGTATATTAGTCATTTCTGTCCACTAAGCAAGTGCCGAGGGTTCCTCTTGTTTATTTTGAGCACAATACTTAGTAGCTAACTCTCTGGTTAGCTAGCTAGCTACCCCATTGTATTTATAACTCTCTGGTTAGGCTCTAGCTATAGCTACCCCATTGTATTTAATAACTCTCTGGTTAGCTAGCTAGCTAGCTACCCCATTGTTAGTGAAAATTTTACCAGAGGCCATAATAATTATGGGAGGGTGGCGGCGTAGTTCTTTCCTTTTTCTTTGGTGTAACGTTGGGTCGCCAGATCAATATAAACCAGCACACGCTTCAGGGAGAGTCTGCATAATTAGCTAGCTACAACGTGTGGTCCGTTAATGCGGTTTGCATAATATCTTCCATACCACAGAACTGATGGAATGGATAAAACTAGACAACATGAAATCAGTTGGGACATTAATAATAGTTATACCCTCCCTCCTAAAAAATTCACTCATTAGAGAGAGAGCTGAAAACACTTGTATATGAGCAAGGCCAGCAGTGACAAGCAAATTTTGACTGGTCATAATTATAGCTAAAGGAACTAACCACTTGAAACTACTCACTTTCCAACGCAGTCATCAAAAACATGAAGCAGCGAGGGCATAGCTAGCTACAACTCCTGACCCAAAGTGTAGAATGTAGCTAAGATGTTACTAAAAAGCATAGCACATGATAGGCTCTGTCTGCATGTCTGGATACTGCAGTAAACTGTGATTGAATTTACTAGTTGCACGTCCTCTTCCACTTTGGAGTGGGCCCATTACTCCTAACTCTCCATTTTGTCTACTTTTAGCCTGCGCTAATTTATATACTTGTGAAAATGTGCTTCCCCCCTAATAATGCTGGCCTTTCCCAATTTTTCCCACCCGAGATAGCAGATAACAACCAGTTGAACCACTTCACAGTATAGCTTTTCCAGTGAGTTCACACGTACAAGTACAATTACAGGAACAGGAAATCCAAAACAGCAAAACCAAAATTTACATAGCCTCCTTTCAAGTAGCCCAACTCCAAAGTCATTTGAATGGAGGCTATGTAAATGTGGTTTTGCTGTTCTGGATTTGATCAACCATTTCTCCTTGCTCTTGAAGTGTGGTGAAAAATGCACAGTAGCTACCACTTTGTACTCAAACATTATAAGGTGTATACTGCAAAAATTATCATAGTCAATAAGTAAAGCTATAAAGTGATACCACTCCATGTGATCTCACTGAAATGTTGTACAATTTCATAAATCATGCACCTCTGAAATGAGGACCTTGAGACATTTCCCATATCGAAAGGATCCACTTATAGGTATTCAGGTTCCATGCATGGTCACTCCATGACCAAATGAGATTGCAGTGATCTTGCTATATGATAATTATCCAGAACAGCAAAGCCAAAATTTACATAGCCTCTTTTCAAAGAACTTAACTGTGGCTTTGGAGTTGGGATACTTGAAAGAAGGCTATGTAAATTTTGGTTTTTATATTCTGAATTATGTTGCAACTGCAATCTGCTGTAGATATGTAGCCAGCCATAATAAAAGCAAACCACACTAACAGATGTCTATCCAGTCTTGATTATGAGCAAAGATACTGTATTGATCTTGTGGCCACACAAATAGCTGGTAGCTACTACAATAACAAAGCTGGCTAAATTATGCACTTCTCAAATGCACACATTTTGGTCACAAAAGAGTCTGCATTGATCACTGATTCAGTGAATCATATGACTATGAATGTGATATGCACACACCCAGACACACTGATCACTATAGACGCATATCTGAAGCACTCCATATATTATTTTCATAATTATGACCAGTGCAGCAGCATAACTGACTGTAATAAGTGCTGTTAGGATATGGATATGGAGGATTGCATGGCCTTAAAAGAGAGGTGATCTCATTATATATAGTATAGTCACTGTAGTGTGCAACCATTATAAAACACATGATTGGAGTGAGCCAAGAAATGACTTTGGAGCATGGAGCAGGATCATATCTATAGAGCATGGATCATATCTATTGAGCATGGATCATATCTATAGAGCATGGAGGACTTTGGAGCATGGAGCAGGGTCATATCTATAGAGAATATTAAAGGGACATGCAAGAATCACAAGGGTAACAGTTGAGAGGGGCTCATTTAATCAAATCGATGAAGGGGAGGGGATAAGAATGAAGCTGGGGGAGGGAGGCAAATGCACCCTTCAATCTGCTCCTGCAGGAGTAAGTGATATATCAATAGCAATTAAGTATATGAACCCCAAGGCCAACTAATACCTTACTGATTCTAGCAAAGTCCATTAATCATATCAACTTTAAGAAAAGAGAACCCCTTCTTAATTAACGTGCACGGAGATATAAACTTTCATAACATGCAGTCATGCAAGTAGCTAAGTAGCTATTGCCACCTCAGAGTTTTATCATGGGCATGCAGGCACAAAAATCAAAGCATGATTGCTTGTAGCCACATCAAAGGTGCATCAGAGTACCAGTACCACTATAGGCTTAATATCTATGGATAAATTATGCTGACATAATTTTGAGGATAATAGGTAAGCTAAAGAATCCAAAATTATGTGTGCTGGAATAATAGTGGAATCCAATGTTTCTTCTTTCGAAAAAAATCAGCCTTTTGGTTTGTGGTTAGGTGACTTCAAAGTACCTGCTCTCTCTGAGATAGAAGCAAGCACTAATGAATCTATAGTTTTGCTTTTTCTGCCTCTGAATCAGAAGCTTCTGAAGTGAATGTGAGTTAAGAAGAAACAGTGAATGGAGGAAGAGCCGTAGACTACCCTCACTTATATTGCTGCTGGCTCTGACCTCATGACATGTACGTGCTAATAATATGCATGCATGTTTACATTGTACTATAGGTAAAGTATTTACATCCTGCAGACCACAGACACAGGACAGCTGCTGCATTATATCTATCTAGACTGAAGCGGTCCTTTGATAACCATACCCTGCACCCTTTCTGGTTGCTTCTAAGAAAAACCTAAAGCAAATGTCATTGCTATCATTTATCACCAGATTGGGTGATATGGGTGTGGTTATTGAATTTAGGAGGCAGTGATCTTGCATCATGAAATCCAGAACAGAAAAACTAGCCTCCATTCAAACGACATTTGGAGTTAGAGGCTATGTAAATTTTGGTTTTGCTGTTTTGGATTTCCTGTTGCAAGATCTGCTGTAATTGTAGCTACTTGTGTGAACTCACTGGAAAAAGCTGTACTGTGAAGTGGTTCAAGTTCATTTCCAACTGATGTGGTTAACTCATATTCAGCTATCATGATATGGTTGAGGGTGGGCAAAATTGGGATAAGGTCTGGGGGGGAGCAAGTATAAATTAGTAGCAGGCATAGAAGTAGGCAACATACTCCTCCCACCCCAAAGTGGAAAGAGGACACCTTTATGTGAACAGTCAAAAATTGCTTGTCACGGCTGGCCTTGTTCATGTTAGCTATACAATTGTTTTCAGCTCTCTCTCTCTAATGAGTAAACCTTTTTTTGAGAGGGGGGGAGCTATTATTAATGTCCCAACTGATTTCATGTTGTCTATTTGTTATCATTTTGAGACAGTTCTGTGGTTATCTAATAGGAAGTTCTGTCTCTATGCATGGTCATAAGTTCTACATATGTTTAGAAGCTGTTTATGCAGTGTCTGCACATAACTATCTATCAAAGGAATTAAGGAATTGGATACTATTATCAGATCCCACAATTGCTCATAATGATAATACAGTAGGGTAACCTGAACTCTGTAGACCAAGTTTGGAATGTGAAGCAGGTTTATTCTAAATAAAACAGCCAAGTAGGGATGGCTGTAAAAGAAGAGATTTATGAACAAGATGACAAGAGCCTACCCAATCTGCTGTACCAACCATTCTCCTTGCTCTTGAAGTAGTATGGGATAACTGAAGTGAAAAAAGTACAGTACCACTTTGTACTCAAATAGGGGTGTATCCACAGAATTTTGTGCTTGTGCGTGGAAATTTTCGGATGGCCATGCCCACTTTTTGGATCAGTAAAGTTATGCTAGTGTGAATTTTGCAAAAA
Source organism: Crambe crambe (assembly GCA_963924555.1). Classification (NCBI taxonomy): domain Eukaryota; kingdom Metazoa; phylum Porifera; class Demospongiae; order Poecilosclerida; family Crambeidae; genus Crambe; species Crambe crambe. The sequence goes on along the minus strand of OZ004595.1, from coordinate 4,710,168 downwards.
TGGATGATTAAAATGTGTGGTGTATCATAAAGTGGTCCAGTGAAAACCGGACCAACCGGAGTGGTGGATACACCCCTGACTCAACATTACAGGAAAATTATCATAGTCTTGCAAGATCCTAAAGCTGAAGTAGTACCACCCCATGTGATCTCACTGAAATGTTGTACAATTTCATAAACTATGCACCTCTGAAATGAGTGACCTTGAGACATTTCCCACAATTATCGAAAGGATCCACTTACTAGGTTCCATGCTGTATGCTCCATGGTCACTCCATGAAACAGCTGACCAAATTTCAGTAATAGAGTAGATAATGTAGCCATGATAAAAGCAAACCACACTATCAGTTGAATTCAGATGTCTATCCAGTCTTGATTATGGGCAAAGATACTGTATTGATCTTGTGGCCACACAGTATACCATGATAGCTACTAGTACCACAACTGATGACATGTTTGAAAATGAGAGGGGATTCCATTGCATACTCTATGATAAATCATGCACTTCTCCTCTTCACACATTTTGGTCACATAAGAGTCTGCATTGAGAGGTTCAAATGAAGTTCAACAGTGAATATTAATTTTATAGGGACATCACAGGGGGAACAGTTGGAGAGGGGCTCATTTAAACATGGGTTTAATCAAATCGGGGAGGGGGTAAGAAGAAGCTGGGGGAGAAAGACAAATGCACCCTTCTACCTGCTCCTGCAGGAGTAAGTGATATCATCAGCAATAGCAATTAAGTATATGAACCCCAAGGCCAACTAATGCCTTACTGATTCTAGCAAAGTCCATTAACAAATCATATCAACTTTAAGAAAAGAGAACCCCTTCTTAATTAACGTGGAGATATAAACTTCTATAACAATCATGCAGGCAAGCATGATTGCTTGTAACCACATCAAAGGTAGATGAATCCAAAAATTATGCTGGAATAAAAGGGGGAATGCAATCCTTCTTTCAAAAAAAATTAAAAGCATCAGGTTTTTGGTTTGAGGTTGGGTGACTCTAGAGTACCTGCTTTCTCTGAGATGGAAGCATGCAAGCACTAGTGAATCTAGTTTTGCTTTTTCTGGTATCTATATCAAAGCTTCTCACACTGACTCTGAATCAGAAGCTTCTGACTCTTAGCTAGGTAACTCTGACTCTGAGAGAAAACCAAATGCAAGAATCTGAGAATAATAATTGGAGCATAATTAATATTTTATCTAAGCCTAAGTACCACTCTACAACTCTTTAGCTAGAACTCTGTCAGTGTCTGTATCAGCCCCTGCTAACTGCTTCCACCATTAGCTACATGTAATTATACTTAGTTATAGTTAATTAAGGATGGGTGTATAATAATGATCAACATGTTTGTAGTGACTTTGAACATTGACTTTCTTGGCTGGACATTATTTTAGCCAGCTTATTGTTTGTGTATCATGTCATGGCGTATTGCGCCGGGCCCGGTATAATCCACCCTTTATAACTAGCTATACGTATTATGGTCTGGGCAATTAATCGCTGCAGTACGCGTGTAGGACCTCCTGGTGCTGCGTAGTTGTTTGCAATTTCTCAGTTTGCAGGAGTCTCAGTTATGGCTACAGAAGGTTAGTTGTTCACATGCACGTTTTCTGATCACAGTTATACTGAGGTTCCATTGTGAAAAATTTGCTATACAATAATTTTACTGTGTACAGATAAGATGGGAGTTCTCTAGCTTAACTGCCATGCATGAGTTTATGGAATATAGCATTATCATGATGAATGTCAGATCTTTGTTTTTAAACTATAGAAAAAAGTTCTTCTTCTGGAAAATTAACTGGTAAGGAATTTAACTAGCTTGTTTATAGCTACCAATCTAATTTGTTATTGCATACATATTCAGACATTCAATATTAAGGGGTATAGGACTTACAGGACTTGAAGAGCCTCAAACTTTAAACCATTTTTTTCGGATCAGTTGCAATACAAATTCAATGCTACATGCTAAATATCATGCACTTGACAAGCATATTATATTATAGCTTCATCTCCAGGCTCTTGTGCACGCATAGGGGAAAAAAGAGAGCTGGTACACACTGACTGCACATGTTCAGAATTATGTGAATTTGTATTCTTTCATAATTCTTCAGGTCATATGTATGTTCTCTAGCTTAACTGCCATGCATGAGTTTATGGAATATAGCATTATCATGATGAATGTCAGATCTTTGTTTTTAAACTATAGAAAAAAGTTCTTCTTCTGGAAAAATGACTGGTAAGGAATTTAACTAGCTTGTTTATAGCTACCAATCTAATTTGTTATTGCATACATATTCAGACATTCAATATTAAGGGGTATAGGACTTACAGGACTTGAAGAGCCTCAAACTTTAAACCATTTTTTTCGGATCAGTTACAATACAAATTCAATGCTACATGCTAAATATCATGCACTTGACAAACATATTATATTATAGCTTCATCTCCAGGCTCTTGTGCACGCATAGGGGAAAAAAGAGAGCTGGTACACACTGACTGCGCATGTTCAGAATTATGTGAATTTGTATTCTTTCATAATTCTTCAGGTCATATGTATGTCAACAATGGAATGTCTAGTGTTTCTAGTGCTAGTAGCAGTGAAGATGACGGGCTTGGAAGGTTGGGTTTCAGCATATTCCTACTGGCTTTTGGAAGAGCTTACGTTATCAAATCCTCCCTTTCATGATGGAACACCAGTATACGCTTCAAGAGCTGCACTGTGCCAGTTGTTTCTTCCCTTGATGGTAGATCAAAATTAATTGTAGCACATCGACTATTTTTAATTGTAGCATTATCGCACATCATAATGAGATAACATGCTGGGTGGCAGAAGTCGCACTTGAAATTTACAATCAATGTATACCAGGCTCTCTTTCTTCCCCTCCCCTTTCCATGCGCCCGCGAGAGCCTAGGGACGAGGCTAATTATTGTATAGTTACTACAATGCATATTCCAGGTGCCATTCAACAAGAGGCTGGTAAGGATTTTTTAAGCTATAGCTTGTAGCATGTGACAGTCACAGGTAGAGGTCAAATATTATTCCATTTTTAAGTAACTTAATTGAATGGGAAATTTCTCAAACATGCTTTGATGAAATTTTCCCAAACTTCTGTCATGTGTTCTATCTCTATAGCAAATTTCAAAACCTAGTAATCGTGAGTTATGGACAGCTAAAGTATGGCCAAGAATCAATCGTTTATTTCTACCTGGGACTGGCACAAATGAACTCTTTAAGCCTCAACTTTTTCAGACCAGTAACAACACAAACTCAATGCTGTATATGCTAAATATCACGCTTTACTAACATAGTATACGTCAAGCCACTGGGTGAAGAAATAGAAACACCTATATAAGAATAAGGATTCCCCCCTCAAATTACCCATGGCCCTACCTTCATTACTTTATTATTATAACTGTTCAGTATACATGTAGTAGCTACACGAAATTCGCTATACAATTTTACTATGACAATGTACAGACAAGATGGACTTATTACAGCTCTCTATCTCTATTAACATTATACCCTTTAATGTAGCGATGAGAATCATTGTGAATAAGAATGGTAAGGAATATTGCTGCGTTCATGTCTGTGGTGAAGCTCCAATAATTATGGATATCAAGTCAGAAATCCAAAACCAGAGAAGTGTCCGACCTGACCAACAAGTTCTCCATTTCAACCAAGTATTGCTTGAAAATAACAACACTCTCTCGCATTATGGGATCACAACTCAATCAATTCTAGAATTGACCTTGTCATCCTCTTAAACAGGATATTGATGGTATTAGTATAATAAGAACTTTTATGAAGTTATGAACTGATAGTAGCTAGCACACACTCTCTGAAACAGCTTTTTTTTTCTTTCTATTTTTTTTTCTTCTTTTTTTTTTTGTACTAGCTACGTAACTGAAATTAACAATTATGAATCAACAGGCACACACAAATACAACACAATAATAACAAGTGATGACTCTGGAATGCAGCTACACACACACTCAGCTATCTAGTCTCACATAGCCAACCCTCTACCTCTTTTTTTAAAGCAAGATTACAATACTAAAAGTCCTGTGTGACTAGGAATTGCCTTTGAAATAAGGGGAAAAAACATTTCCGTGAAATGAAAAAAATGTAGGGATGACCATTGAAAGTAAGGAAACAAGGTTAGGGATGAAGGAAGGAAATGGGATCAATCTTTGTTCTGTATATCCAGCCAACAATACATCAGGTAGCTTCAGATTATAGTGCAGTAACATACATATAGCTATGTAGGGCCAGATTGTTGACTGGATATGCAGAACAAAGATTGATCCCATTTTATCCCTACCCTTGTTTCCTTACTTTTTCGAGCAATGGTCATCCCTCGGAAATGTTTTTTTTCCCCTGGTCTTTTATTCTCTCTTTATTGTTTTATGTAGAGTTCATTCAGGGACAGAAGTTTCTTGAGATGTATAGTTCTCCAATAGCATAGCAGCCCAATGATTATCAGCGAGTTAAGGCTTGAAATGTTAAGCTATAGTAACTTAGTTGGAGATCAAGGATGCAGATGAATCTAGAGTATAGAGCTAGCTGAGTAATATATGCACATATGTATTATCGGGGAAAAAATTGCTTCCAATGATTGAATACTATGCTCCGTAGTATAGTGTCTCCTTTTACTTAGACTCTTTTGAGGATTAACAAGTACAAAAGATCGTAGCTGGTAGAATTAGGAGTGGATTTATCCAGAATAATCATAGCTGTGGCTTGAGTGGTTCGAGAGAAGAAGAGGAATCCAACGACTTAGCTACCTGCTTGCCGTATTTCTGAAACGGTAAGTTCCCTGGTCCTGAAACTTGGTCTGCACTTTGTAGTAGACTCTAGTAGGCTGGATAATCATTCACAGTAGCTTTTGTTAAGTCTAAGTGGGGGGGGGGACTAGAATTTCACTTTGGTATTTCGGCGCGCACAGCCGTCGCACGTATGAGTCAAATATTTTTACTAGATAAATATTTTAACTACTTTACAGTATAGTCATCAGTGTACACAGCGAAAGATCTACAACTTGTAACGGGTCTGGACTGCCCCACATACCAGTTATGACCTGTACAGAGGTCTATAATAGGTTACTAAATCTACAAATCTGTAAAAGGTTTTGGTCCCATTAATTTCTACAGAACCGGTACCACTCCCCATGGGAGCCCAGACTGTGGCATAGTAGCCTCGTACCCAGGCTCTCTTAGTATAGCGTTGCTGTTTGCCACTGTAGGCAGTCAGTGGGGCAGCAGGTCTGATAGTCACAGTCCAAAAATACGAACCTGTGGTTAGTGAAGACCATATTGGGTTTTTCCAGAAAACAACTGAAAATCACTTATTATAGTTACACAAGCCTGGGTATGAGGCTACTATGGAAAGAATAGGCAGAAATTCTACCTCATTAGCTATCATGGCAGTAGATAGATGGGTAGGTGGGTATGTGTATCAATTCAAGTCACGTCGTAGCTATAGCTAGCTATAGGACACCAAATTTGCAAATTAGTAATCCTAAGAGTCCAATACAACACCCCAAAGAACAGTGTTCAATGCAGTAGCTAGCAGGGTAGTTTTTCAAAGGACTGCTCAGTATAGCTACGGGAGTGGTTAGTTAAGTAACATGGCTCAAAAATCAGGGACACCAACCAGCTATCTTGCAATTAGTCTTCTTCTTCTTCATAGCAATTACTCAGTTCTTCTTCTCTTTCTTGTGATCCTAATCCTGGCTCTCTTAGTTCTGATAGTGCTCTCTCATGATGCAATAGAGAGTTGCGGATCCACTCCTTCCTAGGGCCTTTATAAATACACTACACAAAAACCAACACAGCTATATAGCTAGCTACACATAAAAATTTAGCTAGCTACGTAGCAGCTATGGCTACAGTTAACACAGTTCAAGAATGATCATTGTAGCTAGTGCATGTACAACCTAGTGGCAAGTGTAGCATTTAGCTATGTCTAGGTTTATGGAGGCCATGATGAAATGATGGGTATGATAACTTGTCTGTTCACATGTTCTCTGTAGCTGGGACTGGTAGCTACTTGGCTATACAATTGGATATGTATTTTAATCTCATATAAAAACTATATTTAAGAGAAGAAGAAAGGCTTCCTATTTGTTCCACCAGCACTGGCCTCTGAATAACATTGACTCCCATCACATACCACGAGACTTTTCTTCATCCTCTATTCAACATGGCAGCTCGAGCGTATTAGAGGGGTGGCAAAAACTAAAAGGGGGTGGGAGGGATCACTGTTAGTGTATGAAATATTCATGAGGGCCAAGTGCCTGCATAGACACAGTAAGTCGAATCCCATAATTCAACAAATCACATGTCTACAAATGCTTTTAATTTTTTCCTTAAATTGATTTTGCTAATGCAAGGTATAACCAAAACTCTCCCTTAGTAAGCAGCTCTAATGCCAAATTTTTTCTGGGTGGCATGCCCCCAGACCCACCTGGGCACTATTAATAGCTACCTGACCTTCATTTTTTGTCATTATCACTTTAACTTTTGGTACAAATGTCAGGAATTATGTGAGTAAGCACCCCAGAGCCAGAACACTGTAAACATACTCATATTTAATTTATCCATCCTTAGCAGCAATCATTGGTAAGGCTATGTGAAACAATGCTACATCATTATTAGCTATTATAAACTGTATAGATGCAAGCTCCATCAGCATTTGTCCTTCCAGATCAAATCATACAATATGATGAATCCTCCAATGAACTGCGTAGTTATATGAACTTCACTGTCATGCATGAACATTAGCCTACAGGGATAATATTTCTGCATGCTCCATTTAGCTATAGTGACTGACTAAAGGCAAGTAGGATGCTTACTAAGTGATGAGGTCAATGCAGTCCCTCTCTTCCTCCCTCTTCCCTCCCTCTCTTTCCTACAGAATTGCATCGAACCACACATACAACCTAGCTCGAGATTACCTCCAACTCTTATGGAGTAGGTCATCCTACAAGGGGTGAAATCATTCCCCAATGATTCAGCCCCAGGTCCATCTGGTCTACACCCAAGCCTCAAGAAGCAGTGGGATGTCCATCCCCTGATTGTGCCACCCTCGCCCTCTCCTCCTTGACTCACTTCGTTAACCTCCTCGCCTCTGGCAAACTCCATTCTACCTCACCTCTGCAGTGCTGTCCTCCTTGCAATTTGGAAAAGAACAGTGGCTTGCGCCCCATAGCAGCTGGTGAAGTATTACGCCGGCTGACCTCGAAGTGTCTTGTTAATGTTGCTCACCAATCAGCCCTCTCCTCTTTCACCCCCCTTCAACTAAGTGTGTGTGTGTGTGTGTGTGTGTGTGTGTGTCAAAGGAGGGTGTGAAGCAATTATTCATGCTGCTTCCCACCTAATGTCCTCCTCCCTCCCAAGTCAACGATGGACGCTCCTCCTTCACTTCAGCAATGCCTTCAACTGCATCAACCAGGAGGCCATGTTTGTGGAGACTTATAACTGCATGCCTGGATTGAAGCATGCTATTCCTGCCAACCTTTCCTCTTCATGGCAAAGAAACCACCTGTGGTGTGCAGCAAGGAGACCCCCTAGATCTGCTGGAGTTCACCTTATCTCTCCACCCTCTGATAGAGAAGATCAGGGATGAAGCCCTGGCCTCTCCCTCAACGCTTGGTACCTCAATGACACCACCCTCATGGGTCACCCTGAGGACCTGGCTGTTTCCCTCCAAATCTTGGAGAGAGAGAGAGAGAGAGAGGGCCCCCTCTTGGGCCTCCACCTTAACAGAGGTTCTCTTCAAACCCAAGGAAGCTCCACTACCAGCTGACATTCCCATCACACGACGGAGCTTCTCCCTCCTTGCCTGCCCCTGATTTGTGTGAGACGATTTTTCAGGCTAGGTTGACAAAAGTGAGGACTTCCCTACAAGACTTAAGTGATTCCCAAGTAGAGATTACTCTCTTACGTTCCTGTCTCGCGCTCCCCAAGGTCTCTGTTGTCCTTCGGGCCTGTCCTCCCAGCCATATACAGCAATCCTCGTCTGATTTTGACCAAGCCATCCGTGACATCGTGGGTGGTCCTTTATCAGACTGGTCATGGCTAAAGGCAAGCCTTAGCATAGCCTCCAAGCATCTGGTGGAGCGCATCCTCAGTCACCCACCTAGCTCTACACTTTATACCATCCCTGTAGTGAGGACCCTTGCCACCACAGCAGCCCACCCTGACTGGCAAAATATTGATAATATTGATGTCCCTCTACGGCAACGCTCTCTATTGATGAGGCTTCCTTCCAGAACTTACTCTCTTCTACCCCCACCATCCGCTCATGAGCTTTGGCATACTCTGCCCCATGCAGGGGACTGGCGTAATGTGGTGCCATCAACATCACTAATGCACTGAAACTTGATCATGCATAGCTGCATCAGGTTTACATAAAATCAACACAAGAACTAATCATCAAAATTTTAATAGAGTCCAATGTTGCCTATCTCATTGGTGTGATTTTCCCTAGATTGAGCCAACTTTCTCTAAATCCCCTAAACATGGCAACACTGGTAAAGGGTAAGTGATTGCACAAACAAGTTACTGATCACTGCAAGAATTTTCAATCCTCTAACAGGCATAGCTCTATAGCTATAACTGCAAACATGAGAACGTGCTTATGAACAAAGGATTAGGAAATAGAACTTTCCTGGACCTGCAGTTACCTCATAACTATGTACAAGCACCTAGCAAATCTTCTATCCACCAAGTGGGATCAATTATTTAGCTTGACAATGAGCTGGCTGAGGTGTCACCTGTCCTTCTCATCCCTAAGATTATCCATCCAAGCCATCAGACGAGCCCAAGGTCTACTGCAAAATCATCAATTCCCCTGTACGAGGTCACCCAGCTATCTGATCCCTAAACACAGAACCTCAAGACACCGAAAGGGAGCTATGACTGTGCATGGGCGTAAGAAGCAGGGGGGCTGGGGGGGCTCAGCCCCCCCCACTCAAAATAGATTGAGCCCCCCCCCCCCCCCCCCCCCCCCCCCCACTCAAAATAGATAGTATGTCTGGTGCACGAGACTAGGATAGCTATACTGTATATGCAAATTCCAACACCTACTAGCCAAGTATTAACATCACAGAATGAGATGTGGTAACACCTAGCTCAGCATGGCTCTGCTAGAAAGTATCTGCTATTAAGTCTTCTGGAATCTAGCTACTATGTCACAGAGGAGAATTCAATCCTTTTTCACTCCAATTCAGTTCTCAAATTGAATACAGATAACTATGGATGTAAGATTGCATGCATTATAATTATTCTAGTTGCAAGTGATGCTGGTCCATCTTCAATCACACGCACTGAGATGGTACACTGATATGCAAAAATGGGAGTGGTTAAGGAAACTGGGGCGTGGTCAGCTAAAAAAAATCCGCGCGCAAGGATTAGCACATAATATACATCAGCCCCCCCCCACCAGAAAACATCTTCTTACGCCCCTGCTGTGATGTATTTCTCTGTTTGATATGGAGCATTTCAGGGTTGGTCAGAATTTTTCTTGTTAGACACTCTCACATTTACTTGGCTATGCATATAGCTAGTCATCTTTGCCTCATAATTCATTATTCAGCTGCAGTTCATGCTCTTTGCCTCATAATTAGTCAGCTGCAGTTCATGCTCTTAGTTGCCTCATGGTGATCATTTTATTTTAGCTATTCAAATGTTCTTTGTCTTAGGCTATATAATTGCACAAGGTCTGGTCTACATTCTGTTTCCTGGATCATTCTTCACAAGTATAGCTATACTCATCCCCATATTAAATAAAAGTTAATAAAAACAGTGGAAAGGTAACACAGTAAAAATAATATGGGTGTAGCTATAGAGCTAAATTTCAGAGTAGCTAGTGTCTGCTTAGACTCTGCTATATAGCTGTGTTGGTTTTTGTGTAGTGTATTAAAGGCCCTAGGAAGGAGTGGATGGGGGAGTGGGGACAGAAAGATCCACAACTCTCTATTGCACCATGAGAGAGCAGTATCAGGACAAAGAGAGCCAGGATTAGGACCACAAGAAAGAGAAGAAGAACTGAATTCTTCAGGACAAGGTAGACATCAATAACTCCACTGAAAAACAAATAAACAAAACAGGAATGTAACATTATACATAAGTAAAGGAGGAAGAAGAGACTCACCATTTTGAAGGATAGGAAAAGTTGATATTTTGAGTTTCATTTCGGCCTAGATTTTGTGGTATAGCTTCCTCCAATGGTTCTTTATCTATTGAGCCTATGTTTTCAGGCTGCCTATGTCTGGCTACAGGCTTCACAACACGAGTGGTAGGCTCAGTATCATTTCTTGAATCGTGACTAAACAGGCCTGAACTCTGATCTGGGGAGGGAAGAGATGAAGTTGAACGCCTTCCTGTTGAAAGAAATGTAGGGGAGGTTCTACTGGTAGCATGAAGTGAAACTGAAGGGACAAAAACAAGAAGGGGAAATAATATCAATTATATATCTCCCCCTCCACAGATAACTGGTCAGAAAGAGACCATCGAAATTTCTCCAATAGCGAAAATAATTAACTTCTGTAGAAGAGGACTCTTACTTTTGATTCTCGATGCTGGAGAAAGACTTCTACTCCTTGAGATCCTAGTGAGTGACAACGGGGAACTTCTGTTCTGTGGAGAAAGACTTCTATTCCTTGTCAATGGTGGAGAAGCACTTCCACTCCTTGTTGGGGTTCTCAAAAATGGAGGAACATTTGTGGGGGATGTGGCCATCTGCATCTGAGGTGGAGGACTGGTTCCATTCATGTGGGTTCCTGCCATTGGGGATGTGGTTGGATTTCTGCTGATTCTCTGCATATTATTAGGCAAACTGCTTCCATGAATAGGCAGGTTGGGATTTTTGTTTAATGAAACGCCATCTTCTTGGGCTTGAGAACCTATATAAGTGATTGGATACCATATGCAAATCTCTTGATATACTAGATAGCTAATTGATACTCGATAGCTAACTGTGTCAAATTCTGCAAAGTGTTTATTATTTTGCGGTTGTAGAGGCTAAATCTCCAATTCTACCATTTAATCACTTCAATGAGTTGAGAACTGAATGTGTCAGTCACCATTACCTATGGCTGCTCTCCTGAAGTCCATTAATGTATTTTCAACAAGAGCCACTTATTGACTGCTGTTGTTGACGTCTACGTGCATGTATCAGATATATAAAGGTTCATCATTATTTTAAGCTTTACATAGCTATTGCTATAAAGAAAGGAAAATGGCATCCTGCTAACCTCGAAGAACTATTCATGTTTTCTGAGCAATGGTTGAGAAATAGATACATCAGATTCAATAGATAACAAGGATGAAATTCCAGAGTAGCTAAATACATTTTACAAGGGCCAACTAGCTACATAGCTACCAAGTAGAAAACACCTTTTGGAAGCTAGCCTAGCGATATGATTCATGAAGTGTAGTGATTATCACTATAATTTGGTAGGTGTGGGTATAAAATAAATGTTGTACATAACTTTCAAATGTCTCGAAATAATATAGTGGCTTGAAATTAAATTTTGAGATTCAGAGTTTCTTTAATAATAGCTCAATAATGGTTGTATTTATTAGGACAGATGGGCAGCTAAATAAAAATGCATGCACATACCTGGTTCAACTGCACCCAAGTCTTCTACAAATTGATTTCCTGCAAAAATTTATTAGCAATTATCTGATGAATACACCTAAAATTGGGCACAAAAATCAATATTTATTTGATAATGCACTCTTCAGGATCTGACAGACTCTTATAGCTACATGCATGGCAGTCAAAAAAAACCTAGGAAGGCTGCAACATATATAAGTGATGTACTATTCAGAGATAAAAGGATTTGCATGATAGTTTTTAGCCCTCATTCCAGAAGTCATGCATTAGTCTTGTCTGCTCCTATAGAGCTAGCTAGCTAAATATTTAGTCCTTTGTTGTTAAAACTGAGAGAGAACTGTATATTGGATAGAACGTCTTCAGAGAGATGGTGAATGGTACCAACAAATACCACAGCTGAAGAAGTTCTATTTGGTGCACTTTCACCTGAATTAGTTAGTGTGAAGCCTTGTACCCATAGGTGGCCCCCCTATAGTTACCCACATGGAAACATCTGCTTGCAAGACTAATACGATATGTTAGTGTAGCTAGTTAGAAGATAATTATAGCTACCTTTATCCAAAAAATCAAACTGGAAAGTATGGTTTGGATATTGTTGAGACTTAAAATGAAGTAGCTAGCTATTCTAATCACTGGTCTCGTGGACCTGACTCTACATGCATGATAAAGCGAAAGGGTCTCATGAGTGTACTATACCGGTTTAGCTAATACTTTGTGGTGCTTATAGAGAATCACGTGATCACATTAAAATGCAACCAGCTTTGTTTTTGCGCAATTCATTTTCTCACGGTCACAGCAGTCGAGCTACATTTGATGGAGAATTCTCATGATAGCAGGTCAGTGATAGCAGCTTCACTCAACCTATCACCTGAAAAGAGAGCAAGAAGAGAGCACACATGCATGCTATTACTAATGATATTCATAGGTTTGATGGCATGTGATTAAATTTCTCTGCAACAAAACTGGCTCTTCCGCTTTTTTGTGTATGTATAGGGTCTGGTCCACAAGACTATTCTAATCACTACAGTCTGCAGGGTCAACGTAACAGATACACACATAGATATGACATGAATGAGTACTGTAACCTCTCCATGCACTAAGATTTAGCTAATTAGGCTAAGGCAAGTGCATGATTAGGAGGAAATGCAACCCCTTTCCATGTATCTATGGTGCAGAGAAGTGTCTTGTCTCTGGCTAATGTTAGACACACAGCACTGCAGATAGCTGGACAGCAGTGTTTGCTTGAGCACCTATAGCTCTCTGGCTACCCTCTGGGTGCAGCTACGTATGATAACATTTTGCTCTACTAACCCAGTAAACTAACCCAGTAAATTCCCTTTTTTCAGCCTCTTGAGTATATTCTCCACTTTTTTGGACAACTGGAACTGGAGAAGAGCTTTCATAAATATTGAATATTTTGCTTCATGCCCCAGCTCTCTCATCCATCTTCGTACAAATTCTGATCTTTGATCGTCAGCTTTTCTATTATCTTTTTCAATTTCTTCAATAAGATTTTCTATAGTATCTGCTGGAAACAGCTGCCTTGCAACTCTCTCCCAAGGGCCACAATATTTAGCAAGAATTTTTTGGCTTTCATCTGCACACTTCTGATCCAATGCTTCAGGCGAGACTCCAACTTGTTCACAAATCTCTTCAAGTGTTGGGAGCCTTGGCCAAGGGATAGGGCTTGCAGACATGATGAAATTAGATTACTTTTTTGCTGTTTCAATTAGAAATAAGAACCAGGAATAAAGTCCTCATAACACCTCACAACAGCCATAACCAGCAGTTCCACCTACTTTTAATGTTGCCATGACAAAATAACAAATCACAGTGCCAATGAATTTGCTATTACCAGAAGTATTCATGCACTGCTAGTTAATTAGCTAAAACAACAGCTGTAACCAGCTTATAGCTGCTGGACTCTGTAACCACCTCATAGCTAGCTGCTGGACTCTCTAGTAAATTTAATGGCAAAGACCATCATGGCAATTTGAAAGTGAACCTCAATGAACCTCACACACCACCAACACTTCACTGCCAATAAGAAGCTCTGTAGCTACTTCCTAGGCATACAATTGAGGTTCCATGGTGCATGCTGCAGTCACTGGTCATATGAAAAATTTGAAGGGTAGATAATGTCATTTCTAGCTCAACCCTAATTGACTTGTGGCACAATGGATACGGTGGTCAGGAGAGAAGTAGGGGGTTTCCCTAAGCCCTGAACAATGTCTACCACCCACATGTTTTCTACTTGTTTATTAAGTGTTCAGCATGCAAGCTTGATCAATTTCTGTAGCTGCAGGATTTTGAAGCTTTATCTAGCGAAGTGCTTTGTGATGGTAAGTAAACATTCTGCCTTGTTCATTCAACAGCAAGATCTTAGCTGTAGCTAAGGGATTGTAAAACGTGTTGGAGTCTACCACCTCTAAAAGCTATAGGAAGGCAAGTGCGCTCACTGTCAAATATCGCACATTGCCCTAGTAATAATAAAAAAGCCAATTTGAGCAAGTAGTTATTAAGTCACATCGGCCTACTGCACTATAAATTAGAAGTAGTTCAAGGTCTACCTCAAACTGGCTTGATCTATGAACCAGTATCTTCAACAACCCCCCCACTAGCTACAGAAGACCTGCCTTTACCCCCTCCCCCCTTTCCTTCTATACCTAGCTACGTAATAATGCTATGATGATATAAAAAAAAAATAGGGAATCGCCAGAAAAGGACTTAATCCTATAGATAAGAAAGAAGTTTATCCTCTGTATGCCTTCATGGCCATTATACCTATAGACCCCCACTTTTTGTGGCACCATATGCAACCTGATCATCACATCTCACAGAGTTTCCCTTCCTCAATGAACACTTAAACTTCAGTTGAACACTTGAACTTTAGTTGCTAATTAGAGTCACTATCTATAATGTTAGTTGCTCAGTCAGCCATATATAGAGTGTTTGCTAGTAATCTTTTGCAATTGAATCTGGAGTCACTTCTCCACGTATATCTTCACGAAGGGCCTGTATATTTTAATTAAAGATAGTGCTAAGTGATGTTAATGAAACTTACCTCCTTCTTTTCTTCAATTGTGAGATCATTTCTCCCCAGGATATAGGAGAGCTTGGTCAAAGCAGCTTCTGGTGTCATATCTCCTCCAGGAATCAGGCCTGCATTCTCAAGTGCCTGTTTTGATAAAAATAATTAAGTGTAGCTAATTACTTCTAAATATTAGTTTGGTACCGTTCCAGTGGCATAGGCTGCCTCTACTTGTCCTTTAAGGCACTGGGTGATGTTGAGCATCAATACTGGAGGATCACGCTGAGATGCATCAGTGAAAGCCTTCATTAATTCTTTATTTTGATCAGGACCATTTCCTGCACCAAATGTCAAAATAACAGCACCCTTTAGGGCACTCAAAAAATGTTTTACCTGCAAAAAAAACAACAACATACCAATCAATAGGCTCCCAGTGCGCATGCGCACGTCATCACCTTCTAGAGAGCCAGCTAGCTAGTTTATGCTCCCTTGCCATTAACCATAGCTAACGTTTCGCTACCTGCTTCTTTACTAACACTGAGGTGAGTAAAAGTTTCGATAACTCCTGGTTGAAGCGTTAGTTTCAAAATCCACGAATCAGAAATCAAGCTTGCTGCTGAAACGCTTGCTTGAGCTTGCATGCCATATTACAGAACTGACTACCTTAAGCTTCGCTGCGCATGCACGCACCGAGGCTTACCAAAGCAATGATATTTAGTATGTCCTTCCTATATGGCTATAGTTACTTCCTTGCTCTTTATTTCTTCTTATAACTATATGTAGTAGAGCTAGAGGTAGTTAGCTAGTTTAGTAACTATTGTATTTATTGATACTACGTACAGGCCCATTCCCTATCAGGGTAGTCTCACATAGCCAGACCCGATTCTTTTGGGGGTAGGGGTCTGGCTATGCAAGATGACTATCAAGGTATCTGCATGTGAGTCATTATTGAAACAGGAATAGTGCTGATTATATATATTTTGCTAGCTAAATCAAGAACCTTTAGATCTATTAAAAGTGATATTACTACATGACCTCTATAATGCTCAACATTAGCTAGCTATGCCCATGCCAGATAATTGAGTAACCCCTGATAATTAAATGTTGCATTTCATCTCACTGACACACCATCATGTATTTCAGCTATTTAGCTATTATAGATAGTAACTCAGGT
Source organism: Crambe crambe (assembly GCA_963924555.1). NCBI lineage: Eukaryota > Metazoa > Porifera > Demospongiae > Poecilosclerida > Crambeidae > Crambe > Crambe crambe. Next base: position 4,694,335 of record OZ004595.1, on the reverse strand, counting down.
CAATGGTGTTTTTGACTTACCATGCTGCCAGCGATTCCTGGAAACAGCATGAAGACTCCCACTGAAGAATCCATAACTTTATGCAGTGTAAACTGCTTTAGACTGTTAGAGGACCACAAGATATTCTTATTGACTATAAATCAAATTTAGAATAGTTAGAATAGCTATGTAACTACCTATACAGTATACTGACTCACTATCAATATTAACTCCAATTGTTGCAAGTGGTGGAAGGTTAGGTGAATTGAAGGCCTCGAACCCGCTAGCATTCACCTTGGTTGTGCGATTTCCTCGAAAGAGTGTGTTATTAAAGAACAGTCCCACCTCAGTGATCGTTGGTCCCCACCTGCCAGCCATTATCAAGGCACCAACAAAGTTCTCGATAGCATCTGTTCGCAGCTGAGCCAGAGGAACTTGTGAGCCAGTGACTATCACAGCCTTGCCGAGATTCTGCAACATGAAGGAGAGAGCAGAAGATGTGTAAGCCATTGTATCTGTTCCATGAAGGATAACAAATCCACTGAATCCTTGGTAGTTACAATATATAGACTTTGCTATGTTAATCCAGTCATCCATATCCATGTTGCTAGAGTCCAGCAGTGGATTATATTCCAGAATTCCATATATGATCCTATAGCCATCCTGAGTTTTACTGTGATTGAAATAATTATATTATTTTATACCATAAGCCACCAAGCATCTATTGCTGGACCTATTAGCTATCCAACCAGAAAGTGTACAATAATGGCAGCATTGAAAACCTATGGTGGTGGTTGTGACTAATAACCTTAATTATGTCAGTATAAAAGTTTACCATTTGCATACATGCAGCTTCAATCCATGTAGCTAGTTTGATAAGCCATTCTGAATGCGATTATAATACCTTTCCCCTTCAATTCACAGTGTATATAGCTAGCTAACATACTGTAGAGGAATTGGCTGCAGATTGACATGACTACCATCTTGTGCAACCACATTGCTCATTGCAGTTTTGTCTCCATCAGTAACTTCATAATCAGGGTCATTGAAGTTAGGATACTGGCTGACAAGTTCTTCCAGGTACCCTGGCTCTGGAACATAACCTGCACAATTTTAATGATAAAGCAGCTGTCTATGTATCTATGGTGTGGTGTATTCATGACTTACCATTTGGGCTCTCTTTCATCCCAATGGTGCCTCCTGTATAAATAACCAGAACATATACTTTCATGCTGGCATGTTGAGAGTCATCACTGTCTTCAACGCAACCCTTATCTGCCATTTTCAGCTTCTGTCTCTTGCTTTAGATATCTATATCTATTAGTATACTCTTTATATGTAGTGTTAGCTTTGTTCCCATTTAAAAATTCGATTATTATAAAATTAATCGTTAACTGTTAACTGTAGTAACTGCTACATAGTTACTATTGTAGTGATTGCAATGTAGCTAGCTAGTTACCATGGGTACTTAATAATTAACTACACACCATAAATGATAGCCACAGGCACATTAACTGTGTCTAATGGTCCAACATGGGATGGCCAGGAGAGGTCTGACGCTTCTAAAATGCCTTCCGGCATCTTCATGATGGTTTAGCCATTGTTGCCATCAACCATCAAAATTAAAAAGTATCAGAGACACCATAATTACACTGATTAGCCTTGTAGCTATTAGATTAGCCTTGTTCCCCCACAAAAAAAAAAGGGGCCTGGGGAACAATCCAAGGACCAATGACTTGAAAGCTGTCCACAAACTGGCCATTGCTAACCAGATCATGTCTCAGTATTCATTGCTGGAGGGGATGACAGTGGCCGATGCAAAATGCTGCTTCATATAAAGTTCTGGTCACTCTTTGGGATGGAGTTCTTTTCCTGCACTAACATGGACACCAAAGACAAGGGGTTGATAGGAATACCAAAGATAAAGACTGGTGTGTTTTATGATGGGGTTTCCATTTAAAGAAGTCATTGCACAAAAAAATATATATATATGATGTATTCTGTACTGTATTTTGAATTCTGGTAGTTTCATGAGAGTTATAAATTTTGTTGAGAGAAATTTATGTACTGCCTTGATCCAAGTCTTCATCATCGCTCATGGTCACGCTTTCGGGGTCTGAACCACTTCCATGTGCACAGTCTAATGTAAAACACACTAGTTTCAAGTTAGGGTTCCCAATTAAATTAGGTGCAACCCAAACTAGCTTGTTAATGTAACGATCCTTTACCGAATTATCGAGCGACCCTTTACCCGACAAAGGGTTTTACACGTTGACGACCTTTACCATGTTATCATGATAGAGTTGGCTAGTATACTACCTGCTGGACTGAGTTCTAATTGCTAGCTTAACTGTACCTCCAGAGCCTTTACAATTGGAATCATTCATTGTCGGTATGGGAGTGGTTTGTATCTGGGTTATACTGGGGCTGGGGGAAGCAGTAGTAGCCGTGGAGGAAATGGTACTTGATGGCTCCAAAACTAGAAAAAAAGAAGGAAAGTTGTATGGTTCACAAAGCTTTTTAATAGAAAATCAAACATTAGATGCTTCCTTCTTCATGATAATTAATTTTATCCCCAGTACTAAAGAGTTTTGGGGCTGGAAGATTGTCCAACCATCAGTCTATTGTATAGTACTAATAATGTCTTTAGTTTAGGGCAATTTCATTAAGTACCGTTATTTTGGAGAAATGGCTATTACTGGTGACTTATAACATTGATTTTTTACAAATGGAACACTAACCTGGACAACAGACATCGTAGAATTGTGTTGAATGACAGAAGTGTTGAGTGGGGCACACACCATGATCCAAGCACTGCACGAATCCGTCCGATGTTGTCAGTGGGTTTCCAATGCCCATGCATGGTTCAGGCACTGCGAGAGGAAAATGAACAATATTTCGCTAAGTCTATTGCCCCATGAAGTTTCATACCGAGCAGTATTGCCAGACTTGCTATGCGATGACCCTTCACCATAAAACACCGATTACAATTGGATCCTACCACACCATACTAGGAATTCATGCTAAAATATGTGAACCTGCTTACTGCAACCACTTTTGAAAACAGTGCTTCTGATCAATATTATCCAGACATGATGTCCTATAAAATCTGACTGGACATTAATTTGGCAGGATTAGAAATATGCACTTTGATCAATCACTTTATCCTGACAAGTAAATTATGATAGGACATTTAACAATTTTGACCGGAAATTGTCCTGTGTCCTGCTGTTGCCTTTGGGCCAGCCTTAATCCAAAGGTTATAATGACATGGTGGAGTGGCCTTAATAGACATTGAGGTGGTCTATATAGACAGATTAGTTGGGACATGACAGAGTGGCCTTTTTAGACATCAAAGTGGTGTCTTATTACTAGGTTTCACTGCATGGCTGCCTGGTGAAGTGTGTCTTAATAAGACGTGTAGTTTCATTACAGGTTTTTTTGTTATTAGAGTGGCCTTAATAAGAAGTAGTCTCATTATAGGGTTTATTCATTAGACAAGTTTCACTGCAGCAGTTGGTGTTGTTGGTGAAGTGACCTTAATGAGAGGTAATCTCGTCAGGGTTTATTAATTTTCATTAGACCAGTATCGCCATTATAGTAGATACTGTTGGGGGGAATGGCAGAGTGGCCTTAATAAGAGGTAATCTCGTCAGGATTTATTTCATTAGACAGAGTATCACTATAGTGGGAGCTGTTGGGAGATGGTGGAGTGGCATTAATAAGAAAGCAGGTTTATTTGATTAGAAAGTCTATAATAGAAGTCTGTGATCAAATCAGATGATCTTATTATTTCAAAACTCATTATACACCTGCTCTTATCGCGCCAATTAGAGTGGTAATGCATAATTACGTTTAGAACATGCTAAGTTTGAATACAGTAATCTGATCGGTTGCTCTGAGGTCTTCTTATTCTCATAGTCACCTGGTGGAGGTAGACTACATATAGACTACCTCCTCTTAGGGCATAGCAACACAGTTCTGACCAAAACGCTAGCTAGCTAGACCACTACGTATGACAGCACAGCTCAGCAAACATGAAGTCACGTTGGTTGGGGTGTGGCCTGCAAGACTAACCTCAGAGGTTGTTGACTCGATGCTGACCTACTAGGCAGCCAGCTCCTGTGCACCGAATGCCAGCAGCTTGCTGTGAATGTGACTTTTATGCTAGCTACTCTCAGAAATCCATGTTGGTCAGCTGTGATGTCGACATTAAAACACAGCACTCTGAAGCCAGCTACTTGGAAACGGTTAGTCCATTGCTATGTTCTAAATTAGTTAGGCACTTTGACCAATGGGATCTACGGCATTTAAGAGACCCTCAGGCCCTTAGTAGTGACCTCGCTGCAGTCGGTTACTACAGCCCAGGGCCTTCGATCCTCCGTAGGTAGATCCCTCGGTCTCAGTGTCTTAACTATTATGAATGTGCTAGCTAGTCTAGTCAACCACCCAACCAAACGTTATGGTGTCTGCTTTTAATAAGATAATAAGAAAGACAAAAGAGATGAAAAGGGATGGATTCTAATCCCTTCCCTCCATAATTGCACTACACAGGATAAACAAAATTAAACAGCAATTATAATTTGAGCTTCATCACAGCTAATAAAGATGGATTCTATTGCACGAAACAGGATAACGAATCTAACCATTTCAGCTTCAACAAACAGTGAGACAAAGAGCCGAAAAAGGAATCCTGGATTCTAACCCCCTCTTCATGCTTGCACCACACAGGATAAACCAAATTAAACAGTTCAGCTTCATCACAGATAATAAAAGAGATGGATTCTATTGCACGAAACAGAATAAACTAATTAATTATTAAGCTTCAACAGACAGTGAGACAAAGAGCCGAAAAGGGATGGATTCTAACCCCCTCTTCATGCTTGCACCACACAGGATAAGCAAAATTAAACAGTTATCTGAGAATACAATGAAATGCAAGAACTGTGCATCCATTTCCGTACGCTTTAGTGGCCACCTGGAGCAGGCAATATCATTCAGTTGTTAATCGAGGCATGATAAGAATTTGTTGTTTTCGAAAATAGCCATTACACCTGGGAGAATTAGAGGAACTCTAAACCTAAGACTTGGTTTCCTTGTTTGTGTGATAACATCATGCAATGTGAACATCCTCTTAACTAAGATATTAGAAGATGTGTTGTACGCTGAGAGCTTTTTATGTTCAAGATACTAGGGCAATTCAGCTACTGCTCGTATTAGTATAGGAAATTTATGTGTGGTATAGGGATACTTTAAGAGTACTGTGTGGTATGGGGGTACTTAGAGTACAGGAAATTTATGTGTGGTATAGGGGTACTTAAGCACTTGTAAGAGTACAGGAAATTTATGTGTGGCATAGGGATACTTTAAGAGTACTGTGTGGTATGGGGGTACTTAGAGTACAGGAAATTTATGTGTGGTATAGGGATACTTTAAGAGTACAGGAAACTTATGTGTGGTAGCTATAGGGTAACCTTGACGACGCAATGAGTATAGGAATTCATGTGTGGAAGGGTATACATGTACTCTCTGCAAGTTATAAAAGTGTACATAATTCACTATGGTAACCACTGGCATTTTGAAAGCACATCAACTATTAGCCTCTATAAGGACCACAGGTTTTATGAGTTTAGCATTGAGCACCTGTCACATACCCCATAAATCGAAATGCACTCTCTTTAAAAGAACCATTAGTCATGCCAGCTTCATCTTTTTGAATCCCATGACCTCACAATTATGGGAATTCCAGACTAATGATCGTTACTTGCAAGAAGAGACAAGTTGACCAAATGTGAAAATACCTTCCAAGGGTCAATCACTTGGTGTTCATACAATGTTGTAAAGGAGGTATTGTTCATGATGACCCAGAGTGAGACACTTACTGACTGTGTGTGTGTCTGGACAGGTAGTTAGCAGGTGTCACTTCACACATGGAGCTCTTTTCCATGACAGTGGAGACAGCAAGTCCCATGCATGACATTCTCCAACATTAAAGGATGTAGCTAGCTGTCTAGATCTAGACTCTAGACTCTATTATTTCCAGAGGTGGGATTGTGGCCTTTCAGATCTATTATTCTTCCAGACACAGTGATATACTTGTGGATAGCCAAGACTTTTAAAAAGGTTACATGAAAAGTTCCCTCCAAAAACAACAAAATCATGCCCTATGCAGGCCTGTTTTCAGTTAAAAATTTGGAACCAATCTCTACTTATGATTTATTTCATTCAATTCCATTTTAAATTAAGATAGCATGGTTCAATTTTGATTCCAAAATTCCCACTAGAAATTAATGTAGTGTGCTTGAAAGAATCTTGTGGCAGAATATAGTTAATCCAATAACTCCCTGGGGCAGTCACGTTGTGTGTGTGTGTGTGCCATACAAGTGGTCTACCTCTCCTAATATCAGGTCCATCCCAGACTTCCATGGTTTCGTAGGCATTTCTCAAGGACTGATCACATCATTGCACTTATAAATGGTGATCAACTACTAAGCACTGTAATAATGCCTTCATCCAATTAGGGAACTATTTGCATGGCACACTAGCACATAATTTAACCACAATAATCATTACAGCAAATATTGAAGTAGTATACTGCCACGTTTAATGGAATAAACTGCCCAATAGAATTTCTTAGATATAATGGAATACAGCCCAATAGAGTTAGCTATCTAGAGTGAAGATTTAATGGAATACACTGCCCAATAGAATTAGCTATCTAGAGTGAAGATTTAATGGAATACACTGCCCAATAGAGTTAGCTATCCAGAATGAAGATTTAATGGAATACACTGCCCAATAGAGTTAGCTATCTAGAGTGAAAATTTAATTGAATACACTGAGTTAGCTATCTAGAGTGAAGATTTAATGGAATACACTGCCCAATAGAATTAGCTATCTAGAGTGAAGATTTAATGGAATACACTGCCCAATAGAGTTAGCTATCTAGAGTGAAGAATAAACTGCCCAATAGAATTTCTTGAATTTAGCTATTACAGAGTGTATACTATGGACATGATTACAAGATGGACATGATGGACAAACCTGCAGTATAATTACAAGATGTTTTCTTGAGCCAGTGGTCACCATAGGCAGATCTCTAACCGTACAACCTATGGATGGCTTGCTACTATCCTACCTGCAAGACCTTGCAACATTATGCATTCTTTTCCTTCCATTTCTCTGTACCATCCGTCATACGAATTCAATTTGTGGATGGCTTTGAGATTCCTTTATACTGCCATTATGCTCTCATCTCTTACCACCATCCATTGAATTTGTGGATGGTTTTGTAATTAACACACTTGCTATTATGGACGATGGACACTCTTCTCTCTTACCTCTTTCATTGCACCATCCATCATACAATTTGTAGATAGCTTTCTGCTGTCTGCAAGATTCCTTCTTCATCTGACACTCCCCGGCATAATTCCTTCCATCTGAGCCACACAGGGGCCTCCTTGCCACTCCAAAGCAGTTGATGTGGTCACACAGACAGACGCCCTCCATTTTGAGAGAGCAGCGAGCACTGGAGTTACAATGGGTACAGTGTGATGCAGCTGCTTCTCCTGTAATCGCTAAAGTAATAAAGACAAAAATGGCAAGTAATCCCTTAGCAATATTAGATGCATTGTTCCTTGGAGCTGAAAATTGGTGTGGAGATAGGCTATCCAAAAAATTGTACTATTAATGACAGATACGGTCTTCATCAAAAAAAAGTTCCTGTTGCGTTGCTGTACAACGTCAGTAGAACGCTCAAGCGTTGTAAAAAACCGTGTGCGAACGCTGTATGAACGCAAAGCAGGCGTTTGCGTTGAACGGCCAAATTAAATGTACGTAGTTGAGTTCAAAATTACTAAACATTTTTACGGTATGAAAGCACGCAGCAATTCCAGCAAAAACGTTCATCAGCAGCAGATCGACAGCGAGATGACCTGCAGGCAGTCTCCGAGGAAGGCCTTGAGCTCTACGTAGCTAGATATTGACTTGTGCATGCTAGTGGTGGTACAATTTCTTCTGCCCTTATCGTGTCTGTAAAGTTTCATCACACTGGAAATCTGACACTAGAACATCAGGGTGGTGTTATACTATAGCTAGCTATAAGTGCAGAACTAGCTACGTAGCTAGCTAGCTCTAGTGCCAACATAAGCTAGTCAGCTTAGAGAGATAGCTAGTCGGCCTAGAGAGATAGCTACGTATAGTTCTAAAAGCTTTAGGCTTAGGGTTACGTTTTATAATAACGTTTTTTCACCTACGTATGTACTTCTTACCGTTTCTTCGTGAACGTTGAACGGTGGGCACAGGCGTGCAACGCTTGATGTTAACGGTGTAGAAAATTGAACGCACGGGTGACTGTGTAGAAACTACAACGGTCAAGGCGTTCTACACCAGTCCTACGTGGACAGAACGGGAACTTTTTTTTGCAGTCTACCGTAGTTTCATGTCTGTCTGACTCAGTGAGATATGGCTTAAATTTCCACCTGAGACTAATATATGTCATGTCACCATGGGATTCACAAGTCTTAACAGGTTATACCAGACAGTATGATAAGGCAACGGATCAGTTACCACAGAGAATATGCTCAAATTGTTGTGCTAGAGTTATACTGCTGTGGTCCAGGCCTATTGTTCTAGCTACCACTACTCTGCTACTACTACTTCCAAATAAGGAACGGTCTTGGGTAGCTAGATACTGCAAAAACCTGTAGTAAAAGGCTGCCATAACCAAATCCTGAGGAAGCTAGTTAGGTGTAGGCACACTGATCAAATACAAAAGCTTTTATGACCAATTGAATGCCCCAAACAAAGCATAGAGTTTAAAAGTTACAGCCGTGCAGTACAGCTCGAGATTAATCTGATTAGCTACCAGGAAGAAGCTGTCAAGAGAAAAACTTTCCAAGGGTACACAATATTAATAGCAATTATGAAGGCTTGTCTACTGCTGCTGATAATTAGAAATCAGGTGAGTGCAGGGGGAGGGGGGAGGGGGATTATAAAATCAGAAGCATGACAGGAAACCATGAGGTAATGGTGTGCCAACAATTAAAATTAATAAAAGGAGTAAATGAATAAAGTGATTAAAATTATCATAATTGTGATGTATTATGCATGCCACACACGTATGGTACCACACTGAGCAAGGCTCGCCCACCAACACACTGAGCAAGGCTCGCCCACCAAAAGGTTCAAGTCACTAACTGTAATTAAATTATGTGGATAATAATAAATGTTGACCTTATTATGATGAGTTCCTGTTTTTCACCTGCAGGTTCCACTAATCTAATCAGTGTTAACCACCTTGTAAATACTGAACTGTGGGATGACTCTACCGCAGCATGCACCCTGGGCTGTTCCCATCTACCCAGTGCCAGCAGCATGCAGGTGATAAGATAGCAATAAAAATTGTTTGAAAACTAAAGGTGACCTTATTTCAGGTGGGGAGGGGTTTTGGTGGTAGAAAATCTCATATAATAGTCATGAAAATGTGTTAGGTCTCATTCTTTATTGACCTATTCCCTCCTTCCTAAGGATGGGTGGAGCCTTGGAGGGGTTTGAGTCTTGCTAACTAATTAAGCCTCTGTATGCTTACGCTGGCACTTTGAAGTGGTCCGATTTCTGTAGAATCCGGTGAGGCAAGAGCACCTGTGGTCGGCCTGAGGCAGAGTGTTTCTGATGCTGCAGTAAGCTCCACTCCCACAGGGCTCCAAATCACAAGTATTTGGATATGGTGTCACTGCAAGAAAACCAAGAATAGCCACATGTAGAAAGGGTAGATTAAGTGGAATGGGCCATGTACGAATAAACCAGGAAAGGTTTCCGAGTTACATCTAATGACTTCTTAGTGCTCCACCCCCCCCCCCCCCCCCCTCCAACAAACTCTTGAGACATAGAAAGATGTTCTTATATTACGCCTGCCATCACCCCAAAAATGAATCAAACATGCACACGCTTAATTATAAAGAAAGTGAAGTTAGCTGCTTCTAACTGCTAATTTTCATTATTATCACTCACCAAACTCTCTAGTGTTCTTAGTATCACCTGTAAGAGCATGATTGTGTATATTCAATTAACAGCAGTGCAGTATGGCATACCCCCAGCTAATAACAAGGGGAACACCACCTGTACAGAGGTATCCTTCATACAAATGCGTAATCCTGTCCTGTATTAGAGGTTGTCCCGGCCTCTACCCCCCCCCCCCCCCAAGGTTTTAATATAATTACTACAACATTACTACAACATGGCCACAAATATGTTGCTATTAGCATAGAACAGCTGAAAAGTGGGTGGTAGGAAGGCAGATGAATAAATATTAGCCCACTGCACATACCAAGCAACATTGATAATGGGTACATAGGGGTCAGTGATCTTATAGCCTGCTGACTCGGTTATGATGTGCGGGTGATAAAAGGAGATGACTCAGTTTTTGGGAGGGCGAAAAAAAAATGAGGTGATTTCGTTGACCTTCAAAGGTGATTTGCTCATACAGTTAAAAAATAATAATTTCACACATCCTGGTTCATCCAGAACTAAGTATCAGAGAGCGTGACAGTTCTCTCTATGTAGGGATGACCTGACCCTCCATAGGACAGCTTTAGATCATAAGAGACTTTGGTGTTCGCTGGAGTTATAGTCAAGTCAATAAGTAAAGGAATTTTGCATTAATAATAATTCAATTGAAGAAAGTAAGATGACTTCACCAACATTTTAGTCAAAGGAACCAACAAAGCTTATTCCAACCCACAGATATCTTCCCAGTAAATTTTGGAGATATCCTTTCCAGCAGCTGAGTCTGATCAACACTAACAATCATTCCATAACTGTAAGAGGAAGATTACTGTTGCCCCCATTAATTAAGCTTCTGGTCCATAGTCAACAGTTCAGTACATGATGTGCAAACAGTCATTCCACAATTAGTAAGGGGGAGATTACCGTTGCCCCCATTAATTAAACTTAGTCACCCCACTACAGCTCAGTACACAATGTGCAAACAATCATTCCACAATTAGTAAGGGGGAGATTACCATTGCCCCCATTAATTAAACTTAGTCACCCCACTACAGCTCAGTACACAATGTGCAAACAATCATTCCACAATTAGTAAGGGGGAGATTACCGTTGCCCCCATTAATTAAACTTAGTCACCCCACTACAGCTCAGTACACAATGTGCAAACAATCATTCCACGATTAGTAAGGGGGAGATTACCATTGCCCCCATTAATTAATCAACCCACTACAGCTCAGTACACAATGTGCAAACAATCATTCCACAATTAGTAAGGGGGAGATTACCATTGCCCCCATTAATTAATCAAGTGACAAATTCCTCACATACTATTTCTCTCTATTTATAAATATCTGTAAATTCAAAAAGGATTCATATAGTCAAGCTGATCGGAATGCTTGCTATGAATACTCTGCATTGACCTAGGCTGTAGCAAGCATTTGGCTGAATGTGAAGTAATCACTAGCCATATTTCATACCCCACACAGTAGACATGACAATCATATGCTCTTTAAAAACAAGGAATGAAGAGCTGAATATTGATAGTTAAAAAGGAAAGAATCATCTTGCCAACTATTCAAGTGATAAGTATAAGCATCCATGACATCGTACATTAATTTACAATACTCCCTTGATGTGGACACTAGTGGGTGGGACAGCACTGCATTGAAGCAGTCTTAGAGTTCCACTATAAACATTGAGGGTTCCACTAATAGTCCTCTTTTTTTTTTTCTTTTCTTTTTTTTTTGTAGTGGGCCTGAATGCCTGAAATCTCTACACACACTCAGTTATTTATCGTTATCTCATAAAATTGGTATTCATAATTATCTATATTAGTTGATTCAATGAAAACACACAATCAATATCTAATTATGATCCAATAACAAGCTCAATTATTATTATAAGCATAAATTAAACTATATATATACAGATAATACGTGTGAAATTTTGCACATGGTAGGTACTAATCATTGGAAATTTATTAGGTCCCAATTACTGCAGCTAGCCTAAGCTTTGTAGCATGTCAAAATAAATCACACAACCTTTTTAAGTAATTATATTCATAATGCGAATATCAAGTGCTCAATAGAACTGCCATTCCAATATCAACACATAAAGTTATAACATGTCACAAGTTTGCAGACTCAGTATTGTGCAGTGATGCATGAAACACCTTAGAAAGGGATAGATATAACTGAAAAGTAGCTAATAGCAAGCAGCTAGCTAATAATAAATTATTCATTACTCACTTGCTCCCAAAGCATTGATGGAATCAATAATTTCTTCATAATCTTCTTCATAAACTTCTTTCAACAAACTTGATAGTGTCACACAGAATAAAGACAGCTCCAAGTTAGGCTGTCGGAATAGGAAAAATATTCCCAGCTGACCTGCTGCAGGGCGGGTGATGAAATTGGTGACCTCAGCACGCCACAAAGCTCTCCTCTGCAAGTATTGATCGCTCTTGTAGGCATAAAAATACGATACCACAGCGCTGAATGTTCCAAATTCGCCCTCTTTCACGGATATGATCCGCCCCGCCATCACAACGTCGGATAAGTGGATGGTATTGTTCAGAGTTTCGTTGAAGTTGTTGCCCATAGAGCAAGGAAAGGACTCGTTCTGCATAGTCCCTCTGATTCCATGCAAGAATAGCATAGCAAGTACTCCGTAACAAATTGCTGTTGGATTGCTCTCCATGATCTTTTTTAGTTTATCGATTTTCAGTGATGAGTGATCATTTGTTTACTCTTGGTTGTGCGAGAGGTGATAAGAGATCAGCAGCCACGTGGGTGGACCGCGCCCACAAAATTTGTTATAATGTGCACATGCGCAGAAGCTGTACTTTCTTTTCTGCAGCAACGTGTTAGGTGTGCAAGTTGTACCCCTTTTAATCCCAGGCCTACTCGTATTTCCTACGTCTGCAATGCCACTGGTAAGTCCAGTATGCCCTTCTTTCCTCATTGACAATGGAAGTAGGTTACTTAAAAGTTTTTTTGTTCGTTTTTTTACTTAGAAAGCAGCAGTTAAACGAGGTGGGAAGGCAAAAGCCAAAAAGACCACACTCAAGTTCAGCATCGACTGCTCCACTCCTGTTGAAGATGAAATTATGGATTCGGGAGCTTTTGTGAGTAATGGACCAGAACACTATTTTTTTTAATGACTTCACTGAAGTAATGGATAGTGGCTGTGATCATGCCTCTTTGTGTCCATTGCTTGATCCATTATGTTAGACCACCACAGCACAGCATGGCTCTTTTTTTTTTCTTTTCTTTTTTCCACTCCCTTAATCTCTCAATAAAGTCCTTGTAGTGGACATGTGATAGTGCCTTGTTTGTAATGATCACTCCCTTGTTTTCCGTTGCTATGAGAACTGTACCAGTGTGGCTGTGTGATCATGCTCCCAAAGCACGCAAAGCACAGACTCCCCTAATAGGATTCGTAGCTGAACTAGTTAGTATCTGCTCCCACTAAACTGAAGCACGCAAAACACAGACTCCACTAACTGCCAATAAAATGGATCAAAGCAGTTTGGTTTGATAGCAACTCCTGGTCAATTCATCGCACAGATGGTATTCTCAATTCCCCAATTATGGAGGGAAAAAAACCCAAATATCAATCTAATTCTTACACTGTCACTACAGGTTGATACTCTTGAGCTCCAGTGACAAGTTTATGACCATGTACATTGGACCCTCACTAATCCAAATAGCTTGGGACCAGAGCCCATTTGGATTAGTGAAGGATTCGGATTAATGAATACATATTACCGTTTGAATGGAGCACTTTCTAGTTTCTATTTAATGCACTTCAAAATAGCCATGAAACTTTGGGATATGTATTAAAGGGGTTTTTGATTAGTGAGGGTCCACTGTATCTCATGCTCATGGCATATTCATAGTTGGAAAAGGGTGGTTGATGCACGTACACTCTAGCTCTGTATTGTCTCGATTGATAATTAACTGTATACTGGGTTAGGGTTATCTTCCCTAGTCCCATATCTCTAACCCCGCCCTCCTCCTCCCTCTCCTTTCCCTTGCTACTTGCAACATTAGGAAGACTTCCTCCGCTCAAAAATTAAAGTCAACAAGAAAACTGGCGTTGGTGTTGGCAACCAGGGAGATGGCAAAGAAGTCACTCTGTACAGAGAGAAGAATGAGATTCGCGTTGAGACTGATATTCCTTTCTCTAAACGGTGGGTTTGATATTGAGAGCCCCAAGTGTTCTACTACAAATAAGACTGGGCAGATACTCCTATTAGATGTGATAACCACCATTTTCGATTTAATGGTGGGCCTGTTTAGTGGGAAAAGGATTGCTGTTGCACTTATACTTTCAGGATGGAAGAACCCTGAGACAGATACATTTCAGATTGTTTAAGTACTTCATTGAAGGCCTGGGTGGATTTTTTGGTGTACTGTGACCTTTCTGAGACACCAGCTTGAAAGGCATCTGGGTGCAGGGGATATTACTATCTAGTTCCCTAAGGACTGGTGGGACCCCAGTTATTACAAGCTGGCCACATCATAAGGTTCTATGTAGGGGGTGGAAAACCAGTGACTTTTAGATGATGGCACTTGGCTGGTTTCACACAGCTCAAAGGGAAAGGGGTGAAATATGCTACCACAAGAAAGGAACTCTTCTCCCCTCCCCTATGAGAGTTAAGAATTTGTATTTTTTTTATTTTTGTTGGGCATGCTGATCTTGACTAGTTGTAGTGATGTTGAGCGGGATATTCTCTGTGGACAAAATGCCATTTTCCTTTGGCCACACCCCTTTTTGCTGTGGGCAAACTTTAGTGTGAGTGATAGCCAAAATGGCTCCAATGTGAACAGAACCCTGCTGGTACCAGGCTGTCCCGTTCCTTTACCACCACATTCACATTATTCTGCAGGTATTTGAAATACCTTACCAAGAAGTTTCTGAAGAAGAATACGCTGCGTGATTATATTCGTGTGGTAGCCACAAGCAAGACAGCGTACGAGCTCCGTTACTTCCAGATCAATACAGCTGATGAAGAAGAGTCTGGAGACGAGGATTGAACTCTCACTTTATAATGCATTGCATTCTCTATCACTCTTTATAATAATGAAAAAGGTTGCTTTCCTGGGCATTTACCACCAAGCAGCCGATTCTGTAATCCATTACTTAATCAAACACTTCAATCTGCATCCCTTCCACTTAAAAATTGAACTGTTAAAAACACTTGCTTTGTCAGGTTAGACTGACGGGGTTCTGCCCAGAATTCTTGAGTGGTGGCTGATATTTTCCCAGGCCATGACCACTTTATAACAATGTTCATCAGGGGTGTCCCTTTGGATGATCAAAACCATCACTGATATACAGTGGATTCCAGTGATCTTGCAGCTGAAATTCAGAACAAAAAACTAATTATTTTAAGTAGCCCACCACAATTAAGTCCTTTGAAAGGAAGCGATGTAAATTTTGGTTTGGTGTTCCGAATTTCATGTTGCAAGATTACCGCAATCCACTGTAATTATGTAGTAACCAAGATCGCTGTTGTTGACCAGTGTGGGTAGGTTCCTATAGACAGTTGAGCTTTGACCTGAAGCCCATGATATAAATTCAATTTTAATTTCACTTCAAAACTCCCCTCCCCCCTAATTAATGATGTACATCCACCTGCAATAAGGAATCTGAATTGACAGCTATTGTTTTGATTGAGGGTCTGTTGACTGAGATTGTTTTGGACTGTCGTCGGTGTGCTGTGCTGCTTTTTGAACTGCAACCTAGGGAAATAAGCAAAGGAATGGACAATTTTAGAGGGCTGTGGCAAGCTCATACATAGCAAGGCTTGTCTATCCTATCTTAGAGGGCTGGGCAAGCTTAGATGACGTATTTATATTTCACTACATAGCAGGGCTTTCCTGATAAAATTAATGGCTTCCTATACAGTAAACTTCTACATGCCAGGAGAAAAGGAAATCTTCCTTTTGGAACCACATGCAAACCTATTTGTGATATCACTGGCACCATTATGGTATGAAGTAAAACTTGTGGAGGTGCGACTCTAAATTGAGCCCATTACACTGATGCATCCTATACTGTCAACTAATACATGCTAGGGGAATCTTGTAGCCACATGCAAACCTATTGTGATATCACTGGCACCATTATGGTACTAAGTCATATTATTTGGAATTGGAAAACGTGTGGAGGTGGGACTTTAAATTGAGCCCTACTGCAGTATACTTACACTGATGTACATTATAAGCAACTCACCTCCTTGGCTGGTCTGAGGTAGAGACTCTTTACTCTCTTGAAGTCATGTTGACAGTTTGAAGTAGCAAATCCCAAACCAAAACCACCTCCAATGGCCACTGGCCATGGACGCCCTGAAAAACCAAAAACAGCATAGTGTGGAAGATCTGTTTGACAGACTACTTGTTGGGAGTGATGCATGTAGTGGCTGGTAGCTACCTCTGGGCAAGTGAAGACATAGTACTTCCTTTGCCAACCCAAAGGGAAGAAGAAATCTGTTATTGTCTGATTATCCAAAAGTCTGGAAATATGTAGCACTCCGAAAGAGGATGAACTTCTCAATAAATGATGACCTTTTGAAATAACCTCCAAAAAGAGGACAACCTAGGTTGGGTGTGCCGATTATTCGGAGGTTCCACTGTATTAATAGCTTACATAATGCACCTGGTTTCTCTCTCTGATGTGGGCAGAGAATTGCCTCAATAAAGAGTATAGGTCAAGTTGGTAAAGGTCATCATATTCATTGACTGTTTTTTACTATATTTACTGATACCAGTACAATGGACCCTCACTAATCCGAATAGCTTGGGACCAGGGGTCCAGAGCCCATGGATTTTCCATTTAATGCACCTCAGAATAGCCATGAATATCATTAAAAGGAACCGGATCAGTGAGGGTCCACTCTATAAAGTTGGTAATGCTGGTCTCACTACCTAACTAACACAAGACCACAGAAGTGGGAGCCCACACACTGGCAATATTATCATCAAACTGACAATGCACAGCATCATAGCATGCAAAAACCAAGACACTTTTCATGTCTCTATAATGGAAATCACAATCAGAATACTGCTCTGGTCCCATCAGTGTCTTAACATAAGATACAGCCAAACTTGTATAGCAACCACCTCTGGGCCATCAAAAGGAGCTGCCTTGTACCATGACAACAGTACATTCGGACTAGACTGAAGAACAACTGTGAACTTTCCTGATATTAAATCAAATCAATAGTGTGTGGGTGGAGTTTGAGTGTAGCTAACTGTAAGAAAGAAAGTTGTATTCTTTTGTACGTCTGCTACTTAGAATAAGCATCTAAAAATAATAATCCAAAAGGAAATGGAATGAGCCATGATCAGAGAATGGCAGAGACCACCTGGAAAACCATTGGGGTCATTTTTGCAGCAACAGTTTATCAGTAGTAGCTGTGAGAGAGGTTCAAGCACCAGAACAGGTTTAAAAAATGAAGAATCCATGGTCTCTTAATACAGGTTTCACTGTATAAAATTCAGCATTCTCGAAGTATTGAAGGCTAGCAATTATATAGAGCAGTAGTAGTTAGTAGTACAGTAGAACTATTCTATTTTAAGCTGCATCATTTATAGAATGACAACACTGAAAAAAGGGTCATCTTTGGCACATGGTTAGCCATTTGACTAATTGGATTGATTCATCGGAAATTGCCACAAAGCCCAACTGTCATTCCCACAACTCTGTTCTCTGTTTTAAAACAACAACATTCCATGTGCTGTGTGACAAGGGGATCGACCCTTTGTTTCAAACAAGGAAGAGCATTAATGCTCAGAAACAACTTGTTAGCATTACAGGTCATTAAACACTGGACCAGTGCTAATGGCAATAGTCCGGTTTGGAGGAATTATTTTCACTTAGCCATGACCTACAGCTGTCCCAGATGCTCTAGAAAAGGAGCAATTAGTGCCAGCAAAGCTGTCAGCCAGAGGTCTGTACCCAGTCACATAGATACACTAGCACATGAGGCCTTTTAACAAATTAGTATCTACACACAGTGAGGTGTGACCAACTGGTATATATATATATATATGGGTGCTACTATATATATTCGTACATTCTTCTGGTTCTGTCCAGTGCGATACGGTGACGTCATTGGCTAAAGCCGCAATGCTTTGCATTTCCTTAGTAAAAATACTGAGCATTTAACCAGAAATAGAGATTTTGATTGGTGACATCCAGTACTCCATATTTCTAATGATCAAGTAGTCATTAAGGGAGCCCTTGAAATCTATTATTGTGAGCTGGGCTACACTGAAAAGTGATACACGGGCTGTACTGCAATAGGATACTCCTCAATCAGGTTAGCTCAGCCAATGCACCAAAAAATGGCAATGTATAGGGCTCACTGTGTAAAGGTCCAGACATTTAACATTCACAAGAATGATATATGTAATTGTACTCCACATCTAATGATCTATAGAGTGTAATGTATTAATTGCTTCCAGTAGGAGTCTTGCGTACAATGACGAGTACATAGTGAACTTTCCACTTTGACAAGGTTAGTGTCAGAGATTATGATAACTACTGCGAATTGAGAATAGAAATAAAAGATTCAATTGTAGTACAGTAACTTGGCTGGCTACTTCCTCGAGATGGTTAGAGAATGACTGGTGTACTTTTTAGCTAGATCTAGGAGGCATACATCAGCTGATTGACATCAAACAGACCTGCCCATCTATGTATAACACCATTCAGCACAAAAATAACCTGCTGATGTCCTACCCCACTAGTCTGATTTGATATCATAGTTTGAATCTAGTCACACAAAGAAATGTACACTGTAACCTGCTGATATTCTTGCTCATTCTTGGTATGCTCTGATGTCATAATTATTGGACAAGAGTTCAAATCTAGAAATCTCTGATTTGATGTCATAATTGCACAAGAGTTCTAATATAACTTACTTGATATCAAGAGTTCAAATCTAATCACACAAGTAATGTAACCTGATGATGTCCTAGCTATGCTCTGATTTGAAATTACAATTGGACAAGAGTTTCACATTGGACAAAGAGTTCATATCTAGTCACGCAAAGAAATGTACAATGTAACCTGCTGATGTTGTGGTGTGCTCTGATTTGACACTATAATCAGATAAGAGTTCAAATCTAGTCACACATATAATGGATAATGCCCCAGCTTGCTCTTCATGTCCTTGAACAAGAATTCAATTATAGTCAAACAAACAAATCAGATCTTATAATTACAAGTTAATCATTTGGAGGTGGAGATATGGAATTCACATTTGCAAAGTATCACACCAGGTATAATGACAAGTATTATACCAGCCAGCAAGCTAGTCTTTATTTTTGATGTGGTGCACATATAAATAATCACACAGCAGAATTGCATACCAAGTGTGATAGTATCAGTAGCATGAGATAATCATTGCATTCACAGCTGACTAAACCCCATATTACAGTCATGTTATATTATGATAGTGAAATAGTGTCCTCTGGTACATATGAGGCTTTTTGACACGTTTTGATCACTCTACACATGTCACATCACAAGTCATGCATTTATAATGACAATTAAATTCTAAATAGTGCACACCTATTCAGGGAGTGGAATTGGGGCAAAGTACATATTAAACATTCTGGTCTGCCATTTTCAAAAGATGACCAGTTACCACTAGTTCAATATCACTTGCTCAGTCAAAACCCTAGGGGAGATTTAAGACCCATAGGACTACATTGAGGTTAAAGTGGAAGGGAAGAGGGAGGATCATAAATACACCCAGCTCCCTATAAATCCTTACGTTTAAATAAAAGCAATGAAAACGCAATTCCTACTCCTGCACCAACACCTGTAAAAAATGCAAGTGAGTGACTACGGTGTGCATTAAATAGAATCTAACTTACTCGTCTTTAGTAGAGCGTCAGCAATGCACCTATCCCATTTCTGACCTAGTTCGTCCTCGCTAGCCACTTTATTAACAGTAGACATGATCGTGAACTTTGTATGAAAAGAGGCAACTAGCTCGATGGGTGTGGCTAATATTTTCGAACTGCGCATGACTGTTGGCTTTTTGCAGTGTTAACGTCAGCTGTGGATAATCATGTTACGCTACTGGCTATAGTGTTCAAGTGCAAAGAGGCGACACTACAAGATCGTGCAAAGGGATCTAGCTAGCTACGACCTACGTTGCAGGGAAATCACTCGATAGTTCGTTGTTTTTTTTGCTCCATAAACATGTAAGTCTGCTTCATCATAATATAATATTATGTCTTTCTAATGAACTCATAATGGTTATCTGGCATATTCTCCACCAAAATCTAGTTCTGTGTCTAAAGTATAGGGAAGTCACCTGCAAGATGCTAAAATTAATAATGATTGCTAAAACTAATTAGGTAATAGAGGTGTGAAAATGAATAAAATTAAAATCATGCCTAGTGCTAAAGTCCAATATCGCTGTTGAAATTATTCTTTGCCTCGTTCACAATAACGAAAACTAATTGCCAAGAGTAAAAGCTAATTACAAGTAGGTATCAGCGTTGTTGAAATTATTCAAAACTAATTGCCATGTACAAACAAGAGTAAGAGCTAATTACAAGTAAGTGGTACCAACGAAAATAAATTAACATGAAAGTTGTATGAATTATGAAAGGAGAGATTATGCCAGGTCATCTTAATCATGCAAAAAAAAAAAATCAAAAGGAGAGGTATAGATAGTATCAGCTATAGTTGCTGGAATAGGAGTAATGATTATGAAAAATTGCTAGCAATAATAATGACAGTTCTACAGATAATTAACTTAATTAGCTAACTAAGCCATTTCCCAGGTATGCTCCTTTCTTGTGTTCTCTATCTCCATTTCTAGTTTAGATTTGAAGACTTAGTGTATGTGATTTAGCTACGGGGATATGACTTTGTGTTTGTAGAGAGTGTGTCCTTTCTTGGAGGGTCCTTTACTAGAAATAGTTTAGGAGAGCTGCTAATCAAGTTGAGGAAATTAAGTCTGCAAAAAAATAACATTTTAGCTTCAGCTATGTCATGCATAGCAATCAGTAATGGCACTGTGTGTACGGAACTTTATCTTCAGGAGGAAGCTTTGTGAATTTGATAATTTGAGAACTCTATTTTGAATAATTAATCAGCCATAGGTTGTTATTCAGCTCATTTTGCAGAGTAAATGGCCTGTGCAACAATATGACATTATTACTATTGAGGAGTAATGTGAGATGAGTGCATGTAGACAGCATGTTTGAAGTGTATGCACTGCATGGTATCATATTACTACATACATACGTAGGTGATCCACTGATTGGTCGTATAACCAGCACATGATTGGGTATAGCAGTATCTTTACAATGCAGCCCAACTTCTCACTGGCACTTTTTTACTGCTCATGTTATACTATATACGCACGTGCTGAAACAATGGTTGTAACTATTTTCTATTTGAATAAATAAATAGCTGAAGACATCTTAAGTGATACAGTTAATTGCACACCAATTAATGCTTATCATCTCCTTGACTTATATGTATAGCCACTAAAAATTAATATAGACTACACTTTGCTTCATGCAAGTTAACTAGTGGTATTATAGCAAATTTATACTAGGAGAGAGAGAGGGGGAGACCTTTATGCAATCATACAGGTCGACCATTTCACTATACTGTAACTTTAAGACTCTGTTCACTTTTATAATATAACTCTGGACAGGTTCATAACAAATACCATAGCTATAGCACAAGTAATTTTGAGCTAGGATTGGTTTCTGGGCATTTGGAATTGAATATCTAAGAACAATAATTATAGCCTTTAAGTTGATATAATAAACCATCTTTTGTATACGTGTTGAGTTTTAAAAATTTCAGAAAAATGATATGGAGTGTCAAATACCAATAAACTAGCTTGCTAGGGGACAGTGGTTTGTGTGTATAAGTCAGATTTTCATCCGTCGTACAATACCATTAGTAGGTAAAGGGTTTTCTAACAGGATTTTCATCTTATACTGATGTACATAGCACTGCTAGCTAACATTGTGATGTGTGATTATTATTATTTTTCAGCTACTTGAGAAGTCTTAACAGTGGAGGGTCAAAGTTCCAATATTATGGTAAGCTAACATCGTTAATAGCTATGAAACAGCAGTAAGATAAAGCAATTAGGAAAAAAAAAGAAGCAAAAAACAAAAACAAACATGAATCTGCATCTGAATTGATCTTGCAGTCTGCTCTTAAGGGGCTATGGAGGTTGAAGAGGGGTAGACAAAAGGAACCGGTTCGCATGGAGAGATGCTCCAGCAATCAAAATACGACATCTAATGAGACCCAAGTCCAGAACCAAAAAGAGCAGTTACCATTTCGTCAAAGGGCAAAGACGTTTACTGATGGAGGTGAGTGTTTGTATCCCCATACTGCACATGTTAGCTAAGAGTCTTTAACTAGGTCAACACTTTCTATTAAAAATTAATAGCTTTTTACAAGGTCAATGGTACAGACATCATCATAACAATTATTGAATATTGTGATGCACACCATGCTGTTAATGAAGAAATAATACAGTAAAAAAAATGAGGCAAACAATGAAGTAATTCTATATAGCTAGGGTGATTTGGGCAACCTCACATTCCTGATGATCTTAGCTATTTTGCTGAATGATAGTCAATGCTCCAAAAGTCAGTTCCTTGCTTCTTTTAAGGTGATCCTGGAAACTAGAAAGCTCTGAGCTCTTTAACAACCTCTAGAGAGAGACACTTTAATTATAGTTAACTCTCTACTACTTATGGTGGTCTAATATACTGCGTAGACACTCTTCCTTATCTTCTTCCAATTTGGCAATTTCAGTAGACTGTATTGTAGGCCCTTCATTTTCTGATGACATCACAATCTGTTCTTTTTTCTTTCTTTTTTCTTTTTGGCTTGCTGAATAGTAACAAAACCAAGGAGCAAATCACGTCCGTCTAGGTCTGTGGATGAGATCTCTATGCTAGAAGATGTGCAGATGACATTCACCTCACCACGACACTACCTCAGGAGAAGAGCCCTCGTTGAATCTGAGCTTCAGGATGATGTCAACTCCTCTGCTATCATTAAGTCTGCAAACTCAGTGAGTACCAATGTAATTCTATTTTTATTATTAATTCTATTATTAGATTTGTAGATCATTAGTGCATGCATACCAGTATAATAGAATGCTTTTCCACAGGATTAATAATAAAATTAATACCACTTGTGGTTTGATATACAATGAACAGGTTATCAGTAATGGAAACAGGCATTAATTTTAATATTTCCATGGGATGTCTTTTCATAATAGTCACACCCACTTATCCTTTTAGTGCCTGACTTGTTTTTCATAATTATGCTTGTGGTTGGATGCAGGGCCTGATCAGTAATGTAGATTGTAGACAGACAGCAAATTACCACAAGATGTGCACTGCAGCTGCTACTAGAACAACCAGAATGTAACAAAATAAACTTGTGGTGTGTGTTGTAAAGTTCCAGAGAGTACAGCTTGTTTCAGCACCTTTGCAAGAAGCCTAGAGCACACTCAGTCTATTATACAAGCTGTACCCACTTGGCAAAATAAACAGTGAAATGGGAAATGGTTGGGTATATACACCTATACCTTGTCAGTCTGCAAGCCCAGTACATGAGAACACATGATAAGCAAGGTATTCTAACCACAACGATACCATTTTTGGCTACATGCTGCCCACTATGTGGCTTCATATCAACCCGCTGATTTAATGTTGCTCTGATGTTAAGTAGTTAAATGCAGGAACTGCCTAAGAGGCTAGTGTAGTGGCTTCGGCCCTACATATACTAAAATTGGAACGATACAGAGAAGATTAGCATGGCCCCTGCGCAAGGATGACACGCAAATTCGTGAAGCGTTCCAAATTTTTCTTTTCTATTCCAAGCTCTTTTCCCAAAATCACGAAGAACATGATCAGACAGCACTGCACACCTTGATGTTCAGATACATCATTGATCTGTCTTTCTGCTTTATAGTGCTAGTCGACTTGGTTAAGTGAGGTGTGATAACTAATTGCTAGCTCCCTCATCAAGTGCTTAAGTGACTGTGTAAATTGGGTGACTATGAACTGAGTAAACTGATAAGTAGCTACTGTTAATTTCTTGGTAGGCTCTTGGGTTGTGGGCACATTGCATGTGTTAATTCCACTTACTTATGTAGATGTCAAAACCACAAAGTCCTATAGAGTACCACATGAGCATGCCCACTTTGTCTCTAGCTGTAATTAAGCAAAAAAGAGCCTAATAAAGGTAGTGTCCTAATAAAGGTGTCCTAATAAAGGCGTCCTAATAAAGGTGGTGTCCTAATAAAGGCGTCCTAATAAAGGTGGTGTCCTAATAAAGGCGTCCTAATAAAGGTGGTATCCTAATAAAGGTGTCCTAATAGGTGAAATGGGTGGAAAGAGTGGCTATGCATCATGACATCAGGAGTTTTAGCTATTGAGAAATCTTGTTTAGCACCCAAAATTGACTTGTGGTAATTTGTTGGCAAAAAACCCGCCATGTAGTCCCAACTCAAGCTAAGATCATGGCATATCCTGAGGCATGCACACCCCTCATGCTTGAGATTGGTATCTACATAGACAAAAAAAAATGTACGGTAGTTTATAATCTCTTTATTGTTATACTTTAGCAACCTTTTACACTATGGCCATGTATTACATAAGTCAGCAAAATAAAAAAATTGTACTCTTTCTGTTCTGCAGCCTGGATCCTTTGACTCTGTGGAAGAGAATGATTCTCCAGCTATACATCTAGATATGGACCTGGAGGGACACAAGATCTCCGATTCACTCCAGACCATGCCTGCACACACCTTATAGTACGTGGGTTCCAATGATCTATTATCATAGTATGCTACATAGATGCCAGTAGGAACAGAGGTAGTAGGAGATCGAGGCCTAGTACTTGATTATTGAAGTTCATCACCCATACCCCGACAACTTCCCATGGCTTGTGTCCCCACCCCCCCCCCCCCCCCCCCCACTTAAAATTAATTTGCTTCCTACCCCCCACTGTGCTGCGTATCTTGCTCTGTTGTATGCCAATTATTACCCCCTGCATGCGCGCATGCACAGCAAGGGGTAAAGTGATCGCTCATGGTATCCGTATATAATTATATATGCCCAAAATTTTTCTGAACCAGCAAAACTACACATTCAATAAACTTCACTATATCATTACTTACTCTATCAGAAGTCAACCAACTACTTTGCTACCACATAAATCCAGTCAAAACTAGCTCAAATTCTTATCATGACTTGAAATGCAAAAACTCATACACATGTAAAGCCCAGCTAGGAAGTATTTGCACTGAGATATCATTAATTAGAGTATATATAATAGCTAGTTATAACAGAGTAATTGGAGATTTCATACCCTGCATGAATTTTGCATGCCATATATATATAGCAGGTATGGAGTGAATTATGTTTAAGAAGTTCAACCATTACTTTTTGAGCTATAATACAAAGAAGCGGCAAAAAAACAGCAAGCAAGCAGAGTGATCAAGCAAGCTGACTCTCAGGTCATGAGTCATATGGCATCATACAGAGTGTATGCCCTTTGTGTTATTACATTCCACAGGTGTGTACATTGACATTTTGAATTGTGGGATACATAGCTAAAGTATTATTCCACTATTTCACTTATACAGTACAAAAAATTTTTTTGGCCAAAGGTGTCATGAAGTTACACTGTTGCAGCTAGTATTATTTTCCTAGCCAGTAATATATTATTAAGCACTATTGCTGACTTTAAGCTCCGCTGGACTTTGAACTGGCTGGATGGATTCTGTGTACAGATTGAATTCCAGTATGAAGTAAGGTCAAGATGATACGTTGAGCCATAAATAGGAGCACTGTAGCATGAAGATAACTTCAGAAGGCCATGCAAGAGAATGATTTACCCTGGCATGTACCGTGAAGAAATGATTATGTTAACGTTACATAAGAACCATCCACCAGATGTCATAGAATAGGAGATACTATTTCTAGCTCATATATCTAGCTAGCTTGGTGTCCTTTATCATGCAGGCTCTCTCACTGACTGCCCCACCTGACTTCACATCAATGCATGATATAAAAAGTGGAGCCTCTCTTAAAACTAAGAATCTGGATAATCATAGTGAAATTAATTTTATGCTATAGAGCAGATTTCATGCATTACACTATAATATAGCTAATATGGACATAGGAATTGAGAATTTCCCCTGTGATCATACCATGCTAGGGGCTATGCTCTTATTTCTGTGCATGCTTGATACGTAGACACTTAACGAACCTCTCTTGAATGATCACCTTGAGTGGACTACAAACAATGTCACTCTCAAAGAAACCAGCCAGCACCACTAGAATATCTGTTACTGGCAACCCCTAACACATGTTAACTGAGGACTTACATTAGCTGGCTATTGTATGATGTCACATCTGTTCTCTGTTAATTATCAGTCTTCTAGTTAACAATATTGTGAACGTGAGAAACAAATTTTGCATTCAAATAATTTGTAATTAAAGACTCATGTCCCTCCTGAGAGCTCATGCAGTAGCTATTATAAAACAATGCCAGCTAAGTGTTTAGCTAGACATAGCTTTTAAGCAGGACTCAAATCTTGCATGCAAGTCTTTGTTCTTTAAGCTTCTCATTTCACTTGCTGGGGTATTAGGTATTATCACAAGAAACATATTATCAATGGTTGGTCACTGAGCTAACATCATTAATGTGTGCACATGTACAGTGGATTTTCCAAACCAGGAGATTCTCTTCTTGTCCCATAATAATATTATCAATGTAAAGCTACAGACACTTTATTCTGACCCATGCAGAAGCTAACATTCACAGTATGAAGTTCTGTCATCAGCCTGCTAAATACTAACTAGTTCTATGCTGTATTCCATACTAGTCATAACAGTTTTACTCATTCCAACCAATTAAATGAATGTAAATACTAATATTATTATCATGTACAAATTCATTGCAGCGATATTATGGAGTTCTTGATCATGAAGTATGATATTGAGTTGAAGCATGATCTGAAGGACTACAACATCACAGGAACTAACACTAGTGGTACAGGTATGTAAAAATACACTGAACACATGTAATATCTGCCCTGCAGTGGATGTAATGTCTGCCCTGCAGTGGATGTAATATGTGCCCTGCAGTGGATGTAATGTGTGCCCTGCAGTGGATGTAATGTGTGCCCTGCAGTGGATGTAATGTGTGCCCTGCAGTGGATGTAATATGTGCCCTGCAGTGGATGTAATATCTGCCCTGTACAGTGAATATAAATTAAAATTTGCTCTGTATAAAACTTTGCACTGCAGTTGATGTGGATTTGAATAAGCCAAGTACAGACTACAAGTCCTGCACCATCAAGGTTAGAGCTACAGAAGAGCTGCCATCAAATGGAGGAGCTTTATCAAAGCCCATCAAAGAAACCAGTGATGATGACAAAGAAGAAAGAGTAAGAAAGACAGTCATGCTAGGCATGCGGATAATTTTTGACATTCCCCTTCCCATATTTGAGTTAATGAGTGAGTGGCTGAGTGGCACATGGCTGGCTGAGTGCACATGGCTGAAAGAGTAAGAAATAAGCATGCGGATAATTTTTGACATTCCCCCTCCCATGAGTAGATGCTTATAAGCTGAGTGGCTGAGTGGCACATGGCTGAGTGAAGAACACATGTAGTCCACCTTGTACAGGCAGAGTGGAAAGTTCACTCTCTCTCTCTTTCTAATTATGTGCATAATTATGTAATTATGTGCATAATGTAATTATGTAATTATGTGCATAATTCTAAGAATGCTCTTGTTCTTATGTCAATTGTACTATTTTAAGGTCAAAACACTTCCATTAGTAGCTATAGCAGGTATCACTACCTGTTGTAATGCACACTGAGAGAGAGAGAGAGAGAGAGAGAGAGAGAGAGAGAGAGAGAATTAATTTACGACTAACTTTTCTGTGTCAGGAATTTCACTCAGTGAATGACTGTTTGGAATACTTCAATACTCATGGACTAAGTGAGGGCTCCTTGTCCAACCACAATGATGATGATTCCTACCACCTACCGAGGGTTGCTCCCCTTGACCCCATCCCTGATGAGTGGGAAGATCTGCCGATAGATCTACAAGCAAAAAACTCACTGACAGATAAAGAGTTGGAGCAGCAGAGGGCAATATGGGAGCTGATTCACACCGAGTTCTCCTATCTGCGGACTCTGGAAACCATCATAAATGTATGTAAACCATCTGTATCATAGTGGAAATGAACAACCACAAAAAAATTTTTCATGCTTAAAATTATTACTTTGTAGAATATTTTCCCAAAATTAATTAGAACAGGATATCTATGCACCCTTCTAACAGGGCTAATCATTATATGCAGGTTTTCATGAGGTCATTAGAACTTATTCGCAGAGCAAACTTCCTAACAGAGGTTCGTATGAGTAGTATACCTGACTACTATATCAGCTTCATCAGATCTCTCTCTCTCTCTCTCTCTCTCTCTCTCTCTCTCTCTCTCTCTCTCTCTCTCTCTCTCTCTCTCTCTCTCTCTCTCTCTCTCTCTCTCTCTCTCTCTCTCTCTCTCTCTCTCTCTCTCTCTCTCTCTCTCTCTCTCTCTCTCTCTCTCTCTCTCTCTCTCTCTCTCTCTCTCTCTCTCTCTCTCTCTCTCTCTCTCTCTCTCTCTCTCACTCAGGATAACTACCATAACCTGTTTGGTTACATGGAAGACTTGTACCATGCCCACGAGCAGCTGTGGACTTTCACCTTCGAGCCCTGCCTTGAAAAAGTACATCAAAAGAATGATAACCTTCCAAATGAGCAGCTCTAACTTGTGCATGCAGCTACATAATAATATTTATTACAAATCTAGAAAGAGATCTCAGTAATCAATTTCCAGTCAGTCTAAACCTGTCATCCTGTGTGTGTCTGTATTTGTGGGTTCATGTTCAGTTAGACAAGAAGTCTACATCTGAAGTAACAGAGAGATGTGTTTAATTTTGACTAGTATAGAATAGTGTCTTAATACTGGCCTGGTATTCAAAATTCACTAAGTGGCAAATGAGCACAAAATTGTTCCAATTATCGAGTTTTATAGATCTAGTTACCCTACCTTTGATACTAATTCTGTGTATGGTATGTGCACGCATACATCCATTAATTAAATTTTTTTTTGCTCATTAATTTTATTAGACAAATGAAACTGGACAGCCATTGGACCTCGATGAAATCATTGCAAGATTCCCCAAGGTAAGAACCACTAACTAACTACCTGAGCGTAAATAATCATGCAGCCACTCCTTAAGTCCGTAGTATGAAATATCAAGCAGAACCTGATACTGCAGTTAACGATTACCAGTACAAAGGATGAAAGGATGTAATTGGATATATTTACGAATAATTCGATACATAGCAAGAATAATAATTATCCATAGGGAGATATTACAGACATCTGTTGGACGTCATGTGACACCACTCACTTATCACTCTTGCATACGTAATAAGTGTGTCAAATTATCCCCTCCTGGATCCAATTATCATTAATTGTATTGGCAGGACTTACGTAGCTCTTGCCCCTAAGATACTTGGCACACTTCTGGGTGGTGTCAGTTCAGATAGACTTGAACTCTGGAAGCCAATTGAGAAATGTGATGCTTATACCATGGCGTCACTCGGTTAATGGACTGTGCCAGGATATTAGCATGATGAAGGGGTGATATTAGCTGCCATTGGTTGGTTGCTAGTATCATGTTAGGGCGTGATGGAGGTACAGATGTCCAGTAAAATGAACTGTTACTTGATACAATAGTGCAGAGAATGCTTATTAATGCTTATTCTGAATGCTTATTCTGAATTTCTATGTCTATTTCTATCATGTACCATAATTATTATTACAAATCTCATACTTTAAAAATTTCATTACTTATCCCATCACTCCTCCCTTCCCAAGGAGTCATTAATCAATTATTGTCCCAAGTATTAGACATATTCATTTTTGGCCACTTTTTAAAAACTTTGGCTCACCATAACTCACGACTACTAGTGGCCATGGTCTGGAAATTTGGTGTAGAGATTGTCTAACATGACAGAAGTTGGAACATCAAAGCATTTTGAGTTCAATTAAACATTGTATAGCACAATTTTTTTTCCTCATTATTTCATGGTTTTTGAAGTAATTATAAATCGGAGTTCACACTTCAAACCATGAAAACCTCACCCCATGCTATAGTACATAGTTAACTGGAATACAACTTACCAATCTCCCTCCCCATGCAGTCATTTGGCAGTCATTTTCAAGTCTACGAGCAACACTGTGCCCTGGACAGTCTGAACATCAGTGCTCTGAACAAAGCCATGAGCAATCCAGATTTCACTACGTATCTGAAGGTCAGTCATTTAGCATTACATATGTACACACAGGAAATACTTTCATGGCTTCACAAAAACCAAGACATGTGCTTCCTTCCCCCTCCCCACCACCACCAAAAAAAAACAAAAAAATAAAAAAAAAAAAAAAAAAACCACTACTTCCATCAATGACTTTATAATCTTAGAAGCCATAGAAGAAGGAACTTATGAAATAAGAAATTTAATGAAAACAGGGGGGGGGGGGGGGTAATCAATTTCTATCTGGTATTATATAAGTTCTACTAATAATTGATGCTGTATCTTTTTTTAGTGGTGTGAGGCACATCCCGAGTGTAACAGACTACAGCTCAAGCAGCTGCTAGCAGCTCCAATGCAGCGACTTACAAGATATACCCTGCTCATCAATGCAATTGCCAAGAAGACAACTTCAGCAATCGACAAAGAGAGTTTGGAAGCAATAGTAAGTTTCCCTTGTACCATAGTGAATACAAAATTGGACCACTTTTTTAAGGACAAAAAAAAACAACCTTTTTTAATTTTATTTAGAGTTCCACATTGCATGATTGCACTGTTGGAAAAGAAAATTTCATGCTTCAATGAGAAACATCAAAGTTTAGCTTCCCTTCTGAAATATCCACTATATAATAAAGATTTATGGCACTTGGTGCATACAGACCTACACCTTGGTTTATAGCCTGCAATTATCGCATGCATACATATCTGTAGGTGAAAGACATCACAGCTTTTGTGCATATTGTGAACAATGGAATCAGAGTGCAGGAAGAGACAGAACGAGTCAAAAATGCCATGAACAGAATCACTGCCTACAATGTGGTAGATGTACCACATGAACTCAAAGAGGTAATACAGACATTCATTATGTTATAAGGTTATGGGTCATGACTGACTACAAACCCATGGTCATGACTACAGACCTGATGTGCCACACAAACTTACAGTCCCAATTAAGTATTAAATTAGCTACTTCTTTACCCAAACCTATCTTATCTAGTAATCATGAGTTATGAAGATCGAACTAAAGTACAAAGAACATTATAGTATGTTGTCTTGACTATCCTATCTTGATACTCAACACAAAAATGCACTTGTAGCTCAGTGCTGCAGGGTTTTGTGGTCAATCTTTGTTACTGACCAAAATGATTGATCAGTAGCAAGCTTTCAAACCCATAATTGATAGTAGATATTAGAGACCTCGCCCAATGGTTTTAGTAACCTTCAGGTCTTAGTTAGTGGAGTCCTCACTGTGCTCGGACTTTATAGCATAAGTGACTTCGGGTTTCTAAATCCCTGTAGTAGATTCATAGGCCTTGGTATATAACATTTTAATAAAAGATTTAAAGACAAATTTATACCATAAATGGAAGAATGTGCCTCTTCACACTCTATAGATGGTGCAATCATACACGCACCTTGACCTGTTGGCCCCCATGCCAGGTGTGGAGCTCGATAAACCTCGACTACTGATGGTGGAGGGCAGTCTACACTACAGAGACAACATAAAGCAAAAAGTACGGCCATAAACTTATTGTAATGGAGTTATCAGGCTCAGCACGAGGCATAAAGTATTGGCTATTCCTCTGACTTGGACCAGTTCATTGACCATGTACTTATGTAGGATATGTTATGTGGTTCATCAGCAGTGTATTGTGTGGTCATGCGTGTGCATGTGGTAAAGCTGGTGAGTATGTCCATCAAAATCAAAGCTTTCCTTTTATGCTGACATGTGTTTGATCAATGACTTGGTTGAATGGATTTTGATTGTGATATCTGAAGGGGTTATATGTGATAATAACTTCAATCAAAGTCAAATAATATCTCCTGTGGCAGATTTTAAGAAAGATAAATACAACTAGTTCAAATGGTGACGAATGAGCCCTATTTCCAACCATTCTACGTACTATTAACAATATAAATATCATGAGCTCCTCACATCTACGATACATAGCTCTAACTCATTTAGCTATGCATGTCATTAACTTTTAACTGTAGATGTCACCTGTGTATGTCTTCCTGTTCACCGACATGTTGCTCATCACTAAACCTCGACGGAGAGGTGCTGATAAATATTCAGTAATACGACCGGTAAGTTTTATATAATTGTGGTAAAGGGTCATTAATGATCATAATATAAATTTGGTAATGGTCATCATCATGTAAACAACTCTGACAGATACTTAAAACCTTTTTTTGTAGCCATTGAAGATCACATCACTCAACATCAATACCCTAGACTCAGGTAAGGGTACGCACAACTTCCTTGGGAATTTCCCTTCTTTTCCCCCATAAAAATTGATTCCCTTTTTTTCTCTTCAACCTTCGGGGGTGGGATACCTCCCCCCCCTCCCTCCCCCCCCCCCCCAAAAAAAAATAATTATTATTAGCTTTCCCTGTGCAGTCTCTGGCGCCTTGCTTGTTTTAGCCTGGCTAGACTTACTGCAGCATAAATACTTTATGACTGCAGTCTCTGATGCCTTATACATTTGCAATTGTTGCTCTCTACATAGCAATTGACCTTCAAATCATACTTCTTTGTCTCTATCTCTCTCCTCTTTGTTGGACTCTTAGAGTATCAAGATTCAAGCCCATCACTAGAAACTTGTAATTGGGCATATTGAGCCACAAACCCTTCCCTGCTTGATGCCTTGCACATATACATGCATGTCGGACATATGAGCATGATCTCTTTTGCACAACAATACCAGATACCTCTCTCCTCCCATTTAATTCAACCCCTGATAATCAATCATCAATCACTGACCAACAATATATGCCATCCCATTTAGATTCCATCTGCTGTCTTGTGGTGGGTGACTACAATGTGCTAAGTTCCTGGTTCATTCTGAAAGCTCACAGTCCCAATGTGGCTCAGGAATGGTCAAAACAGATCATTGCAGCACAGGTACGTATATCATGGCACATCATCAATTTTTAAAGTAGCTATCTAAACAGATAATCCTCGCAATATAACACACTAGCTATGCAATGTAACACAATGCAATGCAACACAATGTAACACAGTGTAACACAATACAATGCAACACAATGTAACACAATGCAATGTAACACAATACAATGCAACACAATGTAACACAATGCAATGTAACACAACACAATGTAACACAATGCAATGTAATGCAACACAATGTAACACAATACAATGCAACACAATGCAATATAACACAACACAATGTAACACAATGTAACACAATGTAACACAATGCAATGCAGCACAATGAAATGCAACATAATGTGGTGCATGTAGCTAGCTAGCTACTGATGGAAGCTAGCTTCGAGAGCCTTTTCACTGGCATAAGTCTGTAGCTATTACAACTTCAATAGTTAACTGATGCAAATAAACTAAGATGAAAAATACAGTGGAACCTCCTAATAATGGACAGGTTGTCCTCTTTTGGAGATTATTCAATAATTATCTTCTTTTTTTCCCCAGGAATTTTATCAAAGTGCGATGGACAAGAAAGCACAAACTTGGAAACTCATGGAGAGTTTAAGAAGTGAAAGAATCCTGAATGGTGTTGAGAGTTTGGATTTACTGAGTGCCAGTCTAAGTCAGAGTCTTTGGGCCATCAACACCCTTGCCACCTCCGCCAGCAGTGGGAGACCAGGGGGGAACATAAATGGTAGTCGTTCAAAACGTGCCTCCACCCCATGCTTCATGGGAAACCAACTGCGACTCACAAAGACAAACTCGGTGGACTATCATCCCAGTGGACTGATGAAGCACGCTCACAGATCAGTCTCTGGTTCAGTTGATTTCACTAACATGCAATCTCTTCACAACGGGTACTTAAGTCTTGAGAATCTTTCTGAGCTCAACAAGAGGTCATTGAGTTCAAGTGAATGTGGCATGATGCCAAAGTCGAACCTCCTCAACGTTGCACAGGTTTTGAATTTGAAGAGTGCTGTATCAGAGAGTAAGATTAATGAGAGGATCCCCACAGGAGATGATAATAATTGTGATTCGGTGCACATGATAACACGGGAGTGTAATGCAAGTGTGGATCAATCCTGGATGCGACAGCCACAGCGTTCTCCAATTTCTGACGATGGCAGTACAGATAGTAGCGGGGGATCCACAAGTGGCTACCCACGGATATTTCCCTTATCCTCTGAAACTGATGATACCGAAAGTAACCACTCCTTCACGTTGCCGAGAGCCACCAAAGGGAAACAGTTTGCTGATCCCAGAAAAGGTTCTAGTGACTCTGCTTATTCTGCAGATCTTTCAAATCATATTGAAAACAGCACACCCAAGCTCAGTCCCCATGGGTTGCTCGAAACTGTCTCTCATCCCCTCAAATCAATCCTACGTCGCACCCCCAGTCCAAGGAAATTTGAAGAAAGTACATCACCATCTCCAACATCATTGAAAATTCCCGAAGATAGTAAACATGAAAAGAAAAATGACTCTGACCAGGTGCTATTCGTGCCCAAGAAAACAGTACAAGGATGCCGACCAAAGTACTACTCGGCCGGATGCATAGAGAAGCCACCGATTCAGAAAATACTGTCCACAGCTTGTACTTCTCAATCTAATGAAGGTCTGGAAGTTCCTCCCCAGTATTTGCAAAATGACAGCTCACAGAGATTAGCACTGAGCAGTTTGGTACATGCTCGGTCACTCTCTGAAAGTTCAATTGGTTCTTTTATGCCACCAGATAAGTCCTGGTTTGATATTGTGTATGTGAAAGACATGAATTACAGTGGAAGCCAGAAACCCAACTTCGAATCTGTCAAAGAAGAGGAAGAATTCAATGATTCTTGTACGAAGAAGTTAGTTGTTAACAGTGATGGTGACAACTTAGTACTGGCAGATGTGCCCCTTAAGCCTAAAGTTATGTTTTCAGATTTAACAGAAATTCATTCTAAACCAGTACTGAAATCGAACGTACCAAAGGAATCGGAACCAGAACCAGCCTCGATAGAAAAGCGATTACCGGAAAAGCTGGAATCAATCCCAGGATGGGAAATCTTTAAAGACCCCGTGGTGACAATTGATTTTACTGATGGAGAAGCTGTACTCAATGTTGATAAGCCTGTCCTCGATAGAGCTGTGCTCAATGTCAATAAGCTTGTGCTGGATAGACCTGTGCTCAATATTGATAAGCCTGTGCTTGACAGAGCTATCAGTACAGCATCAGGTATTCCAGCTAATCAAATTGAGGAATCGAGTACAGATGACAAAGTATCTCTTTCAGGCAGAGAAAAATTTGTTTCATCTCCTTCTGGCGAGAAGGATGTGTGTTTGCCTCTCAAATCACTTTCTGGAAGAAAAGATTCAAATTCATCTCCTTCTAGTAG
The DNA here is from genome assembly GCA_963924555.1 of Crambe crambe. Taxonomy (NCBI): domain Eukaryota; kingdom Metazoa; phylum Porifera; class Demospongiae; order Poecilosclerida; family Crambeidae; genus Crambe; species Crambe crambe. The sequence goes on along the minus strand of OZ004595.1, from coordinate 4,658,620 downwards.
GAAAGATTCATGCTCATCTCTTATATCAGATTTGTCTGTTTTTGGCAAGAAAGATTCAACTTCATCTCTTAAATCATTTCCTGGCAGAAGAGACTCTGTTCTATCACTTTCTAGCAGAAAAGATTCCTGCTCGTCCCTTACTGAGTCAGTTATACTGGAACTTCAACAGATCACCGTAGAAGTGGCCTCTAGTTTCAAGGCTCCACCCAACAAAGAGCCTTCACATATGAACAATATTCCTTCTGAATCGACATCACAGTCGTCCAAAGTGCCTGACAAACATGATCCAAAATCAGAAAAAGAGAAGAAACAAGTTCCAGTGCCAGTCGTTAAATCAGGAAAGAGTGTCAAAGAACTTTCAAAAATGTTTGATAAAGGTGAATTAATTGTGCCTCTTCATACTTGTATGAAGCGTTCTTCCCCCAATACAGCTGCTCAGAGTACTCGAAAACCAGGAAAGAGACCTCCGACAAATTTTACTCGTTCACCAGTCAGAGCTGGTGCAACATCTCTGTCATCCACTGCTGCTGTAAAAACAGTTCCTCAAGCCACACGTCGTTCATTTAAGAGAATGTCTGAAATCCAGAAGAAGAAAAACCCAGGTTCCAAATTACCCCCTTCTGATTGGAAGACACAAGACAAGAAACGGAGGCTTGGTCACACAATTGGTCCTGGTGCTTTACTCATTGAAGAAAAAAGGAAAATTGAATCACCAGAACAACCAGGTACCAAAGTATTCACTCGAGAAGCACCTCTTAGAAAATCATCCCGATCTTCGACATACTACCTGAAGCGGCTGAATTGTCAAGAATTTCCCAAAAATAAACCACCACCAAGTTCAAGTATCTCCAAAGATCAAAAAAAGAACGCTCCTATTTCTTCTACCACTAACGCCAAGCCTACCAAACCTACTCCAAGAAGGGATTTTTCTATACACACAAAAACAAATTTGCATTCTAAACAAAATGGAGATCCTGTGAGTGGTAAGGTGTCTAGAGTTCAACATTCAAAGAGTACAACGGATGTACCAAACAGCAACAACAACAATAACGATAACAACAACGATGAGGAAGAAGCAGTGACATCTTGGGTTACAAATACCATGCCACCTTCTGAATATCGTGATGAAGTCGATATTGATCCTAGAATCCTCTGCACCAACACTAATGCACACTGCAATGATAACTCCCAACCCATTATATCAGTCTTCCGCCCCAGGAGGCTTTATTCGAACAATGACTTTGAGAAGTGCTCGGTGATTGCATCCTCTTTGGGATTCCATTCAAAACTTAAGCATCATCACAGTTTTGGAGAGTTGTTCAGCACTGATTCCAGTAAGTTGAAAGAGAAAGTGAGCAGGTCACCCAGCTTTTTCAAGAGCCCACTGGAGTGGGAGAACTTTGGATCCACACACACACTACACAGTGACAGTGCCACCCAACTCAGTGGTCACCAGTGGAAGAAAATCAGCTAGCCAATGTTATTATTATAGCCAGCCACCTTTCTTAACATAAATAAATGCATCTTCGTCAGAGCAGCACATTTTTGGTAATCATATACAATACATCAGAAGTTATTTTGTGCACATATATATCAGCATTATCACACCCTTTGTGTAATCATATTATATGTATCACATGATGTATTATATGTATCACATGATGTATTATATGTATCACATGATGTATTATATGTATCACATGATGTATTATATGTATCACATGATGTATTATAATGTATCACATGATGTATTATATGTATCACATGATGTATTATAATGTATCACATGATGTATTATATGTATCACATGATGTATTATAATGTATCACATGATGTATTATATGTATCACATGATGTATTATAATGTATCACATGATGTATTATATGTATCACATGATGTATTATAATGTATGCTACAGTCAAAGCACATGTTACAGTCCCAAATATTAAGCGCATTAATCAATTCTTGGCCACTTTTCCATACTTTAGCTGTCTATAACTCATGACTATATACTAGTGGCCTACGTAGGTCTTGAAATTTGCTATAGAGATAGTTCAATCATTATAGAACACTGTAAAACAAATGCGTAAAAACAACCCATTTTTAGGTTATCTGAGTTGCAAATTGGAACTGGGTTGTTTCACACATTTCTTTTTATAGTGTATATGACAGGACAGTTTCATCAAGTTTGAGAAATTTCCCAAGCTACTTAAAAATGGGATTTCTACCTGGTATTTTGGTACTTTATTCTTCATGTAGTTAATTAATACCTAGCTAGCCAGCTAGCTATAATACTAACATGTGTGTTAGCCAGCCGATGGAGCTAGGGCTGCAATAGGGAATCATAAAGTCACCCACACCCATTAAATTTCATCAAACTTATGAATTACAGCTATACAGCAGCTATATAAACTAGCTATAGCTAGCAGCTAATTGAGTTTGTTAAGTCCTTGGCTTGATTGCGTTCAAAAGCAGAGCTCATTATTGAGACCATTTGAGCAATCTGGATTACTCACAACACAGTCACACAGGTGCACATTCCAGATTTTGCCATGCGGACAGTAGTAGTCCCATTTGCACTCACAACGCCCTGTAGAGTGGTTTAAGTCATATTTCAATGGGCAGGAACAGGTAGCTGATATGGTCTATAATAATAAATACATATATAGAACTGATAATTATCCAGGAAAATCAAAATCTTATTAGCTTCCGCAGTGAGCTAGATACGCTAGCTAGTATCTTTGTGGGTAAAATTCACTCAAACCATGGGGCCAATGGCCATGCTACTGAAAGCTACCTTTCTTGCTTGGGAGCTCTCAAAATTCAGAGATACAAGAATCAAAGCAATTGCAATTGCTGCTCCAATAGTGGCCTTCATTCTTAGAGTGAAATTAATGTGATTGAGATCTCAGTATTAGAACAGTTGATAAACTCGTGATATAAGTTGTTGCTTTGGATGCCTGAAATTTTAAATTAGCTACTTTTATAGTTAATAATATTACGTATTATTGTTATCATAGCTAGATGCCCTATAGCAGATCACGTACCCACAAATATAGAAACACCCTTTAGAAGTGTTTGGCTAAAGCTATCACAGCTATAGCTAGATTATAATAATATAATACATGATATTGTAGACAAACCTCCTGGATAATCTAATTTATCTTGAAGTGTGTCCATATTTCCTGCATGAACCCAAATCATCAGTGATGCATATAGAGGTGACATCTTAACTAGTTTGCATATGTAGCTAGCTAGCTAGCTACTGTTGATTCAACTAGTATAAACATCACTTAAACTCTGTAATCAGCTGCTATAACTACTTGGTCTTCAAGGCCGGAAATAGAGGCATACATTAATTTTAGCAGACCTATAGTTTTAGCTCATGCATGATCAAGCTCGTGGACCGCATGCTCCACATCAAAGTTAAGCTGGTAAAAAGAAGTTGTTTATCGTGACTGAGCAAATTACCATGTGATTCTCGGAATCTCTCCTTATAGATTCCATGTTTTCTCTTTGGTTAAGAGGTTCATACCCTCAGGTAGCTATATAGCTTCTTAAGACTAATTCATACACAAGTATATGTGTATGTAATAGAAGCACTGGCTAGATAGCTGGTATATAAGCAACCATTCCCCACAAGAACAAGTCATCTGACATAATCAATTCATCATCCCAGCCTAGCTGTTACTTGTACAGAATTATACATACTGACCCTGTTATCTAAGAAGATGAAGGTTACTATTGCGCTAATGGCTCTAGCAGTGATTCTCATATCTGCAAACTTCGACGGTGTCGAAAGCAGCCGAAAGGTGATAGTTATTGTAATCTACAATATTAGGCCGATTTCATATTAGCTTGCTAGCTATTGCTAGCTAAACAATCAGTGCATAGCTATATACCTTTGTAATGATGTTCATTACCATTCCATGGGTCTCATGGGCAACATCAGCAGTTGCTCTGTTCTCAGAGAGATTTCACCTACATGTGTAACCATTACATTAATACCTTCCATACAATCTCTACACCTCCTTATATCTAGCAATAATTATTATGGGCTCCAAGCATTATCACGATTCAAGTTGTATTTTCCCTGATCACATTGTTCAATATAGCATTGTCCTATTCCCTCTTTTTTACCTTCAGACCATAGCTTGCAGCTGCCCACCGACCTATGACCTGAACCACTCCACTAATCAGTGTGAGTGCAAGTTCTCTTACTACTGTCCTGCAGGACAGCTCTGGGATGTGCACCAGTGCAGGTGTCGACTTGGGCACTTGCATTGATCGGACTGCTACTGAAAATGCTGATAATGAAAGAAGGACAAACTGATAAATAGCTATAGCTTCATACACTGTATTGTTTTCTTTCCTATGAATGAGAATTAAGTCATCTAATCATGGGTTCACTGATGAACGATGGGGGTTGCAATTTGGCTGTAATAAGATGCCAGGATCATTGTTATTAGCATTAATGATACCTAATTAGAAGAAATTAAAGTCATTGCTACAATGTGACCATTTGTTTAATTATTGTTGTTGTTTATTGTTGTTGTTGTTGTTTTTTTGTTTCTTAGTCAGTTTTGCTCAATATAGCATGCATGAGTGGGATATCAGGTAACTGTAGAAATCAAGTATCATCCTTGGCTAAAATTATGAAGGTCTCCATTGACTTTATAGCTGCAATTGGTGTCCTTTTCCACTCGCAACCATTAGCTAATTATATACTAATGGTTTAATGTGCTACCCACATCTAGGTCTAGTGATTTATCTCAAGCCTAGCTTTTGAGCTAGTAGCTTGTAAGGTCTTTCAGTTGTCTGATATTGGATATAGCCTATGAGGTTGGAAGTTAAGATTATTCCTTTATAGACCGGCCATTTATGGAGGAAGGAGTGGAATAAGCTGAGGGATATAGCTATCAGATGTACCAGACCTATCGAAACTTGTTATATTCCCTTCAAGCAAGACTACTTGGTTTGTGATGTGGATAGTTGCTCTCATAAATGAATAGTCAACTGCAGAAAAATGAGCTAACCTGCAGTTCCAACATTGTACAGCCACATGATCTAATCAAAGCTCTAATGATGAACTCAATACCAATGCAGAAATGCTCATACTGGCATGTAGCTAGCTTAGCTTTTGAGCTAGTAGCTTGTAAGGTCTTTCAGTTGTCTGATACTGGATATAGCCTATGAGGTTGGAAGTTAAGATTATTCCTTTATAGACCGGCCATTTATGGAGGAAGGAGTGGAGTAAGCTGAGGGATATAGCTATCAGATGTACCAGACCTATCGAAACTTGTTATATTCCCTTCAAGCAAGACTACTTGGTTTGTGATGTGGATAGTTGCTCTCATAAATGAATAGTCAACTGCAGAAGAATGAGCTAACCTGCAGTTCCAACATTGTACAGCCACATGATCTAATCAAAGCTCTAATGATGAACTCAATACCAATGCAGAAATGCTCATACTGGCATGTAGCTAGCTAGCTAGCTGTGGTTTCCTGTTGCGCATGCGCGCGGGGTAACTTCCCGCATATTGAGCATGAATGACTCAGCAGACCTGCCACTGGTGCCTGCTGGAATGTCGCTGAAGGGCTGCTGGTGCCTGCTGGCGGTATCTGCGGGAGCAATAGCAGTATTTATAGCAAGGTATTTATATCCCTCTGAAGATAGTACTGCTATTCAGAACTTTAGATTTGGCTCCTTTGCACCAGTAAGGAATGTTTCTGGTGGGGTAAAGTGGTTTGTGGATGGACAAGACTACATGTCAGCCGTTGCCGATGCCATCATGAGTGCAAGTCATGAAATACTGATCACTGATTGGCAGATGAATCCTCATATCTTCATGAAGAGACCAGACATGGGACTCACAAGTTCAGAGTGGCGACTGGATAAGATGCTCCTGACAAAGGCTAATGATGGTGTTCGTGTGTATATACTATTGTACTGGGAAACCAAGGCTGCAATGGAGCTCGGAAGCGTCTTTGTAAAGTCTTTTCTGAAGCATGACAATATCGAAGTTTATCTGTATCCAACATTCACTACTCTTACAGCTAATCCTAAAACCATGGGAAGGTGGAGCAACCATGAAAAGATAGTTGTTGTTGATCGGGAAATTGCATTTATTGGAGGGATTGACCTTGCCTTTGGTCGCTGGGACACACACTCTCATGATCTGCATGATAATTACCCTCTTCATCCCTGTATACTGGAGGAGAAAGAGTGTGAGCTTCCTGTCAACGAAGAACCTGATAAAAGATACCGTCGTTGGATTGGTAAGGACTATGGTAACACTCTTCTTGGGGTTGATAGGACCAGGCTGAATATACCATTTGAAGATTACATCAATAGAAATGAAGATCCCCGAATGCCTTGGCATGACGTGTCATGTTCATTTAATGGAGACCCAGTGATGGATGTTGTTAGGCATTTCATTCAGAGATATAATACCATCAAACATTATTCCTGGTGGGAAATTTTGTTCGGGAAGTTTTGGAGTCACCGTCAACTTTCCATTGAACATTGGGATCATGAGCCTAAAGCTGATCATGTCAATAACATCACTGACCCAAGCTCTAGTAATGTCGACATTCAAGTTCTTCGGTCAGTGGGAAACTGGTCAGCTGGGCAGCCACATGAAGATTCCATTCAACAAGCTTACATTCATGCTATTAAAAATGCTGAACATTTCATTTACATCGAAAATCAGTACTTCATTTCATCACTATCAAACGAGACTGAAGTTCACAATGAGATTCAGCAGGCATTGTGCGACAGAATTGCCCATGCGTATGTGAATGGCGAGATATTCCATGTGATCATTATTTTGCCACTGCAACCAGAATTTTCTGATGAATTTGGAAGTGGTGGTCCAAAGGATAGTATTACCTATTGGAACTATGCTACTTTATACAATGGAAAGGATTCTTTAAATGAAAAGTTAAAGAAACGAGTTCCTGAGAAGCATTTGCACCAATATTTCAGCGTATTCAGTCTCCGCACTCATGATTTTCTGAAAGACAGATTCGTTACTGAAATAATCTACGTGCATAGTAAACTGATGATTGTTGATGACCGAATTTCCATCATTGGATCAGCGAATATTAACGATCGTAGCATGTTCGGGGATCGAGATTCAGAAGTGAATGTGATAATCGAAGACAGAGATATGATAGGAGGAATGATGAATGGCAAACCCTACAATGTTGGGAAGTTCTCTCATGGTTTAAGATGTCATCTCATGAAGGAACATCTTGGGTTATTGAAAAAAGGAACGCAAGAGTTTAATTTAGATGTGAGAGATCCACTAGTGGATAATTTTTACTCTAAACTTCACGAAATAGCGTCCAGTAATACTATATCCTACGAAACAGCTTTTTATCGAGAAATAATTCCAACAACTGCTGGTTCTTGGACCTTTGAAGACATGGATGAGTGGAAAACTCACCAAGGTTTTGCTAGGATGGACCCAGAACGAGTAGAAGAGGAGCTGAGTAAAATTCAGGGGCACATGGTCTTATTTCCACCCTTGCAAACCTTTTTTAAGGGTGATCGTGTGTTGAGGCCATCCTTCTTGGATAAGTTTAATACATTTGTGGATAACACTGACTATAGCAATACAAAAACAGTCTATGTTTAGAAATAATCATTCTGTTTTCTTATCACCTGATGTTTGGTCATTCCTTGTTACTTAATCATTATTTTGACACACATAGGAGAAGACACCACACTATTCTTGACCTTTGAACAGTTAATTGTGCTAGCCTTGATCCCAGACCCTCCTTTCAATTTGACTTTAAAAAGGAGGGCCTAGGGCCGAGGCTAGAATCCTGCCTTGTCTTTCAAACGTCTGATACTAGCTACAGGACATAGCAGCTGCATTGGCTAACACTATATACAAGCATCTCACGAAGACTGTTGCTGCTCTGGTTGCATCACTTGGACTACTGAAGGGAGAGCATTCTCAGATGGGTTGGCAATCAACTATTCCAAATTCTGAATGCTTATATAGGAAACAGAATTCTTAAAATCTGGACTACTGAAAGTAACCTGCAGGTCCACTTTATATTAAAATTATTTTTTTATCATAACAACACAATCTTAATGATGAACTGATAACATTTGACAATATGGTATAAATGAAGATATGCACAGAAGGGTAGCTTACCACAGCTACATACATAAGTAACAACACAGATGAAGATCTACTTAGAATTGACATAACCATAATTATAATAGTTATATCGTTTCTGTTGTCCTATTTCTGAATATACAGTCCCGTAATCTTTGTGTTAGACCTGCAGCAAGATAAAAGATAGTGATGATAATCATTCTGGAACTATTATATAAAATTACTGCTCTTTACTTCTTGACTGAGTGGATGAAGCCGACTTTCTTCTTGAAACGACTCCAAGTGATAAGATTGAAGCAAAGTAAACAAAACTCATTAACATCTACAAGAATAATAATTAAATACCATTAGAAATGGGATGGAGGTATTTCCACAGAAAGGCAATAATGTACTCTCAATTTAAGTACAAATTATTATGGCAACAACAAAACCTTCCCCACACCAAAACACACAAACTGCCAGACCACCAATGTAATATACCTCCTGGAATGCACGAGATGCCCCAAAAGAAACCAATGATTATGTGGGACACCTCCATAAACCTCCGATAAAGGACCCTCCAAGAGGAAGGACAACCAGCATTAATACATTTTCACTTTCAACCTCTCTACAAGCATGTCCTTTCATTTCAGAGGTTCCACTGCTTGCATAGACTCTACAAGGACTGCTCCGAAGTTATACCATACAGCAGGTTTTTTTCGGAGATAAAATATTTCGTTAATCATCAAAGGACAATAAAGATGAAGAATTACGGTAGTCTTTAATTCGGTACGATTATTTTAGCGCATGTGCTACGGACTTTGCTTCACAGCTGCTGAATCTCCATTTTCACTCGGCTGGCATGCTATTTTTGGCCTTCATTTCTTCAGGTATAGCCCTCTTCTCGATCGTGGCGACTTCTTAATTGATGGAATCTAGCTAGCTAAGAAGAAAGTGGACCAGAAAGTTAGGTAAGTTACGTATAGTGCCGTACACTGCGTAGTTGAATGTGCAAACGTCTAAATGGTGGCTTCATTTGGAAAAAAATTCGATAGACTGATTACCGAAATTACCGAATTTTTATCACCACTCTATAAGGACTGCCCCCAACCCACTGTATAAGGACTGCCCCCCACCCCCACCCCCACCCCCCCCCACCCCCACCCCCACCCCCCCCCCCCACCCCCACCCCCCCCCCCCCCCCCCAAAGGACTGCCCCAGTGTGTCCTTTACTCAGAGCAGTTTCATTTGCTAGAGGGGTTGTTATTATTTGACTGACCTGTACTGATACTGTTAGACTTGAATACCAATCAATTGGCTCCACTTCAGAAGTTCCACATAGTGTTGCCGTAGAAACAGAGAAATAAAGCATTCTGAGAAACACGAAGATTGGTGGTTTTGTTTTGGGGGAATCAACTACGTAGAGGAATCCATCTTCCTAAATGTAACATGTGCATACAAGTTAGACAAGGTTGTAAGGGTAACAGGGTGGGACAATGAGAGACATTGTATGCAAGGTGCTCACTTCATGAGGCACTGTTCTTATTATTACAGCTAGTAGATGCTTATAATTAATATAACCCGATTGGTTAATACTGTTAATACAATAATACTATTTCAACCAGGACGGCTATACTTGTCAGTTCATTCATGTCGTCATTCTTGCAATATGACCTTTCGAACTTTGTGGTGACACATCTTTTAATAACTTCGGTTGGTTCATGTCAGTCATGTGATACTGTTGCTAAATCTGTTAAAGACAAGTGACCTGCAATCTACAGTACTGTATGGTCAACCTCAGGTGTGCTCTATATAAGGATATGGTTACACCAGAATATGGTTACACTTAAAGATCAGACACCAGTCTATCGACAGATCAATTGACTGACTTGTTTGGATCATGAACTTAGGTATACTTACGTACACTGAATCGGAACTCAAGTGTGTAGAGACCGGCAAAGAGAAGGACAGTTGACAGGTAGGACTGTGCCAGCAAGGACCCCGAGGCAGTCCGATGAAGCACCTTCTTCACTAGTTTGTCTGCACCATTGGATAAAATCAAACATAAGCCAGCAGTTCCAGTTCCAGTGGACAATAATGAATAACGCTGACCGTTAACCTCATGACCACACGTAAGAGTAAGGGCCAGAGAGAGAACTTACAGCTAACAAAGAAGACAAGAATCAGGTGAGTTGCTTGGAACACAGTCATGACAATATTGCTCTGGAAAGAGATAATCAATTCAATACTGAATCATTTCACTGAATGAATGAGCCATTTTCAAAGAGTGCCATTAGGTTTAACCCAGCTCTCTTCTCAATACTAAGCAGAAGAATCTTCTCATGTTGTCACCTGATCACCTCTCCATTGAGGCCAGTAGTTTTAGAGACCAGTATTTTGAGGTCAGTACTTGAGATCAGTATTATTGAGGCCAGGTACTTGTGAAGACAATATTCTTGAGACCAGCACTTAGGGCCCATTCATATTATCTATTATCTATCACATTCTTGCGTATATTAGGCTATATTAGGCTGTCCGATTATCGGCTATGATCTAACAATAATTATCTTAAAGTGTAAAGATATTGAAACTGACATAAGATACAGAGAAAACTGAATTAGTGATTTCAAGAAGTGTGACCACATTGGATTCATCTATAAACTTCATTAAAAGGTATCAAGACGAAATCACATCATGATACTCACCGCCAAGTGAAGGTCATTTGAGGTTGAGTTATCGGTCTTTATTCTGTCAATGACCTCGAGGAAACCCACGTTCAATGCCTATAATACACAGAGCATGTGCACAAACAAATAATTATAGACATTTCGACTGCTGAACATAATGCCTATTTACTAATAGATCCCATAATAGCATGTGCATACATGTACAGCCACCATTAGACATCTCAGACTGCTGAAAATAGGAGCCCATTATATTATTATAGAGCTCATAATAGTACACAGAGCAAGTGCATACATGTAGAGCCACCATTAGACATCTTGACTGCTGAACACTATTAATTTTGCTAATAGGAGACCATAATGTAGAGGTTTAAATAGAACATAATTTTTTGTCAGATAGGCAGTACTCTATAATTATGTACTTAAAATTTGGTTGACCATCAGTCTGAGCACCTTTAACATGGGAGACTGAGCCTTCTGAAATATAATTATAATATGAATTTGGTTGACGATTGGTCTGATAATTCTGAGAATAATCTCTTATTGGGACACTAGATATCATTTTGGACATAATTAACCACTGTGAGCTGTGGTTAGAGGTCGATTACAGCTGTCCAGATAAAACCAACCCTCAATGTCTAAAAACAAATTGCTTAAATTGCTTGCTATTATTAGTACATGCACTTTGGCCACTTTTCTTGCTCCATAATTACACAACAAGAAGCCACCCTTTAACCCTGACTCAGAGCATCCCATGATTGAATGACAGAGCCAGATCCAAAATCCAGTCATAACCCTAAAACACTGAAATTCATTTACATGAAATGGTCCAGCGACTAAATATTAATTTCTAACTTGGGAATAACTTTATAGCCAACCTAAACCATGACATTGTGCTTTATATTTTTCAGCCTCTTTCCATTCATGAACAGAATCTCAAGTGTACATATGTGCTTTACTTCTTAACTCTCCCTTCATGAATAGACGGTGATTTTAAACCTTGAGTTACATACCTGCCAAATGAATGTAATGACGAGGAGATAGCTGGTGACCCAGCGAGGAATGAGAGTCCGAGAAGCAGGCCTGCATACAGAAGGAGATCAGCAACTCAAACCACAATGCAAAACTGAAAATACAGTGAAACTATCAAATGTACAGTACTGACTTTTGTGTCAAGTTATTAAAGTACAAACAAGTAAAAGCCCTAAGAGTAGACACTCCCTAAACATTTCTACTGTCATCATTACAGTCTAGTAGAAGAAAGGAGGCAGCTTCTTCACTTTCAATGGTCCCTTCAACATAGGACTAATCTCCAGGAAAAACCAGTCTTGGTCTGACACTATTACAGTATAGAAAGGAGTATAGCACTCATTCAGTGATAAGGCAGTGTATGCTATCCATGACTACTAGAACCATTGTAGATTCATATGCTATTGTCAGCAATACCAAGTTTGAGTAGTCTCACTATTCACAATATACTCTCATACTTCCTCATGCTACATATGACATCTAGATCACATGACTATGGAGTTAAGGTCACAGGCCATGATAAACAGAGCATGTAACAGATCGAGAGAGTGCAGATGTACTATTAGAACCAGGGGTGTTGCTTAGCAGTTCACGGAGAGAGAGAGAGAGAGAGAGAGAGAGAGAGAGAGAGAGAGAGAGAGAGAGAGAGAGAGAGAGAGAGAGAGATTGCTATAATTCTCAAAGGATATAATTATGTTGCCATACTACCTGTGAACAAAGAGGATGAGAATCAGCTAGCCCATAATAATAATTATACAAAGATTCTCTTTGAGGCGAGGGGGTGCTATAATTATGTAGACTGCCATACTACCTGATTTACCTGTGAACAAAAAATCACAATAGAATCACATGCTGACAGTGATAAAGCAATGCTTGTTATCATTATTAACACAAAAGGTTGGTGCCCCGGTTGATCAGCTACTATACAAGTGGGCAGCCATTAGAGATCCACCCTGTACAAGAATACGAGGGTGGCATAGCCTTTAGTTAAATACTGTGTGGTTAGAAATAATTATTCCATTCATCATAATACAGACTCATAGGTTCCTCTTTATTATAAAGACGAAAACATTTGCCCTGACAATTATCCATCATTTTTAGTACAAGAAGGAAGTAAGGTCTACAAACTACCGTTAACTTGTTCACAGGAACATAAAACACTGGTGCAGGGAGGGGGGGAGCTTAAGAATGTTGTGCATACATACTCAATTACTACTGTACTCTTTAGCCAGCACAAGACACAGAAGATTGGCAGATCTTACAGTTGTAAATTTTCCTCCCTCAGGAGGAAAACATATTCCTTTGAGAAGTTCCACTATAATTATCATCAAACACTTACGTCTCCTTTCTCAGTGCACCTTCCTCTTGCAAATGCTTGCGTACGAGTCGTGTGGCGCTCTCCAGATTATCCAGGAGTTCCTGCACATCCCTGGGAGAAGCCTCAGCCCCCAAGATGGACATGCCTCCAAATGATGTCACAGATACATCAGTACCTGATCGGTCCCTCCTAGGGCTCCTGAAGTCATTGTTAATGGTTGGGTGGTGGGCAGTAGTGTAACTGGGGAAGGATAAGGGTGGAGTTGCTGAAGAGGTGGAGTTGGAAGGAAATTGTTCCATGCAGTGCTGCATGTACCTTGGCTGTTGCTTGGGCTGGCGTATCAAGTGTGAGTGCTCATCTGACATCTTTTATAAAGTTCTTAAAAGTTTTCGAGTACTTAACTATTGTAGCTAGCTGGTGTAGAGAGAAAATAATACGATACAATCGCTAATAATTGAAACTAACCCGTACTGCAGCGTCCTTATATAGTATCGTATTAGTTTCAGTTCACCAGGCTTGGGGGGCTTGGCTGGCTTGGCTCGAGCTCGTCTTCCCCAGGCTGAGTCTCCGCATACCTGTAGTAAATTGCTCACGAGACCCCGGATATTTCCAGTTCTTTACGCATGCGCACCAAATCATTGCCTTTTTGCTAAAAATTTCTTTTTGATAAATAGTCTATCAATCACAAACCTCAGAGTTCAACAAGAATGAAAGCCAAAAAAAAAAAAAGAAAAAAAAAAGAGAAAAAAAAAAAAAAGATTACTATACAGTGCTGGTTGGTTCATTAAGTTGACTTTTCTTGATCAATAGCTGCAGAGAAAGAAAAAGAATATCATTACCCTGTATAATGGTACAAATTTGGTGAAATACAACAGCTAAGGTCTACCCCTGATTTTGTTGTCAACCTTGGCAAAGGCAATACCATAAACTTTGCCCAAATTACACTCTGGTGGTCCACCACAACAGGAAGCCATAATAACCTACTAGAAACATGTGCTATCAGAAAAACCTATCACTGCAGATCACAGCCATAGCAAATACTACTATCTTCACACTATACACCCACTGACTTACTCTCCTTTGTAGGCAGTGTGTTCTTCTCTTCAGTCTTTACATTTTTCAACTGTCCCTTATCAAAGGTTGTTACACCTGACACGTCTGGCTTGTCACCCATGGTTAATAGTCAACTGCGACGAAAAGAGTAAAGCAACCTGCAGCAGAGGAACACACGAATATACCCTCCAGCTAACTAGCCACTGCATGCAACATAGGCTGGCATACTGGGTATAACCTACTGAAAAAAACCAGGGCAACCACCAGATAACTACCAACTCGCTCACCTGCAGCTCTGAGGAAGTGAATTCTGCACGCAATAATGGTCGAGACAGTTCTTTCCTGCTCTTATTTATACGAGAGCGTGGGTGTGACGAATTGAAGAAAGATCCATTCCGGATCCTATTAGTTGGAATTGGAATTGGAGCACCAATGGAGCGCGCCATTTGAGAATCACAGTCCAGCTGGTTGAGCTTGAGTGTGTTTCTGAAAAAATAACCTTCCTTCTCCCGTAGGAAATCCCAGAATGTCAGAGCAGCCCAGTTTAAAGCGTGATGGAACTATGCAAGTTACTGCCCAGGTACATAAAAGTTTATAAAATAGCCTTTGGTCATCTAGTTACAGGTCAAAAGCCAAGCTATTCATTGTGATAAAGTGTGATAATGAGTGTTAAAAATACAATTGTAATATATTTATAGAATAATAGCAAAAACTTGAAGCGTACGTTACAGCCAAGCATGTGTATATTTTCAACCAAGAAATGCTTATTTCAGTGACCCATGAACACAGAGAAAAGGGATTGTTAATATGAAGTACTGGAATTAGTAGTTGTGATTCTCCAATACCAGTGCTTTGTGTATTTATAATTACGCCAGTTACAATACAGTACTGTGTGAAATGGGTCGATTAATCATTAGAGCCAAGAAGAGGAGGGTCACTGCTCGCCAGAGTCTAAGATAAGTAAGGAGTGCAATTCTTTTGGGTCCGATATCAAGTGGTTGTCTTAGGTGTGTTACAGTATTGATTTTCACAGTATGTTACTTGATTTTCAAGGTGTGTTATGTGATTTTCACACTGGTGTGCCTGCCCTGTTAGTTTTGAAGTGAAGTGAGGTTGCCCTGATAAAATTCCTGTGGATTCTTTGATATAAA
The DNA here is from genome assembly GCA_963924555.1 of Crambe crambe. NCBI lineage: Eukaryota > Metazoa > Porifera > Demospongiae > Poecilosclerida > Crambeidae > Crambe > Crambe crambe. The sequence goes on along the minus strand of OZ004595.1, from coordinate 4,643,270 downwards.
GTTACTGAAAGTGCTTCAACCTCAGGAATGGATATGAATGTTGCTGGGTCCAATGAACCAAGTAATTATTTATATTAGCTCAGGGCATTGTGTTTGGACTGCAGTTTATACCATAGTAGTAAGTGCAAGTTATCAACCTTTGGTGTGTACAGTCTCATAAAGGTGCTCACTGAATGTAATAATCGGAGGTATCAACCTCAAATGCAATGCAGCAATCCAATTTTCTGTTTTTTGACTGCTCTGATGCATAATATTATATGCTGTGTATGTTTCAGTCGGCTAAGTTGAGAACTGAATGTAACACGAGGGTTGCTGCTTTGACCTTACATATGTGTCAGTCACTTTTTGACTGCGCAGGAGACTAGCTGGCAAATTTAGGAGCAAATTTTTTCTGGTGCTTCAGTAAATCATAATGTGGAATTACTTGCCCTCGGCAGTTGAATCCTGACACAAGACATTTTTATGGCCATTCGTTAAATGAGCTACTGGATTAACTCTGTTTGGACAACAGAGCATGGGAAATCCATGTAAAACATACTCATTTGCATAGGTAGCACTTGCAAAAGCAAGCGTGTAGTGACATGGTTTTATCCGTGAGATCAGTGAATTCAAGCATTGCATGGCACCGATTGGGTATGAGAGTAGAAACGTCTTAAGGTTTCTCTCTAGCATGGACATCTGTTGGTCAGTGGGTCATTAATTCCTCCAAATACAATGTTATGAGAAATCTTACAGGGATCACGCTTACAAGGTTTTGAGGTCTTTATTTCTTTTTCTCCTCAATTCAAGTAGATAGATGAGATCAGAAATTTCCACTACCATGAGATGCCCCCATCTTTCTTCATTATTATTATAAGCTTCCTATCAGGTGTCTCTCGATTTAGTAAATCTCTATATTAAGGTTACGTAGAGTTTTCTCATGAATAAGTTAATGAGGCAAATAGTTACACTGGCTATGAGAGCTGTAATTAAAAACTACAGTTTCATACTAACTACAACCGCTACTGTTTCAGAGAAATTCAACCACCATGACTTGATCGATTTTTCAGTCATCATTTTTCTTGAACAGCAACCTTGTGTTTTACAGTCTTTTGTGCTTATTCCAGTTGTGCAGACCAAGATGCAGGGTGGCTCTAAGAGATTTTAGCTAGAAAAGCCAACATTCCTGAGTTTTGATCACTGATTGAGCCATAGCTCTCGCCTACAGTGCTTCTTTTCCAAATCTCTTTGAGTTGCCCTGCCCACTAGTTCATACAATAAGAATAAGTACAGCATACTGTCTGCTGCTCGAGAAATTTGACTGAAAATCATGGCTGCTTAGCGGTCAAGTTTCTCTGAAACAGTAGAGTGTCCAGTTCGCCCTCAGTTGTAGAGTAGAAAGTGCTAGTCAGTATGAAACTGTAGTTTTCAACTGTAGCATCTCATACTTGCCTCATTAACTCATGAATTATTCATGAGCAAGCCTTATACCATAACCTTAAATAATTATAAGTCCCCCTATACTGTTGGGATTCTAATCTTATGCTGTTTATGTGTGATGGAGAAATGATAGGGTTGGCTCTTTATTTTCCATGGGCTCCCTCTCGGATTGACCTTTCTTTGAGAGTGTATGCTAATGCTGGTCATACATGCCGTAATATCAGAAGAAGGTCATGCTGTAATATCATGCCATAATATCAGAATAAGGTCATGCTGTAATATCTTTGTTTGTTGCACATTCAGGAGAGAGGGAGGGTCCTTTAAAAAGCAACAGAATGGAATGTGAATGGGACTTAACATACTTGTTGATGTTTTTGCTGTATGGTATACAATAGGAGCCTCTATTTGGATGCCTGGGATGGACAGATGGTGTGTCCCATGGTTCAAGGAGTGCCTGTATATAGTGTATACAAATCCCAGTGCAGTATACAGGTAGCCTGCTTTCATAAAAAATAAAAAAAAACAACTGTAGAGTGGGAAACGTCAGATTATATGGAACATCAAATCACGAAAATTTTCTCCTCTTCATTTTCCATCAGGGTCTCCACTACTCGATGTTTTTTTGAGTAGGTGTTTTGACAGATGTGAGGTAGTTGTTTCCCCAGGTAGGAGGCTTCCTGTGTCATGTGTACCAGCTTAGCTTAGCATTAAATAAACATTCACATTCATGTTATGGTTATAAAAGTTGGTTTTGCTCAGTATACTAAATCGCCTTCATGATCAAAGCTTCATACGTACTAAGACCCAGAGTTGAAGGCATACTCCTTTGTTCATGGAATAGCTCCATCACTGATCATATGGCTTGGGGTGCATCTATTGAAATAATAATGTGGGAGTCAGATTATAGCCCCTATGATTAATCTAATAGTTCAAAATCCTGTCAGCAAGTGAAGCAAGCCCACACACTAATCATGATATGTCTGGTGATGTGTGCTACATACATACATACATACATACATACATACATACATACATACAGGTTGAAAACTTTTGCATTTCTGGATACCAGGGTCGAAATTCATTCAACCAGGTATCAAGCTAGTTATACAGCAGATTGCAGTGATCTTGCAATACAAATCCAGAACAGCCAAAACCAAAAATTTACATAGCCTCCTTTCAAGTAGCCCAACTCCAAAGCCATTTGAAAGGAGACTATGTAAATTTTGGTTTTGCTGTTCTGGATTTCATGTTGCAAGATCACTGCAATCTGCTGTATTGGTACAAACAGTTCTGTGACCAATCTTTTTGAAGACTATATCCTATCTTTTGATCCATTATGTAAAATTTTACCAAACACACTTGTATACTGTGCTTAACATAGTGCAATGTCTAAAATCAGGACAATACCTCGGCAAAATTGTATTACTGGGTTAAAGTGGCAAATTTGTATTACTGGGTCTTGGGAGTGCACTGTTTCATTCCATTCATGTGCCAATTAAATTATGTACTGAATACGCATAGCTGGGTATTATATATGGGCATTCCAGCTAGCCATATCAATGTCCTTTTTGGGCTTTATAGAGAAATGTCTTATTAGCATGCAACCACATGTGGCTGTGGGTGTCATAATGGCAGGTCACCTTATTTTTTTGCCTAATTTGGTCAGCATACCATACCACCATCAGCCAGTAATGTCAATATTCCCTTGTTAGGTCATTTGAAGTTGTCCTCTTCCTTGCTTGCATTGGGAGGGTATGAGAACCTTATGATGAGATGTTCATTGAGAGTCTCTATCAGGCTATTGAAGGCTATATTACCATGTAGGATTTTTGTATTGGAGTGGGAGGGGGGGGGGGATCCCAGGGTGCTCCTGAAACCCTGAGCAGTGCTTATGATAGGAAATTGATAAGAAATTGATATTGACTGGACATGCTATCCAAAGTATAATTTGTTCTAAGACATTGCATCAGTGTGCATTTTGACCATTTTTTGTCCTGACAGACAAATACTGACCAGACATATGCCAATATTGGCTGGAAAATGTTATCATAAGCTCTGAGGCAGACCTCTGATTGTAGTCTCTTGTATGCTAGGTCCCAATTAAGAGGTTACTGTGTAATCCACAGCCACCTCTCTAATGCACTTTTTTTCTATGCGGCTACATTAGAGAGATTCTATTGTACTGTGGATGGATGTACATATGCTATTGTAGTGTGCAGGTATCATAGAACAGGTAACTAACATTGCCCAGCAAGGAGGAGGGGGTGGGTTGCCCTTACTACATGCACAAGGGGCAGTGTGTTTTGAGTGAGAGGGAGGGACAGGATGCATAAGATTGCTTATTGATGGAGATAATACTATAGAGAGTTATTTCAGTGGGTTGAGAACTTGAAACCATTTCTTGGATCCAAACCATAAATTGAATTAGATCACTAGTGTATGTGTGAGGCCTTTAAGCACTGTGGGCAGAGTGCAGTATGTTTTGCATGAAGTGGGAGGGTGACAGATGATTTGGGTTGAAGGAATTGTGGTTAGTGTCTCTAATTGGGAGTAATGAAGCAAGCTGTCAAAGAACCATTAAAATAATGATGGCAAGTAGGTTAATTAAAGCTATTAATTTGATGTGGGACTTGGATTAGAGTGCATGTGCAGAAGGCGAATATTTAGTTTATCCCACCTCAAGGCCAAGTCATCTCTCTCTCTCTCTCTCTCTCTCTCTCTCTCTCTCTCTCTCTCTCTCTCTCTCTCTCTCTCTCTCTCTCTCTCTCTCTCTCTCTCTCTTCTCTCTCTCTCTCTCACACACACCTCCCCTTCGCCTTGGGACAATATGGTTCTCAAGCTGAAGATCTTCCTATGTTTTACCATAAGATATATTCAAAGGCACCAAACCAAAGTACCATTTACATGGAGGGAGAGAGAGAGAGCGTTTGAAGGTTTTGATCTTGATTTGGCTGTACACAATGTAGGTGAACAAAAGAGTGTTCATTAGTGATTGAATAGAGCATACACTATTGTCCCTAATGAAGAGGAATGTTGTGAGCCAGGCTAAAGACAAGGATATGCCCACACTGGTTACCACAGAATTCCTTTATCATAATTGGATTTTGATGGAAGCAGCCTGGCTTTGGAAATAGACAATAATTGTGATCACCAGTGCATGATAATCATGACATTGTGCATTTGACACTATAACTTTCCTTTTGAACTCTACTAAGGTAAAAGGAGATTGTTGCACTTTTTTTTTTTTGAGGGAAGGAAAGAGGTGTATATTGAAGTAGGTAATGGGTAATGTTCCAATGGTAGCTTCTTCAGTGCTACAGGATTCAGGTAGCTAGCCAGCTACTTTGTCCAGATAATCTTAGAGGCACATTTCAGAATGTGAATAGTGGTCCACTGTGAGGTGCCTGCCTGCCCTAGGGCTAGACCTGTGGTGCCCTAGGGCTAAACCTGTACAGTGAGGGTGTCTGTAAACATTATAAGGTGACACCTGTTGGTATGTGTGTAGATTCCTTGTTACATACATATCTTTACCGAACCAGTTAGTTGAAAGCATGCTGCTTGGCTCGCAATCAAAAACTGTGGATTAGATTTTATCTGGAGGATTTTGTTTTCACTTTAGAGGGCTGACCAAAGAAGGTAAACTCCTCATCACACACAGTTAGACATTAGTTTGCCAGATTGAAGGAAAAGGACATATTTGGAAAGTTAGAGATTAATGATCTTATAAAGGAGTAGAATGGGAATCCAGAGAGAGATTTGTGTGCTACTGGATGGTGCATATCTGGTGCCTCCTGGGTGAGAAGACTGTTTACTGATTGGCTGAATAGACATCTGTAAATTGACTTATTATGTTGTGAACTTAACCTGTTAAACAATTGGTGTAGAAGAGCCTGTTAATTGTACACCGTAAATTGCCCTCTCCATCTGGGTCTATATTCATTATAATGGTGCAACTTAAGATTTACACTTAACTTGTTGAAATGTATTGACGATTGGTGTCGAAGACCTGTTATCAGATGCAAGGCTTCCTTGTTTATGGTTGGCCTTTTGTGAAGCTTTTGGTGTTAAAATGTATTGACAATCCCATGTAGGAAGACCTATTAATAATGTGGTCAATTATTCTAATCTCTTGTTTAAGCTTAAAGCAATTTGTACGTTTGTAAGTAATATTTTTTCTTAGGCTGCTCTGGCTAGACTCACATGATGCAGATAAGATCAGAAGTGCTTTGTTTTTTAAGTTGTACTCAGAGACAAATTTAGCTGTTCCATCCTTTTATATGGAAGTCCCTCATAGTACTGGTGTTTGCAAAGAAAACAATCATTTTTACTGCAGGGGGAGACTTTGTGATCTCCTTCAAACTGCTGCCAGCAGACTTCAAAAAAAAACAAAAAAACATGCGAGAGTTGATTTACACAATTGGATAGTCCCAACCTATTGACAAGTCCACACATTTGTATAGCAGTGCTGCAGCCTTGTTTTCTTAGTCTAAGTTGGGAAGGGTTATCATGGGTACTAACAATGTTATCATCAATCCAACAAATTCACTTTCTATATGTAACACACTGTAACAGGGACAATTATACAACATCCTGCAGTTTGGCTGGCCATTTTCCTGTTGGTCTGACACTATTACAGAAGTATAGAAATCAGAGCTAACTCAGTGCCTATGCATCAGATCAACATTAATGGCCCTGCTGTCCTACATTTTTGCAGTGTAGATGGATAAAGGTGTTAGCCCTGCCAGGTGTGAAGGAAGCACATTGTTCCAGATAATGTGTTTTTGAGCATAATAGGATTAGTGGCTGATGGGTTTTGGATACTACATAATTATACTTGCTATAGAACAGACAGTAGTAAGGCTGCTGGCATTTAAGAGTATAATTGGGTGCTAATGCTATCAATGCTTGTATGTATTGTCACTTGAGGGGCCTTTGTGGCTGGTTGACTCCTGATATTATAGATGTCCATCACAATAGCTTTTTCTTGTGGTTCTGTCTAATTATTGGCATAGCATTTCATAGCAGTACCAATAAGAAGGTTACTCTCCCATGTCATATAAGATATGCATGTTTATCGATTCTTTTAAACTCCCATTGGACCTAGTCACCACAACCCTCAAGTACTAATTCCCCTTTGGCCTCTGGGTTCGAGTGTTTGTACCCAATGATTCACACTAGTAGAAAAATTTGGTGCACTTATATAAAGTGTGACATTGCTGAGCTACTACTGTTAGTACTGTATGATTGGGTGAGGTGAAATTTTTGTGGATTTCGTGGTGGTTTTCTACAGATCTCTGACTCTAAAATTCATTATAATTGTAAACTATTGTAGAGGATAGGGAACTTGAAAGTTGATCCCCATTTTCTGAGCCCATAACTTGTGGTTATACTGTGGTTTTTAGATTCATTATGGAATAGAGTAGCACCTCTCAATGTGGACACCTGAACTCCCAAGACCTCTATAACCTCTGTAAATAAGGGCACCTTGAGTAAGTATGAGTCAGTCATAATGCCCCTGATATGAATGTGTACTGTCTTGACAAATCACTAAGTTATTGCCTGCCAAATGGTTGGAACTTGACTGCTGACCAACTGCTGACCGACTACTCTGAAACATAGAGAGGCCATTGTTGATTAATTAAGGGGTAACTCCCTTACAATAGCTGCCAAGTTCCTGAAAGTATTGGTCCAGTCGGCCATACTATCAAGAGGGAATGGATGACAGCTACAAGGAACCTCTAGGTGGACATTTTTGGGGCTAGAAAAGTGTCCTGATAAGAGTACATATAAGTGTCCTGATTATAGAGGTGTCGTTATTATAGATAACTGATTATAGAGGTGTCCTGTCCTGATTATAGAGGTGTTTTTTTTACAACTAAGTTCCTGATTATAGATTATAGAGGTAAAGAGGTATTCTGATTATACAGGTGTCCTTGACTATAGAGGTGAAGAGGTATCCAGGTGTCCTTGATTATAGAGGTGAAGAGGTATCCTGATTATACAGGTGTCCTTAGGGCTATTACAGAGGTGTCCCGAGTTTTGATCCAGACAATAACTTAGTGTTTGGTCGAGACAGTACACATTCCAAGTTAATTAACCTAATTATCAGGGGCTGTCACATTATTACGACTGACTCTTACTTACATCAGGCCAGTTTTGATCTAGCATTTGATCAACATGTGGTTCAATATTGTTACTTTACTGTTGTATAGGAAGGCAAGGAATTTCTGGACAGCAAAGGGATGACAGTGACTGATGACGATGTCAAGACAAGAGGCCAGAAAGAGGCGCTAGACAAGATCACATCAGCATCAGACAGTCAGGAGAAGGAGAAGAAAGACGGGAAAGAGAAAGACGATGACACAAAACAGGAGAACTCTGAACCTGCGAAACCTAAAATTCCACGTGATGGAACCATGGTAGTCACTGCCAAGGTATTCTTGACTTCCTGTACCATTTTAAGTGCTCTGTAATAAAAAATGAATTAATTTTTAAAGTAATTAGTTGGCTTTCCATACATGTCAAGTGTGATTACCATAGCAACAACAAATGTGTTGAAATCATGGTTTGACCATGCATTTCCTGTTGCCATGTAGCCATTTTGTACACAGCTGAGCTTGCTTGCTTGCTTGCTTGCTCTAGCAGCTGAGCTTCAAGACTGATTCTGCAAGAATCAAGGCCCTCTCTAGCTCTAATGATCTTATGGGTTATAGCTACCACACATAATGATTAAGAACAGCTGCTAGTGTTGATCTGATGATCCAGGAAATACGTTCAGTATAAGCATTAGGTAATCCTTTGTATATGATAATCCGTGGTGTATATGGCAGAATTATTTTATAACTGCCCATCTTTGGCATGCTAAACTTTTGACTGGGATAACCCCCCCCCCCCCCCCCCCCCCCCCATCCCAGAAATAAGGAGAGATCCAATCGGATAAAATTCAAGTGCCACTGAAAATGCTGAATTGGTCAGCCATTTCCTTGAAAATTTGCTATGATGCTTACCAATTTGCTTCCAATCAAAGAACACTTTATCAGACCAATCATAAAAATGTCAGCCTTCAATCCTCTAATATAGTCACCACTATAGACATTGTCCTGTCAGCTCAGTCTATGGTTGTACATTAGCAGTTTAATCGGAAAATATGTCAGATGACAGGCTGTTATTTTGAGCCTGGCCTGTAGAGGTGATGATTTTATAGCACAGTGTAATGGGTATTTTATTTATCTATAATCAGGAGGGGCAGGAGTTGCTAGATGGGGCAGAATTGGAAAGGACAAGGGGTCAGACCGCCACTGCTGCATCTCAGAAGTCTCCCATTTCCAAAGTCAAGAGAACCACAACCATGGCCCAAACTACTCAGGTATGCAGCAGAGGAGAGGGAGTCCCCCCCCCCCCCCCCCCCCCCCCCCCACTTTTACAATAATTACTTCCCCCTTAATTAGTTAATGTGTGTGTACCTTTCAGTATAGTACTTAGCGTAAACTGTATGATACACAAGGACACACAAGTATGGAGGACGCTTTTTATAACATAGAGCAGTAGCCAAAATATCCCAGTATACTGTACTGTAGATTTCAGGATGTAGTAAGTAGGTCGGTAGTGACTTACAAGATCCACTTCAGGGTTTAATTCAGAATTTTGCCAAAATTTGAGGAGGGGCAACTACAAACTTGTACATGTATGTGATAATCTCATTAGGAAAGCTAGCCCACCCCCCCCCCCCCCCCCCCCATCCTTTCATGAGTGAACAAACCTACCTGCAATATGGACAGTATTAGGCTAGGAAGGAGGTGATCTGTACTAGATAGGTAGGCAAGCTGTAACATGGTCCAAACATGTACTTTTGATGGTACAGATTCCTTTTTTCATGTACAGTGGGCTGGTTTAATGAAATTTTTTAGATGTCAATGTACTTTATTACATTGTAGGATGGTTCCCTGATTCTTGGTCAGGGGGAACGGGGGAGGACTCGCTCTCAGACCAGAAAAATGTCTGAAGGGGGAGAGGAAGAGAAGAAAACTCCTGTCAAGAGAGCTGGCACTATGGAACAGACCGTTAAGGTGGTTCACTGTTTATAGTATTGTAGCATGTGATGACCCTTTACCTGGTAAATATGATTACCCCATACCCATGGTGGCTGGCTATAATAATAAGTGACCAGCATGATGCTGTTATCACACACCTCACAACAGAGTCTCTCTCTCTCTCTCTCTCTCTCTCTCTCTCTCTCTCTCTCTCTCTCTCTCTCTCTCTCTCTCTCTCTCTCTCTCTCTCTCTCTCTCTCTCTCTCTCTCTCTCTCTCTCTCTCTCTCTGCAGTAACTATGTGGTTACGTGAAGAGGATCTGCAGTAACTATGTGGTTATGTGGAGAGAGAGAGAGAGAGAGAGAGAGAGAGAGAGAGAGAGAGAGAGAGAGAGATGATGATGATGATGCTTGATGCCTGTTAACTTTGTTTTATGTAATCTCACACATTAGGGGGTAAACCTTGTCATGTATATACAATAGCAAGTCACAGATGTGCTTCATTTAACCTCCTGATCAATATCATGTATGATCTGATAAACCTTTTGCAGTGTGACAATTATTTGCATGATATTAAAGTAAAATTATAGTTATTTGAAGGCTGGTTAGTTGACGAAACATGCCTCCAAATAAATTCTGGGAAAGTTCTGGTTCAGTGTTAACTACAAGTAGATGTTTCATAGTGCAAAGACTATTAGGTGTTTCAAATGCCACATATTTCATGCACCTCTTAACCTTGCAAACTAAGTATGGTTGAGCACTTGTATGTAGTAGCACTGTGGTAAACTGGTATCAGATTAAAGGTAGCACACCCTATTCTGTAGCAATGGTAATCATTGGGGTGAGTCTGAGCAAGCCCCCACACTAGCGAGTTGGCTGTATGTTTTGTACATTCTAACATTAAATGATTTTTCTCTGCGACAATATCTGGTAACATTACATCACATTATATTTGCGCATGCGCAAACTTTTACAACATAATTCAAAATACTTCAGACTGTACTGATCACAGATAACATCCTACACAGTAAAAAAACAAAAAAAAAACATTAATAAACACATGCATAAAATTAAACTACTAGAGCACATGGTTTTCTTCTCATGGAACCTTTGGTTCATATATCAAATTGAAGCAATCCACATCAATCTAGATCATCAGGCTCACCCCAGAATGCACTGTATTAGTGGGACAACAAAAAAAGGTGATTTGTTCCAGCTCTAGCTGATGGTAGCTAGGTAAGGTTGTTTTATACATGAAAGGGTTATCAATTAGCAACAGAAAGTAGTGCTTGGTAGTGAGCAATTAGCAAGTATGTTGTGAGCTTTAGAAGAGGGATCATCTTCCCGACTTTATGTCTACCATGACATTTGAATTGGACTACGTCATGAAAATGCAGTTATCCATAGAAATGTGCTACTCTGCAATAGTATTCAATACTCAGTGCTTGAAATAAGTGTAGATGTTGTAAGAGGAGGGGGGAAGGCAAGTTGATGGAAAATGCTGCACTGCATGCGTAAGGCTATCACTGAATGGTTTGATTTAAATTCATCATGAAAGTTTTCACTCTGTGCTAGTGAATTATTCTGAGACTCTGGACCCAGTATACAACATTACACAAAATTATGTGTAGTGCATAATATTTTTGGCACTAAAAGAGACTCATTTTTCACTATTATATTACGTATGTATCCTTTATAATATTGTAGTTGCTTCACTGGATATTGTCTAAAACTTCTGTCCTGTGTTCTATTATGGTTAGGCCAGAGCAATCTTAATCATAGCTGTGAAATGCTTGAGAACTAAGCATACCTTTTCTTATTTCTCATGGATCCAAGTCTTAGTTGTAACAAGCTGACTACCTGGAAGCGAATCATAAAGAATAACCACTCCATCTAAATGGCCACCCTCATAGTGATGTAAACTTGTTGTGTACCTATACAGGCCCGTAGCAAGCAAATTTTTATTGGTCAGGCCAGGAAATGGGTGTGCCCACTTGATATGTTGGGCGTGGTAGTCACCCATTTATTATAAACCAAACCTTTAACCAGAATTCGATGATCTGAATCCCTACTTAACAGATCCTTGAGGTCAAGTGCATCCTTATGCACATGAAGGATCATCAAACAGTTGAGGCGTTCTTGTGTCATAGTATATATAGTACAAAGGTAAGCCTCAGGGCATTAAAAGATGAAGCATTAATGGCTGGCATAACCAAGATAAGCTGTAAAAGACAAGAGGGACAGTAGCAGAAAGTCCTTGATATCAAAAATTCTTCATCTGCTTGTAGCTGAAAGTGAGCTCCAAGAGTTAGAAGTTGAGTTTGCTTTGTCAAATCATCTTTGTACATGTTGCAGACTATTTCAAGCTCTTAGGAGGAAGCCATCACAATTGTGTAGCAAAAAACGAGCCAGCTGCAAAGCGATTATTAATCCAAGTGTGCGTGCACGCGAAACCACACCCACTGCAATAAACCTTGACCTTTAACAGGCTTCAAATTGGTCCGGCCAAAACCTGACGGACCGCTTGCTACGGCCCTGCTATAATATTTCCAACCTCACTTTTGCCCACTTCTTCACACACTTTAGCACCAGTAGCCTTTGCATTGGGAGTTACAAAGTTATGGCTTCATGCACAAATTGTGAGGTATGCATGCACATCTCATGTTTGTTTGGGAGATAGTCAAATTCTGTTCATTCTAGAGCCACTTGAAGGGCTGCAGTTTGAGACTAATCACTCTGGCTTGGAATGCTCTAGCAGGATTATAATCTTCTTTGATTTTCCAGTGCTCAGATCATCAAGTGTTGTTTTAAAAACCAAGTAACATTTTGGTGAAATCGCCTATTTCAGTATTTAGAAAATTCCACAGGATTGCTGTTCCATTCTTTGGCTAGAAAGTACATAAGATTATTTATTTCCTTTGAAAGTCCGGTGTTATTCACTAGAGAATTCTTCAAGAGCATGAATATTTGCATGCTTTAAGACAACCATCAGATCACCATAGGATAAGGCTGCTTGCCGAAGCAAGTGAATACATGTGTGTGTCTTATGTTCTATTATATCCCATGGAGGTATTTATGTTCAATATTCAATCTGTAGTGGTATTCACAGTTTGGTTGTCAGTACATAAAGCTCCATGGAGCTCTAAGGAATTTCTATGAGCACTTTTATCAGATTAATTAATTTTTATTACTGGGTATGGCATTCAGGATTACTTACAATGCAGAGTTAGATGGGAGTATAGCTGTAGCACTCAACAGAGAATGAATTCATAATTCTGCTCACTGGTCCATTTCAAGGAATGGCAGACTGGATTTCAAGTATGGGCCAAACGTATGCTCAAGTTGGACGTCTAGCTTTATACTCAAGAGTGTATCTTTATTATTCTTTCCCAGCTGTAGTGAATACCTACCAAACCTTGTATCTCTAGCTATCGGACATTTAGCAGCTACTGTATAGGCATCCACATGGCATTTCCTCAAAACACCGAGGATGTGCTAATGCTATGAAAAGATCACTCTTTACTCTGCAAAATAAGAGGTCAGATTTGATTAGAATGTATTCAGACACCCCATGCCTTCAGACTTTCTCTTGGAAAAATTGGTCTGTGACTGCACAGTGGGGATTCCACCATAGCTATGCACCATTAGTTCCGTCCTGATTGCTGAAAGCATGATGGGATGGACAATGTTCTGATGGGATGGGATGGCGTACATTAACAATGTTCTGTGTGTCATTGGGACACATCTTCTGTTTAATTGAGCTCCAGGCTTGGACTGTAAACTTGATTCCTGAATATATATGCAGTTTGTTACTGGCATCCTTATACTCCTACACTTAAAGGCAACATCCCATAGTGTAATTCATTGCAGTCTAATGATGGGATGGTTTTACATTATGCCCATACTGTCTCATATATCATTTCTCTAAGAGTATCAGTATTTGAACCGGCACTACCTTTCCGACTACAACAAGATTATTACTCAGTACCTTTCCCACTAACCTAGTTGGAAAGGTAGTACTGGTTCAAGTGGCAACTGGAAGTTTGAATATGGTGATTTATTATTGGGTGTTTGTAATGAAGGTGTTTTCCCTGCTGACTTTGTGAATTTCAAAACAATTACGCTGTCTATTTGTATCTGACCACAAAATTACAAAATTTTGATCACAGTGCAATGCTGTAGTGTGGGAGGGAGGCAGGCAGCGTTGGTACTGCTGCCAAGGCTAGCTATGAATGCTGTGCCTAGATTGATATGGTTGAGATAAGGATGACTTTGATATTGATTGCTGTGGTAGAGAATTTGTGTTGATGATTGGTTATGGGGGTGATTTCCACCATCCGTGTACCTTCCATGTGCCCTGATAAACATGCAGTAGCATTCAGGGAAGCCAGAGGGGGGAGGGAGAGAGAGAGAGAGACTTACTATTCTGTATTTTACATGGGAGAGAGAGAGAGAGAGAGAGAGAGAGAGAGAGAGAGAGAGAGAGAGAGAGAGAGAGAGAGAGAGCCTTACTTCCTCCATTATTCTGTATTTTTACATGGAAAATGACTATCCTCAGGCTGGTGAGGAGTTTTTGGCTAGTGAGGCCAAAAGAGCCAAGGTGGATAACAACACTGAAAAGATCCCTGAAGTAGATGAAACTTCTTCTGCTGCTGCTCCTAATGAAGCTGAGGCCTAAAAACAAGCTTGTGACTGTGTTTTTTCATTACTCTACCATACAGGAACCTATTATTCTAATCATAATATCTGGCTGATACTTTTATGCATATCATAGTACATGTATGGCATATGCAGACTTTTCATATCTTTCATGCTTTCTCTACTATACATCTGCACATTTTAAAAGAAGTATTTTTCTTTTTGTATTCTATATTCTATTGTGCGCATGTGCAATGATAAAGAAGACACGTGATTAGCGAAGAAAAAATTGTGAACCCGGCCACACCTTGCCCGATAAAATTTTTATCGGGCTGTCTGATTTGAAGTCCGCCCAATAAGGCCAGACGTCATCGCTTGAAGTGTTGGAGATTTTGTTGGAAGAGTGTTTGTCTCCTTTTCAAGGGCTGAAGTCTCCATTTTGAGGGTAAAAAGGAACCTGTTGATAGTTCAAGAGAACTCCAAGCGTTCAACCGCATTATTTGCTTCAAAGAACTTCGCTTTTTCTCTGGAATCAAGAAGTAGTTGTTGCCTCATCCCGCAAAGAGTTCTTGCTAGAGTAATTGGCGCTAGTCATGTCTGAGCTTGAGCAGCTGAGAGCAGAGGCCGAAAACCTCAGAAAAAAGATCAGGGTAAGTTAGGGGGCAGCAAATATCAATCTAGTTGCTGAATGGTGAGGGTGGGTTAGAGTGGAAAAGTATTTAGTGGTGGTAAGTGGTGGTGAAAAGTGTGTTTAATGACTTGGCAGGCAACATTACACTAACTAATTTTGGTATCTGAAAGGGTGTGTACCAGAAGCAGTAAGATTTATGACTAAAGAGGTCATGTAGCAAATGGAATGGTCATTCACTAGTGTTAGTTGTGTGACAGTGATGTATTTTCTTTCGTCAAAAGAAGTGTTTTCTCAATGCAGTTAGCTAAGCTTAAGGAGTTTCTTGTATCTGCCAGAGTGTATGAAATGTTATTTCTGTATCAGTTGGCCTTGTTGGTTGTGTAGATCTGTATAACTAGTTATGTATAAACAATTCCGCTCACCGAAGTGCGAAGTTATCCTCTTTCATGGTGTTAAAAACTTTTCCTCTTCCATGTACATGTAGCAATGTATTATTGCGTGCCTTCAATCAGCAGCTTTCTACTGAGCCTAGCAATGCCCCAGGCTTTTGATTTTTAAGTTCCTCTTGTTGTCATGTCTATATTTAGTAGCCTCAAGTTGACAAATTTAGAACAGGGAGTTTACTTCTTCTGCAGTAGTTCACAATTCACAATTTGTAGTCTTAGAAAAAGAGGATGGTAAGACTGAAACTAATAACTACCTTTTTTCAGGTGTAAGTTTAAAAAATGAACTAAGTTTTGGAATTAACTTTTCCTGGTTTACAGGCACATCTATGTTATTAGGTAGATTCCTTGTGTTGCTAGGAACTTTTACTGCACAATGCATGAATGGCATGTATGGTTGATTTGGGTGTGCTTATTTACAAATCCACTCTGTATAGAGCTAGTTAAGTCATACATGTGTGTGGTGTGTGTGCCTGACAGCTAATTAAGTCATACATGTATGTTAATATTATAGTAATCTGTGTAGTCTAGGATGCCAAGACACTTCCTAAATAATGCACACTGTTTTTTCTTCAGGATGCCCGGATAGCTGTGGCTGATACCACCTTGTCTGAAGTGGCTGCTGATATTCCTGCCGTGAGTAGAGTCAGCCTCAGAACAAGGAAGACACTTAGAGGTCATCTGGCTAAAATCTATGCCATGCACTGGGCTACAGACTCTAGGTAAGAACCGCTGAGTCGTGAGAGTACAGTGAAAAGAGGTTGTGGGAGGCTCTATATGTTTCCACTGGGGGTGACTCCAATGATTGGTAGTGTTACCAAAATGGACATAATTATGTTATGTAGCAAGTTGTATGTGACTTAACTTGTCATTGTTCTGATAGTGGATGGACAGTTACTCAATCATTCCAAACATGCAACGCTGACGAGTGATGGTAGGCACTTCACCAAAAACTTTATTGTTGAAGTACAAATTTAATTTGAGCTTTTCATATGGCCTAGTGCAGGCAGTACATATTAGAATTCCCAAGTTTTGCTTGTTTATGAAGTATATCATTCTTCAAAATTAGTTTATGCTTAGGGAAAAGTAAGTGATTGTGTGCTAATCAAGACAGTTTAAAAACCTGAGATTTAATCTTCGTTTTTGCTTAGATGAACTGTGTGTGTGTGCAAAACTACATGACCTTAACCTCTCTGACACTACAACCACTGTTTGCCTGCTCTGATAGTGATTACTGAATTCTTTAGCTGTACAAGTCACATTTTCCGCCTCTCACCTGAGCATAAAGCTGTAGGTTCAGCTCAATGTTGACTCCTACTTACCTAATTGCCCATTAAACTATCCAGCCTGCATGCATACGTCATCCAACGACCTTTTTTGAGGAAAATAATTTTTAGAGAGATTTTATTACTCTATGGGCACTTAGAGTTAAATTTTTGTGCTAATGTTTTAAGGGGTAGGATTTCTTAGATTGAATGCCATGAAAGGTAACTCTTTATCACCATAAAATCCATTAGGGTTTCCTTTTTGCCATGGAGGGCTCCAATTGTGATAGTACTCGTGAAACACTGCTTGTACAGTATTTAATGCCATGGTTAAACGGAGTTAATTGGCCAGAGAGATGTAGTCTATAGTATCTATGCATGAATAATAATACCCCACATAGACGACATTACCAAGGGGATTGAAATAGCCCATTCCCCTCTAGGGATCCAATTAAGTTTTACAAGTACCCAAATTGTGAACAACTGAAGATTCACTTTAAGTTTTAAGTGTCGGGGTTAAATGATTCTTTATCACTCATCCACCACGTTATCCCATAAAAGATCCACTAAAGATTGAAATGGCCCGTTTCACCTCTAGTCACATAAGAAGTTTTAGAAATACCTGAGGTAAACATGGCACAGCAGTCCTTTCTCCTGTTATCCCATAAAGGATTGCACATGCCGGCCTTGTTTTGTTGGATGGAAAATTAGTGTAGGAGTACCTGTTGTAGAGGTGATGGGCCATAAGTGATCCTTAAGCAAGTATGCATGTGTTGCTCATGATGTTTTGGGACTGCTGCAGACATGCCTTGCCAATTCAATTACTCCCTGAGTGGGTGTGTAATTAGTGTGAACTGATACTTTGAATTATAACTGCATATGTATGATAAAAGCTATAGTGGTATGTGGAATAACCGAGTATATACATCAAAGCATAGTTTTGGGTATGTGGAATACTTTCAGTGTCTCAGTATATAGGAACATTATCTTTACTTACAAACTGCCTCTTTCCTTTGGGTACTAGGATAACAATAATTATACAATATGAAATATTTTCAGTGGCAAAGTATAGGAAGATTATACTTACAAACTGCCTCTTTTCCTTTCTTTGCGTACAGAAATCTCGTCAGTGCCTCTCAAGATGGAAAGTTGATTGTGTGGGATGGCTACACTACCAACAAGGTCAGATTCTTGCATCAGTATGAGCGTGTATAATGAGAATCATGATCCTGTTTGCCTCGAATGGCCTGCACATTATTGGATAGCCACATCCTTTAGGAAGTCATGAATTCTATTTATATTGTTACATGATCAGAAGATTCTGTACTTGTCATGATAATGATCTCACGTGTGCTTGTGTGTGTGAGGCATCATTGGCAAATGTTATTAAGTCTGTGTTGGATTTGATATGAAGTGCAAGCCAAGTTTTTTGACATATTCCTTTCTCTTATGTCTGGTTATTGTTCTCTGCTTTCTTGTGTTATTGAAGCAGTTAACTATGGTGGTAGAAGCATTGGATTATGATATCTCGGGATTAGGCCTAGGGTAGTCTCATTACTATGAGTTAATGGTAATTTTATTTTTTTATCTCTACAGATTCATGCCATTCCCCTGCGTTCCAGCTGGGTGATGACTTGTGCATATGCTCCGTCAGGGAGCTTTGTAGCTTGTGGAGGTTTGGACAACATCTGCTCCATCTACAGCCTCAAGACTCGTGAAGGCAATGTGCGTGTCAGCAAGGAGTTGCAGGGTCACTCTGGGTACCTTTCATCCTGCCGCTTCCTGGACGACTCGCGTGTCCTCACCTCCTCTGGAGATATGACTTGGTAAGTAGGAAAAAAAACCTCATATTATATTGTGAATAGAGTTGAAGCAGCCAGCAACTTTATCTTATCAGCAAATATTTCTTGGGAAATGATTTTGGAACTCTACAGCCTTTCAGAGGGTGGGCTTCAATGTGTATGATTGAAAGGGGTGGGCTTCAATGTGTATGATTGAAATCTGTGAAAAAATAGCATTTAGCCGATGAAATATTATCTGTAGAGAGGTCTACATTATTAGCAGCAGTCTGAAAGAGGCAATAATTCACTTGAGGGGGAGCTAAAGACAAATCAATGTTTATCTTTGAATGTGCTCTGAGCTTTAGCATCGCTTAATCAGCAAAGCATATCTGAATATATCAACCTGTTATCTTAATGTGCTCCAAGTTCTTGTCTGGTTTCGCATGACTTAACCATCAAAGTCGTTGTTATTCGCATGAATGTATCTGTTTAGCTTTGGACATGTTTTGAGTTCGTATCTGCTCTAGTGTGTATCTTATCTTTGGACATGGTCCAAGTTCGTATCTGCTTCAGCGTGTCTGTTATTCTCTAAGATGTGTTCGTTTATCTTTGGACATGCTCTGAGTTCTAGCGTGTCACACTAAATGTATCCGTTTATTTTCTAACGTGCTCCAACTTCCCTTAGCGTGACTTGGTCTTAGATAGCAGAATTCACACTCGAGGTGTTTGTGATCTTTGAAGATGTTGGTTCTTATTTGGCTTGCTCTATCGTGAGCTGTGTGGGGAATATGGGATGTTATGGTATTGAAGTGAAAGATTATTTCCCAACTTCTTTGTTTACTTTCTATCTGCCTCTAGTGCTCACAATCGTAAAAGAGCAGTACGTAGCTCTCTATAAGCGATGACCTGGGGGGGCTCCATAGACCTAAGACTGAAGATAACTTCACATAATATCATTCTTAAATTTGAGAACCAAATCGATCAGCCAATCAAAAATTCAGATAGTGGCCAGTTTTCAGCTATGTTCTAGATATGAAATGGGTAAGGGCAAGAAGAAAAGTGCAAAGCTCCCAGCAAGGTGTGTATTATTTAGATTAGAAATGTCTTAGACCACGTACCTGCTATGATCTATGGATCCAACATTGCAACTCAAGAGCTATGAAGAACAGAAGAAAGTCTGATACCATAGTACAATGCCTGCCTATGTAAGTGTTAGGTTTTGTACTGTATTAAAGTAAAACTTCTTACCAGGCCCACATTCTGCCAAGGATGATGTGCCCACCTCGCTTAATCGCATTCATTCAGCTCCATCATTTTCATTTGATGTGTATGTTTTTCCTTACAATCATGATAAGATGGGAGCATATGACAACTGAAAATATATAGAATTATTTATTCAGGGTCCAAATGAAATTGCTAATAATGTGTCAGTTCACTACTACATAGTGTGTAATAGCCATAGCATACTTTAATATATCATTGTAATCATTTATTGCAGTGCTCTCTGGGACATTGAGACCGGCCAACAGACTTTGACCTTCACTGGACATACAGGTGATGTCATGAGCCTCTCACTGGGTCCAGACCACAACTCCTTTGTCTCTGGTGCTTGCGATTCAACTGCCAAGGTATTGTATTTAATTCTATTTAAAGCACACTGCTATCAAGTACTTATCTGTGCGTGTGCTTGTAGTTATGGGACATTCGCAGTGCTACTTGCCGACAGACATTCACTGGCCATGAGAGTGATATCAATGCTGTTTGTGTAAGTTGTAGTCTCGTAATTTTATTAGTGGAAATATAATTATGATCCAGGTATACCATATATGGCTATGTATTGCCAACTTTTAATTTTGAATTCGTAATCATGTTTCTGCAGTTCTTCCCCAATGGTCAAGCTTTTGCTACAGGGTCTGATGATGCTACTTGCAGGCTCTTTGATATCAGAGCAGATCAGGTAATGAAAAACAACTTTTCTATTTTAAGAATGAACATGGTTTAGATGCTAGATGAAGTATCTTTCTGTCCTTTGGCTGCTCCTAATATGCTGTTCTTGATAGTCACACATAGTCGAGTCATATGCAGAATTTCAACAATGCACCAAAGTTGGCCAATCCGTTCCCAAGCTCTTCTTTCTAGCTTATATTGCTCACTTATGCCACTTGAAGACACTAAATCTATGCTTTTACTTTCACATCTTTTATTATGATATTAGGAATTGATGATGTATTCACATGACATGATCATGTGTGGAATCACGTCTGTGGCCTTCTCCAAGAGTGGACGCCTGCTGCTAGGAGGCTACGATGACTTCAACTGCAATGTGTGGGACACTCTGAAGGGAGATAGAGTAGGGGTACTCACTGGGCACGACAACAGGGTCAGCTGTCTAGGGGTCACAGAGGATGGCATTGCCATAGCAACAGGCTCCTGGGATTCATTCCTCAAAATCTGGAATTAGTGAACCATCAACTCTTTGCTTTTTTTTCCTCTTCGTTTTTTTTTCTTTTCCCCTTTTATTTGTGGGAAAAGTTATACAGTATTATTTTGCAGACCCTTTTTCGGTATAATACATTAGCTTGATTACTGTTGAAACACTGCTTATTTTGTTTTGTCTCTAAGTTAAATTATTTTAATCTATTTTATTTTCGTGACAGTACATTTAAATTTACTCATACAATGTGCAACAGTTTGTGTCCATAGAATACACATTTCAAACTACATGGAACCTTTGATGCTGGAAGTGCATACACATTCTGTTATGCTATGGTGTTTGCATTTGGTAATTGTATTTTGTGCATTATAGAATGTCAAATTTTGTGTTTACGCATGCGCAAAACTGAAGTTGGGTGTGCTTTATTTAGAGAAAATGTCCACTGGAGGAGTGAAGTTAGATGCTCTTCCTTATTACGATCAGGGTTACGAACAACCCGGCGTCAGGGAATCCGTGAGTGTGATAGGATCTGCGAAAGGTATGGTTTATAACTGCTTCTATTTCAGGCCATAAAACTGGTGGACGAGGAAACAAGACGGTACAGACCCACTAAGAACTATCTTGAGTTTTTGCAACCTCCCAAGACTACATTTGAGGTATAATTATGCAATACTGAACAAAAGTATATTTTGGGCACAAGTATATTCCAGTTCAGAGCAGCCACGGGCCATATGTGGCTATTACCTGATAGCTAGTAGAGATAAGAAAACTTGCCATCTTTTAAAGAGCATTCCCACGGATCTACATAATTTCCAAGCACCCTAATTTCTATACCAGTGATGTACTTATAATGACTTGCATAATCTTTGGATTTGATATCTAGACTCCAATTTTGAAGAATGAATTTGAAAGACTGTCTAGTAGACAGCCCATGGAGTTGCTAAGTATGAAAAGGTAACTATTGAGAAGCCGAACAGACACACCAGCTGTTCCTATATTGAAATAAGGAATGTATTTAGGAGTCACTCTGTGCGTTGTTGTGGCTTGTCCTTTCTGTTCCACTGCTGTCTGTCCTTTTTAAATGTGTAGGTATGAGCTCCCACAGCCTGGCTCTGCTCAAAAGAATGACATTGTGGCATGGCAGGAGAGTGTGGACAACTCCATGGCTCAGTTAGAGCATCAGGCTGCCAGGTATGTACATACATACAATACAATGAGAGATGAGGTCCAGTGCAGTACACATGCCCTCACAGTGAGATGTGCAGAGGCATGCAGCAGTATTGGACGTCACACTGGCCTATCACAGTGAGAGATGCAGTAGTACTCATACAGGGTACTGTCACACTGGCCCATACAGGGAGTGGGTGTAGTGGCCTGTACAGTAAGAGATGCTGTACTGTCACACAGAGAGGTGGTAGTAGCTAGTGTCACACTGGTGGGTGTGGTATCTTGTCACAGTGAGAGGTGCAGTACTGTCATACAGACATACAGGGTATAGTGGCTTTGTACAGTGAGAGGTGTGCAGCAGTATTATACCACACGGGTCCATTCATGTCACACATGGAGGTCCTTTCTTACAACATCACACAGGCCTATTCACACATACAGTACTCAATTGTCAGCCAGGACCATTTACTGAATGTACCACACAGCTGCCTGGAGAGCAGTTAGTGGACTACCGTGCCTATGGGCCTGACTGTAATCCCAGGAATGGGATGAGTCAGTACTGAAATGCAATCCAAAGTAGAAGTCCCCCTTTTTAATAGAACGTTTCATATTGGTTGGACTATCAGATTCGAGTCCTAAGTATGTATGCTAGTACTGGTTTACTAATACTTGTCTTTTTGACCGTAGGATCTTGAACCTTGAACTGCTCACCAACTATAGTAGCAACGAGTGGAAACTCCACAATATGTAGGCAGAATGATTCTTGTACAAATTAAATTTTTTCATCATTTCCTTCATACAGGGTGCTCGAGAAAACGGTGGATTCTGAGCAGAAACAGCTCAAATCAATAAGGTGTGTGGAGGAAAAATATAATAATTTGTAAAGTTTGGTAAGACATCAGAATTTATGCCTTCCCCATCATTTTCTTTAGCTCTGTGTTCTTGTGCATTTTTATGTGAGTATATTTACTTTCCAAACAGAAACCAAATACAAGAGATCAATTGGTTGAGGAAGACTGAACAGGTACATAAAGTATGCTTGCCCCTCCCCTGTATCTCATTATTTTTCTTTGTCCATGAAATGTGCTCCATCCTCATAATAGTTATTGTAATTCTGATCCCCCCTCAGAAGAAACTTTCTAAATGCATCCCTGGTTAGCAACTACCCTTAACCTCTCCTTCTTTGCTGTCTCTTTCCCATCTCTTTCTCTAGACCAATGCCGGAGCACAGCTGAGTTCCATGTCTAACCAGTAAGTCTTGTTAGATGGCATCGTAGTAAGAATGATCATGTTCATCATAAATTTTAGCTGGGATCACTTGACACATAAAAACTTTGAGCTGGAGAAATTGTGCATGGATTTGAAGTCAGAAATAGCAGTTCTTAAGCAGCAAGCAGAGCTGAGGTACAGGACAAATGCTATTATGATTCATTGTGTAATTATCGGACTCTTTATTCAGAGGGCTAAAAGTGGAGGACGAATCATGACATTGAACACATTGTGTACCTAGATATCCCTCTAGAAATACTACAATGTGCACCATTATAATACACATTTTTCATAGTATTGTCACATGAAGTGTTATGTTTTGTGGTTTGTATTTTGTTAAGTTGCTTCGATATTCGGGCGCGGGCTTCGGGGGTTCAAAGTTGAGGTGAAGTTTCATTCTCGCTATATTATTGGAGACTGATGGAGCCAGCGGCTAAAAAACTGTGCACCTCTTCTGCTAAAGTCGTCAAAAGGATAGCAGTTGAAGGGAACATTGGTAGGTGATGGTCTCGTAAACCAACGGTACCTCGTGATAATTTAGGTAAAGGTCGTCACAAACTAGTCATCACACACATATATGTACATGTACAAAAATTCAAGCTAGTATGTACTTACTGTAGCTGCAGGAAAGTCTACCTTCTTAAGGCTTCTCGAAGAAACCAACCCAGAGTTCCGTGTCGTTTCAGAACCCCTTACCAAATGGCTCAACATTACTGACAACGATGACGTAAGTGGCTCATACTTAATGCTGCATGCTATGGTTGTTTGTTTGTTTATTTGTTTTGTTGTTATTTTTTTGATAAATTATTACCATTATTCTCATTCCTTCCTTCCTATTTCATTCATTAATTTCTTTCTTTTTCTTTTCTTCTCTTTTTAGGAGATATCCACTTCACAAAAGTATGGTGGTAACTTATTGGATATGTTTTATAAAGATCAAAAACGTTGGGCATACTCTTTCCAGGTATGTTGTGATAATTATATATTATTAATTATGGACAGTGGAAACCCATGGTACGCTCAGGGATCAATAAACAGTATTTCAGGACACCTCTATAACAATGCAGTGGTATATAAAGTGAACTTCTGATAAAGGACAGAAGTCTGGGTCCCAAGTGTGTCCATTATTTTAGACTCCACTGTAGCATTGCAGGGTTATCATCTTATGTGTCATTAACTTTGCTACTGAACTTGTTTCAGACATATGCCTGCATCAGTCGATTGAGAGCTCAGATGAAATCACTTCCCCTTCAGTCCGAAGCAACTGATCCAGTGTTCTTCTATGAGAGATCTGTGTATAGTGATAGGTGAGTATATGCTGTCCCAATGAAGTAACACTCTGCCATTATTCCTATACTAACCTCAAGACAAGTTTATACATTAAATATACAAACCTCCAAATGACATGGAAATGTAAATTCAGAAACATTTATCATAGTTGGTCCTACACTAGATAGTCCATCAGGCCTATCTTGTTTGATTTGTGCTAACCAGCTACTAGGGTATGTTCATGTTACATATTCAATTGGGGAGCAAAGCAATGTACTCCTGTTTCAAAGTCCATGTTTCTTCCTAAATGCCTAACAATTCTATGTATGCATGGAAACTTTAATATGAGGGACACTTTGGGGCCAATAGTCTGTCAATCTCGTACTACAAGCAAGTGCTTAAAAGCCTATTTGCATTTATGTCTATAACTTTTGACTAGCTTTAAATAGCAAATGATATTTTGAAATTTCAAATATCACTAGTTCTGTTGAAGGCTATACGTACGTACGTACATTAATTTTTATGAATTAAATATTATAGATACATCTTTGCTTACAACTGTCATCAAAATGGCATGATGACGGATACAGAGTGGCACATGTACTGTGACTGGCACTCCTTCCTCACGGAGACCCTCCCTGCTAGCTTTGATGGCTTCATCTATTTACGCACTGACCCCAAGGTAGGCATGCACTGACAAGTTTTGGGAAGGGAATAGGATCAGGGGTCTTCCCTTGAAAGTTTCGAACAGTTGACAAACATCTGCTTTTCCCCCCCATTGACCACCCCCATTGCCTGTGATATTTTGGTGTTATAACCAGGCATAAAAAAAAAGAAGCCAGGTTCGAGTGTAATAGTGTGGTTGTAGGTTATTGTGTCATTGCAGATGGAGCCCTGAACTGTTAGCCTCGTCCCCCAGGCTCTAAAATTTTGCGGAGGTGGACAAAAGAGCCTGGTACCCACTGTGATATCACACACCGTACTTATTTATTAAAGTGGGTGCCAGGCTCTATTTTCCACCTCCGCATAATTTTAGAGCCTGCCTGGGTAAGAGACTACCTGAACTGTGTGTTTTACCAGCAGGTGTGTTTTGGCCGACTGCAAAAAAGGAATAGGCCTGAGGAGAGCTCCATTCCACAGGAATACATGGACAGTCTTCACCAGAGACATGAAGATTGGCTTATTAATAAGACTGTCAAGTTAGTGTTTGTTAATTTGTTGACTTGGAATGTTAGAGAGAGGGAGGGAGGGAGGCTTGCATTGTTAAAGTTAGTTATTATTATGACATTTTCTTACAGGATACCTCCACACTTAGAAAATGTGCCAATACTCACCCTGGACTCGAGCCCTGAATTTGAAACTGATGAGAATAGAAGAAAAGAGTTAATGAAGCAGGTAAGATGAGTTGCTCTCCAGGTGTGTGTGTTTATGTACAATCATGTAGGTTTCTGATTTTGTAACAAAGATCGTGGCAGTTGAAAGCTGATACACAATACTAATTGTAACAGAATTTTAATAATAATTATTCAACCAGTTCTAATTATTTTCTTAGCTAACTGATTAATGGTTCTGATAGTAATAACATCAAATTTCAGATGAAGCACTGAGTTCTTCTAAGGTGTGTTGCATTTCTCTATAATGATCCATAGCTGGATTTGTTTTAGTGTAGTTTGCTTCATGTATGTAGTTAGAACCTTTCCTATGGCTTGCGTATTTCTTCTTGTGGGCTGGTGGTGGTGGTGGTGGTGCTACATTATCATAAATGGGTTCTTCATATTCATAATAATCATCTTCGTAAGGTTTGCTGACTGGGCTCTGGTCGAATGTCTGTCGGTAGTCATCATCGTAGTCATCATTGTAAGTTTTACTAAGAGGCTTCGCTTCATGTTTGGTCATAGCTTTGATAGTTTTTGTGTATTGAAGTCTGTCCAAAGTTGGCATGAAGGCCATCATTAAGTACTACAAAACAATCATTAATAATTGTGATCTACATTATACTTTGGATCTCAAATAGTGGCTTATGAAGGCAATGCTAGATATCAGGAGATACAGTACAGAAAAGTGGAGCTCAAGTGGTGAATTATATATAAACTTACCAAATTTGCTATTGCTAGTGAGATGCCCACTATGCCTACGATGCAAATATTGATGGTGATCACATTCTCATCAATGTTCTGCACTACGTGAAAAAGGGCTGACGACATATTTATGGTAGCTCCAAGTATCATAGCCAGGGTGGTTCCTGCAAGGTGAGCCTATTAATATAGGTTAAGGACATAAGCTAAAGAACTTAAAAGAAGTACTTCGCGTGCTGCATCTTTTCAGCAGGAGATCATGGGGAAGGATACAATTACTCCAAGTTTCCAGTTGCCATTGAGGATGTAGATAGCCAATAGTGGATATATCACAGGAGCTGAAAAGGCATATAACCAATAAGGTGCTGTTACCAATCCATATGAGTAAAGATGATCATTTCTGTAAGTGGAAAATATACAGCTAGGTAGGTAGTTGAACGGCTTTATGTATGCAACAGACTTACTTTTGTACTGTAGCCTTGACTATTGGATCTATTCTTCCAAAAAATACTAGGAAAAGTATCCATCCAATGACTGCAACTCCCATAGTGATGGGGACGAGCTGGGATTATCATAATAACAGTACACAGTTAATAATGGTCAACTCTGTAGCTAACTATGGTTAACTATATAATAAATTTCTATCTTGTATACCACAATGGAATGTTTTCTGATTTTGACATCCTTCAGTTTATTCACTACTTTCCTTTTCATGATTGAAGTCTCCTTTGAAACTGCGCTGATAATTTGTGCGGTGCCATAGCAATGTGCCTTCGAGGGGAAAAAAAAACAAGCTTACGGTAAAGGATCGTCATCCTCATAACCACACTTACAAGGTATTTCTATTATTATAAAAATCAAGTTAAAGACTCATCACACATTCTTTGCTTGTCCTATGGCCAGCCAATGATTAATTTTTAGCTGAATCACAAAGATAAAAGCTCCTTGCACTGTGAATGGGGTGCTATAGGTGGTGTGGGTGGTATTCCAATGGTGTGATCACTGTCATATAAGTATACATCCTCATCAATATCATCATTAAAAATAGAAAGTGTCCTCTTAGTGAATTTCTGAGTGAATTTCTGATGGTCATTACCAGCTGCGGCAGATGTGTCTGGCTCTTTAATCGTGGCTTTAGTGTGCTTGAGTTTATCTAAAGTTGGCATGAAGGCCATCAAAATTACCTACAAAAAGCAAAAACTTTTGAAGTAGTAATGCTTAACTTTTAAACCAGGGGGAAGGAAAATAACACCATACCCCTTGCTCCCCACACACTCTGTATATGCTAGAAAATCAGGTGTACAGTAGTAGCTAACGTAATGAACTTACCAAATTTACCATCGATATCAGGACCCCCAATAAGCCTATAATGCATATAAAAACTGTCAACATATTCTTGTCGATATTCCTCACAACATGAAAAAGCATTGATGACATATTTATGGTAGCTCCAAGTATTATAGCTAGGGTAGTTCCTGCAGTATGAGCCTATTAATAGTGTATTAATTAAGGATGATTTGATAAAATATGGGGGGCAACAAGCAGTTGGTATCAGGAAGGATACAAGTACTCCAAGTTTCCAGTCACCACTGAAGATGTAAATTGCCAGAAATGGATATAATACAGGAGCTCCAATAGCATAAAACCAAAAAGGTGCTGTTATTTCTTCATATTGGTAAATATGACCATTCCTGTAAAGAAGATTGAATGACTATGCTGCTGTACAGGTTAGGGTGCTGGTTGAATGACAGATTTAATAGGGATGCATGAAGTACAGGAAGGCTGACTTGTGTGTGCATTAAGGGACGGGTTTTGAGAGTAGGGCTAAAGATTTCTCTTTAATTTTGCTTACTTTGCTACTGTATGCTTAACTATTGGATTTATCCTCCAAAAAAATATCACAAAAAGGAGCCATCCAACTGCTGCCACTCCCATAGTGATGGGAAAGATCTGCAATTATCAAGCTAGTTAGTTCTAGAGTTACCATTTAGCTATATTTACTACAATGGTTGGTTTGGGCATCTTTCAGCATGATTCGCGGTGGAGGCCGACATCTAGCTACCATAGCAATGTTGCCGTAGGAACGAATAGAACGGTAAAGGATCGTGAGTAGCATAACCATAGTACGGTGAAGTCTAAAGGTTTGTTTACTCAGTGTACAGCAGCTGCCTATTTGCTCTGCTGTCACTATTAATAGATAGTTGTGTGCTTCCTAGCTTCTTTATAATTAATGGCTCCTGTATTTTACAGAGTTATTAATTTTGCCTAACTACAACCATATCTTTCAGTTTGTATACTTACTGGACACAAATAAAGCTAGCTAGCTACAGCTGTATCATGTAGCTATCAATATAATTAACATAGTTAGACATAAGAATGGTAGACAAGTTACCAATTATAAAATAATAATTCAGGGATGTCCTCTCCTCCCCCTAACTCCCCAATTAATGAATTATACATACTGAAAAAATAATATATATATATAATAGGATAGCTACTTAATAGGGAATAAAACGATGACTGAATTGTTCTAACTCGTATTTATAAAGTTATATTGTTTCCATTAATTTTTTTTTACAGGGAGCAATATGCATTCCTTCCATTCTGTAGCAGCCAGATTGGACGAGGACTAGGAGTGCAGTCACATGCATTCCTGAAGCAGATTGCCGAACCATCAGAGTGAGCAGGACAGCTTGACCCAGTTTCACAGATGTCATTAGGGCACAAGTAATTTTGTGTCCCTTTTGGCTGCTGGCACACCTCGGATATGATCCCATGACGATCGACAAAGAGAGGAAACCAGGCTCCACAGCGCTTGATGATGACACATCTGCTTTGAGGATCTTCAGAGCAGGTGAGGTTGTGGCATAAATTTAACCTGCATTCTCTGCCTACTTCTATATATCCTTCACAACATTTCTCGACGGTGACAGTTCTACTGGAATTGTAGGCCTTTCCTCCTTTGTATCTAATAATAATAATAATAATAATAATAATAATAATAATAATAATAATAATAATAATAAAAGTGTAAAGCATTGCGGCGAGCGAAGCTTGATGTCACCTTATTATAAAGGACTGAACCGGAAGAACGTACGTACAATATAAATATATATAGTAGCACCCCCTAGTGGCTTGCTTTGCTCACAATAATAAATAATTCATTTATATATATATATATATATTTTTATTTTATTTTATAGTCCCCTCTCCTCACCAAGAATGTTATGTGGTAATATGGAATCTCACAGCTCTCTCAAATTACCGGTAGGAACTATTTGATAGGGGCAATTAAGTGATGATCATGTCCCACTCGATGATGACCTTTCACCTTCACATGCAAACATATAAAAATATGTACCTCCATCCTAGCTAACAATTACAGCTTCTTCTCATGATGACCTTGAGCATGTGCACTTGTCCCAACAATGCTTTGCATTTCCCTAGTGAATTTTCTCCTATGTTTAGCTAACCCATCACATTCAGACGCAAGAGTGTAGACTCCAACAAGTGCATGACTGAAGAAGTGCATGGCTATGATAGCTAACCACTTTTCCATCTAAATACACTTTCTGCTTCCTGCATGATACAAAATGCTCTACCAGCTCTATGGTTACTGACCCATCATCTTTATATCCATTTTTTTTTTTGCTTTTTTAAATACACTTACTGCTTCCTGCATGATACAAAATGCTCTACCAGCTCTATGGTTACTGACCCATCATCTGCGTATCTATTTTTTGTTTTCTGACCCATCATCTTTATATCCATTTTTTTTTTTGCTTTTTTAAATACACTTACTGCTTCCTGCATGATACAAAATGCTCTACCAGCTCTATGGTTACTGACCCATCATCTGCGTATCTATTTTTTGTTTTTTAAATACACTTACTGCTTCCTGCATGATACAAAATGATCTACCGGCTCTATGGTTACTGCCGCCATCATAGCGGTTCTATAATACTAATTATCAGCCATAGCTATTGTTCTGATATCACACTGGTGTGTGATATAATGGCAGTGATAGACATAGTGGCAGACCACTGGATGATACTGGAGTAAATAGCCAGACAAATCAGATATTACATAATCCACACTGCATAAACATAGCATGCTGTTATAATAACAGCTACTTTGCCCACCATAAAACTGTTTTAACAAGTTTCGAGCATAATCGGTGCTCAAAAAAGTATTATTAATAGCCAAATTCACTTACTTTGTAGACAAGATGGTGAAGGTTATATTTTCTTCGCAAGTTTGCGGAAGTTGTTCAGTGGGATGTATGGGGCCTAGTCCCGATGCTTCAGTAGTAGTGGACATATCATAATTGTCGATACTGTCATTGCGAAGCTGAATATCAAATTCATCCACATCATCGTCATCATTTTTCAATTCTTCTTTGATGGGTGTCTTATCCCCATCTGGGAAGCGTGGTAAAACTGGAAAAGTATTAGTTTCAGTGGTAACAACAGGCTTCGACTTAATCTTGTCACTCGTCTTTTTATCATCGACGGGGTATGACGTAACTGCAGTGATGACCAAAATCACTCCGAATATGCCTCTTGCAAACATGGCTTAGGTGATAATTGTAGAACTTCGTTTCCTTTTCAGTTGAATGTCCTATTTGGTGGCTGAATGATGTATCTCAATTTCTCAAGCCCTTATTTATACTTTCCCACTATTCTACATTTAGGCTTAGGGGATATGTCATACGTGAGTTGCACTGATTGTTGTAGTTGGGGAGTTGGTTCATGGTTGCTATGGATATAGCTATGACAACAATACTGGTATCACATAACCAAAAATTGCTGCAATGCATAATAGGATATTTTTAGACCATCAAAATGTTGAAGTGATAAATCTAAGGCATCCCTCCATACAGCATTCCTTATCAAGATGACTGAATAAATTCATAGCCAGACTACTGCCTAGCTAGAGTGCATTATGTTGTTGCCAATGGTAAATCACACAAATGAAGAAATAATTTCCACAACTTGAACGGTTGTACGGTGGAACCTCTGATAAAGGACACTCTGAAAAGAGGATAAACTGCTCAACATAGGACAATTTAAATATTATAATTTATAAATAACCCACAAAAGAAGGCAATCTCTCTATAGCTACAAAGGACAAAAGGCAGGATCCCGAGTGTATTCATTATTCAGAGTGTTTGATTTATTACGATGCTTATGTGATTTTCTAAAACAATGCCCTTTCTGACAACAGGCAATTAATAACCAATATTATCGCAATCAGTAGCAACTGTCTGTGGTTCTATCTATAATTATAAACTTATAAAATATAAATCAATATAAGCTGCATGGTTGCTATGTAACTTTCCTAGCACGTGTAAGATGTTACTTGATATAATTATTACTTGATTGATTCGACTACATGGCGTGTGATACATGCTTATTGCTTGATAATTATAGCTGACAACCACTGCATGTGTGCTATTTTCATAATAATAATATAAAAGACAGCTATCAAGTGACAGAAATGATGAGAAAATCCCACAAGAATCAGAATATCAAATAGCTGACCTGGGTCAATGCAAATCACCATACCACTCAAATTCTAAATTCTGAAATTTCTATACCATGGTCGATTTACCATCATGATCATGTTTAAAGGGGTTATGTATCCTTGCAAATAGTTCCCTTGGTAAATGATTCCTGAGACAATTTTTTTTTTTTTTGGGGGGGGGTATGTGTGCATTGTTGGCTGACGTGTCCAAACAAACTAAGGCAATTGTAATAATTATCATACAACACAATACCATGATTAACATCTTTGCTGTGCACGTGCCCATGGATTAACTACTGCAGTGTGAGCCTTGAGTTGCTAAAGCTACCCAGATCTTTCCTCAAAGCATGTGTGGAGAAATTGCTTTCTAAAAGGTACCAAAATTCAACCATTTTGGAAAGTGGAATGTCTTTGTTGTTGTAATAATAGTATTGTGTTTCACGAGTACGATTTCCCTCTTTGAAACCCGATAGCTCTGAAATTCAAACACTGAACTGGAGGAGCGAAGTAGAATGCAGCCAAAGAAATCAAGACAAAAGTTGCAAGCTATTACAGAACTCATACAATTTTGACTATCCAAAAAAGTGTGGTCGGTAATCAATGCTGAGGTGGAATGGGAACTCATGGTCTGTTTAGGGAGGTCTGTTTTCTTCAATCTCTGATAACTAGCTTATCTTAGACCCAAATTCGAGCATAAACATTCATTTTAATAATGTTGAGCTCATTCACTGGAATGAAATCATTAATCACTGTGGTGCCTCCACCCCTTCCCTTCAAGCTACAATTTCCCAGTGTATAAATTAAGGTGACATGATACCCATTCATTTTCACCATTTGGGGAGGTAAAAGAATGTCTACATGACTCTATAGCATCAGAGATGGTTTTATCAACTGACGAATCTAGGTCTTTATATGTAATGCATATTTATGTGATCATCACACCTACATGCTTGCATGCATGAGCTAATATTGTGTGTATGTGTGTGTGTGAATAAATTATGCATAGAAATCTCATATACGAACATAAATGCTGCAATCAGAGAGAGAGAGAGAGAGAGAGAGAGAGAGAGAGAGAGAGAGAGAGAGACTGGAAAATGAGTATGTACGAATTCCATCCATCTGCCCCATGCCATAACTATATTACAGTCCTAGGTGGAAATACAAACATTATCTCAAACATGGTTTATCCCAAACTTATGTCATGTGTTCATTTCAATAATTTGGTCTAATGATGAGATAAGATAAACAGCTCAATTAAATGGAAAAGACCGCCCTATTGCCCCTTGCTCTAGCTCATAGGAAGGAGTAGTGAGAATCCATTCTTATCCACAAATAAATGGAATTACAAGATGTGCGGATGCTGGGTGAGATAACAAGAATCCAGTCTTGTCCGCAGAAGAACAGAGAAACCTGTATGATTATATAACCTCTCTTACCTTGCTTGTGCATGCATGTTGGTATGCATGTGATGGTGTCACACTTGTGCCCATTTGCACACTGCAGTGTGCAAGTGTGTGTTAATGTGCGTGTGCACAATGGGTAAGGTAAGAAGCATCCATAGAAGTTGAACCTGCCACTTCAAAAAAATTATCAGAAAGGGTCATGTTACTCATTGATGGAGAAGCAAAGTACACTGTATGTCTAGACGAACCCCAAGAACAAGTAGGTATGTGCGTGACCAGCAGTGTCACAGAAATTTGTCTCTAATAACAACTGAAAATGCGGAAACTGAGTTATTAAAGTAATTCTGAATCCCTAGATTTGTAGCCAGTGGTCTGCGTGTAGCTTTAATTATAACTATGTAGCTGGTGATGGTGTCTAACTTGGAAATTGCAATGGTAATACATAGTGAGATTTCTGAGTGAATGAATTGTTTAACTCTTAAAATGATGATGAGAGATCTGTCAGTAATCAAATATCAAATCACATTACTGAACCTATGACTTTGAGAGACATACTATGAATTAAAAAGAGAATCTGTACCGACCATGCAGGTTGCATAATCATGAGCGTAGCTATGTATGCATCTATAATATTAGCTGTAGGTGAGGACAAGGAATACAGGTCGAGTATCGATTCCTGGAACAATGGTGTCCACATCTGAGAGTTGCCCACCTGGAAAGGCTACCCAAAAAAACTAATCTAGTTTACCTTGCTGCAAAAACAGAGAGATAGAGATGGCACATAATAACACACAGGCTGCCCACCTTATCACTTTGCTAATACTATGCCAATGGGAAAAGCTAGCTAGACAGGTAGAATTACAAATTTACTGCAAGTCATAATAATATTACAATAGCTGTGATTGCCCATGGTGCTGAAATAGACTATACTATTACAACATCAATCTGTGATGTATAACTTAGAGTTTAACATAGTATATACCTGCCTTACACTCAGACAAAACCATACAACTTTAAAGGTACCAATTTCCTTGCTATCACGTTACATTTCCATTCACTAAAAAAAAGCATCTATTGTAACTATTAGTTATAGAGAAGAGAAGTGTGGTTGGAGAAGTGAATGTTGCACAGTTTGTGACTTAATTCTCTTTGAGGTTGAGGAGAAACCATTGTTCATCTCATATACACATCCACATAAGCCAGTCACACCTCAAAGATCGGCACATCCTATTATAATTATGCTGACCTATCAGAGTAATACGCTGCATTATCCATTCATCAACACACAAGTGTAAGGTTCCATAAAAAGGTGCTGATTGCCCCTCCCTAGCTTCTTCATCTTCATACTAAAGCCATACCAAATAATACGTTGCTTAGGTAGAAAAATGTTCATGTTCATGTGTGCCATCTATAGTTATCTATAGCTTTATGGTAGCCAAAGTTTTGTAAACTGATATTTTAAATTGCCTCTGGGCTGGGTGTAGATAGTTCCAATCTGATATCATGAT
The DNA here is from genome assembly GCA_963924555.1 of Crambe crambe. NCBI lineage: Eukaryota > Metazoa > Porifera > Demospongiae > Poecilosclerida > Crambeidae > Crambe > Crambe crambe. The sequence goes on along the minus strand of OZ004595.1, from coordinate 4,608,413 downwards.
TGACATGAAAAGCGATAGCTCAAATATTATATAATTATGCCTGAAGGAACATACTTTAACAATTGGCTGTGCTACAGAGGATTTTGACATTGTAATAATATTATCTGGCAGTTTTAGCTACAGTTCCTTCTTGTCATTCACCACACCCCTAAAACCTTTGTTTATAAATTGTTTGTTTATTTGTTTATTGTAGGGATCCAATCTAGGTATAGCTAGGTGGAACCATAATAGCTTTGTGCTTGGAGTATGTATCTTATGGTGTGTACTGATTCACCCTGCATGAATTATGGACTACTCAGCACACTTTTTTTTCCAGCACACCAGCCCAGTCTCAGAAGACAGTGAGTCTATGTGTGCATCAGCAGTAGTATATCACTATTGAGCGAGCTGAACTGATCCAGATCTAAAAATAAGGCACGATAAGACACTAAGTTTAATTGGCCATAGGCAAGATTTGGTCAGACATCCCGGCAAGTACTCTATAAAAGCTACACAGAAATTTGGTCGATCATTTCCATTAATGATTTGAAAATCTATAGCTTTGGTGATGATCAGTTTCAGTGAATAATAGCTAGCTATTATGTGTGACAGTCACAAGTAGCATACATGCATGTAGACACAACCATTCTTCTTCATGCACTTGTAATTCTGAATGACGTGAAACTTCTTCATGCACACTTATAATTCTGAATGACGTGAAACTTCTGCATTTGAGAAATGGTTATCAAGAACAGACCCAATCACTGAACAATGCACTGGCTATTAAAGGGTAACTGACATGAAAAAATTATTTCTCAGTTTATTACATTTTTGGGTTGATTTGTATGCCTACATTACTGGGAAGAAATATGACAAGCATTGGTTGAAGTTTCACTGAGAAAATAGCAGTAGAAGTTGGCCATTTCATTTACATCCTGTTTGGGGCGGGGCTTACTTGTGATGTCATAGAGGGAACTCATTGTACAATCTCTATTGAAAATAATACAAATGCTGGAGTCTGTGTTTCACACATGGTTCAGTGTATTCCCTCCAAACTTTGCACAAGTTAATCTTAGAGTATGCTAAAAGTTATACCAAAATTTGAAGTTCATGACTATTACCAAAGGTGAGATATCCAAAGAATCACTTCAAAATGTAGAAACAAGCTCTCAGAGCTGATGACCAGCTTATCATGCTGTAGGTAGGGGGCTAGAATTCTCAGATAGACTTACTGGAGCATGTGTGAGCTATACAGCACAAGGCATCATACCTACTGGTTGTCAAACTAAGCATACAAGCTGACTAGCCAGCTAGCCTAGCCATTAGGCATCATCTTTGTGCTGTATAGCTCACACATATCTAAGACAGCTCACACATACTCCAGTAAGTCTATCTAAGACTTTTACGCCCCTACCTACAGCATACTTAGATTGGCCTCAGCTCAGAAAGCCTGTTTTTGCATCTTGTATGTAGTGAAGGATAGCTCACCTTTGATCAGAGGCATGGACTTTAAATTTTGTTACAGCCTTTAACATACCCTAGCATTTGTTAGTGTAAACTTTGGAATGGAAGTATCAAACCTTATGTGAAACACAGACTCCAACATTTGTATTATTTTCAATAGAGATTGTACAATGAGTTCCCTCTATGACATCACAAGTAAGCCCCGCCCCAAACAGGATATAAATGAAATGGCCAACTTCTACTGCTATTTTCTCAGTGAGACTTCCACCAATACTTCTCATATTTCTTCCCAGTAATGTAGGCATACAAAACAACCCAAAAATGTAATAAACTGAGAAATAATTTTTTCATGTCAGTTACCCTTGCCTATTATGACTACTTTAATAATGTTTGTTGAAACCATAGATGACAGCTAGAGCTATGGCTACTATTTTGTTTTGCTTTTTTTTAATTTGGAAGCTGAGTATCTTTAGCTATTTTCCCATTCTTTGCATTGCAGACAGCAACCTTATTTCTTAAATTTCTCAGCTTCATAAGCCATCCTAATCAAGTATAGAGGGCTTCATCCTTGTTATTGAATTCTCTCTAGATAACTATAGAACTGGTGCATAATGTACAGTAAGTAGCATAAACATAGTAGCAACTACATAATATTACATCATGATCTTCTTGAGAGCATATGCGCATGCAGGGGAGAGTGAATGCTGTATTCATTTTAAAAAGGCCAGGTGTTTATAGCCCATCCTTGTAGGGTTACATAGAGAAAACCTCTGAATAAAGGCACACTGAGGAAAGCCAATTTTGTCCCCTGTACAGAGAGATCACGATCTTCTTGAGAGCATGTGAATGCTGTATTCACAAGGACTTTTAACCCACCCTTGTAGGGTTACACAGAGAAACCTCGGGGCACACTGTACTGGGGAAAGCCAATTTTGTCCCCTGTACAGAGAGATCATGATCTTCTTGAGAGCATGTGCATGTATTCACAAGGACTTTAAAAAAGGCTGGGTGCTTATAGCCCACCCTTGTAGAGTTACACAAAGAAACCTCTGGGCACACTGGGGAAAGCCAATTTTGTCCCTTGTACAGAGAGAGACCACGATCTTCTTGAGAGCATGTGAACGCTGTAGCTATTCACAAGGACTTTTAAAAAGGCTGGGTGCTTATAGGTTTTTTGTCCCTTGTAGTAGAGAGAGACAACCTCTCTTCAGAGGTCATGGAAAAGTGAACATTTGGGACCTTGAAAGTTGTCTTTGTAGAATACTTTTCTATTGTGTACTTGGAGGGTCCTTATCATGCAGAGACTCTAATGCAAACCATTACAGATTCTATGCATGTGCAGGAGAAATGTCACAAAACCTTCAGTTGGATGTAATACATTTTAATAGAGAATCTCCAGAAATGCTAGCAGCTAGCTAGCTAGCTACTGTGCAAAATAACTAACATGCATGCCAATTATTGGCCAATTGGATTGCTGCAGAACAGAGCAGACATACAGACTGTTATGTAGCTAGTCAGCCAATCAGATTGCTGAGCCTTAGTGTCTGCAGAACCGTAGAGAACTCCTTCTAAGATGAAGGCTGTTGGGCAGAAAATCTCAACTCTAGAAATGAGACAGTTTTTTGCTGATGTAATAATTATTTATTCCAGGAAATATAATTATCAATTCAGTACTGCTTCGGTGTTCCTTCCCTGGGCAGCTATGTATTTAATTATTAATTTTTGTCTCATATGTTAGCAACAGTAGCTACACAAACCATTCTAGGGGGAAGGGGGAGGGAGAGAGGAAGGTCCTTTGATTGGAACCGATATACCTAATGACATGAGGTAACAATCATGACTATAGGTAGCTACATAGCACTACAGAATGAGAGCTGGGGTTGTGACAGACTTGTAAACTACAACTGTTCTGGCATACTATCTACAAGTCACGAACCAGGTAGTGGACACTAAAATCCCAGGCTCAGTTATATGCGTGATATGCCGTGAATGTGATGTTAACGACCTTTTCCTAGTACAACATCTGCTGATCAACTACTGGCCCTTTTCTTGAGGTTTCGGTCAGAATTCTGTTAGTAGCTTTGATTTTGGAAAAGATCATCCAATTAGATAGCCTCTCCTAGAGAGATGGCCGAGTTTTTCTCAGGGCTTAAGAGTCGATCCGATGAAACAAGGTTGAAGGCAGCCCGCAACCTCCAGCACTTCGTCTCCACTGAGCTGCGCGAGCTGCCTGCAGAGAGGTACAGCGAAGTGCTAGACGAGATCAACCAGAACATTTTCTCGCTCATGTCCAGTCCCGAACTCCACGAGAAGAAAGGTGGAATTCTTGCAATTGGTAAGTATCCACTTGCTGAGTCAGCAGAAATAATCAGTAACTTGGTATCACAATACATGTGCTATCACGATACATGGCTGGTAGCCTTGTCCTACCGTTCTCTAGTGGTATGGATGGATAGTGCTATGATTGCATCATGGGAGGCAGCTTAATATAATTGTGGCGAGCCTGTAAACCACATCTCTTCGTGCTAATGAACTCTTGTCTTCCTTCCCCAGGGATATGTCTTATCGCAGGAATATCGATAGGAAGGGGAAGGGAGATAAGTTAGAGTAGAAAGAGAAAGTACTAGGGGAAATGTGGGGTGAGCGCGCATGCTCAGTTTTCCAGAAAATAAACTGCAATGTATGTTAGAACATGTGATATATTATATCCCATGCATGGGTGAGATCAAAGGGCCGTGGTGTGGTTTATAAGCCATAATGCCCGTCATCATGAAAAAGGGCATTATGAGTCATATTGCCCATTGTCCATGGAAACAATGTTTAATCTCCATGGAGACAAGAAAGTATGGCCGCTAAAGCATCAAGATAAAGTTACTTTACCATAGCTAGCCTCGCCTTAGCTAGTAAAATAGTTAGAACATGGATTTTATGGATTATAAACAACCCTTGCCCTCGGGCTGTGCCCTCGGGACTCGAGTTGTTTATAATCCATAAAACCCTGGCACCCATGTTCTAACTATTACTTAGACTATAGCTAGTCACAATCAAGGAATCTGATTGGTCCATTTGGTGAATTCTATTCACTTAGAATCACGCCTTATGGCACTTAGAATCACGCCTTATAGCACTTAGAATTCACTTGCCCTAGGTAAACCCGGTAAAGATGGTCATTCCAATTGGTCCAATTCTAGCAACGCATCGCAGTTATTGTTTCTAGGTGCGCTCTGATTCATGTTTGTTGCATTTAAAAACCATGGTTATTATTTCCAAGTGCGTGTTGAGGTAAGTTAAACAACTCCAGTGATTGGCTATAGTCTAAATAAGTTAGACACCTCGACCAACGGGATCTACGGTCTGTTTAGAAACCTTCGGGCCCTTAGTAGCGCCCTCGCTGCGCTCGGGACGCTACAGCCCAGGGCTCTCAGGTTTCTAAATAGACCGTAGATCCCTTGGTCTCGTTGTCTAACTATTATTTAGAAATCTAGTGTGGGGCTCACTTTGCTTGCCCCAGTGAGGTGGTTTGCATAGGAGGTGGCAATCATGTGTGTGTAATTATTCAAAACTGCAGTAACTTTTTCCGGCCATTTTCCTGTTAATCTGACACTATTACAATAGAAACAAATGTCAGGTCAACTTGTTATAATCCTAATCACTTACTCACTTGAATAACTTACATATCTAGTGAGTCTGGTTGGACTTGAAGGAGGCTTTAACATCACTCGCCTCAGTCGATTCGCCAATTACCTCCGCTCCATCCTCCCTCACTCCGATGTCACCCTGACAGAGATGACCGCCAAGGCCATTGGACAACTGGCCTTGGCTGAGGGAACGTACACTGCCGAGTATGTCGAATTTGAAGTCAAGAGGGCCCTCGAGTGGATCACTGGAAATGAACACAAGAAACTTGCATCTGTATGTCTCTGTCTGTATGTCTGTCTGTCTATCTATCTGTCTGTCTGTCTGCTGTCTGTCTATCTGTCTGTCTGTCTGTCTGTCTGTCAGAGTCACTGGCAGTGGGTTTGCACTCTGGACTTGTAAGTGGAAGACTGTGAGATCGAGTACCACCAGTGACATGTGGTATTTATAATTGGCTAGTGAACAACCAATCCACCCAGCTAAATAATGGGTACCTAATGGGTACCTAATGGGTACCTAATGGGTACCTAATGGGTACCTGGGTGCAAATCAAACTCTCCTATAATCAGTTGTGGTCCAGATGGGACTTCAGGTGCCCACACCACTTGTCAAGAAAAGATAGTCAGTCCTCCTGCGAGTTCCTAGCTCGGCTCCAGGAGATTGCCAGCACTGCCTGCTTAGTACATAGGAAATTTTGTTTGTATGTACATACCAACAATATTTTTAATTTCCTTTTGTAGGTTCTGATTCTGCGTGAACTGGCCACTCACACTCCTACTCTCTTCTACCTGCAAATCCAGCAGTTCTTTGACAGCATCTTCATTGCCATTAGAGATCCTAAGGTGAGTGGACAACAGTGGAATCCGTTTGCACTGCACCTCTGGTCCAGAAGTGTCTTCATTTTATGTCACATGCACTTACATTAACTGTCTCCATGACATGCATACCAAGTCTATTTGCAATGATCATACAGTGCTGTGTTCCAGTGTTTATCTTGCAGGTATTATGATACCTGTTCAGGTCGTGCACTAGGTTCTTGTATATTGGGGCATCATAATTCACATTCTTACATGCTATGTGTGTGTATTGGGGCATGGGATCATCTCCCACTCATTTTGTTGTAATTATTAGCCATTGATCAGAGAGCGAGCTGTGTCGGCCCTGAGGGCATGCCTGAGGCTCACTGCCCAGAGAGAATCCAAGGAAGATGTCAACTCTCTCAATTACCAGGTGAGAAGCATACCATCGAAAGGTGGAAAATGATCCTTCTGTACATCCCCTTCCTCTTAAAATCCTTCCCCTCTCCTTTCTCTCTCCTCCCTCTTTTGCCCCTTCCCTTTCTCCCTCTTCTGCCCTCCCCTTTCTTGCTTCCCCCTCCTTTTGGTCTCCCTCTTTTCCTCCTCCCCTTTCTTGCTCCCCCTTTCTTTTCCCTCCTTCTTTTGCCTTCCCTCTTTTCCTCCTCCCCTTTCTTACCCCTCCCCTTTTTTGCTTCCCCTCCCTCTTTTTGCCCCTCCTCTTTCTTTCCTCCCTTCTTTTGCTTCTCCCCTTTCATCTTCTTGCCCCTCCCTCTTCTCCCCTGTTGTACTGTACTTTATTTGGAGGAATTTGAGGGGAATATTATACTCTGCATATATTTTGCATTATGACTTTGTGACCTATGACCATTCCTCTGCAGCGAACATATGCCGAGGCCAACAATGGTTTCTTTGATGGTTCCTCCACACAGAGGGACAAGGGGTCCAACCTGAGTAGGGATGATCGCATCCATGGCTCCATGCTAATCATCAATGAACTCATCATGAACTGCACTTGGTCCGATGAGGTATAGACAGTCATATTATGTACAGAGAGTTCTGATTGGTCTTAGTGTTTTATTTTATGATCGGTCCTAGTGTTTCGTTCTGTGATTGATCCTAGTGTTTCGTTCTGTGATTGGTCCTAGTGTTTTGTTCTGTGGTGTTTCATTCTGTGATTGGTCCTAGTGTTTCATTCTGTGATTGGTCCTAGTGTTTCGTTCTATGATTGGTCCTAAGTGTTTCATTCTGTGATTGGTCCTAGTGTTTCATTCTGTGATTGGTCCTAGTGTTTCGTTCTATGATTGGTCCTAAGTGTTTCATTCTGTGATTGGTCCTAGTGTTTCATTCTGTGATTGGTCCTAGTGTTTCATTCTGTGATTGGTCCTAGTGTTTCATTCTGTGATTGGTCCTAGTGTTTTGTTCTGTGATTGGTCCTAGTGTTTCATTCTGTGATTGGTCCTAGTGTTTCATTCTGTGATTGGTCCTAGTGTTTCGTTCTATGATTGGTCCTAAGTGTTTCATTCTGTGATTGGTCCTAGTGTTTCATTCTGTGATTGGTCCTAGTGTTTCATTCTGTGATTGGTCCTAGTGTTTCATTCTGTGATTGGTCCTAGTGTTTCATTCTGTGATTGGTCCTAGTGTTTCGTTCTATGATTGGTCTTAAGTGTTTCATTCTGTGATTGGTCCTAGTGTTTCATTCTGTGATTGGTCCTAGTGTTTCATTCTGTGATTGGTCCTAGTGTTTCATTCTGTGATTGGTCCTAGTGTTTTGTTCTGTGATTGGTCCTAGTGTTTCATTCTGTGATTGGTCCTAGTGTTTCATTCTGTGATTGGTCCTAGTGTTTCGTTCTATGATTGGTCCTAAGTGTTTCATTCTGTGATTGGTCCTAGTGTTTCATTCTGTGATTGGTCCTAGTGTTTCATTCTGTGATTGGTCCTAGTGTTTCATTCTGTGATTGGTCCTAGTGTTTTGTTCTGTGATTGGTCCTAGTGTTTTATTCTATGATTGTTTCGTTCTATGATTGATCCTAAGTGTTTCGTTCCATGGTTCCTAGTTGAATAGATTGATCCTAGAGTTTTGTTATAATATGATTGTTTATCCACCCTGTGGCGAGTGCAAATGTCATTTGAGCATTGTATGACTGACTCTATGGTTGGTTGGTTTAGCATTGACAATTAAATGTACTCAAGTTAATAATACTTCCTATTGCCATGGAAACAAAAGAGGCTAGCAAAATTAATGTTATTACCCCCCAGGGCAGTGGTATTTCTATATTAAGTACTAGGTACGTATATGTGTGTTACAAATTCTAGTGGGAAAAGTCACTTGTAATATTGTTCCGAGTGTTCCTCTACATAAAAGAGGAAATTTTTGGTTGTAGTGACATCCCCAAAAGGACAATGACTTTACAACTTAGACAAAATTGGGATCCTCTTGACCTTCTTGGGAGTATTGGGGTTGCTGTAAAGTGTCTGAATCATTTGCACTTGTTAGAAGAATTTCACAAGTACAGCAAGTGATAACTGAGCAATTTATCAGATCAGAAAGTAGCACATTTTGAATTAGCATAGGACATTATTCCAGATTATCCATTTCTTGAATAAAATTGTCCCAAACATTTTGGTTGTATCTTTTGCACTTAATTTGAACCAAGTAATCGAGAGCTGAAGCATAAACAAGGAGGGGGGCCTGGGACTGTCACAGGTGTGGAAGCAAGCTTCCATTTCTGGACCTATAGTGTGGACTCCCTGCAGGTGCGTAGCCAGAATTTATCATAGGGGGTGCTTAGTAAGAAAAGAAATATCTGTGTGCTTATGTGTGGAAAACATTTTTGCCTAGCCATGCCTAACCACACCCTTTTGGATAAACTGCACCCACTTGATGTAGCATAAAACATGTTTTTATAGTTTAGTGCTTGGTGGATCTGGGAGAAAATTATTAGTAAGTAGATGGTCTGTTAATTAGCTAGCTATTTACACATCCGGTGCAGCTCAAAGGGGGTGCTTGAGCCCCCTGATCCCCTCCCTGGCTACGCGCCTGCCCTGAAGGTCCTGTGTGTCTGTCTTGAACCTCTGTATGTAATCAGGACACTTAAATTAGGACGCTTGACCCCTTAGGCTTAACCCCTTAGGACACTTAGCCCCTTAATAAATGTGGACTCTATGTAATCAAGACCTTAATGAATCAGGACACTTAACCCTTAATAAACCCTTTAATGTGACCTCTAAACACTTAACCCCTTAATGAATCAGGACACTTAACCCTTGAAGTGGACTACCCCCTTAATGTGGACTCCCTGAACCTCTAAACACTTAACCCCTTAATGAATCAGGACACTTACCCCTTGAAGTAGACTCTGTAAGCATTGGGACACTTACCCCCTTAATGTGGACTCATGTAATGAGGACACTTTATCCCATCTCCACTTACCCGACTCCCTGGAATAACTCTGAATTCTGATTCTCTAGTTTAAGCTAAAAGAACACGTACATAGCTGATAGTAAATTTCAATCTGTTTTGTCTTGTCTGCAACATTGTCTTGCAATCCTTGAGGACACATCCCATCTCCAATACTTAATTGAGTTGTGATATTGTGATTCTCATAGAGCGTGCGTTCAGAGTTGATGGACCCAGAGGAACAGGACCAGACGGGTCTTGAGTCTCTACTGGACGGAGACCAAGAGAGCCACTTCCCTTCAGGGGGAGAGAGACCCGGAGGTGAGTGATAAATAAATACCAGACCCGGGACCCAGCTATGTATGTATGTATGTAAGTATTAATAGGCCCTTGTTATAGTAAATTATTGTTTGTGAGTGAAGTGAGCCAATAAAGAGTCGAATGAAGGCACTATTTGATATGTATGTATGTACGTTCTTCCGGTTGCTATGCAGTGACATCATCACATAAAGCTTCACTTGCCAAGTAGTAATGCTTTGTGTAGTCAATAACAAGTCATATGCATTAGGTGCAAATGGCTGCCAACATTAAAAAAGAGATAAATGGCGTAAGCAGTTGGACTGTAGACAGTAGTCAGCATGTGTGCGTGTATATTTGAAACCAATTTAATTTTTTTTCCATCTTTAGGATCAGCTGCTTCATTCTTCTCCTCGACATCATCCACTATTCGTCGCTTCCCTGGCTTCATCCAGGGGTATGCGGGGGGCAAGAGGGTGGAGATTAAGTTCACCCCCAGTCGAGTCTGCCGACAGTTCATGCTCAGGAACTTTGACGAGTTCTGCAGGAACATCCTCAAATACACGAATAGTAGAAACTCGCTGATTCAGCACACACTGCTCTTGATGCTCCCTCGAGTTGCTGCCTTCAACCACGATTTCTTTGCTCTCAAGTAAGGCTTGAAACTGCATCATCTACTTACTATCAACTCCAGTCAAGAGTAATATTCCAAGGGGGGGGGGGGCAGAGGGGCCCCCTGCTTGTCCATAATTTATTAGGGGGGAGGAGGGGGAGGGGGTAGGGAGGAAGGGGAGGAGGGAGAGGAGGGGGTAGGGAGGAAGGGGAGGAGGGGGAGGAGGGGGTAGGGAGGAAGGGGAGGAGGGGGCTTATCCACAATAATGTGTTGCACTTATTTTGAACAGCTACCTGTCTGAGGGAGTGAATTACCTTCAGACATGTCTGCGACGTGACAGAGAGCGTCCTGCCGCCTTCAAGGCCATGGGTTTGATGGTGTACGTCCTAAAGGACCGCATGGACCTGCAGCCTGTCCTAAACATGGTTCGTTCCAACCTACCAACTGGCAAAGAGACTGTTGGAAAGTGAGTAGACGCCTGTATGTATGTATGTATGTATGTATGTATGTATGTATGTATGTATGTATGTATGTATGTATTTGCTCTATTCTTAACTAACTTTGGGGGACAGTAATTTATTCAGTGATGATACCTTACCAAATGTAGGCAAAAAGGGCGTGTGACTACACATGACTTGTCTGTGTTCATGTGTATAAGCATGCTTGCACGAGCTGTTGGTCCACAAGTGCAGAAGGACATCAGGGAGATGTTGGAACCAATGTTCAATGTTGGACTCAGTCCAGAACTGACTTCAGTTCTGAAGGTCGTCTCTCAAGAAATACCTGGACTTCAGCGAGAGATTCAAGGTGAGTAAAAGTCAGTCAAGTGGGAAGATCTTGTAGTACAGAGTATTTTAAGAAAGAAACAGTGCAATATCTCAAAGTAAGAAATTGATATTGACCAGACATGATGTCCCCACAAAGTATAGTTTGTCCGAACATTTAACTGGACATTGCATCAGTGTGCATTTTGACCAGTACTCTTGTCCTGACAGACAAATAATGACCAGACATAATTATGCCAATATTGGTCGGAAAATGTCAGGTGTCTGGCTGTTGTTATACGTAAGCTCTGATCTTTGAAGGGAGGGGGAGGTTGTCATCGTCAAAAATGCCCCAAGGCTAGAAAGAACCTCGCTAGTTACTGTCATCTCCCCAACCATTTCATAGAAATGAACCACTATATAGTCATATTATAAGAAGACTGAAGTGTGTCTCATAGTTAGGCCCATGGAGTGGACTGTTCAAATAGTGACATTAAAATGTTAGGCACACAATTCCTGGACACTGTTAGTTCTATCCCCCCATACCTGGTTGTGTGACTTCTAGCTCTGCAGTCATTAGTCTCCAGACTACACCATGTACCAGGAGCTATCTTAGAAAACTCAAGATCAAAAAATTCATTGGGCTCCCCCCACCCCTTTCATTCATCCCCTTCACAGTAGATTGCAATCTTGTCCCTTGTCCCTGTCCTTAATCTTGGGGAAAACATTGGACTATCCCTTCATGTCTCCATGCAGATGGACTTCTGAAGATGCTGTATGTAATTTTGCTGCATCAGCAGATGCAGCACCAAGGAGCACCCAAGACCTCCGTACACTCCCTCCCTACTACCTCCTCTCAGACTTCTCTCCTGGACGGTGACATCGCTAATGTCACATTAGCACTGCAGACACTCGGCAGCTTCAACTTTGGAGGTACAGTTGATACTGCATGACCTTTGTGACCCAATCATTATGAAAATCTGGTAATGGTCGTCAACAAGAAAAGTACAGAATTATGATGTCCTTTGTGACCCCAATTAAGGTCGTCAACCAGAAAAATACAGAATTGGTAATGGTTGTCAATTAAAAAAGATACCATTATATCAGAATAAACTAATCACAATGAGAAATTAAGTATATTCTTTCTTAGCCACACCCCCACTCAAGCTGGTCCAGAGCTGTGCAGAGCAGTACTTGACCTCAGAGCACAAGGCCATCCGTATGGAAGCCGTCCGAACCTGTGCAGCCCTCCTAGTCCCCAACCTCCTTTCCCCTGCCATCTTCACCATGCCCTTCATGGCCTTCAGTGCAGCGTCAGCTCAAGTTGTTGGGGATGTCCTAGGGAAGCTCCTGACTGTTGGGATCACTGACCTAGGTAAAGTAATGGTAGCAAACTAGCACTAGTACAGTAGAGACTGTCAAAAAGATAGGCAATTTGATACATTTCATGCCATATTATTTTGGCTCTCTGTAACTTGAAACATGGCATGAATTGATAGAATAAAAAGTGAGCAACAATTCCTCTTCATTATTGAGCTCTTTGCAATACAGTGAGACCTTGACCACTGTAATGAGTCCTCCTTTCTATCACTCTCTCTGAGTGACCTTTACCCTCAAGTCATTTATTTGTGGTTCACTGACCTAGGTAAAGTAATGGCTGAAAACTTAGAACATATACTTTAGTAGCATGACTGTAGACCTTGACCACTGTAATAATGAGTGACAGCGTTATAACTCTCTCTTGCGCAGATGATGACATTAGGCAGTGTGTGTTCATGGCATTGGATGAAAGGTTTGACCCTCACCTTGCTCAAGCAGAGTCTCTCAACACACTCTTTGCTGCCATGCATGATAGGGTAAGTATCATATGTATCTCTAGCACTCTGCTGCCATACATGGCGGGATAAGTGTGTGCCAGCTGGGGGTAAGTGTGCCAGCATATATCTCTTGCACTCTTTGCTGCCATGCTGGTGGGTACATGCTCTGTATCTAGCTATGATCACAAGAATTAATGTTCAATGCACGGGATTATGTGTTCCTTTAACTCCAGTTTGTAATGTGATATCCAATGCCACTATTATGTATTTCTCTTCCTCTCTTCTCTTTAAGAGGGGTGCCAGTTGGAGCTCGCTGGCAGAGCAAGTGATGCCTGTGTCATTGGAATGATTCATGATCCTCTTTTTTCTTTGCAGCTGTTTAGAATCAGGGAACTTGCCATGTGTATCATAGCCCGCCTCAGCAACCTCAACCCGGCCTTTGTCATGTCCACCCTCAGGAAAGTGTTGGTCCAGATCCTGACCGAGCTGGAGTACAGCGGCATCGGCCGCAACAAGGAGCAGAGTGCAAAGTTGCTCGGCCACCTCATAGCCAATGCTCCTAAGTTGATACGACCATACCAGGAACCTATACTAAAGGTATCTACCATACGTACATAGAACGGGAGGTGAAATTTTGAAGAATTTAATGCATAAAACCACTTAGATTCAATACCATGAAAGTTTTGCACTATATATGTACAATGTACAAGTATTTGTACATAATTAGGCCGTTGAAGGGGGAGGAGGAAGGAAAAGATGTACCTACTGTAATTCTTCCCGTATCTAGTGGATCATAGCTAGTCATTCAGTAGATTAAGGGAATGTTTTGTGGCCAAGGTAAGAAAGTGAATGTTGTAGACTGAGCATGTGACTGTGATAGGGTAAGGTAAGAAAATTAGTTGATGTCTGTTTGGTTTCCTACATTTAATGTGCCATGAGGTAAGTGAATGTTAAGCACGTACTGTAGTACAGGAAATTATTATCTGATACTGTGTGTGCTATGTGGTGCCTATTATTGTTAAACAGGCACAGTGCCTCATTATTTTTGCAGTGCTCATTATAATGGTTACCCTTTACCATAATTATAGTGGATGTGTAATGATGACCCGTTATCATACTATGAATGACTTTTGACCTTTATCTTGATTGGTTATGTCCATGAAAAGATTCCATCCCTCAGTGTGGAGAGAGAGAGAGGGAGAGAGAGAGAGAGAGAGAGAGAGAGAGAGAGAGAGAGAGAGAGAGAGAGAGAGAGAGAGCTGGTAAGTAGCTAAACTTCCTGTAAGCTCATCAGGAACATATGCATGTGCACTGTGTGCGCATTGTCGTCTTGTAGGAACATATGTATAACGCTACACATTGCTCATTGCCTTGTAAGGATGCATGATGAGAATTGGTGGTTTCCTTTTCTAATAAAACACCGAACCACAGCGATTTTGGGGCAGACCATATTTGGTGTTGGTTGTATGAGGAGTTTAAGTCTAAACCAGAACTGACTGCACATGTGGCTGGTGATGAAGGACAGTAGCTAATCTTCTTGCCAGTTTGACAGTTTATGTTCAATTGTTGCTTAAGGAAAGTATTGATGTCTGAATGTGATTGGCAGTATGATTTGACTATCAATGCTCTTTCATCCCAACTTGGAGACCTTAGCTCACATTGGAGAGAAATGGGTCTGCATTTGAGGCTTAAGAAGGAAGTATTGGATGAAATAGAGCAAGATCTTAGTAAAAGCTGCTATCGCTGTATGATTGAAATGTTTGACCGCTGGTTGTTGCATGGTGAAAATTGTACCTGGTCTACAATCAAGGCTGTACTTCGTAAAATGGAGAAAAATGCTCATGCTAAAAGTATGGATCACTACATTGCTGAACTTCAACGGATTCAAAGGAAGCAGCAAAAGTTTAACAAGCATTGTCGAAAGTTAGTCCCAATGCCTGACTATTGCTATGAAGATTGGTGTTTGGAGAGACTCCATTTTGAGAATGACCGACTGAACCACTACCCTGATCCAACATTGGGAGATTGGCTGGAAAGGCCCCCCAAATTCTTGACTGATATTGCTGCTCAGTGGTACAGAATTGGCATTGGTCTTAACCTGCCAAAATCATTGTTGGATAAGATCGATCGAGATTGCAAGGGAGGCTGTGACCAGAAGTTCCAAGAGGTGATGGAGATATGGCAAGAAAGAGATTTTGAGCATTCATGGAGAAAACTGATCGATATCCTTCAAAAGTTGGATTTAGGAAAATTTGCCGAGTTTATGGAAGATGAAGCTTGGAAGGAAATTAGAGATGCAGGCAAAGTTGAACACTCGAATTCTAGGAAGCACGAAAGAGGCTTTTTCAGATCAAGAATTGATCAAGAGAAGTTTGAGCAAAATCAGAGATATGATAGTTTGGTGAAGCTGATTCGTACTATTGTTTTACCTCCTAGTGACATCAGTGGTGAAGATTTTATGACTGATATTAAAAGGCACATACAGGACAAGAAGGATCTTACACTGACTGAAATGGAGCAGATAATAGATATAATCGAAAGAATAGAAGAGATACCAGCTAAATATACTCGAAGGCTAAGAATATTGGCAATAAAGTTACGGGATGATTTGAATTACTCACAAGAAGTTCGAAGTAGGCTTATCAAAATTGATCAAAAGCTTGAGGAAGAAAAGAGTACCTTAGAACGCGAGAAGGCTAAAGTTTATGATGAGATAAAAAAGGCACCTGGTAAAGCAAGCTCCATGGAGATGAAGTTTGATGAACAAATGCATAAAATAGAAGAAAAACTGGAAACTGTGAGAAAATCGATTTCTATATGTATTGAAATGTTTGAATATGCTATTTCTGATTACGACGTCATTAATGACATATTGAACACTTGCTTTATGGAGCTTATGGAGTGCAGGAAAGAGCTAGAAGGCTGTGAGAATCTCTCGAAAGCTTGTAAAGTGAGAGAAGAACGATTGTGGGAAGCTCCCTTGTTCATGGCAACGACAGCATCAGGAGCAATACTTGGTGCAGGAGGCCCAGTGGTGTTAGGTGCTATTGTGGGTTCACTATTTGGATCACTTGGTATGGTCTTTGGATTAGTGGCAGGAGCATTGATATCGTTAGTTTGTGCACCACTGGGAGCAGTGTTAGGACGGCGTTTCAGTGATGAAGTAACATCTGAAGGACAGCAGAGCACACTTGTTGATTGTGATGAGGTTTTGCATGCAAGCAGTGCAGAAATCAGTAAAACAAATCAGCTCATCAGTGAACTAAAGAATGAACTCGTTGCAAAACACCACTCCTATCACTGCAAATGACATTGCTACCTGTTCTTGACTCTTTGTACTGTAAATAATCTGCATACAGGTTGGTCCCATTGAGTTGAGATAGTGTCACCATCCTTCCTTGCTTTGCATGTTGCCATGAGTGACACGCATGCGCGTTATCAATTGTCCTTTGAACCGTGATGAACGTACGTATGTACAAGCGTATTAATATAGGACCACACCAAGTTTAATAAGTAGACCCCTGCTACGAAAGTGAGCCTGACTTCCTAGCTTATTGACCCTTTACCATACACATCATGTGGTGCTTTGTGCCATATATCCAGCCCTGATAATGTCATATCTTTGAGTTGCAATGTGCAGACAAGGGTATGTATGTATGTATGCAATAATGTCAACAGGACTCTTATGCTAGCTATATAATTGTATCAAGCATTTGGACTCACTTGAATTAACTAGTGATGAACCAATTGACCCTTTACCGCATAGTACAACACATTTTATAGTGACCCTTTACCAGATTATTGTACACATCAATCACAAACAACTGTATAGAAACTAAGCTGTATTAGTGTACACAAAATTTTAATTAGCACTACTCAGATTTCCCAGTTTATAATGACCTAGATGCTAAGCAGGCATCATTTGAAGTTGGCTAGCTCTATAGTTTTCAAAGTTGGATCAACTATTTTGTTCCATATCTGGTCTCTCTCTTTATGGTCAACCTGAGAAATAAGAGCTGGCAGGGACACACTGTACACCATATCTGTCACACAGCCATTTTCCACTTTTTGTGAAGTTGGATAATCCGCCCCCCTTCCGTCTTCACCTTCTTCATCTTCTTCTTTGTCTTCCTCTTTGTTGTCTTCTTCATGGGAGGACTCAGGATGGTAGTTATGAAGTCTATGTCCCTCTCTTAGTCATGTGGTGAGCAGGATGATCCACCTCACCTCCATCTTCATCTTCTTCATCTTCTACTTCGTCATCCTCTTTGTTATCTTCTTCATGGGAGGACTCAGGGGATGGTAGTTATGAAGTCGAGCAATTGTCTTGTAGAGCTTAATGAGCATAAAGGAAAACTTGAGAGAATTGCAAAGTCAGGTAAAGAAAAAAGGAATGTATTTATCGACTTGACATTTGTAGGTAGCATAGCTATGGTACATTTGTAGGTGGTGGTGTATTATGGTGCATATGTAGGTGCACGTATAAGTTCTGTTTTGGGACCAGTTGGTGCAGCCACGGGTTTATTAATAGGAAGTATAATAGCAGGAACATGGGGAGTTTGTCAACGTGGGTATAATTAACCATGATGTACTGTAGCTGTCGAATATGATGAGGCTTGACAAAGAAATCAATGAAACAGACGAATTTATCAGAGAAGTGAAAAATGAACTCATAAGACATCACCATCCCTTCTCTTAAAATTATTCCTACTCTCACCATACATTTGCATCTTCATAGCTATAGTATCATATTATGTACATATCTTTTTTATAATTATGTTATTTTTTTTATTTTAAGAAGCTCTAGTAACATCAAATGAAAAGCAAGTGTAGCAAGCAAATTTGAGCTAGGTCCCTAAACTAGTGTGCCTATATCCCTGCAGGTAGTTTACCCAAAGTCAAACTGTACTATTGTTGTGTTGACCTCTACCCTTCTAGCTACACATGTTAATGACCAAAAGAATCACTTGATAAAACCACTTAAGCTTCCTGCTGTGGTAAACCTTTTCATCCTGGAAGCTGTTTCATTCTGAATTCAAGATTTGAACTTGCATTCTACTGAGTAGCAACTATGTCTGAGCCAGTTGGGCGTGAAAGTTTGACTGTTAATACCCTTTTCAATCTGTTAGGAGATCTTAGCGCATATTGGCGTGAGATGGGTATAAGATTAGGGCTGAAGAGTACCACATTGGATGATATTGAAACTATCTATGATAAAAATGATCGATGCATGATTGAAATGTTTGACAGTTGGTTATTGGATGGTAAAGATTGCACTTTGTCTGCAATCAAGGAGATGCTTGATGAAATGGGTAAGCATGCTTACGTTGAAAGGATAGATTTCTATTTTAATTTTGAGCATGACCCTAGTGATCGCCCTAGTGATCGATTAAGCCAATGTCCAGACACAGTATTAGAGGAATGGCTAATAAAGCCTTTTGCTGTGAAGAAAGTCATGAATGAAGCTGCTCCCAAATGGTTTAAGGTAGGGATTGCTCTTGGTGTCTCCAAACCTGATTTGGACAAAATTGACGAGGATTGCAAAGGTGGCTGTGATGAAAAATTTCAAAAAATAATTATAACTTGGCAAGAAATAGATGATGAATGCTCATGGAGAAAGCTAATGGACGCCTTTAGGAAACTGAAATGTGGTAATATCGCAGAGTCCATTGAAAAAGAAGCATGGAAAGAAATCAAAATCTATAATGAGGAGATGATGAAAGATGATGAAGAACGTCGCAAGTACAACTGCAGACAGTTAAAGGACAGGGAGTAGAAGAGAGACCCAATCAGAACAAAAGTCTACCAACGAAAATTTGAGCAAGAACAGAGATATAGTGAATTGGTGAAAAAGATTTGTGATATCATGCAACCTGCTAGTTCCAGCAGCAATCAAGAATTTGATATGGATATGATTGATAAGCACATTCGAGAAAATCAGAATCTTACAACAACTGAGCTCAATGATATGGCAAAACTTGCCATAAAGATTGGAGAAACATGTAAAGAGTGATCTGAAGGGCTGAAAGAATGTGGAGAGACATTGATTGATGATATAAAGTATGCACGAGAGGTTCAAGGCAAGCTTAACAGTGAAAAACAAACGCTTGAGGAAGAGAAGGACAATTAACCTAAACGAAAGAAGAAAGATGTTAATTAATGAAGAGATGAAAAGACTCAAAGAAACTGTATACGGAAAGCTGACGATTTAGGAATTCTTTGAAAGATTTAAGAAGGACAATGTATAAAATAGACAAAAATTTGGCTAATGTGAATAAAAGCTATTGAGAAGTTAAATCTTGCTTACGTAAATTACTACACTATAATCTGAAGCTACCTGACGTATATGTAGGGATTGTTGGCTGGATATACAGAACAAAGATTGATCCCATTTCCATCCTTCATCCCTACTCTTGTCTCCTTACTTTTTTGAGCAATGGTCATCCCTACATTTTAAAACTATTTGACGATAATAAGCTATTAAACTGTGTCAATTAAATGGCGGCCATTTTGTTGTGCGGCGTGAATTCATGAGGGCTCCTCAGCTAATATTGATTAGTATGATGTAAGCAAGCTGCTGACAAATTTTGGTGCTTTTATCTGCTCCGTAACAATTTCATGAAAATTTGCCGCTAAGCCACCTGACTATTAGACTATGTAACCGGGATTGAAAATGCAATGTAAACTACCTGGCTACTCCTCATTGCGTGCCCACATTAATTAATACAACAATATTTTTAAAAAATTAGATATCAAATGTACAGCCATTGATCCTGGTGACTTGTTTTTCACCTTTGCACCTTCTTGTTCAAGTCAAGGGCACATGAATAACTTACAGACCCCATGCATAGCCTACTATCTAGTAAACAAGAGAGGAAGTATATTCATGAGAATTGAATTCAATTAATGATACCACTTAGTCTTGGTAAAATAATTAATTACAGCTGCAAATAATTGTTATTGACGATAGACGTAATGTGGATCCTGGTGACTTGTTTTTCACCTTTGCACCTTCTTGTTCAAGTCAAGGGCACATGAGTAACTTACAGACCCCATGCATAGCCTACTATCTAGTAAACAAGAGAGGAAGTATATTCATGAGAATTGAATTCAATTAATGATACCACTTAGTCTTGGTAAAATAATTAATTACAGCTGCAAATAATTGTTATTGACGATAGACGTAATGTGGATGATCTGTAAGACATTAACTGGATCAGGTACTCTAGCTTTCCCAACCTCCAGGGAGAACTTCTAGCCAGCACACACACAAGATGCGTGTAAAATTTGAATGAGCTGACCTCCACCACTGAATCATATAAAAGCCTGTACCCAGAATTCTACCAGTTGGAGTAACATCAGACAGCATAAATTGCTATAAGTGGTGAAGGCTTGAGATAAATCAGCCATTTTAAGGGTGGTCAGACATATCGCCCACACATGGTTGCTAAGGAAGCCAATCTCCAAAGCTACTATTGCTAAGGACTTGAAACTCCACATGACTAAGACACACTATAACACTACCACACATACCAAACATGAAGGAGAAAGGACAATTCTTACCCAAGATATGAAGCTTCATCACTCTCAAAGTATAAAAAACTATTTCTCACCAAATACTTGAGTTCAGTGGCTGATTTTTGGTCAGCCATTTCTTATTACTATCCTTTACAAATTTACGTGAGCTTTTGTTGATATCTTTTAATTTATTCCTATGGCAACATTAGTGGTGACTACATGGCTTGCTAAATGAAGTTCTAGAATAGGTATCGATAAATCCAAATGTAAATTTGTTCACCTATTCAGATCATAGCTGTATGCAAATTTTAGGCCCAGTGCTATACTTCATTCCAGAGAAACAATGCATTTCATATAGTCCCATTGAAACTCTATGTATCACACTGGAAATTTATGGTTAGTAATTACATTCTTTTATGACCACATGGTTACTATGTCTGACCACCCTTAAATAACTCTAACCTGTCCTTTCGGCAAGTTGTGCTATATTTTTGAGCTCAGTTGTTTTAATGTTCTGAAAATGTGTATCAGTCATATCCATATCTTGAATTGCTCCCAAAGCAATGTATGTTATGCAATAGTGAATCTGAATCTTTATCGTCATAAATTTTAAGTTAGAATGGAATCTATAATAGCTATCAGAGAGTGCAGTAGCACTCTCTATGTAGGGTTAGTACGGAATGGGCGTGGCTTCTCTCATTAGAATAATACAAACTGGATCTCTTCTATTCTTGCTACAGGCTCAACTAATCTTCTTACGTCTGGAAAACAATGCTGATATGTCCGCTCAAACTCCTCCAGAACAGTGTCAACAATCGGCACCAGCTGCCATCTAAATCATGATTTGTTCAGATTTATCATCATCATCAGATTCATCTTCTTTGACGGCTGTAACTCTATGATCCTTTCACATACAACAAATACTTGTACAGATATAGCATTCATGATTTGTTGATAAGAATATTAGCCTCGTGCTTCCTATGATGTTCCTTGTTGTAAACCACAGCAGCTAGCTAACTGACTGACTTCAAGACAAGATTAAACTTTCTTAAAATAACATATTTAAGTAGTGCCATATGGTTCTAGAAAGTTCTAGAATGACCAAGAAAATGCAGTAACTGTTTACAATAACAAGAGTCCTAACAATAACTGTTTACAATAACAAGAGACTGCATTTATGCAGTCATATCACAGCCGTTTTTACCGGGCACTTAGAGTTTAATTATTTCGCACTCGTTGATTTACAGGTATCATACATGACTATTAATTAATTTTACCACAAGTACCTTGGTAACTGGCTCAACTTCCAAACCAAAACTTCTGGCATTGGTTCTTAATATACTCACTGATCCAAACCAGTACAGGGGTTTTCAGGTTGGTTGACACAAAATTTGCCGACTGTGCAGAATTAAATTCGTGCTCGCAAAATTTAAGATCATTGCATTTATATGACAGTATATTGTGCTCGCTTGAATTTATCTTGCACATGTGCAAATTCTACTGGTCAACCAACCTGAAAACCCCTGTACCTATCTTAGCAACTATCCAAGTACTGTTTATAAGCTTGCGCATAAAAAAAGCTCAAACCACTTAGCAATGCGCAGCGATCCTAGTAACCAACTTATCACAACAAATCCCAGACAGTGGCAGGTCACCTTGTTGTAGGAGGTCCTTAGGGTAACAGGAAGCGCTTTAAGGCAGGATATTGAGGTCAGCCGATAGCTAATGAATAGATCTAACTTTGTAAACAAAGAATAAGATGGTACTATTTTTTTAAATACACAAAATAACATCATAAAAGTAATGAAAAATGGAGTTCCACTGGCTAACCATTGCAGGGTGTGTGGATAAAGATTGTGTAAAGCAAAAGGCAGAGCTCAAGTGCATCAGTGTAGTGACCATCTACTTGATTTTGGGATGGATGTGTGAGCAAGGATGGTGAGTATTTTACACTGAAGTTTTGTAATCCTTGCTACGGTGCCATGAAACAAGAATCACAGTCTCGGAAAGATAGGATGACTTACGCTCACACTATCACCCCTTTTGTTAGGACAGAGCACACATGCTTGCTCGGTAAGCAGTATAATACAGCATTCAACAGTTTTGCTTGAGGTGGTGGCCAAATCGTAATAGGCACAGCGGCCAGCAATCTGGGGAGACAGACGAGATAAATTATGGCACTGCAAACAAGCTCACAAGTGGTCTGTCAAAGATGGTCGAGCATAACAAAGTTTCTCCGTGATGGATATTGATAATCATATCTCTGTTCTATACTTAATTCATCAATCTGTGCAATTTCCATGTAGGTTGATGAGTAGTATCCATTGTGGCACTTAGCGAAGAGTTCAAGAGGGGTGGTGAACTTTTCATTGACAGTGTCTGCATCAGATGAAGTCTGTATCCACTTGCTGCACTAGCTAAAACAGTACATATAGTTATTACTTGATAATCCCTTGAATACAGAGAAGGACATTAAAGCATTCATGACCTACTACCAGACTACATTTTCAACAGCCTCTGTCCTCCCCAAAATGCATGGCTTGAAGGATCACACCATTCCATGGGCGAGCAGAAGGGCCATGCACACATGAGACTCGAAAGGATTCATCAGGGGATCATGGATCGACTATGTTGTTGGGCTAGAGTCAGCTCCCTCACTCACATCACTGTGGCCCAGCCCAAAGCCCTACAGGAAAAGAAAGCTCACATGACCAACCAATCCTTTCCTGCTAAATATTTGTCCAGCTGATACCCACAATATAGCAACCTATAATATTTTACATGAGAATAATGGTCTAAATTCAAAGCTACACTGTGTCTCTAAAAAAAATAGTACCACCCTAGCTAGCATACCATTGTCTTTAGCGTACTATTAACTACGTCTTACCTTTGATCTTGCACCCAGAAGCGCTTCTGGAGCACTTCTACAGTTGCCTATATAGTGTATTTATTCACCGCTCCATAGCTCAATGATCGCGCGGTGGATTTTCTCCATTTTTTTATCAACAGCATGATCTGAGATTTCTCTTTCTTTCTTAACTACCCACGTGGCTTAAAGTGCAAATCTGGGTGTGAAAGGTTAATTAAATTCCAGGAAGTTTATGGTTGTCACTATGGATATTCAATGCCTGGGAAAAAATTTTGGGGGCGTGTCTAACTGTGAATTGCAATAAAACGGCTGTGTCATGTCTATTGCCTTTTATGGATGATTGAGTTTATCATAAAAAAGTGTTTAGGTAGAGCTATACCTTTTGCAAAATAGTAGGAGTTGAAATTAGTGTGTATATCTAGCCTATCAGTATACTATGTCTGAACCAACTGAGAGTGATTTGGGAGACCTTCTAACTCTCCATAACCTTATGGATTTGCTTGGAGATCGTAGTGCAAGCTGGTACAAAATAGGGTTCTACTTACACCTCAAGAAAGAAGAATTGGATAAAATAGATTATCAGAATAAAGACCCTGACATTTGCATGATTAAAATGTTTGGCCTTTGGTTATCTGGTGGAGCTTGTACCTGGTCTAAATTCAAGAAGATGCTGAATGATGTAGGCTTGGGTGCCAAAGCTCAAAATCTGTATGAGAAATTGAAAGATATAAAGGAGGAAGAGGAGAAGAGAAGAGAGGAAGGCAAAGAAAGTTATGAGGATACATCTGAAATCTTGTCAATGATCGAAAGGGAATGCAAAAGAGAAAATAATCGATCGCAGATTGACCTAGAAAAGCTCAAACAAGATGAGAAGTATAAAAGTTTGATGAAAATAATTCGTGATACTCTTTTAACCCCTTGTTCCAGCAGTGATATACCTCCCAGTGCTAGCAATGATGACCAATCACCTAGCGTCAGTACTGGTGTGTCTCCTAGTGACATCAGTGATGATGATAACCCTCCCAGTGCTGGCGATGATGGACAATCACGTAGTTTCAGTACAGGTGCATCTCCTGGTGATGATGATAACCCTCCCAGAGCTAGCAGTGATGGCCAATCACCTAGTGAGGCATCTCCTAGTGACATCAGTGATGAAGATTTAATTAATAACATTGATAAATATATACGTGAAAAGAAGGATCTTAAACCAGCTGAATTGAAGAACGTAATCGATGCAGTCACAGAAGTACATAATATGCGTAATGAACTCACTAAACGGGTTAGAGAATGGGGAAAGGAGTTATTTACTGATTTAAAGTATGCACGAGAGGTTCAAGGTAAGCTTTTGAAAAGGAAGCAAAAACTTGATGTAGAAGAAAGAAAATTAAAATGCCAGAAGACAAGAGTTGATAAAGATATAAAGCAAGTTCAAGACTCTAGTTATGAAAGCAAGGAAGAAAAACTGACAAAATTAGGAAAAGAATTGGAGAATATACAAAAAAGCCTATGTTATGTGAGAAGAAAGCTTACCACCTGTATCATGGAGCTGAATTATGCTAATTCTAATTACGTATTCATCAGTGAAGAATTGAATGATTGTTTGAAAAAGCTTACAGAGCATAAAGGAGAACTTGAGAGAATGGCAAAGTCAGGTAGCAACTTGAGAGGACTTGTTGAAATCATGGTTGCAGGGGCTGCGGGGGGGGCTGGGGGGGTTATTGGGGCTGCGGGGGGGGCTTGGGGGGCTATTGGGGCTATTGGGGCTGGGACTGCGGGGGCTGGTCTATTTGGTGGACTAATTGGTGTATTCATGGGTATTTGTTTAGGAATGGCGAGGCATTATATACTTCAGCGTGTAAATAACCGTGATGAATCAGTTGTCAAATATGATGAGGTTTTAACGACAACTGCCAATGAAATCAACGAAACCGGCAAATTTATTGAAAAAGTGAAAAATGGATTCATAAATCATCGCCGTCCCTACTCGTAAAATTATTCCTACTCTCACCATGCATTTGCGTAGCTATAGTATCATTATTAATTATGTATTATATCTTTTTTATAATTGATTTTTAAAAATAACATCAAACAAACAAATGAAAAGCAAGTGTAACAAATTGAAGCCAAATTTGAGCTAGGTCCCTAAACTAGAAACTATACTATTGTTGTGTTGACCTCTGTCAAAACCAGTAGCTATAGGACCCCACCCTTCTAGTTTCACATATTGAGTGAGTCTTTTATCAAAAGAATCACATGATAAAACCACTTAAGCTTCCTGCGGTGAGTAGTGAGCCAGTTGGTTTGACTGTTAATACCCTTTTCCATCTGTTAGGAGATCTTAGCACATATTGGTATGAGATGGGCTGAAGGTTAGGGCTGAAGAGTACCACGTTGGATGATATTAAAGCTAACAATGATAAAAGTGATCAATGTATGTTAGACATGTTTGACAGTTGGTTATTGGAAGGTGAAGATTGCACTTGAAGAAGATGCTTGATGAAATGGGTAAGCATGCTTACGTTGAAAGGATCACTAGGGTCATGCTCAAAATTATTTTAGAAGTTAATGAAGTGATGAAAAGGCTCAAAGAAACTGTATCCAGAAAAGCCGATGATTTCAGGAAGATTTAAGAAGGAAAATATATAAAATAGACAAAAAAATTGGCTAATGTGAATAAGCTTACTGCCTGTATTGAGAAGTTAAATCAAAGGACTGAGTGAAACGACAGAACAAATTAGAGAAATATTGAGCTCATCCTTATTCATAGGTGCCTGTTTTTAAGCCACAGCAATCCTCACAAAACTGAAACCACATAGTAATTCAATCTACCAATAGATGGTGCAGATAACTATCTATACTATGACACGTAACTGAAACAATTTCTGATACATACATAGCTACATACATACATGCATGCATGCATACATGTACATGCATACATATACATACATACATGCATGCATGCATACATACATACATACATACATACGTACGTACATACAATGCAAATATTTATAGCTTGTCCAGTTGAGGTGTAGACTGTATAAATGAGTCACTGTCTGAAGTTCTTAGTCTGTTGTTACTGCAATTCCCTCTACTGTAATGATACTCTATATGTGAAACACTAGCAGATACAGTAGCACCTCTACAGTGGACACCTTGGGATCAGCTATTTTTGTCCTTGTTTTCCTTAATGGAGAGGTTTCCACTCTTCAGAGGTTCAATCAGCAATATGGTTTGGTTCCTTGAAAAATGTCTGTCTAATAGAGAGGTTTTTTGTATTGAGTCCTAAATATGTCCACTGTAGTTAATTGTGCATTAGTTCTTCTATTCCAAACCATGCTAAGGATTTTTGATGTTTCACTGAATGGGCTCCTACGTGATTATTATTTCCACTTCTCAAGGTGTTGTTATCATTTCTGAGACTGAGTATAAAATTTGTGGTAACTCTGTACTAAATAATTAGATACTGTGGTTCATCTTTAAGTATACTGTGGTTAACTTTAAATTAGATACTGTGGCTGACCTTTCTAGATACTGTGGTTGACCTTTGTTGTGATCTGCTAGTGATTGACTATTGACCATTCATTGTAGTTGTTGTCTGCCCATATAAGGTAATAGATTATGTGAGGTGTGCACTATATGCATTATTGTAGCTATGTGTGAGGCTTTCCAGAGAGAGAGAGAGAGAGAGTTTATTAACTGTCAAACTGTGGAACTATCAGCAACATCTTCTACTGTAGCTATGCCTGAGGAGAATTTATTAACTGTCAATTTCCTGTCACACCTACTAGGAGATCTTAGTGTGCACTGGTATGAAATGGGCTTACATTTGAGGCTTAAAAAGGAGTTGTTGGATGAAATTGGAAGGGATTGTGGTAAGAGTTATCAATGCTTGATTGAAATGTTTGACTGTTGGTTGTTGCAAGGTGAAGATTGTACCTGGTCTGCCATCAAGAAAATGCTGCATTCAATGGATAAAAATGCTCATATTAGAGATATACACCATTATGTAACTGAACTTCAACGGATTAAAAATAAGCAACAAAAGTTCAACAAGCATTGTCGAAAGTTAGTCCCAATGCCTGACCATTGCTATGAAGATTGGTGATTGGAGAGACTCTATTTTGAGAATGACCGATTGAGTTACTACCCTGATCCAACATTAGAAGACTGGTTAGAAAGGCTTCCCAAATTCTTGACTGATATTGGTGCCCAGTGGTACAGAATTGGCATTGGTCTCAACCTGCCGAAATCATCATTGGATAAGATCGATCGTAATTGCAAGGGAGGCTGTGACCAGAAATTTCAAGAGGTGATTATAAGATGGCAAGAAATGGATCCTGAGCATTCCTGGAGGAAACTAATAGTCACGTTCAAGGACCTGGGCTTGGGTAAAATTGCTAAGTCCATTGAGGAAGAAGCATGGAGAGAAGTCAAGAAGGAGAGTCGGAAGGAGAGAGTGGTGTATGATGAGAGTTGTCAGTACATGAGGGAACACTGGCAAGAAATGAATGATAGGAGAGACAAATCTGAAGTACAGATCAACCAAAAGAAGAATCAACGTGAGTTGAGATACCACAGTTTGGTGAAACAGATTCGTGACGTCCTAAAACCTCCTGAGAGCATTAGTGATGATGTATTTATGAGCGATATTGAGAGTTATATACACTCGGACGATCGCAAGCAGGATGATATCTTGAAGGTCGTAGAAACAGTCAGAAAGATCGAAAAAGAGTGTAGTGAATATGCTGAGGGGCTAAACGATTGGGGGAAGGAGTTAATGGACGATATAAAGTACACACAAGAAGTTCAAGGTAAGCTTACCAAGAGGAAACAAGCGCTTGAGGAAGAGAGGAGCTATCTAGAGAGCAAGAAGAATGACTTTGATGAGGAGATAACAAGAGTTCAAGAGTCAAATGAAGTCAGCAGCGAAAAAAAGAAGATGCTGAATAGACTAGGATATAAAATGCAAATTATAGAGGGAAAGCTTGATGATGTGAAGAAAGGCTTGCTGACTGTATCGTACAGTTGGACTATGCTAATTCTAATTATATGGAATTGAGTGGAAAATTGAATGACTGTATCACCGAGCTTAATAATTGCATTAAAGAGTGTGGCAGATGCATTGAAATCGTGGAGGCATGTATGAAGAAGGAAAACACATGGTACAGTCTGATTGAGGGAACGTTTTACTGGGCTGTGAATTACGACGTGGTCCATGGTGGATATCAGAAGATTCTTGATGACTTTGATGATTTCACTGGTAAAACTGTCAAAGAAATTGAAAAAACAAAAGAGCAGATTAGAGAAATAAAAGATGGACTTATTGATAAAGGTCATCATCCTAATCCGTAGATAGTCTTGGACATTTATGTATATCATTAAAAAAAAGAATAAAAAATTAAAAATGAACTCAAATTATAATTATTGAATCATTAATTTTTTTGCCTGCGATACAAGATATGAGAGAGAGAGAGAGAGAGAGAGAGAGATGTGCTGTAAGGAGGCAGTACTAATAGGTGTCATACCAATGTATGAACAAGCAGTATCTATCAATCTGCTCCAAGTGGATATAGTGTAGACCTTTGAAACCATAAAAATAGCCACCCAATAGAGTCTGTACGTAGACCTTTGAAAAGGTGCCCGTTAATCCGCACCTTCTTGAATGTACGTAGACCTTTTTGCAAGAGTACAAGGTATTATAGAAAGGTTTCTACATTAAAGGGAGTCCACGTTAAGCATGATTATATAACACTTCTTTCATTCTTTCTCCCTGCTTTACAGGTTTTGATCCCAAAGCTGAAGGAGCCAGACCACAACCCGAATGTGGTGATCAACATTATGGCTGCCATAGGAGAGCTGGCTCAAGTGGCACAGACAGACATGAAGTATTCTGTAGATGAACTCTGTCCCATCATTATGGACATGTTGCAGGACTCCAGCTCTCTCACCAAACGGGAGGTGGCTTTGTGGACATTTGGTCAACTGGTGGAGAATACTGGGTAAGGAATGGTCATAAAAGAAACATGAGGTTATACTGGGGAATATTTGGTAAGGATGAAACTGGGTAAGGAATGGTCACATATGGGAATATGCAAGAGTGGTCTCCTGGATAGTAAGTGGTTACTGGATAAGGAATGGTTGGTGGGCTAGGGCTCGGTAAGGAGTGGTCACATGAAATAACTTGAAGTAACAAGTGTTTTTACAAGAGACCACTCTTTACCAAGTATTACCCAGTAAGCACATCCTCACATATTATGACCCAGTAAGCTCACTAGTGTTTTATGTGTGACCATCTGTATTCCCAGTAAGCTCACGCTTCTTATACTGGGTAAGGAGTGGTCATTTCTGGGTGAAATGTGAAAATGACATGCATGCATGTGTACATGGGTGGGCATGTAGGGAGTAGTCAAGTGCATCATGTGAAAATATATTAACGAGGTGAATGTAATACGACATGGGCAAGGAGTGATCATATTATCATGAAAGCTGAAAGCAGGGTTGATTTAATTCAGGATTTTGCTTGAGGGCCTAGTGAAAAAATTTGAGGAGGGGCAACTACAACATGTATGTGGAAGTCTATGATAATCTCATTATGAAAGCTAGCTAATTCCTGGGGGGAGGGGGGCAAGCCATCATTCAGAGGGGGCAGAAGTCCCCCCCCCCTCCCCCCTTGAAATAAACCCTGAAAAGTATTGGAGTGGATCCAAATAATATGTTAATGGATCATAATGTGGTATCACATTAAACAGTGATTGTGAAAATACATAATATAATTATTGTAAGGTTCATATTTCATAATATTTGAGTTTCTGATACAATTGATCGTGTTTCTTTGTGTAGGTATGTGATTGAGCCTTACCACAAGTATCCCAACTTGCTTGACATTCTCTTCAATTTCCTGAAGACAGAGCACACGCGAGGGTTGAGGAGAGAGGTGATCCGAGTGCTGGGTCTCTTGGGGGCCTTGGATCCCTACAAGCACACACAACACCAGCGCAATGAGAAGAGGAGCAAGATGGGCACTCCAATCAGCAAACCCATGGACAAGAAGACACAGGGAACTGGTATGTTACTAAATCTATTCACATGCAATACAGTACTCTGTACACGGCCATGGAATATCCCACCTCCCCTTTCACACCTCCTTGCCCCCTCCTCCCCTCTCCCTCCTCTCCTCACCCCTCCTTCCCTCCCCTCCCCTCTTCACCCCCTCCTCCCTTCCCCCTCCCCTCCCCTCATCACCCCCTCCTCCCCTCCCTCATCATCCCCTCCTCCCCTCCCTCATCACCCCTCCTCCTCCCCTCCCCTCCCCTCATCACCCCTCCTCCCCTCCCTCATCACCCCTCCTCCTCCTCTCCCCCCTGTCCCCTTTTGGCACTAGTAGGAATCACTATACACAGCCACACTAAACCCAACTCCCTCAAATGCAAAAGAAGATCCCCATTCTATCCGATCAAGTGATAATCCATATTGCATGGCTATGGTGATATCTAACAGCTTCTGATAAGAACTTTGTAGTGTTCTTATGTGATATCCTGACATTTCCAGGGATCTAACATAACAATACATATTCTGGCCACCATGATTTTAAGTACATTGGGAATTTTGACCAGAAAATGCCGCTGTTATCTGCATTATCATAATATTGTTATTTATCAGGGACTGGTGACACGGCCAGTGAGTTGCTAGTGTCGATGGGAAGTGGGACAAGCCTGGAGGACTTCTACCCTTCCATTGCCATCAATTCCCTCATGCGGATCCTTAAGGACCACTCCCTCTCCCAGCACCACACCATGGCCATCCAGGCCCTCGGCTTCATCTTCAAGAGCCTTGGCATCAAGTCCGTACCTTACCTCCCACAGGTGAGGAGCTCAGCATTTAGAGATCCTAATTATCAAGTTATTCAAACATCCCAGTACACTGTTAGTGCATGAATACCGATTTTCAGTTGGCCATTTCCCTGGAAATCAGAAAACAATGGTTCCACTGACCAGTAAAATGTGTTGGTAGAAACTCTCTATGTACATCAACCACGAGGAAAAACCTTTTACGGTTTTGAAGTGTGAACCATATAAAATTCCCTTTGTTTTGTATATTAATCATGAAAATGAAATCTATGAGTTTTTCTGCTGTACGATAGTCAATCCAAAGTGCCTTATGTAGTTGTACGTAACTGGTTTACACTTATCACAATTTCTCCAGTCCATAAACTCCTTATTTAATGGGTTAATTGCATTGCACTTGGAAAGTGACCGAGTAGTGAAATCAAGCAGTGAACAAATGATCGGATGTCAAGTGTTTAAAAACTGAAAGAGAATGTGCGTGCATACAGTGGTGATAGTATCTGGTAGTGCTCTGATGTACACTTGGAACAAATGAATAAAATCTATAATTCGATACTTGACTACTGAGTGTGTTTCTTTAGGGAAGTTGAATCTGGAATAGGTGGTGTATGGTAGAGTGGTCTGGATAGAGGGAGGTCTACAGTATTGATTCTGGATTGAGTGATATAATAGGGTGTCTAAGTGTATATCAATGTGTATAGTGCTATTGTTTTCTCTTGACAATGCCAAAAGGTGTTGAGTTTTGACCTTGCATCTCTATGAGCACCTATAATTAATTACACACCTAAAAAAAATTTTTTTTGTGGTGTAAATCTATAACTTATGTATGTTTACACCACACGAAAATTTGTTCACTTGATCCCCTTGATCATTCACTATACCTGCTCTAGCTTTCTCGATTCTTGACCGAAAGTTCACATTAAAACACCTGATCAACCAACCGCTTTATGAGAAATTAATTTTGGTTAAGAATAAAGAAAGTTATAATGAATGATCGCATTCGAGGGATCAATTAAGTGAAACGCAAGTAGATACAGGAGCTTTTTTATTTTACGTACATGCTGTGTTCTGAATCGAAACAGGTGATGCCTCCATTCCTGAGTGTGATCAGGTCATGTGACAAGAATATGAGAGAGTATTTATTCCGAGAGCTCGCCCTCATCGTCTCCATCATCAAACTCCACGCAAGAAACTACATGAGGGACATCTTCTCAATCATCAAGGTAATGTATATTGTGTGGCCTGAATGTTTTTATTTGATGGCACCTCAGTGTGTTCTGGCAATTTATCATGGCCAGAAAATTTGGTGGTGAAGAGGTATGTGGTATTACTCAGGATTTCACACGAGCCCTTCATATTTGTAAACCACGTAAAACCTTCTAACCTGAAATAATAGATTAAACCGAAATGATTCAAAACAGTGAGATGGTTCAAATAATTATTTCTGAAACTGCTGAGACATCTAAGCTCAAAGGACAGTTGAATATATCTTTCAAAATGGTTTCAGCAGTTTTGAACTTTACCCTGCTGTTCTGTTTACCCTTTTCTTATACTTCGTTGAAAGACAGTCTCATGGAACGAAATTAACTTTATTGGTTTCTTGCCTGTAGGAGTTTTGGAGTCCAACTAGCCCCATCCAGAACACTATAATCCTGCTGATTGAAAAGATTGTACTGGCCATGGGGGAGGAGCTAAAGGTGTACATCCCTCCCCTGATTCAACCTGTGCTCAAACTCTTCCTCCAGGACTCCAGTGAACATAAACTGGCCACACAAAAGGTACCCACACACTTATGGCATGGTACATGCAGGACATGTACATATCAATGACATTGTGTTACTTTTAAAGTTATGTATCTACTGCATGACATTGTGTTAGTGTTAAAGCATGTATCTGACGCTATACTGTATTAGTGTTAAAGTATGTATCTGTACTTCATGACATTGTGTTAGTATATATCTGTACTGCATGGCATTGTGTTAGTGTTAAAGTATGTAACTGTACTGCATGACATTGTGTTAGTGTTATACTATGTATCTCTATGTTAGTATATATCTGCATCACAAAGGTAGGCTCAGCCACACTCATGACTATTAAGCAGGTGGATTCCAAGAAATGAACACTTAAGTTAGTTTTAAGACTCAACCCTTAAAATTAGACCACCTCTGTAATCAGTCAGGACACTTGAGTTGATTCAACCCTGCCATCCCTGTAAACAGAAACACTTTGATTTGTTCCAAGACTTGATCAATCCTTGAATTGGGATCATCCGGACACTAAGATTTGTTCCAAGACTTGATCAACCCTTGAATTGAGATCATCCGGACACTAAGATTTGTTCCAAGACTTGATCAACCCTTGAATTGAGATCATCCGGACACTAAGATTTATTCCAATTAAGGCTCAACCCTTGAAATGGGATCATCAGGACACTTGAATTGGACTCAACCCTTGAAATGAGGTCACCTTGGTTGAGTTGAAAAAGCAATAAGAATCCAAGAAATAAAATGGTGTGGTCGATATATTTATCACTTTAACACTCCTCTTAGTGCCTCTGAGTGTACTAATATGGTGAGAATTGCATGCAACTTGGGCTAAAGTGTGAGGAGTGTGATTCTTGCTGTTTTCTGACAAGTCCTGTTTGGTCTCCTCCTGACCTTCATGAGGATCAGGCCACATGTAGATATGTGTTAATCTGCTGGAACTTCTGATAAGGGTCGTGCACTCTTGAGATTAAGACCTGATACAAATAACCTCCAATAAATAACACATTTCACTACTCAACTTTATACTTTTTTGCACAATGTGCAACAGTAAGGTATTAATGTCAGACCAAATTCAATCAATCCTATTTCAAAGTGTCATTAGTGGTACCGATTATGGAAATCAAAGGCCGAAGCACTCTTTTTGAGCAATGAACCTCATGAATGATATTTTCCAGATCACTGAGTGTTATTGACGTCACAGCCCATGTTACAAATGGTGTGCCAGACCTCAAGGATACAAACTTCAACTTGTCCTTTGTACAGATTACAACCACCTTCAAGTCTGACCTCACCTTCTCTACAAACAGCTATCAGTGATCCACAGTAGCTATAGTCTGAAATTTTGTAATCCTTACCACTTCTTTAAGGTTCCTTCTATCTATGTACATGCAAGAAAAAAAGAAGAAAAGGATTTAATATTTGAGTATACGTATGAACATGATGAGCATTGGAGAGTTCGCCTGCATTATTTAATTAGCCAAACCTAGAAGATGGGTCCCAGAAAGTTCAGCAGTATTAAATATAGAGCTCTTATCATAGTAAAAAGTTTAGAGTTCATGTTCAAGCCCATTTCAGGAACAGCTTCAGTTTTTATCGGAAGTGATGGAAGCAGTTGGAAGATGGTAAGGTGGGATGAAGGGGTGAGGGTAGAACAGTGGGAAGCGTGAAGTGATCCCATTGGTCATCGGGGAGATGGAGGGGTGCGTCGGGAAGGGAGAAAAGCTGTTGTTGGCCTCTGAGGTGGAAGGAGAGTTGGCTGGTGAGCCTTCATCTGAGTTTTCATCTGAGGATGGTTCCAAAGTGGTTGCAGCTGATGCAGTGTTAAGAGGAGTATCTAAAATGAACACGAGAGAAGAGAGAATATTATGTACAATGAGTATGTTTTGTAGTAAAAAAAAAAAAATTGTAGCTGGAAGAAAAAGTGTCAGTTCGTAGCCTTTTTGTGGGAGGGTAATGAGGACTATTACTTACAGCTGGAGAGAAGTCCTTGCATGTGGAGATGTTGCCAATAGGAGAGCATGGTGGAACTCTCACAGTTATAAGGAGCAGTGTGAGAGACAGCGCTGGCACCATCGGTGGTCACAACACTGGTGGTGTGGCTGGCGCTACTGGGTGTGGTGGTTGGAGACCTCAGCTTGTATCTAAACCCTTTGGCAAAAGGGTTGTTGTCAATCTTCAGTTGGGTCAACTCCACATTCTGATAGGCGGAAACTGCAATGAAGGTAGTGTCTGGGAGACTAACCACTATTTGATTGGACCCATCTGCTTCATCGATAATTATCTCCATTGTATACTTGTGCATTGTATGGAGAAGAATCTAAGATAATGATAGTTATAGAATGATTTTAATGAGTAAAATGGTTTTTCAAAGACTTACATTTCCATATTTGGACTTTGCAAAATGCGTAATCTTGATGGACTTGAAGCTGAGTGGTCTTTTCATCCAAAAGTGGCCCGAGTTGGGTGAGCTGGGATGGCGGAAGATCTGCCTGTCCTCATTCTGGATGACTTCCGATTCCCCTGTAGGGCACCATTTCATGTTGATGTAACGGTAGCGCTGGTCATCTGTAGATGCCACCCTCAGAGAAATGTTGTAGTCAAGCTCTGGATCCAGACCATGCAGACTCACTAACAAGGCTGGAAACAGACGTCTGCAGGATAAAGAAGAAGTAAAAAAAAAATTCTAAGCTGCAATCTGCACACCACATATATACTACAATAGTATAACTAGTCTATACTTAATTTGGTTATTCATTAGCCTGCTATCTTATGACTATTTC
Organism: Crambe crambe; assembly: GCA_963924555.1. Lineage (NCBI taxonomy): Eukaryota > Metazoa > Porifera > Demospongiae > Poecilosclerida > Crambeidae > Crambe > Crambe crambe. The sequence goes on along the minus strand of OZ004595.1, from coordinate 4,572,866 downwards.
GCATGTGTTAGCACAGAGAGAAAGCTTTTCCCAATATACTTTGTGATACTGAGCTCTCTGCTATTCGCATGAATTATAGCTAAGGTGAAAAGCAAGTAGCAATTTTTGCAACAAAAACTTACCTTCCTGGCTTTGTGACTATCATCTCATTGCCAATCTTCTTAAAGGCCTTCCACAGCGCCTTGTTCTGCAGAGAAGCTGAGATCCTCTTGGTGATAGGGTTTGTACCAGTCAGGCTAGTCAAAGACTGAGGATTATCTGAACTGTATGCAGAATCGATAGCATGCTCTGAACCGTTTTCAGAATTATTCTCAGTAGTATCAGACTTTGGAGTGCTTTCAAAATCAATAGGCCTGAAGATGTGAGTCGAGGTTGGATTTGCAGTTATCTCTTCCACGGTGTCAGAAGCTGCAATGGATTGTTGAGTAGTCTCGAGACCAAGCTGTGAGGGACTACGACTTTCTGCACACTGATTCTCCATTATTGTCTTCAACAAAAGCTGAGAGATTTTGAAGTGACACTTTAGCTGGCTGTGGGACAATTATATAGCCAAGGGTGAGAGAGGGTGAGAAAAAGCAGCCCTTATTATATGCATGTTGCTGCATGATGTGAAATAAACATGATGTTTTCGCATCATGTCTCAATTCTATTCACTAATTACTGGATAAGGAGGCACCTATGTATATTGATCTTAGGCTAATAATATATAGCAGGCCTAGCTACAGTGTAACGCAAATAATGGAACTTGTGCATTAGGTCATTATGCTACTCATGTAGCTGCTTTGATATTCCACTTTCTTCTCTGTCATATCTCCACAGGTTACAATTATATCCTGAAATGATGACCGTGCTGTAGCTAGCTAAGAATTTCATTTCCATCAATTCATCTAATGGAAGCAGATCCCATGCATATCAGCAAAGAAACTACAACTGAACATCAGTTCAGTTGCTATGTAATATAATTATATAGTATGCAAATAATTACTGAGTGCTCACAATCAATGGTATGGGAAATCTGATGTTTGTCTGTTTGACAATGGACCTTTATCCTTGTGGTGCTAATAGAATGCTATTGAGCTTGGCTATGAGAGACTGGCACTGTCTCAATGCTGGGAAGAAGGGGGTGAGAATTCTGTAGTATTAGCAGGGAATTGACACCAGCTGCTTTTACGACACCATTAAATGTTCGGAATGATGGGGTGTGTATTTTTTTCAACAAGTGTAGCCTGACACTTTGCAGTGAAACTCAAATGGTGTTTCACATTCCTACCACATGTGTGTCTATCACGAGGAGTCCATTCACCCTCCAGTTCGGGTGTTATAGTTATATGAAGTTGAAGGATGCTGAAGTACAGACTCCCTCAAATCATATTCAGGACATGTCCCATGTTGCAGTGCCCACCATTACACCTCCAAATTCTGATCTCTGACACTTTCATTGGTCCTGAATTGTATTAGGAAGAGAGATCAGTTATTCATGTCATTATAGTGCATCTTTCAATTGGATTGTTTGTTTTTATTTGTTGTTTGTTTGTTTGTTTATTTGTTTGTTTGGTAGATTCAGCTGCTGAATATTTGACCCTTTACCAATTCAACAAGGACATTAACCTCCTATCTCCTGCCTGGGAAGGAATACACTATAAGATTTTAGGTGGTAGCTGCTGTGCCTCACTTTTTCAGTCAATTGAGCTGTCATTAGCTGTTATAATTATTTACAAACACTATACCCTAGTTTTTTTTTATGTATTCAAGTACCTACTCCCATGGTAAGTCATACTCTGCATAAGGGAAACTCTACATATGGGAAGACCCCTGGTAAGTTCAGTCTGGCATAGTTGGGTTGGTCAACTTGTGCTGGTGTTGTGGATGTAGACTCCATTGATCTTGTAAAATTTCATTCTAAATAACCAATTAACACTTACAAGTACTTTAAATAGTTGTACATGTGGCTTTAATGATTTTGATGCTTTAGGCTCAAATCACTTAATTCAAGTGTCCTTGGTGAGCAAGACAGACGACAAGGAAAGAGTTGTGACTGAAATGACCTCACAGATTTCTGTATATCTAGCTAGTTGCATATCTAGCTTACTACATGTTAAGCTAATTTGGCAGTTTTGTTTTGAACACTAGTTATGCATGACCTTTGAACTCTTGGTCTGTGAGTGAAGACAGAAAAGAGAAAAGCCTCAACAAAATTATTAGAAAGTATAGCTATGTGAAAGGACAGAGTTTAATAGTTCCAAAAGCCAGTTGTGACAGTGTTGCAACAATCTGGATTCTTGGCCATGTAGTCACATACTCAAAATGCTATTAGACTAGAGCTTCATGATATCCAGAGACCACTGCACATTGAGAAATGGACCTGGCTCATTTGCCTTAATAGTACATACTAATAGTCTAAATATAGTAAGGTAATTGAATTTCAAATCCCATGCAGTGTGTTGTTTCCACTTGCTACCATTAGCATCAGCACTAGCTCTTTCATCCAAATCAGTCCCTTTGTCTCGTGCATAGACAGCATTGTGGTCAGAAGCTGTGTACAAGTTGTACGTTGTAAGCATGTTAGTGTTAATTGTTAGTTACATTTCTATTAGACGCCCATGTGCGTGTTGATATGATAACCTTGAACACTGCCCTTATATGGTGAGATGGATCATTGTGTATATAGGCCACCTGCATTTTGAGCAAGTATACTTGACTAAGTTGTTGGGCATCCTATTGTAGTACACAACACGAAACAAAGCCATGTTGAGCAGCACCCTTTGAATAATAAAATGAAGCCATCTCTAACAGTAAATTACTCTAACATAGTTGGGTTGTATTTGGTACTCCTCTTGCTGGGTTGACGTGACCAAGGTCTGAGTCATCTGTGTAGTTAAGTGAGGTACATGTCACTCAGTGGAATCTGATAAAGGCTACATGGGATGAAAGTTCAGCATGCTTTCTGCTTATACACGGTCACCATCATAGGAGACAGATATATAGCATGTGTACCCCGGCCAACAGGTAATATGAATTGACACTGAAATACAGAATACATAGTCTTTCAGTTCCTCCTTGAACTATGAGACTTGAACATCATCACATTCAGGCCTCAATTGCCTTTATACTATAGGTGAGATTTATGTTTCAATCACTAGATTACTCCAACCGAATATCCTTTTAAGAATCAAGAGAAGTGACATAGCTACTTTCACCATGAAGAGTACTGGTAGCCAGATCCACTGCAGTTATTATCCTGCTTATATATTTCTAGCTCAGTGCTAAGAAGCAGCCTAAAAGGTCAATTTAAAAACCCTCTTACTGTAGAATCATAATAATTTCATGATAATAAAGACAGCAAGGGTTACATATGGTTCCCTAATAATCTGTTCATAAACAGTTTTTCTTGTGCACCTTGCTTCAGCTAGCTACTCTTTCTCAGCAGTAGCACCATTGGCAGTTGCACCAGTGGATGTATTAGTGATGTGATAAGGTCCTATGAAGGGGTGATGGTAGAAGAGGGGAAAGTGAGGAGTGATCCCATTGGTCATTGGAGGGAGTGCTGGATAAGCTGGATAGCTGCTGGTTTCATGGTCGGAATGATTATCAGTATTTTCGGAGGTTTCAGCAGAAGACGGCTGTGAAGTGGCCAGAGCTTCTTTAGCAAGAAGGGGAGAAACTGCAGAAGAAAGTACCATTTGTAGTGGAGCCTATAATACTTAAACATATGTATTTTGTATGGGAAAATGTATATATCACTGGAATACAGAAGAATGTGGAGGTTTTGCATTTCATTATGGGACTCCACTTAAAGCTATAGCAGATTCGTAATGCTTACACTTTGGCAGGAGACCCTGAACCTGAAGGTGCTGCCAGTATGCCATCAGAGATGCCTCACTGTTGAAAGGAGCTGGATGTGTAGGAGGAGTATGAGCAGCAGAGGCAGCAGTGCTGGTGGAGACTGCTCCATTGGTAGTTGTGTCATCGTCACTAGTCATACTAGCTTGTCCAGAGCGGGATGATGGAGACCTCAGTTTGTATCGGAAGCCTTTAGCAAAGGGGTTGTTATCGATCTTCAGCTGAGTGAGCTCCATGTTTTGGTAAGCAGACACAGCCACGAAGACAGTGTCAGGGAGGGACACAATGACCTGGTCAGAACCGTTGGCCGGCTCAACTATGATTTCCATCATGTATTTATGCATCGTGTGCAGCAGAATCTTGAGCAAACACCAAACAGATAGACATACAGTAAGAAGATAAACAAACAATAAACAGATAAACAAACAGTAAACAGATAAACAAACAGCAATCAGATGAATAAACAAATGAATTTTATTATTGTTAAACATACATTTCCATGTTTAGACCTAGCAAAATGCGTAATCTTGATGGACTTGAAGCTGAGTGGTCTTTTCATCCAGAAGTGGCCTGAGTTGGGTGAACTGGGATGGCGGAAAATCTGCCTGTCCTCATTCTGGATAACTTCCGATTCCCCTGTAGGACACCATTTCATGTTGATATAACGGTAGCGCTGATTGTCAGCAGATGCCACCCTCAGAGAAATGTTGTAGTCAAGCTCTGGATCCAGACCATGCAGACTCACTAACAAGGCTGGAAACAGACGTCTGTGAGAGAGAGACATGACAATTGTTATTCTTTCTTCCTCTTTGTTATCATCATACTAGTGCTAAATTGCTTCGTGAGCCCTTCTAGGTGCAAATTCTGCTAGCAATGTTTAATTGAATTCAGATATTATGCATCAAAAATGCACAATTCAAATTTGTTTGTATTTATTGCCAAATGGTAATTAAATGCTCAATAATGTCTCATTTGAAATTTACAAGTCATTTTAAGCTGACCTTCCTGGCTTAGTGACTATCATTTCATTCCCCATCCTCTTGAAAGTCTTCCAGAGTGCTTTGTTCTGTAGAGAAGCTGTGATCCTCCTGAATGGAAGGGCACTGCTCTGACTGATTGCAGACTGGTGATTATCGGAGCTGTATGCGGAATCTGTTGGAGTGTTGGAGCCACTTTCAGAAGTTTCCTCGCTTTCAGCATTCTCGAAATCAATTGGCCTAAAGATTTGATGGGGGCCTGAAGAAGAGGACACCTTAGCATCATCACTTGCAGATGTGGATGGCTGAGTGGTTAGATCTCCAGAAGCTTGATTCTCCATGTTGATCGAGTTTGTTAAACTTGAAGAGATTTGACACAACTGCAAGTGCCAGTTTTTCAAAAAGTGTGACTAAGTGAAAGCTATGGTCCTACAGCCCTTGTTATATAGCTAGCTAGCTCTTTGGCCACATGACTATGCTGCTGCATCATCAGTTTTAATATCTAATATGCAGATTTGAAGTGAGAGCTCCAGCCAATGTACAGCTCTATTCAATTTGCTAATTGCTGTAATTGTTAGGCTGAGCATGTCTAGTCAGTGTTTCTAATTATGCAGTTTTATGGATTGTTAGAACCACACCCCCATAGTGAATTCATGAAATGCTCTTCCTTTACCAGATAATATTGCAATCAGTGTGTGTGTGTGTTTTGTTCTGTTTTGTTTTTTAATTTTTTAAATTTATTGTTGATACCTCAAATGACACGGTTTAGCATTAAAGTTAGCTACATACCATAAGGTAAGGTGTCTACCCATAGCAGACTATATTTCAGCCCAGGCAATTTCAAACCAAATTCTTAATAATTATTATAGTATGTAGCTACTAAAATCCTTAAGTTTTTGGAAACTGTATATCCACATTGACCATTCAGCTTGTATTAGCAATGGGAAACTTTTCCTGAGTGACTTAGCTTAGCTAATGTAATTGTTACTGGCTCTATGTGGCAATCAACTTATAGCAGCAGCTGCTGAATAGTTGAAGTGTCTTAACTTCGTGCAAATAGCACTATATAAATCAATAAGATCATAATAAGCATGCCTTTTTCCAGAGAAGTCATATAGCATTGTGTTAGATATTACAATTCTGGCACCAGAAAGCGTGAGTGTGAAGTCTGTTGTGTTAGCACAGAATAGACACAGAGTGTTTGTGTGGCACCATCCAAAGGTCTGAGTAAAGAGAGGTACAAAATATCGATTCCCTCTAACTGTTACAAGGTGAATTTCTGGGGCTGCATTGAAATACACACCAGGTTGGTGAAAGATACCACCTAAAGGGTGCAAAATTGCTGCATGCATGTAGAATGGGCATATTTATGATTGGAGAGCTAAGGAGGAATGACTGGATAGGTGGTATTCTTTTATGGATGGTTTGCTTATAATATATGTAGATTTGTAGAATGTTATAGGTAAAGAAGTATTGGAATTAAAATGTATTTTCTTATCACTTCATTAACTCAAGATATTCCCATTGAACAATTGGCACAATCATACAACTGCCATTTGAGCATTTAAGGTGTCAATGACAATATTGCACCATGCACTGAGGCCTGAGGGTACAAAGATGAATGCCCTTTGTTGTGTACAACAACTTAAGCAAAAGTGTCAACCACTACTGCAGTAACCATGCAGTGGAACCTCCGATATCTCTGATAAACCTATACAAAGGACAATCTAAAAGTACCTTGGTATGTATATAAAGAGAATAACATCTCTACAAAGAATAAAATGCTGGTCCCAATGTGTGAGGTTTCACTTATTCATATTTGTATGATGTGAAGTACTCCATGGTTTTCCTTCCAAGTTACAAGCTCTCTGTAACTGAGAAGTAGATAAGAAGTTCTTTTGCATAAGGGAGTTTGAATACTTGGAATACTCCTAGTTCATTTTCCATTAACCAACATAAATTTTTTTATTAGTAGTGGAAAGTAGATAGAAGTCTCCCTATCTTCCACAATGGGAGACATTTCATTGCACCTATATATGTAGCTAAGTAATTGTGTGAAAACATTTTATCAAGTAGAATATAAAGCAATCAAGTGTAGTTGTATAGTTCAAGTGTAAAAAAATAGTCTGTGTAGTATGTAAGTGTTAAATGGAAGATTTGTGATTTGAGTACTAAAGGGTAAAGTGTATGCCATTGTACATGTTAAGTCTGTTCCTTCAAGTACTGCGTATACGTTTCAAATATGTGTCATTTGGAGTTCAAGGGGTTTAGTTTCATGTAAAAAATTAAGGGTGATGTAGAACAAGGTATTCGAAACATTCAGTGGACATTTTCCTTTGTCATCGTTGGAATGCATCAGCTGGGAATAGTTTTTGTGTATGAGGGTCAAGTTCCATGTAAAGTTTCCTGGTACATGAAGTAAAACGGAGTCTTTTAGCAAATATATTGTGTCAATCGAAGTCACTCGTTGAAAATCTGTGTTGGTGCGTCAGTTCCATGTAAAGGTAAGGGATGAAGTAAAGCAAAGTCTTTTAGCAAATGTATTTCGTGTAAATTGAAGTCACTTGTGTATCGGTGGGTTTAAAGGAAAGGGATGAAAGTATTTGTGTCCTTGATAAACAAATTTTGTGTATAAATTGAAGTCACTTTTCAAAAATCTGTGTCATCAGCGTCAGAGGTCAGTTTCGTGTAAATATATAAGGGATAAAGTAATTTGAGTCTTTGCAAAAGTATCCTGTAAATCAAAGTCACTTGTCAAAATCTGTCATCAGAGGGTGTTAATCTGAATCATCGTCAGTGGAATCGGTATCTTCAGTTTCAGCAAATGTTTCTTGTTTGCTGGGCATTGGTTTCATGTAGAGGAAGGGTTGAAAGTACAACAGAGGATGCAAAAGTGGGGACCCCAAGGGGGACAGCAGTGAAGAGGCCAGGGGGGGCAGCAGAGGCAGGTATGGAGCACTGTAAATCTGAGATGGAAGGAAGGGCAAGGTTGGGAGGGATGCTTGGGTTTGGAAGGGATTGAGGCTGGGTGGGGTTGTTGGTGTTGTGGGAGTGGCAGTGGTGGCTTGCTGTGGGGAAAAGGCTGTGGAATTTAGCACTGCTGCAGTTGAGAAAGTTGGAGTATACATAGAAGTAGCATTGGAAGCTGTAAGAAGAAGGAAAAAATGATGTAAACTGTTCAAAAGTCATGGTGATATATTTGTGCTGTATTTAAGAAAGGGTGGATGAAACAAATGATAAAATCCAGCAACAGTTTGTCTGACTCTCCACTATACAAGATCCAGTTCTATGGGAGCTTCCCACAAGCTGAAGCAGAGTAACTTTCAGTGTAGCTAATATGCTCCTTGGGGATAGAGAGTACTAGAATCTACAAGCCATGGTTAATTCATAAGACTTGAAGCTGGGAGAAAAGTATGTCAAAAAATAGCCACACTGAGTGAAAAAGCTAATATAAAATTAATACCTGCCAAATACGAGGATCCACTAACCTGCTAAATTTAGTACCCACAAAAAATGGTGTCCCTTAGGTATATTGTGGCTTTCACCTTGGAACTGTACATTTGGATAATACTGTGATAAATAATGACAAAGGTGATCTTAAGGTAACTATAGATGAAGTTCTTACGTAGTTGTTGCATGGAGGGTTGCTTCAGGTTGGTTCCTTTAGTATAGATGGATTGTGCAGAAGTGTAGACAGGAACAGATGGCTGTACTGTTCGACCTGCTCTCAAAGTGGCTCTATTATTAATCTCAAGCTCTGGCGTTCTGTTGTGGTACTTGAAGGCTTTTGCGAAGGGATTGTTGTCGATTTTCAGCTGGGTTACTTCCATGTTCTGGTAGGCAGAGACAGCAATGAAAACAGTGTCTGGGAGGGTTATCACAGTCTGTGTAGAATGATCCTCTGCACTCACAATAAGCTTAAGCTCGTACTTGTGCATAGTATGAAGGAGGATCTGTAGTATGAGAACAGGAAGAGTTGATAGGCCATATTATGAGATATGGCCTTTAAATAGAAGTGCAATGGGATGTATTAATGTCAGACCAAAGCAAATCTTGATTAGACATTTGACCTTTTGACCTGGTAAATGGCCTATGGCAGACTATTAATCCTCACTGTTATCATACATCCATGGTGTGTCTTGACATTTTATCAGATCATTTCAAAAGAGTTGTAATCCTTACTGCTGATTAAGCTTTCTAAATCTATTTGGGCATTACTGTTTCTTAAGGCTGAAATTTGGTGTGAAGATAGTCCAGGCTTTAAAGAACATGCATGTGATGAATTTCTGAAACTTGTGTACTTTCCTGGATTATCTTAGCATCATGTAGGGACAAGTTTGTTACAAGTAAGCCAAACTCTCTGAAGATGATTTTGAACATTACACCTTACGTTTCCATATTTGGACTTTCTGTGATGCGTTATCTTGATGGATTTGAAGCAGATTGACCTCTTCATCCAGAAATGACCAGTGTTTGGTGAGCTTGGATGATGGAAGATCTGCCTCTCCACATTCTGTATTACATCTGAGTCTCCCACTGGGCACCATTTCATGTTGATATATTTGTAACGATAGTTATCAACAGGTGATACTTTGACGGAAATGCTGTACTTCTTCTTGGGATTCAGACCATGTAAACTCACCAGCAGTGTAGGGAAGAGGCTTCTGTTATTGTTATATCACAAATAAAAACAAGTTTTAAATAACCACTTATGCAAGAACTGTGGAGAAATTCCGTCTTTTCAGCCAGTGTACAACCCACGATAATTTTTATTGGAATATGTATACCTTCTAATAGTCTTGCAAACACATACAGCCCAGCCCCTCATCCAAAGATACCTCCCATAGGATGGCCCTTTTACTGTACATGTTAAGTACTAACTAACTAACCTTCCTGGCTTTGTCACTATCATTTCATTGCCAATCGCCATGAAGGACTTCCACAAGTTCTTGTTATGAAGAGCAGCTTTGATCTTCTTCTGTGGCTGGTAACTTGTCATAGTCTCTGGCTGAGAGCTATAGGCAGAATCAATGGAAGTGTAGGAACTCCTACGTGAGCATTCTTCATCATCTGACTCTGTACTTTCTTGAAACTCAACAGGTCTGAAAAGCTTATCAGACTTACTTCCCTGGGATACCTGACAAGAGCTGTCTGTTTTGTTCTGAAACTGAATTGGTCTGAAGAGCTTACTGGCTATCATATCACTTCTTTGTATCTGAGTAGAGCAGTCTGCTTCTTCTGTGTTAGTATCTCTCTGAAATTGAACAGGTCTGAAGAGCTTGCTGGATATCATTTCATCTCTCTCTTGGCTGCGATAGTCTATTCCATATGTTGGTAGGTAGTACACTTTTGCTTTACTTGGAGAACAAGTCTTTTTCATTATCCATTCATGGACAACCCTAGATTCTACACCAGCAAAGTGTGAAAAATAGCCCTTGTGGTGAATTTTGATTCTCATGGTATGCTAGGATGTGAGTGTGTGAAAGTCAGAGGTGTGAAAGGTTTGGTTCATTTACTTAGTAATTAATGAAGCTGTTGCTTGATATACCTATATGGAACTGTTGTTGTTCATTGCAGTCTGGGACTTAGCCAAGTACACTTGTGCTGAGAAGGGAAATCAACTTATAACAACTTTGATTCTATGTATCAACCCCCCTCCCAATCCTGAATGGCTTTAATAACTTTTAATGGTAATCATGTAATAATGATGCCCAGAGTCTTGTTACAAAACACTAGTCTTATTATGTATATGGAAGTTATGAAGGATCAATTTCTTCTCTTTCATGCTTTAAAAGTCTGGAATAGTGTAGGTAGCTGGGGGGATGGAGTTGGGAGTAAGTAGAGGAGGCTGAGAAAAAAATAAAAATATCATTAGAGTTAATACTTTAGCAGTGCAAGGAATGAGTATCAAGTATGTAAGAAATTATTAATAAAAGCACAACACTCGTCCTTCAACAGAACAGAGACTTTATCGTATGTACGTATCTTCAATGAAACTCACCGAGTCTTCTATTTGAAAGAGTTCCTCAGCAGAGTAAGTTGCACTGCCTTCATCGCTGACGGGAGAGGGAGGGAGGGTGTTGCGTTTGATCTGGTGCTTGAAGGCATTGGCAAACGGGTTATTGGTGATCTTAAGCTTGATCAGTTCGCTGCTTTGGTATGCAGAAACAGCAATGAAGGTGGTATCTGGAAGAGGCAGAGTGATCTGATGGGAACCATCTGTTAGTGGATCGATAACTATTTCCAGCATGTACTTATGCATGGTGTGAAGTAGTATCTGGGAAGAAGACAACAACATGATATAAGCCATTAGCGCTGTATTTCTGCCTGTAACTATAAAATAAATGATAGCCTGATTGGTATGCTATACCATTGTAAAGATAAGTATTAAGTCTCCTAATTGTGTGGGTAGCCAGTGAGTATATCTTTATAGGCTTACAAACTTCGCTATAGTATAAAACAAAACGTTGTCTTGCTTCCTTCCAGTTCAAATAACAGCATGATATTCTTTGCTTGTTCATAAAGTATAAAGTGATCACTCTATCAGGTCCCTTATGGCTACCTCCTCCATTGCTGTCTATAATGTATGTAGGTTTGCTTACATCCCCATGTGTGGAATCAGTGTAATGTGTGATTTTGATGGAGGTGAAGCTGATGGGGCTTTGTGTCCAGAAGTGGCCGGTGTTAGGTGAGCTGTGGTGACAGTAGACCTGCCTTTCTCCATTTTGGACGATGTCCGATGCTCCAATGGCACACCATTTTTTATTGATGTACCTGTAGCGCTGGTTGTCCACTGGTGCCACTCGGAGGGAGACATTGTACTGCTCTTGGAGATCGAGTCCTTGGAGAAGCACTAATACTCCTGGAAACAAGTGCCTATGTATATGATGTAATGATCAACGACATGTAAAGTGGCCAGATCCAGATTTCATGTGGAGAATTGGAGGATTCTCCTCCACTCATAATAGGGTCATACAAGCTAATAAAGCTGTATTAGGTCTAATACAGGCAGAGCCTATTGTTGTTGGGGTGGGAATTAGCTGGACTAATATATAATTATTCTATACTCTTTCGTTGGAATTTCTTTGTGTGATAACCTGAGCATGTGTGCTCACAAAGTTTGTATTTCCCTATTAGTCTCTCTCTCTCTCTCAGATCCTTAAGTACATAGGCTTAACTTTGATTGGCATGCATAGATAATTCAGTGGAAAAATATGCAGTATAGATATCACCTTGGTTACCTTCCTGGCTTTGTGACCATCATTTCATTTCCAACTTCCATGAACAATTTCCACATGTCCTCATTCTGTAGGGTAGCTATGACCTTTCTTTCTGAACTACTTAATACTTCATTCTTGAATTGAACTGGCCTGAAGAACTGGATGAACGGGTTTGACTCAGGCTCCTCAAATCCAGGATAACTTAGTCCGAAAGTGGGCAAAGCATACTGGTTGGGACTAGAATAGAAACTATCACTCATCTCTTCTTCCATCTGATCAGCAATGAAATAGTGACCTTATAATAGTGAGCATCCCATAATAGCTCAAATGGCTATGTGAGACATATTTTGGTATTTGTGAATGACCCGAAGATGGTTAGCAAGTTTTTGCTTTCCCAATTTGCACTGTAGTCTATGGACTGTATTATCTATAGTGTGATTCAACTATTGACTATAAACATGCATGACTGCATGATCAGATCACATCAACAAAGTTTGTTGCGTGCATGCCCATGGATAATATAACTTATAAGATGGTAGTGTTGTCCAGGCATTGATTCCTGACAATAACCTAATCCCATATCTGTTAATAGTGTGGTGCGTGGTGCATTGGTGGGTAAACTGACCAATGAATGAAAACCTGTGGCTATTGTGGTGATTTACCTTTGTATCAGTTTGTCACATCCTTAGCTATTATTTCAGTGTAATGATGACTGTATGTGTCCCTCCTTCCCTCCCTCCCTCCCTCCTTCCCTCCCTCCCTCCCTCCTTCTCACCCTCCCTCCCTCCCTCCCTCCTCTCACCCTCCCTCCCTCCCTCCCTCCCATTGTAGATGCTACGTGCTCTGAGTCTATGTGGTGCCAGTTTGGATGACTACCTCCACTTGCTCGTTCCTCCAATAGTCAGAGTGTTTGAAACTTCTTCTAACCCCGCAGATGTCAGAAAGTGAGTATGCATATAATTGAATCACACATAAATGCTCATTCCATACCTATTATTGCTATGGTGAGTGCTTATACTCATTATTTTTGTTATCTTGTATTTTAGAACTGCTCTTGAAACGATTGAGAAGTTGACACAGACCTTGGATTTCAGTGACTATGCATCACAAATCATTCATGGAATTATTCAAGTGAGTAAGGCTGGGGGTTTGGATGCATGCATCTATGTTGTTTTTTAAGAATTATGTCTTCTATTGATGTTACTTTTATTAGGTGATTGACCACACCCCTGACCTTCGGCAGGTAGCAATGGACACCCTGTGCTGCATGGTGACTCAACTGGGTCAGCACTACACGATATTTGTACCAATTGTTAAGAAGGTAAGTGATGCGAAGGTTGTATCATACTGCTTATGTGTGTTATGTTCTCTCTGTTGTACGCAGGTTATGATGAAGCAAAAGTTTAATCATAGTACGTACGACCTTCTTCTTGTTCGACTGAATAAAGTAAGTAGGGAGAGAGAGACAATCTCTTCTTTGTAAGCTGTTTTTAAGACTATTGAGTGGCCAGTGGAGATTTTCCTTTGGCCACACCCATTGATTTGAGGCAGTAAGGCCTCTAATGGGTGGAGAATAATAGACTGAAACTGTAATTGTGGAGAAAAGAAAAGGAAATCGTTGGTATAAACTAGTATGAGCAATGGCTAAAATTGCTGAGGGTGGCCTGTCATCTAGTGTGGGAAAAACCCTTCAAGTAGTAATTTTGCATTTTCTTTTTCTTTCTTTGATTTCTTTATCACCGTAGAATGAACCTCTTGCTCCTGAGGATGACGTGGAACGACAACTAAGAGCCAAGAAGCTTCAAACTGCAGAGGATGACACTGCCGAGATAGAGGCAGCACTCTACAAGAAGTTTGCTGTGGAGGCAAACACCTTAGCTCGGGTATCAGACTGATAAATGAATAGGAAATAAAAATATAAATCATTGGCTCGCTTGCTAGATTGGAGCATAGTTTTTTAGTAGAGGGGTCGGAGGGTGATAGATCATTTCATCCTAATTCTTGCACTCCATGTAGGCATGGTCTGCAACAGGTCGTATCTCCAAGGATGATTGGATTGAGTGGCTGCGGAGATTGGGGGTTGAGCTGCTAAAGGAGTCTCCCTCACCCGCTTTGCGATCCTGCTGGGCTTTGGCACAAGCTTACAACCAACTTGCCAGGTACTGTATAATAATTATGAAATTTTAAGGAGGGATTGGGATCCGCCATGAAGTCACGCGGACCTTACCTATCAGCCTTGAATAAGGGCTAATTGGGATCCATATGAGGTCATGATTGTATGACACCAGGACTACTACTTCAACAACAGTATTCCCTGAGCACCTTCTTTATGTACAATCTATAGCTTCTGTTTCTAAGTTTATTTCTTTATTTTTCATTCCTTGTAGAGAGCTTTTTAACGCAGCATTTGTGTCCTGTTGGATGGAGTTGCGTCCCTTGCACCAAGAGGACCTGGTGGTGAACTTGAAACAAGCCCTCTCCTTGCAGAATATTCCCGACATCACCCAAACCATCCTCAACCTTGCAGAGTTCATGGAACACTGTGAAGAAGCCACTGTTAGTGAAAACTACATTTACTGAATGAAGTATTATCCCGATTGAAGCATTGATTTCGAAATGAACACTTGAAGTTTGAAGCATGCAGGGTTCTGCCCACACTGGTCGACAGTGGCCATTTCAGCCACCACTTGGCTATTTCGGCCACCACTTGGCTATTTTGGGCACCACCTCATTATGCTTAGCTGTAGTAACTTTGACACCCCTAAATGAACATAGCTAGTATTATAAAGTGGGAAATTTCGGCCACCACTCAAGAATCCTGGGCAGAACCCTGTACCATAAATTGGGAAAATTTTGAAGTGATAATGATACGAATTACAGCTTAATCTATTTGCATTCACTTTATCTCTCGATCATTTTACCATATCTGCTTTCTCTTAATTTCTTGACCAAATTTCACTTGTATAACACCAGCAGAAACCTAGTTGAGCAAGTTATAGTTAGTGGATCAAGTGAACGCAAATCCTTTTAGCGAGAAATTTTTGCGCTGTAAAATTTTCATGGATTTGGTGGTTTGAAAAACTAGTGCACAAAATTAACCCCACAAAAATTTCACGCTATACAGTAGCTTGTACTTGGTATATTGTTACAGCGAGCAAGCGCAGCGAGCGAGCTGACTCTCAGGTCATGACTCATTGAAATTGTAAAATATATATCTAAGTCTACACTCCAAAATGCCCCAGGCATACGTATGGTACAGTACGTGTCGTGTATAGTAGCGCCTGCGCGTGCATAACTTACATGACTTCTTGTCTCTGATGCAATATCAAGCACTGGAGCCTATCATGCTACTTACTCACTATCTAAAGCTAAAGTAGTAGTTGTAGCTTATCTGATACATATAAACTAAACAGCAAAATCTTCTAAAGAGTTGTAGCACTAAAGAATACTTGCTTGCTCGCTCGCTGTCAACTGAATGTTGAACATTGCCCTAGTAGTGGGAGCAAATTTACTGTACTTTCTAAAATTTCTTTACTTCTGTGCATGCAAAATAATGTTTCTTTGTGTACTATAGATGATTACATACATATGTACTGTCATTGTTTTTGTATGGTTGGTATGTAGGGTCGTCTTCCTCTCGGCAGTGATCTGCTTGGGGAGTGTGCCATGCAGTGCAGAGCTTATGCTAAGGCACTTCATTATAAGGTAAGAAATTCATCATAAGGAATGGTAGAAGGATACAGCAACCATGGATGTAGCTAGAGATAGTACGCACATCAAGAGAGCAGACCAAGTAGCTAGTTTTAGTTCTTCTCAAGAGTTGCTTTCTCATCAAAGGAGAGAGAGAGAGAGAGAGATCAAGAGCTTCCTTTCCTCTCTCCTTTACTAACCCTGCCTTGTACATTATTAAAACCTCAAAGTGGCAAACGTACATAGTGGAGACATCTAGCTAATGTAGAGATTAAGAAGCAATGTATTTTTGGCCCTGTATTCTCTGTTGGAGGTTCCATTGTAAATTTTGGGTAAAGGGTTGAATTAATCAATAAGTATGTACAAAGTTTGTGAGTATTACTTACCTGGATAATTATCCAACATCCAACTTTTAGCTTTAGCTAAGTATTCAATTGTTAGGAGAACATTACTTGCCTGGAAATATTAAAAATTACTTTTTGCTTTAGCTAAGTACTCAATTGTTACTGGAAATGTTAATATTGAACATCCAATTTTTTGCTTTAGCAATTGTTAGGGGGAAAAAAATAGAATTTGAATTTGAAATCTCGATTTATTATTTGTTATTTCCACTTATACAGGAGGAGGAGTTTCATCGTGGACCTGCCACCAAGACCTTGGAGTCTCTGATTTCCATCAACAACAAGCTACAGCAACCAGATGCTGCTGCAGGAGTGCTCGTCTATGCCAAGAAACATATGCAGCACCAGGGTGGAGACTTCGTAAGTGTGCGGATGTTTGATTATATTTACAGAATTCAATTTACATGTATGTGCCATAGCAAACAGGTGAATATTTTCACATACAAAATAATTCTGTTTTATTGAAAGCCGATAAATTAATTTCGTGTATGTAGTTGCACAGTATGCATAGAGAAACTGTCAAAAAAAAAATACAAAGAACAGGTGACTCTAGTGCTTGAAGAGAAGTGAGATGGAGATGACACAATTGTGTGCAGTGGAACATTATAGCTACATGAAATTATGTCGTTTATGGTGAGATCCTGTAGCCATAATGGTGGCCACTTTCACAGCAGTAGTTACTCTTTGCTAGCTAGTGTCTTGTGATGCTGTGATATATTTTTCTTCGAGTGCTTCTGTTTGCATATCAGCACATGAATCTTCTTTCTGTTCCTTTATTACTAAGCATAACAAAAAAGAAAGAAAGAAATAAAGGGTAAAAAATTATTTTCATGCCTATTAGTTAAGGTGTCTATCACATGTAAATAGGTTCAATATAATATGTTTAGACACCTCACCTCGAGGGCCAATACAGTAAAGACCTTTACAGTAGATCCTTATAGGTTAACACAATGTTTCTACTATAGTTGCACGCATAATTGTAATATGCATGCAGTTAGAATAACCAGTAGAGCTAAAATATATCTCACCTGCCCTTGTGATTTCTACTGATTTGTAGCCCTCCGCTAGTTCCAGGAAGCAGTAAACTTCAAATCCTTCCCCATACACCTGCTCTGCTGCCAGTCCTTGACTGATCCCATTCACAAAGAACCTGAGATCTCCATTGTAACTCAACTGCATCCCCACATGGTCGTCTTTCCTGAGCTGAGACAGATCCACCACTCCATAGTATCTTAGGAGATGCACTCCACCAAAATTATTCTGGAATTCATTTTTCTCCTTGAATTGGCTTCTAAAGAACATGCAGCTGTTGTCTCTGTGTTCTGATAGTTTGGGTATGCTTACTAGAGAAGTGCTATAGTTGGCTTTGTGTCGCATTATTCCTATTTTCAGTGAGCCCCGCACACTTGGAAAGTAGTCTAGCAATTTAACTTCAAATTCGGACAATCCTTTCAAGGGACATGACCCATAGACAATCCCTGGGCCATTGGCTATATCTACTAGCATTGCCTTTTCTGCACTTCTCGAAACGAAGACATTTTCACCTGCTTGCCTGTGGAAACCAAACTGGATTTCCTCATTGAGTGCAAAGCCCATGCCATCGTCCCAGTCTCTGCTTATTCGGTCATCATTCGTACTCGGGCTCTGGCTTGACATTCGACCAGTCTGTGCATGTTAACAGATATTGATAATTAGGTTTTAAAAATTTCCCCTTGAAAGTGGAGGTAGGTGTAGAAAAAGCTATTAGAGTCCCATGTAGAAATCGAATATTATTCCGTTTTTTTTTGTTTTTTTTTTGGAATTTTATTTTTATTTTTATTTTTTATTTTTTAGCCCAATTGTCAATGAGTTTGATATGCTTTGATGAACCAAACTTTAGTCATGTGTTCTATAATGGTTAGACAATCTCTACACTAAATTTCCAGACCATGGCCACTAGTAGTCATGAGCCAAGTTTGAAGTGGCCAAAAATACAATGTGACTTCCACTTGGGACTGTCACACATGTATACTTGATAATAAAGGATAACAAATAAGTGTGTGTAGGGTTCAAAAATGTTCATAAACAAGAAGTTAATCTAACCCATTTTGGGGCTTAGAAAGTCCAATTCATGCAGGTAGAATTTAGTTAGAAAGGGTGAGCTCAAAGTTTTCATAGAGTGTGCTCGTAATCGTAACTAATTGAAATAACCTTTGACTTTGATCAAACCTGCATTGCATGGACTCCACATAGTTTTGTTTATTTATTTCCTGATGGATAATAGTATGCTGGCTATCCTATACTATTATTTACACTGCCTATTCTGTAGTATGCTATATATAGGCTTGTCAATTTCTATCTTCAAGTATTATACTTATATATGTACCACAGGTCAAGTTAATACCTACTTATATTGCAATCACTGTGTATATTTGGGAGAATTGCTTATTTACTCATTTCCCTTGATACTAAATCAGTACATTCAACCTTTGATTGTTTGGGAAAGTCTTATCTCTGTTTGTTTTAACTTCAATCATAAGCAGTTATAGATTGGATTATAAGCAGCAATAGACTGGAATTATACACTCATCAAAGAAGAGAGAGAACTCTTTCAAGAGTTACATTATCTACTAGAAGGATCAAAAAATGTGTAGAAGGCCTCTATACCTTGATTACCTTCTGTCACTTTCAGAACACTCATTTGATAACTAAACCATGCTCATATTTGACCAATGACCAACTGTTTTATGGTCTACACTGCATCTCAAGCCACACTTTTTGCAGACTATTCACGTTTTAAGAATGTCATACATTATTATAATTCCAGCTTGAGGCTCACACCCACAAAAGAAAAGGTCAGGGTACAAGGCTATGGATTATGAAGCTTGGTGCCTCTATAGCTGGTGCACAAATTTAATAGTCACCTGTGATGAATCCAGTTGCTCTTTATTCAAGATGACTACACTCCTCTCTTTCTCCTTCAATCTCAAGATGTTATTCTTGCTGAGATTCTGGAGATCTTCCTGATACACCCAAACTCCTTTAGGCACTGAGAATACAACCTCTGAACCTTCTTTGTCCACTTTCTTCAAGAACCACTGTGTGCGAGGTAAGTAGGATCGAAAGACTTCCAAATCCTCCATGGTTTTGTTTGACCAGACCTCTTCCATTTCTAGCACCAGTTCCACATAACCTGGAGGTGTGATTCCAATCCATTTCCCTGTGAGATTGCACAGCCTTGTCCTCCGACGAAAATCCCTCAGTCGTTTGAGATATATAGTGATGATCATAGCGCTGATCTCATCTGCGAATCTTTCCACAATCTGTTCCAGTAAATCTGGATTGAGGAAGTCACAGTACGGGGAAAACGTGACGAAAAGCTGATCAATGGAGATTTCTTTGCTGAGGAATTTAGCAATTAGTCTCTTGTACTTTGGTTTGAGCACTTGCTGAGGAAGCTCAGTGATGTACTGATAGATGACTGCAGATGGGACCTGCTTGTCCTTAAGACTGGCCAAAACTGTCATAGCCACCATGGTATAGTCCTTCTCCAACAACTGCAGTTCATCTGTAATGCTCAATTCTTGGCTCTCAGTCATGGCTCTCAGTAATGGTTACATGTGATGAACACTGGATAGGTCTATACTCTTTCTTTCTTCTTTATAGCTAACTCCTAAAGAAAAAATTATACATGACTCTGGAATAGTGTTTGGGAAACTTACTTCAAAGTATATTTTCATAAACTATCACTGGTTTATAAAATACATCATTCAAATGGGAAGCGGTTTTGATTGCAATGGTATACATACAAAATGTGAAAATGTTTGGGACTATAAAAATAATTAATTTGATTTATAGTGCATAAATTAGTTGGAGTTGCGTACTGTACTTTCAGCCATGTGACCAAAGATTTGTTTTTTCTTACAATTATTACCATCACAATAAGACTTAGAATGAAATACTGATTCAAGAATGACTGTTGAGCGTTTTAATTTCATAATTCATACTCATCCATTTTTTCATGTGTGTGTACATGTAAATGAAAGAAAGTTAAAATTGTGATTGGCATACACATGGATTTGAGCCATGCAATGGCCAACCCTTATACTGAGCCATGGTTGTAATGCGATGATTTCTCAACCTCTTAACATGCAGAAAGTGCAGGAGGAGTGGTATGAGAGCCTTCACAATTGGGATGAAGCCTACAATCTTTACCAGAAGAAGGCTTACCTTCACCCAGATGATCCTAATCTGACTCTTGGCAAGATGCGATGCCTCAGCGCCATGGGAGAATGGTATGCAACTATAGAGTGAAATTTGGTATTATTTATCTGTTTGTTTGTTTGTTTATTTGTTTGTTTGCTTGCTTGCTTGCTTACTTGTTCTCTGTGGGGAATCATAAGCTTCCATTTTGACACAACCATGAAAGTATTCTGACCAAGTATCGTGATTTATTTTTACCGTCATAGCTGCTCATCAAAATTTAGCCATTGCCTTGTGTTTCCATGCAGGAGCAAGCTGTATGACATAGCATGTGAGAGCTGGGGGATGGGAGATGATGAAATGAGACAGAAGATGTCAGAGATGGCGTCAGCTGCTGCATGGGGGCTGGGGCAATGGGAGAATATGGAGGAGTACGTCCGCTCCATCCCCAATAACATGATGGTCTATCCATTCTTCCAAAGTGCCATGCACATTCATAATGGATATTTCTCGGCTGCTCAAAAGGTGAGTGAGTGAGTGAGTGAGTGAGTGAGTTCTGCTGCGTGTATGAATCTCGAATATTAGTATTTGGAGCCCTTCCTTGTGGTGTAATAATGGAAATGTAAATCCCCTTTATAAAGGACCTTTTCTGTGTGTGTATTAGTTGCACCCTTGTTACAGGATACCTCTTTTATCAGGACATTTTGAAGTGTGCACCCCTGTTATCAGGACATCTCCTTTATCAGGACATTTTGAAGTGTATTAGTTGCACCCCTGTTATCAGGATACTTCCTTTATCAGGACATGTTGAAGTGTATATGTTGAAGGGTGTGAGATTCACAATAAGACACCACCTGAGCTAGCCTCATAAAGTGGGCTCCATGGGTACGAGGCTACCCCTGAGCCGAACACTCTGTTCATTGACACGATATTGTATGTAGTAGACATGTAACATCCTTGACATTGAGATGACATTGATGAGGTATGTAACATCCTTGATACTGAGATGACATTGTGTACTTGCATGTAGTACATTGATGAGACACGTGACATCCTTGACACTGAGATGACTGCATTGGTTGGTGAGAGCTACAACCGTGCTTATGGAGTCATGGTCAGCATCCAGCTCCTCTCTGAGATGGAAGAGATCTGTCGTTGTCTTGCCTCCCCAGAGAGAAAGCCACAACTCAAGAAGATTTGGTGGGACAGGCTATTGGTAAGGAATGGTTCATGATTTATCGTAGTGGAGGGGATGGGTATTCTCCTCATGGCTTACATTGTATGCACTTCTTTATAGGGTTGTCAAAGAAATGTGGAAGATTGGCAGAAGATCCTTCAAGTTCGGTCATTAGTCTTGACTCAACAGGTACATCTAGGTGCAGGTGACCTCATGTGGGGGGGGGGGGGGGGGGGGGGAAGGTGGCTACCTTCATGTATTGCAATAAAAATATCGTAGTACTAGTTATAAATATGACCTAACCAAAATGAAAAAAGAAAAATGTGTAGGAATGGGGATATTAGGGAATGGGGATATTAATACTGGTGTAGGAATGGGAGTAACAATGTGTAGATACTGTATTCTTTGATGTTAAAAATACCACTCATAAGTTTTCCTAATGGCAGTAAATGAATGAACTTTTAATAGGAAGAAACCAGGGCATTGGTGAAATTTGCTTCAATTTGCCGCAAATCTGGTAAAATTGCCATGTCTGAGTCAACTCTCCTATCACTTCTAAGAGATGATTCCTCTTTCAACCAGTCGAATCCAATTTCACTGAAGTACCCTCAGGTTGGTGTGATAGCTAGACTAAGTGCATACATGTATGCCAATACTCCAAATGGTATTAATGTTTTGGTGATGAAATCATCACCTGGCCCCCAATCTGGGTACCATTACAATGGGTTTAGCTCTTGGATTACAGGGGCACTCTTTGCTTTTTATTATTAATTTTAACTAGTTCAAAATTGTTCCTGCTATTATCACCTTAAGGTATGTAGTTGGACTGAAATTTCATTTGCATGTATCTTTTCCCCTTCTTCAATTTTCATTCTCCTTTAAATCCCAGATATTTATCCCACAGAATTTTGGTTACTATGTAAATGTATGTATATTTGTGTGCAGGTTACATTTGCTTACATGAAGCACTTGTGGCGAGCTGGACATCGTCAAATGGCATTTGATACTCTATCGGAGTTTGTGCGTATGCAGGCTGGTGCATCACCAACACCTCCTTACCTTTTAGCTGAGGATGAGATGGAAGACGACCCTGAAAATGACGAACTGCTAGCAAGGTAGAATGACTCAGGAATTAGCTAAGCAGGAAATGGAAATTGTATTATACATAATGATAGATTGTCACTGTGTTTAAATATAGTGACTGAGAATCAACTCATAGCACTGATACTGGATAATATTAAGGACCTCTAGTATGATTTTGAGTCTATTTAAATACACTCTAGTATTCTACATTAGTATTCTACATTAAATACACTCTAGTATTCTACATTAGTATTCTACATTAAATACACTCGAGTATTCTACATTAGTATTCTACATTAAATACACTCTAGTATTCTACATTAGTATTCTACATTAAATACACTCTAGTATTCTACATTAGTATTCTACATTAAATACACTCTAGTATTCTACATTTGGTGGTAAAATTTACTGGACTCACAATAACAAGTCAGTCACAGGACCAATTTCTTCATTTGTCTGATCATTTTCTGCATTTGTCCGACCAATTTTTTTTTCTATTATAGCTATACATTAAAACTGCTATTTAATTTTAATCATGTCTGGACAATAATAAAGTGTGTTACTATGAGCCCTGTCACTTCTTACAGATGTTACCTGAAGCTTGGGGACTGGCGAAGTCAGCTTGAGGAGCGGAATATGACCAGCACTACCATTGGCTCCATCCTTCAGTACTTCAAGAAGGCCACGGAGTACGACCGGTCCTGGTACAAAGCCTGGCACTCCTGGGCCTTCATGAACTTCCAAGCTCTTCTGGAACGCAAGCAGCAACCCTCACAGCAACCATCCAGCACTGCAGGTAGCTAACACAAGTGGTAGTGGTTCTAGATGTATAGTTCTTAGACTTGTCAAGAATAATGTCAGTTTTCAGTTTCAGTATCTATCTGTCTCTCCGTATGTATGTATGTATGTATGTATGTATGTATGTATGTATGTATGTATGTATGTATGTATGTATGTATGTATGTATGTATGTATGTATGTATGTATGTATGTATGTATGTATGTACACCATGCCACCAGTCCACCCAGCTGGAAATGGGTATCAGTTGTGGTCCAGGTGGGACTTTGGGTGCCCACACCACTTGCTGAGAAGAGATAGTCAGTCCTCCTGTGAGTTCCTAGCCTGGGCTCCAGGAGGTTGCCAGCACTGGCTCATAGTGCCTGCTTAGTGCACAGGCATCCTGGCTTGACCAGGTGCGCGTGCATGCAGCTATATGACTTGCATTTTGCATTTGCATGTACGAATGCATGCTTAGGCCCATATAATTTTTCTATCAACTGGCCTATAATGTACGTTAAATTTTACAGGAGCTCAAGATGTGGCAAGTGAACCCTCTCCATCGCCTCCTTCTCCTGAAGTTCCAATAACTTCATATGCTTGCTCAGCTGTTCATGGTTTCTTTAGATCTATAGCTCTCTCTGCAGAGAACTCTCTTCAAGACACCCTGAGGTAATAAGATAAGATACCCTGAGGTAATGAGGTAATTAACAGTCAAGACACCCTGAGGATGCAATTGAATTTTTAATGAAATATCTTTCTTTTCACTGATCAAAATATTTTCAGGGTTCATAGTGATTTTGGGTAATTTTTCACAGCACTACTGGGACCAGTCATTTGATCTTTTAAGAGGTTAACTAACTTCTCTTGGAAAGTTTCATAAATTCAGCAGTTCATCCCCTTCCTTCTTTATTGGAGGTTCCACTTAGTATTTTTAAGTGAACTACCAATCCATATGTAGGTTATTGACATTGTGGTTCGACTATGGACACCTGTCTGATGTGAACAAGGCCCTAGTGGATGGCATTCGCACTATAGACATCGACACCTGGCTCCAGGTCATTCCTCAACTCATAGCCAGGATTGATCATCCACGTCGCTTAGTCAGCAAACTTATCCATGACCTTCTCACCGATGTTGGCAAACAGCACCCTCAGGTACATATGTCATACTAATAATTAGGTGAATACTGCATGCATAAGCCCTCATTCCATGAGGTATTTCCTCAATAATTAACCCTCAGTGTATGCACAAGGGTTACAGTACTCAGTTGAGTTGTGTGTGTGTGTGTGTGTGTGTGTGTGCGTGTTACATCCACCACACTGCCAGT
The DNA here is from genome assembly GCA_963924555.1 of Crambe crambe. NCBI lineage: Eukaryota > Metazoa > Porifera > Demospongiae > Poecilosclerida > Crambeidae > Crambe > Crambe crambe. The sequence continues at coordinate 4,548,185 of OZ004595.1, read as the reverse complement.
AGCAATTAGAACACTTTAGAACACTTCAATTTCAGCCTTAACAATGTATAGACAATAATCTCCAGTGTTTAAATTGAACCAATATTCGATAAAGGCTTTATTCTGGAAAGAAGGGCAAGATTTCCAAATCCGTACTTCAGGCTACGTGAGACTACAAGGTGAGCTCTGTGTCTGTGGACTGGTGTAGAGCAACAACATAAATATGGCAAAGCTAGCTGGAGTATTATTAGTGACAAGTCTACATCCATTAGCCTAGATCCAGGCACTGATGATAATTTAAAATGAGAATGTAGACTCTGTAGTACAGATGCAAGCTAGCTCAACAATATGATAGATGACTCAAAATAAAAACCTCCTGCTCATTGGTGATCTGCAAGCACATTGATACTAAGCACTCTTAAGCCAGTGGTTCTAACCCGAATTCGCTTGTGTGTGAACAGTAACAATCTGGATAGCCCAACCCACATCAATTAGGTGGATTGAAATCCGGATTGAATCTCAACCCGGGTTGGGCGTGCGTTTAAACACGGCTTTAGTGTGCGCTGAGGGTTACTAACACTTCATTATGATCAGTGCTTTCATATGAGTGATGAGAGTTTTATCCAGGAAATTGTATCGTGGGCGGTAGTAAACACTATTAATAATGAGGGAAGGGAGTAGGGGGTGGAGTAGGGAGGGGAGTAGGGGGTGGAGTAGGGAGGGGAGTAGGGAGGGGAGTAGGGGGTGGAGTAGGGAGGGGAGTAGGGGGTGGAGTAGGGAGGGGAGTAGGGGGTGGAGTAGGGAGGGGAGTAGGGGGTGGAGTAGGGAGGGGAGTAGGGGGTGGAGTAGGGGGTGGAGTAGGGAAGGGAGTAGGGAGGGGAGTAGGAGGTGGAGGGATGTCACCATGTATGGAGCAACTTGAGGTGCCTTCCTATGAAATAGGCTGTGTGTATTGATGCAGTTACTACAAGTGAATGTATGGTGCATGTATAGAAAGACATCAATTTCCTTCCACTGGTTCTTCTTAGTGTGTACCCTTCTTGCTGCTTTCAAAAAGTGCCTCAATTGGTATCAAACTCTTCATGTCTTCACGGACATGTTACAAGGAAACGCCAAGGGACTGCAGATACTCTCTGGTGGTAGAAAACTCATTACAGTCTGCTTTTTCTATAGGAGAACTCCTAAGCAATGGATTATTAAAACCTATGGCTGTAGCCCACTGTTGTTTTTTTTTTCAGTTGTGCAGCATATTGATGTGCATAATAATTATTGTGGTATTGTTCTCAAATAATGTGTCTAAGTATATGTTCTGCTAATTGCTTACTTTGTATCAGATTTCACAATAAGATTGGGAAACTACTTATCAGGGAGTATATCGCTTAAATTATTGCCTTTACGAATTAACTTCATATCTGGGGGAATTATATTACACTCCTTATCAGAAAGCATCACTTCAAAATTATTGTCTTCACTACTTTTTTGTTTTCAAAAATTATTTATAATATTAATGAGGGATGTCCAGTAGTCCCACAAGATGTCTCTGGTTGATCCATGTAATACCAATGTAAAGATGTACTCATTATGGCCAGCCTATAGCTAGATCCTTTATCTACTAGTTAGAGGCACTCCTCCTCATGTGTCTTGGAGAGAGCCTAAGGGTAGAGGGGATACTCTGTAATTATAATAATGCATATTGAAAGGCTTTCACTTTGTGTATGATTGTATAGCTGGATATAGCCACATGGCAAGATTGAGTTTACTCTGTGGGAATAAAGGTGTGAATGGATGGTGTGTATAAATAGATTTACTGCCAGCAGCTTTTTAAGTATTGTATTTAATCAATGGCTCTGAATAGTCACATTTCTATTATCATTCTGGTATTGAGTACATCTCTTATGCTCATTGATTTTGTAAATGGAAGCCAATTGAATACAACTGGTTGTTCTCCATGGACTAAACCGACTAATACTGTCAATAACTGTGAGTGTGGGAGTGACCTTTGTGGAATCGTGCAATGCAACAGTAAAACTCTTGAAGTGTCTGTAAAGGCTTGTTACTGCATGACTTATAGTGAGAGGCGTAAGGAAGCATTGCTGAGCTATTGTGTGTACACCTGTTTATATGATGATTTCCACGAGTATCATCCAATAACAACTCAGAATGTGTCCGAACTGAATGAAGAGGTGTGTGGATCCTTCAACAGGACTGGTCTGATGTGTGGTGAATGTATAGAAGAACATGCTCCATCTGTGTACTCGTATGACTTGGCTTGTGTGGAGTGTAAGGACTACAAGTATAACTGGTTGAAGTATATTGCTGTAGCATATCTACCACTGACTGCATTTTACATACTAATAATTGTACTGAGAGTATCAGTTAATTCTGGTCCTATGGTCGTGTATGTTACTGTTAGCCAAATGCTTGCTGCCTCAGGAATAATCAGATTTGCAGTAAATGCGTATCAAATCAAACAAGTCATATACATGCTAGTAATATCACTTTATTCTGTGTGGAACCTTGACTTTTTTCGTGGCCTATATCAACCATTTTGCCTGCATCCTGACATGTCTATCCTCCAAATAACATCTCTGGATTATGTGATTGGAATATATCCATTAATATTAATAAGCATCACATACTTAATTGTTCAGCTGTGCGATCGTTTCATAGTGACTTCTAGGCTATGGTTGCCAGTGTACAGATGCTGCTCCATGTTCAGGAGAAAATGGGACATCAAAATGTCACTTGTGAATGCTTTTGCTACTTTTCTGATCCTGTCCTATGTGAAGATAATGAATGTTTCATTTGATATACTGACATTTAGTCCTTCTTATTATGATGTGCAAGGTAATAGAAGTGTAGGTGGTGATCATTTATACATCAATGGATCCATTAAGCCTTTTAGTAAAGAACACAAACCTTATGCTATTCTTGCTATTGTGATGTTAATTATCTTCAACTTCCTTCCGCTGGTTCTTCTTTGTGCGTACCCTTCTCGCTGTTTTCAAAAGTGTCTCAATTGCACTAAATGTCAGTATCGGACTCTTCATGTCTTCATGGACACGTTCCAAGGATGCTACAAGGAAACACCAAGGGACTGTAGATATTTCGCTGGCTTTTATCTCTTTCTGAGGTCCGTTAATCTGCTATCATTCACAGCAACAAAGAATCCTGTATACCTTTCACTGGCTATGTATATGATGATATTTGCACTATTTCTAGTAGCAATCTGTAGACCGTACAAAAACTTGCTGCGTAACATGATTGATATAGTTTTGTTCCTGGTAATGATTGCTATGTATGCCACTGTCCTTCTGGTGATTGACACTCCTTATGTCGTGCCTAGAATGGCCATAGATAAAGTTGAAAATGGATGGATTTTGTTTTTTGTTGTTCCAGTGATACTGATACTGCCTCTGTACATCACTTGCCTCATGATCCATCGGGTTTTATCATTTTTGATGATTCCTATTCCCAACTGTAATTGTTGTATGCTTATCAGAAAGAGATTACTCTTGTTGACCAAAGGAGAATTGACTTCATTTGAGTGTTCATTTTCTCGTCATGATAATGAATGTTCATCTCTGCTTAAGTAGATGTGCATATGATTCCTGTCTCCAACTAATTGTGTGTTATTTGATTATTATGGGTTTGAATAATTATATCAACTATTCATTTTGGTTATAATTAATCTGTTCTCTCTCTCTCTCTCTCTCTCTCTCTCTCTCTCTCTCTCTCTCTCTCTCTCTCTCTCTCTCTCTCTCTCTCTCTCTCTCTCTCTCTCTCATATTAATTAATTTTAATTTACATTAACTGGAGCTGTTCAATCATACTGCACAATGAAAATTGTTGCTTACTAGTATGTGATGCTTTAACAACAGTTGCTATACTGAAATTAAATGAGTTCTTTTTATCTCCAGTGGATTGCCCAATTTGTTACTGCACGTAGCTATAGTGTTTTGTGTGGGGTTTAAACTTGAAGGTCATGGTACCATTTAGTCTCTTTGTATAATAAGTCCACTAAACTGTACAATGGATTGGAGTGTTGGCTATCAAATATAAAGTGCAAATAATGAACATCCCTATAGTTACATAAATGACAGTATACTAAAATTTAATACTAAGTATATTTAATCAGTCCATTGTTTCTGCCATAAACCCATACACTATAAACTTTTACTGGCTGCTGTAGGCTCTAATTTACCCACTAACGGTTGCTACCAAGAGCCAGGACGGGAGCAGGAAAGAAGCAGCTGAAAGAATTCTACAGAACATGAGGGAACATAGCAGTGCTCTGGTACAGCAGGCCATCATGGTGTCAGAAGAACTCATTCGTGTAGCCATCCTCTGGCATGAGCAATGGCATGAGGGACTGGAAGATGCGTCCAGGTAAAGGGTAGTAATTCTTGAAGAATAGCCATCAAATCATGCTATTTCTTCTTTTCTAGTCATTATATTAAATGATCTTCCATTTCTATAGTGCTGTGATAGTGTGATTCATCCATTTCTACTAGTTATTAAAAATGACATCATTTCTAAATGCCCTATTTTATAGGCTTTATTTCGGAGAAAATAACATTCCAGGGATGTTTGCAGTGCTGCAGCCTTTGCACACTCGAATGGAAAAAGGAGCTGAAACATTGAAAGAAATATCTTTCAATCATGTACGTAAGCCAGTACAATGGAACGAGGTCCCCATCCTATCCCAGCCTTCCAAGTAATACAGCACATGTATGATATGTGGAGAACATTATAGCTAACTAAAACAGACAAAAATAGCAACTATATTGTATACTTGGTTGTTTCCCAAACTGCATGGGGTGGGTCCTATGGAAGGTTTGGATTGTGATGTTCCATTTTATAATACTGTATGTTGCAAAACCTTTTACCCACAAACGTTGAACTATCATGGTTGCAGGCCTATGGGCGTGACTTGGCTGAGGCTAACGAATGGTGCAAGAAGTACACGTCCACTAATAATGTGAAGGATCTAACTCAGGCCTGGGAGCTCTACTACCATGTTTTCAGGAGGATCTCCAAACAACTCCCTCAGGTACTGCATGTAGTTGGTACCCAGTGAGTCCCACGTCTTTGTAGTGGAGGACCATGTGCCTTAAAGTAGCATATGTCTTTTATTGAGCTTTCCTTATCTTCATGTCATTTATGAAACAATACCTATAATGCATGGGGTTATAGGATAGTGTTCTTTTCTTCATTCATTTGAAGAATGAATGTGTATGTCTCTGACATATCTTTATTAGTTGACAACTCTGGAGTTGCAATATGTGTCTCCCAAACTGCTGGCCTGCGAGAACTTGGAATTGGCAGTTCCTGGAACGTACGAGCCCAACCAAGACATCATTCACATCAAGAAAGTCTCTGCATCACTCAATGTTATCACATCTAAACAGCGTCCAAGGAAACTTATCATTCAAGGTTATGTATTGGGTTTATCTGATCATTTGATAGAAAGCTATGTATACATTGGGGCTTATTTGGAGGGGGTGGGAAGTCCTTAGTCATGTGACTGCACAGGGTAAGGGGTCATCACGTTTCCTATATGAGGAATACCACTACATGGTAAGGGGTCATCAAATTTGCTGTGACCTTGTAACTATCAATATATGGTAAGGGGTCATCAAGTTTGCAATCACTGCAGTAGCTTGCTTTACTGTACTGATCAATATCATTTGCAGGCAGCAATGGTCATGATTTCATGTTCCTTCTGAAAGGCCATGAAGACTTAAGGCAGGATGAGCGGGTGATGCAACTCTTTGGATTGGTCAACACACTGCTCACAACTGACCCAGAGACCTTCAAGAGACATCTCAGGTCAGTGGCTACAAACTCGAGTGGAATTAGAAGGAATGACTATTTGCTTGATGACTGGGTAACATGTAACTAGCATACACAAAACTGGAAAAACAACTGCTGGTCACTGCTCACATTACAAAGAAAATTAGTGACCAACCAACTTTCACCATTACTGGCTGTTTCCAGTGTGATGTTTCAGTGTATACGCTTGCAAATTAATTTTCAAAGTAATCCAACAAGTGTTATACTTCTTATTATATTATTACAGTATTGAGCGTTATTCTGTGATCCCTCTGTCTCCTAACTCTGGCCTGATAGGATGGGTCCCTCACTGCGACACCATCCACTCCCTCATCAGAGACTATCGTGACAAGAAAAAGATCATGCTGAATATAGAGCACAGGCTAATGCTTCAGGTAGCTAGAGAATATTTGCATGTCCAGCTTGATATGGTATAATCTTATGAGGGAACATCTTAATTATTCATGAACTGTATTAAAGTGACCCATATCTTCATTTCTGACAGAATATTTTATTCCTCTTTTAAAAGCTTTACCAATGGTAATACTTGCTCATAAAAAAGAATTTATCAATAATACTATTTGCTTTGAACTATGCTTGATGATATTCTTTTCTCTAGACATCACAAGATTATGACCACTTGATGCTGATGCAGAAGGTTGAAGTGTTTGAGCAGGCCATTGAGAGTACCAGTGGAGATGACTTGGCTAAAGTCCTCTGGCTCAAGAGTCCCAGCTCTGAGGTACATGTGCTGTTATAAGACTCACTAATATTCATAGCTAAAAGAAGGACATACATAGCATACTCATTTTAAGTGTAGCTAGCTAGTTGTCATTTAGCTCTTTAGTTGCTGACAATAATCATTTTTTAATCACAGGTTTGGTTTGATCGTCGAACAAACTATACTCGTTCTCTTGCAGTGATGTCAATGGTAGGCTACATCTTGGGACTGGGAGATAGGTAAGGGATTTTACCAAAGCTGTTACTACTAAAGCTACAAAATGGATTTTTGCTAATTTTCTAATAGGCATCCTTCTAACCTCATGTTGGACCGCTTAACTGGGCGTATTCTCCATATTGATTTTGGTGATTGTTTTGAAGTAGCCATGACTAGAGAAAAGTTTCCAGAGAAAATCCCATTCCGTCTCACACGAATGCTCACTAATGCCATGGAGGTCAGTTTATGCTTTTGTGGGGTACATAGCATGCATGTTCAGTTACTCACAAAAGACTATGGATATAAAGTTATTTGACTACATTATAGCTAGCTATCTGTTAACTAAAGATCTTGATAATTGCTCAATTCTTAACCAAATTTCTAGCATCAACAGAGAGCTGATTATCCACTCTCTCTGCTGGTGTTTGAAATTTGGTTTATTGAATGATCAAGGGGCAAGGTGAATGCAATTAGACTTTTAACTTTTCTTATCTCACCAGGTTACTGGAATAGAGGGAAACTTCAGAGAGACCTGCAATAATGTCATGCGAGTTCTTCATGAGAACAAAGACAGTGTGATGGCAGTGTTGGAGGCTTTTGTGTATGATCCTTTACTAAACTGGAGACTGATTGATGGTGAGAATATCCTGTCTTGACAAAAAGCAAAGAAGGGCTGATTATGTACAAGGCCCCAGATTTTGTTAGAATCAAGACTTCTAGCTTCCAGCAAGTGCCAAAATGAGTGTCAAATGGTGTGAGATACCAGTGCAGCCTTAATACTCAAGAGTGTCAAATTAGCACTGAATGTGTCAGCCTGACACATTCGTTCAAAACTCGTTGTGAATAGAATATGTGTAGGAACATTATGCTCTTCAATCCCACTAACACTATCTGGTTATTGTGTATAAATAACAGACAACTCGAAGAAGCCTAAATCTAAAGCTGGAGGAATTGATAGCAGAAGGACTGCTAGAGTACAGGATACAGCACCTGGATTTTCACCTTCTATAAGCATTGACAGTAAGTCCCAGTAACATTTATAATGAAAGCACCTTATCTGGGCAGCTTGGTTTCATGAGGTGCCCAATCAATGATTGATATCTGGATCAATAATAAAGTGCACAAAAGGGTAGCATATCACAAAAGGCCTCCCTGCATCTCCATTCAGCTAACTTAGGACACATGCATGGATAAGGGGTAGCCAAAACTTCCACAGTCCAACAATTATTAAACCTCCCAACAATATACGTGTAAGATGACTTGTAGACAACTTTTTCTTCTGAAAGAGGAATGATGACCTCTCTACAAGTAGTCAATAAATAGTCCCAATAGTGTTCTTTATTTGGACCTATAATCTTTAAAGGTGAGGAGTCACAAGGCTACCATCCTGAGGAGCTCAATAAGAAAGCTGTGGCCATCACACAAAGAGTCAAGCAGAAACTAACAGGTATGCTCTAGCTATTATCCCAGCTATATAGAGTGGCTGCTTGGCCATCTGCATACACACAGCTGAATGTGTATAGTGGCCTTTTGTTGTTGTTGTTGTTGTTGTTATTGTTGTTGTTTTTAGTGGTCAAGACATAAAGTGATGTCACATGTAGCCACTCTAAATTTTAGCTATGCTTATAATACGTATAGCCATACATGTGGTTATGTGATTCTGTTTCTCTTTCTTTTCACCATGCACGATAAGGCAATGACTTCCCTCATGAAAAAACTCTGCAAGTTGACAGACAAGTACAACTACTGATTGAACAAGCTACCAGCCATGAGAATCTTTGCCAGTGTTATATAGGATGGTGTCCATTCTGGTAAAAACTGTTATGATTGTAACAATTTTTTTCTTTTTCTCTTTCTTTTTTCATCTCCTCTCAGTTTGTTACTTATTATAGCTAATGACTTGATGATGGTGATTGAACTAATTATTTTCTTTTATAAACTATATTTTATTTTATTAACTTTCTATCAGTTTGTTAAAACTATGTATAGTTATGAGAACAAGTTGGAACATGTGCCACTTCAGTCATAATACCATTAAAGTATCATGTGCAGTAGGTAACCACGTGTAGGAATAATAATGGCCAACCCCATGCCTGTAGCTACTAGCTAGCTGTATAGTGTTTGGCTTATTTTTAATGAGTTATTCCTGGTGAAGGTCAGAGTTGACCTATTCCAATAAAATGTTTGAGCTGAATGTGTGATGCCTTGTGCATCATCTTGGATGGCACTGGTATTCTTTAGTGCTTGTCTTCTTTCCTCAAATCAAAAGGCCTTCTATAATATCAATGTTGAATTTCCTTTGAACAGCTGAATTAGATCACAGTTTGACCCTCACTGAGTTGCCGTGCCAGCAGTGATGCCATACACTAAAACATCACAGTATACTGTAGCAACACATGGAATAATAGTTAAATAGTTATTATTTAACTCTCACTGCAAGCTGATTGGATTCCTCATCTGTTCCTCAAAATTATTATTTAGCTACTTTCTTTCTGTTGTTCATTCATTCATGCCCTCCACCCCAGTGAATAATTCAAGGTGTGTGTAGCTAATCTATAGCATTTGAACTTTGTGTTTGCTCAGCAGCTTCTTGCATAAGTGTATTACACAGTTACCCTTGTATTTCTCAATTCCTCTTCCACGCCAGTACTGTCACTTTATGCTGGCTCTTGCCTTGTCTTGGCTGTACCTGACCTGGCTGTATAGTGCATGGACTTTATGTTACCAATTATTGATGGAAACAAATTAAGGAAGTGCTCTACATGATACATAAAGGACATGGGTGATACTTTCCGAGCACAATAATAGTTAAGAATGTGGAGACAGGATAATAAAGGGGAAAAATTAATAATTCGTGATAGCTAATGAAGCCCGCTGTGGCAGCATTGATTTTCTATGTCAATGAAATTGCTTGGTTAGAAAATCTATATGCAAGAGAACTTTATAAATGCAGAGTTGTATGACTAGATTGAGTTCTAAAAAATTTTTGGACCTTCAATTAGTTTTCACGGTTCTTGTGTTCTCCAAACATGCTCTATGGGTGGGGGATGGAACTGGTGTCTGTCACAGAATGAAATGAATGTAGAAAGTACAGTGAAACTCCAATAAAGGAAATAAAACAACAAAAACACTGGTACCTGTTCCAGTAAAGTTACCCATAGTGCTATGGGTACAAAATCTACAACGTTGGTATTATTAATTTTCATGAAATATTTTCGCGTTTTTTAATTTCGTGCCAGCCAGCTCCCCTAAACAATAACACTATAATCAGCATAAGTGATATTGTGTGCATAACATTAAATCCTGCATGCAGTCTCAACACATGCATGGATATGGGAAATGCAAAATGCACAGAAGCTTAAAAGTATAATTAATTTCATAGCCAAGCTCCTTCAAAAAAGGGTCTAGGTTTTAAATTTTTGTAATTTCCATGACTCCAATAATTTTATTCACAGAATCTAATGAAAATTGTGGGCATTATTTTGCACACTGGGAGCTGAGCTTTACGATAAAAATAAAGTGCCTGTAATACTATAGTCTCGATCCAGCTCACTTTTGTGGGAAACCAATGAAGGTATAATTATTCGTTGGGAAGAAATGCCCACAAATGAAAGCATAATTTCTAGTAGCTAATGATTTCTAGTAGCTACCTAATAATTGAAGGGTTCAGAACCAGAGTGGTATAACCAAGGGCTTATCGCAGATATTAAGTAGCTAGCTCAGGCCGGAAACACGATTCTTCGCGATTTTAAATTTAGTGGGTGTGCACGTGGGTGGGACAGATCATCAAACGCACATGTGATATGACTGGCATGGCTCCTGCATAGATACATCATAGATATTATATTGATACATATAGCCTTACGGGGCTAATTATGTATCTATGGCTCAAATCCACTGCTGATAAGTAGAAGTCTAATAGCAGGAAGAGGGAACGTTTGTGGACAGATTTTCATACCTTGGCAACATCAGAGCAAAAGCTTGCATCTCTATGACAGAGTTACTTACAAATTTAGGTTTAAGTGTTGATGATGATCCACTTTTAGAACAGTCACTATATACAGAGATCCACCAGACTGTTGTCAAGGAATATTTTGAATATACACATGTTCCAATGATGGGTCGGTCACAATTCGATAGTATTTTAACTGACGAACTTAATATTCTGCGGTATGCATGTGGCTATGTAGCACGGAACTTGTTGAAGTGTTATGAAAAGCAGTCTGGAGAGGTAGCACAGTAGTATGTCACCTGTCTAGGTGAAATGGTAGCCTCGTACCCAGGCTCTAAATTATGATGGCAGTTAAAGGAGAGGGTGACGATGTTCTTGCATATACCAAAATATGGCTTGAGAACGTAAATAGAGGGGGTCTTTTCCCCTTGAGTGATGAAGTATTTCGTTTCTTTATTGAAATAGAATTGTGTGTTCGTACATATTTGCCCCAGCATATGCTAAAAACAGTGATAAAGAAGCATTTAAGAATGTACATAGCAAAATTTTGGAAGATGAGGATGGTGTTTTATTGGATATAGTTTCGCAAGACATAGATGAGCCAATGGATGCAGAAGTACTGTTACAAGAAATTATCAAGCTATGGGTTACTATTAGAGGATATTCTATAGCTGGTCACTGGATGGAGGTACATGAGTAATGTAAGGAAAACATTGTGTAGACAAGTGGACTCGATAGTAAACAAATAGATTTGAACAGGGTAATTCAGATGATTGTTAGTGTTATGCATATATACAAAATGTGACTATTGATGAGTCGTTTGCATTTGGGAAGCAATTTGGAGAGGCTCTTTGAATAACAATTTCCTCTAACAGGGTCAAGAGCTTGTGACTTCTGTATCCTAAGGGAATATCGACACACTGTTGTATAGTAGGGTTGTCGTTTCGACCACCCTGAGCCCTCTGTTGTCCGAAATAGTTCTCAAGGGGGTCTTGAGAGGAATACAGAACACTACACATAGCTGGTGTAAGTTTACGATTATACAAATATAGTGACCATGAGAGATGAGAATCAATGGTAAGACTAAATATAATCCGTAGGGGTTGAGAGCTACTACCACTTGCATTTCCCATATCATCTGAGCTGCAATTGCTCCACTCCCTGGGCAAGACAAGAGTAGAAGCAAGTTGAGCTAGTGCTTGATCTTCTTGACCAGACTGCTTTTGACGCTGCATTCATATCTCCTTTTCCACGGTGTTGAAATCCCTTCTTTCGTGGCATAGCTATCAATATTATAACGACAGGTTTATAGTTGTTGCTAAATATGGTAGATAAAGAGCTTGTTTAATCAGGAGGGGTAATGACACTTTAGCCTTATTTATAACGAAAACCCACAGAAAAACCAACAGAAGGGTCCAGAGAGTTTCTAGTACATTTCATACATTAGAACATCATCATAGCTACTAGTATTAGTGATTACAAGGCTAGCTAACTAACTGCCAATTATACATGGAAAACCATACCTTACTCTGGCATCCAACCCTCCTAGTCAAATAACTTCCACTGGATCGATTCTTTTGCTTCAAACATAGATATACTACACGTAGTATATCTATGCTTCAAACTGATAAAAGACACTTTAAATAGAGCCCACTACTACTTATTGTGCTTTCTCATAAGCCTGTACTATAAGTATAGGCTATAATAGAGCCACCGTATTATTATGCGCGGAAGCCTCACATTATTGTGTATGTTTAATAACATCCGTTTCCTCCTTTATCGTTAGTAGCTATGATGTATAGTGGTATTTTTTTCATGTGTCTGACTGCTCTGCCATCAGTGGTCATTGCTCAGGCTCCTGGAGATGGTGACTCATTCTGTACAAGTACTTTACCCAACGTGCCAGGAGTTGCTCCTCCAGTATACCCTGTCAATGCAAGGATACTGATGGACTCTTACAACTACATCCGTTTACTATCATCACAAACTGGCGCTGCATGGCAGCAGGTGGATGTTGATAATAGTAGTTCACAAAGCAGAGGAGCTACCGTAAGTGAAGTGGATTTGCTACAATTTTATTTCTAGTGTGTTTTATATTTGCAGTGGTTTCAAACTGCTGACAATGCTTGCCGACAAGTTGTGACTGCATGTGGTTTCAGAGATGGTGTCCAAGATAACTGGCTGATTACACAGTTCATCAACAGAACAACAGTTGATGGGACTCATTTGCCTCAAGTCAGTATACAAGTAGAATTTGAGCAGGAAGGTTGTGTTGAGGGCTGCTCAAGGATCTCCTCATGGTACGGATATGAGACATCTACTATTAACAGTGTTGCAGCCAGGAATACCAGTAACTATGTGCTAATAAGTAGATTAGTCCCAAATGATGGCAATCTACAGAATCAGACCGGGTATCTCAACTTTGCAACTAATGAAAGTGGATTCTACCTTGCTATTAGAGATGAAGACACATGTTTAGCAGTTACTCGTGTCCTAGTATTTTACAATGTCTGCCCCCAAGAAACTGTAGAGTTTATGATTCGACCAGAGATCATTTCCCCTCCAATTACAACACCAAGTCAAGAACCACTCAGAGTGATAGGACAGTGTGTAGGAAATGCAAGTACAGAGAGTGGAGCAGCACCAATTCTGACCTGTAGCCCAGGAGGGACATGGATTGTTGTGTCAGGTTGTCAGTGTAACCAAGGATTCCGGGCAACAGAGAATGCATGTACTGAAGGTTAGATTGCTCAAGACAATATCATTGTGACTCTGTAACTCTGTGTTGTTTACAGCTTGTGTGGCTGGTACTTACCTGTCAATGACTAATGATGAATGTCGTAGCTGTCCTGAGAACAGTGTGGGTGTGGAACCTGGGTTGGCAGTATGTCCTTGTGTGGAGGGTTACTACAGAGCACCAAGAGAGGAGGACTTTCCATGCACCCGTGAGTTAATGCTATGATTTTTGGGGGTACATCAACAGCTTGTACTGTAACTATGAATCTGCATGACTTGGAAGTTGCCCCTAATTATGTCGTGTCCATTGGAGTAGAAGGTGTCATGTGAGTTCAGTCCTTATTAAGAATTCTTGGAGAGTCCAGTGTAGTCTCTAATCTAATAGGGGTGATCCCAGGGATTCCCCCTTGTACATTAATGCTATTCAGCAGATGACATGCATGTGCTTGTGTTTTCAACACATGCTGACTTGGCAGAGGAAGGAAAGGCGTTCAATGTTGTTATTGCAATGGTCTTGCATGGAAGGTTGATCATCAGTGTACCATTAAAGAGCAGTGGTGGTGTTTATTATTGCTTTGACTAATCTTTTGTGGTCTCAGTGTAGCATTTCATTTTCAGTTTCAATAATCTCTTGCCTGGTACCTTTTTTTTAAATCCTAGTTTATGGGATATTCTCATAGAAAGTCAGATACATGTATTTTACAGGTATAAAATGCTGCTCTGAGCTCTTGAAGTGATAGAGTAAAAGTATGCACAACAGCTTGTGATTGCAATCAGGAATGGGTAGTCTGTAGTAGGAGTATGTGTGTGTATTAGTAAGAGCACCTGTGCCACTTCATCGTGTTATAGTATAAACCTCTGCACAGATAGGAGATATCATCCGATATGATCCAGTTAGGAGATATGATCTGAATTGACAACTGTAGCTACATACATATCATACTTCAGTATGAAGTTCTAAACACAATTTGTTTTAGTAAGAGCATGCAATAATGTGCCAATATTGTAGTCATGTGTATATAGCAAGGTCACCAGCAGAGAAAACCTGTGAAATCATTGCTACAGTGCATCTTTTATTCAAATAAATACCTTTTATGTGTGTATGACTAAGATTAACTGGCAGTGAATAGTCTTGAGAACCCCATATGGCAAGGTGTGTAAGGCCATTATTAATGCTATGAATATTGTCAGTGGTGTTTTGAATAGTTCAGATGGTGAAAAATGATACTCAGGTCATGAGACTTGTTATGGTGGCTTGCTTGTTAGGAGTTAAAGGCTATCCATGTGATAATATCTCTTATGAATGGCCTCTCTCTATGTTATTGAGTCATACCTGGCTGCTGCAGTGATACTATTATTTTGATGCCTTTTTAATAGCAAGTGGAACTGAGTGCAGTGAAAATGTGAATGGTGTTAGGTACTATCATAATAGCTAGGGTACGTATTTCAACTGTTTACACATGTCGATCCACATACTTACACACCATGTAATAATGATGCCACTTCATCTCTCTGGAGGATCCCTTGCTAGCTTCATGACACATTATGGCCATTTGTGAATACATACTGTTCTTGCTGTGCACACATTTATTTTGTTCTTACATCTATAACTTTTTTTCCTCAGAGCCCCCTTCTCCAGTGACGAATGTTCGAATAGAGTCTCAGACTTCTGACTCAGTTACCTTGGTGTGGGACCCCCCAGTGAACTTTGGTGGCAGGAATGACACTGTCTATGTCTTGTCCTATCAACAAGAAGGAAGTAATAGACGTGTAGAAGCAGTCATAGTCAACACTACCATGGGAACTATCTCAGGTATATCATCTGAGGTGTAAGCACATAACATTGTTTGATGTACATACAACTTGGTTATAGTGTCTTGGCACTTGGTATTATTATGATTTTGCACTCTTGACTTCACGTGTATCGTCCACAGGTGTGGATATGCAATTGTATGTGCAATTATAGACAGTAGCTGTGTTAAATTTCTATTACTCATAAGGCTGCAATCCTTTTGTGTTCTGTACAGTTCTAAAACTTTTTCTCATTGCCCTCGTGTGTCAATAATGCTACCTAGCATAGTTTTTCAGATTACTTTTAATGAGGGGGAATTTTTTCCAAGCTAACTTTCACTTGGTACTTAAGTTATTTTAATGTGCAATGTGTGTGCTTCAGGTCTAACCCCTGGTGTCAACTATCAGTTCTTTGTGACAGCCAGGAATGGAGTATCAAGTGTAGCAGGCAAGCCTCCTGTCTTTGTTTCACCTACTGTCAACTCCACCGATGGGCCTGGACCTATAATTGGTGCTGTACTGGGAGCGCTGGTGGCTGTTATCATCTTGCTGTTAATAGGGACAATTATTATTGCAGTATTCATGTAAGTATTCTATGTGTAGTAACTACAACATAATTAAACAGATTTCATTTATTCTCTTTCAGTCTTCGACAGCGTCGAAATTCAGGTGAGTATCACTAATATTAGAGACCTCAAATCAGTATAAGTACATTTCATTCTACTAATGTCTGCCTTTTTAGAACACCCTCAGCTTAAGATGGCCAGTTAGCTATTAGGGAAATCCTTATACTGTTTCTTAGCTGAATGTTTGTTAGACCAAGGGGTCTTTGAGGTTTGTATTGAAGGTAACCAGTTGTGTTTAAAAGGAGATTTTGTTGGTATAATGTGTATCAGTGATCATCTTTCTGATGATAATACTAACAGGAAAGGGACACAAAGGAGATACAGAACCATCAGAAGTGACGTAAGTCAAGCACTAAGGTTATGGTATATAGAACTTTACTCATTATTATTCATAAGACATTGTATAATCATTTCTATATGAAAGTATATTATAGTAGTGTAGTGTTGCAATAGTTAGGAAGGCTTGTAGTGATTCAAGCTAGCTATAGCCATCTCATTAATTCATTGTTGCCATAATATAACTGCTATACATCTGACATTTCTATTATAGAAATAAAAGCACGGAACTTTCGAAAGTGAGCTCTGATATGAGTAACCCTGGTAAGCAAGTTTTTAAATCTATAATTACAGTATGCAGCAAATAATTATTTCAAATGGGAAAAATTTGAGGATTAGCATAGGCAACAGATTTCGCAATAATAAATTTGTGGATTATCGTCTGTGACAGATCCAAGAGGTCCTCTGTCAGAAACTGTGCTGTCTTTGTCAATAAAAGCTGCAAACATGGAAGTGAAGCCTATAAAACTAGCCAGCTAGCTAAGCTATGTACAAAAAACTGAAAGAAGAGCACAACTAGAGCTAGAGACAACCATCATTATTTAGCGTGGTCATGGGCTAACCCTTCAATAATGGAGGTTAGTGCTGGTTTCAAGCAATGCAGTAAACCATTTTTGCTATATAATAGCTAGATCGATTGTGCAGCTAGCTAGCTAGCTGCTACAAACTAGGTGACCCCTCCACAGTAAGCGATATCGATTTCATTCATGAGTGAAAATTTCGAGGATTGCTGGATGCAAGTGAAATCCATGAATTTTTCCCCACTTGAAATGTGATACTATGATTCATGAAAGGTGGCAAGATTGAAAATCCATTCACCAGACAGGGACAGTTTTCTGACTCTTCTGCAATCATACCTGGTCGATTTATTCAACTCATCAATACTATAGGACAAGGTATGGGAAACGAGATGTTTGTTATTGGATAAGTATGGCTTCTGTATGTCTTCAATTTGGCTAGCTAGCTCAGCTGTGGGCATGGAAAGTAAACTTCCTACGTACATATGGAGCTATATAGTATGCATTACCATATTAACATATGCTGTATAAACATATACATACATGTGTGACTTGCTCCTCTTTTCAAATACAACACCCTTTTATGGTCATCATTATTAAATACACAATCAAGGAAGGTCACCTAGCCCACTGTTCAAGCAATAAACATTATTCATCTTTATAGGAGAATTTGGGCTGGTATACAAAGGTTACCTCACAGGCTGGCGAGAAAGAAGTACAACAGAAGTTGTAGCCATCAAGACATTAAAAGGTATATAGCTAATCAAGGGATAGCTATATACAAGTCTGTAGACTTTCGTGATCATTATAGGTCTCTATACACCTAAGGATATTGAGAATTTAATGATTGAGAGTGAAAAGATGATGATATTCAACCATCCGAATGTGATGAATTTAATCGGAGTGTGTACTGATGTAGGAGAAAGTCCATATATTGTTATGCCCTTTATGGCCAATGGCAGTCTCCTGACTTACTTGAAGAGAGAGAGATCTCACCTCACTCTACCCAGAGATGCTGGAAGTGAAATGGTTGGGTTTAGACTATAGCTAATGTTGTGATGATTTTTGCCTCAGCACCAGAGTGCCGAGGCACAATGCCGAAGGCACGTACGTCTTATTAGTAGCACACGCTAATAGTTATACCCATGCCCATGACCTTGACCTTATAAGCCACATGTATGTATAAGTGAGAAAGTAACTGGGCAAGTTAGCGACTGTCTGAGAGCAAACAGCGAGACCAGAGTGTACAAACCTCATGGTGATCTGAACAGCAAGAGTAAGCCTTAAATAGCGAATAACAGAGGCTACAAAGTTAAGTTAAGACTCTGAGTTGTGAGAAAGCAGAAAGAGAGCCAATTAAGCTGCAAGATCAGCAGGCATGTTATAATAACAGAAAGTAAGCAAGAAAACTAACATGAAAGCCATATAATAGCGAGAGAACCTGCAAGAAAGCCCTTAACTAACAAGAATAGAAACTATAAAGTCACAAGCAGCTGAAAGAGAGCCAAGCTATAGCTATGACCACCATAAAAGCTTGCTCACTTAAAAAAATAGCATTAACAAAAAACAACATTACTATACTATACTGAAACTGATACAAACTGATACAAACTGATACTGATACATACTATACTATACTATACTATACAAACTATACTATACTATACAAAAAACTGATGTGATAATAACAGTGCATGGATCTTCAGTAGCTATAACTCCTATAATTATTTATATACCTGCAAAAATAAATCAGTGATAACCAAATGAGTTTACTACGTGCCGAGGCATCCAGTCTTTTAAAAGACTAACTTGTTAAAATTCTTTTAAGATTGAAGATTCCCAGAGAAGACTTCTTTCGATCTGCTTCCAGATTGCTAAGGGAATGAGTTATTTAGCAAGAGAAAAAATTGTGCATAGAGACTTGGCTGCTCGTAACTGCATGTAAGCTGCATACAATTAACTAGCCTTGTGGGTATAAGGGTACTTAGTGATATTATTGGGGCGAGCATGAACGAGTCCCACACTGGTCAGTCAGCCATTTGAGCCCATATAAATGTGTGTTTCTATGTATCTATCGTCGTACATCCTAATAAACGCACGCGCAATAAATCTACAATTCACGCATGCGCAGGGCTACTGAACAAGATGAAGAGGTACAGCTTCAAAGGTGAAGAGAGTGTGAAAGGGCTTGTCGAGCAGCAGAAACAACTGAGGAATGTGTGTTCATCTAAGAAGACGACACAAACAGGATCAAGCTCAACGTGCTGAACAACGTCAAGAACAGCTTCTGGAAAGGACCAAGAGAGAATGGATAGGGAGAATCTAGAAGCTACAGAAGCCAGACTACATTGAACGTCTGCCAGGGATCGACAGAAACGTGAGGTAGAATCTCCAGAGAGCAGGCGAGACAGACTACAGCAAATGCCTGATGTACGCGTCATGCTTGCCCCATACAATGCTATGCTAGTGTGTAATGTCATTGTGTATTAGTAAAGTTAGTAATAATCACTAGTGCAAGCTACAGTATTGAATAGAATTAGTTCTCATAAAATACATAAAGTATAAGTTAGCCACAGTATTGATTGTGATTTTAATTTCAAGGCTCTGGTGGTTGCAGATATATATTTGCACTTATATCTTATTATTATGATATTGCATCATATCAACATACGTATTTTAATTAAACATAATCTCGACATTTCAGCTAGAACACTCCAGCCTTCATCAGAGGAAAAAACAACAAAATTTGAGATACAGAAAATAGTCAGAAGTCACGCATGCGCATGAGCATCCTCTCCTGATGAAGGCTGGAGTATTCTAGCCGAAATGTCGAGATTATGTTGAATTAAAATACGTATGTTGATATGATGCGATATCATATAATAAAAATATAATGTCAACAGATAGACCAACGAATAGTATCTTATAACTATGTTGATAGTAATTATTATTTGTAGGATAGATGACCATTTTGTGATCAAAGTGGGGGACTTTGGTCTCTCAGAAGATATATATTCCAGAAACTACTTCAGACAGGAGAAAGGAGATAAGGGATCATCAGTGAAACTCCCAGTGAAATGGATGGCATTGGAAAGTCTTCTTGATGGCATCTTTACTGAGAAGACAGATGTGGTAAGCATTATCTACTACAATCTCATGTGTCCACCATGGCTATATTTTATTGCATGCATTGTCTTCTACTCAGTGGTCATTTGGAATAACTTGTTGGGAAGTGTTTAGTCTTGGGTACAGCCCCTACCCTACTATTCATCCCTCAGCTCTCATAGAACTCCTCCAAAGTGGAGAAAGACTCCAGAAACCCAACAATCCAGGATGCACACATAAAGTGTAAGTTATAGCTACAGTTTTTGAGTTCGCGATAGATTTCTCGAATATTTTGCTAACCCACTCCTGAACTTTCTTCTAGTGATATTATTCTATACTTTCAATACCATATGCTTTTGGGGTTAGAGTGGAAAACCTATGACACAAAAAGTGCTTCTTTGCCAACCCAATAATAAACCTTAGTAGCTGGCTACATATTATTGGTGAGCTCTCTGGTCACCTTTAGTTAGTGGGCACTGTGTCACATGATATAGGGGAAGGTATGTGGACAACTATGAGTTCATAATAATGGCTCTACTCAAGCTATAATTAGACATACAAGCAATGCTACAGTAGAGGCTGAGAGTGACCTAATGAATTGCAATAAAGCTGATGACTAATCTTAGCTATAATCATGTAGAGAAAATGATTCTTGCTGCAATCTGGAAGTTTTACGCTGTGTTGATAATAGTTTGTGCATAATAATGTGAGTATAAATCTTGAACCTTGCATGGCTACTCAAAATTTACAAGATCAGAGAGCTTGAGTATAGGTACAGAAAATGTAATTAATTAATTTTCATATGAAAGGTACAACTTGATCACTCAATGCTGGAATCCATCACCTGTAAAACGTCCCTTTTTTGAAGATCTTGTGCAAGAAATAGACAAATTACTGGAAGGAGTGGCAGGATACCTTGAGTTTTCAGCCTTTTCCAGCAACAGTTAAATGTGACTCTAATGCTATAGATGTGTGCTATTGTGTAGTTTTATTTATTTATTTTTTTCCATTAGCTAATTGCAAGCAAAAATTTTTTTCAATCATTTAATGCTGCTTTTTTTTCCTCTTTGAATAGGACTATATAGCTAACTACTAGGGAATGCAAAGTATAGTGGTGGAGCAAAGCTTTAGCCGATGATGTCACCATATGCAAAGGACGGAACCGGAAGAACGTACATACAATAATTATAAATAATAGTAATTTCTCATTCAACCCCATAGTGGCTTGCTTCGCTCGCAATGATAATATTATCCCTAATTTAAAATTACTATAGAGTGGCTCGTCCACGATATTGGCTGCTAGAAACTAGTTTCCTGTTCATCACTGGATGTGTGCTTGTATGAACGTACACTCTCCATTACAAGCTGCTCATCAATTCCTGATTAGTATAGGGGAGTAGCTGCTATTGCATGACTCATTTTGAATCCATCTATGTAGGGATGACACGTTGCCCCATAATATTATAATAAAGTGAAATTCCACATCATCAAAGTGCAGAAGAAGTTTCAGGACCAGGGAACATACCATATCGTGCCTAATGTAACACATTAGGCACTGTTATCTTTATGACTTTGAAATAAATTAATAATAATAATTCATGATAATTTACACTGAAGAGCCCACTGTGACAGCATTAATTTCTTATTAACCGTCTATGTCAAAGCATTGGCTATAGAGCCTTGCAAATGCAGAGTTGGGTTTAGTCAACCACACTGACTTCTAAAAAAATTTTCTGGACCTTGATTTCTTAGTTTTAGTGATTCTTATGTTCTCCAAACATGACTTCATTCACTTGCTCTATGGGTATGTCATAGAGTGGGGGGATGGAAGATTGATTGGGCTGGGCTGGAGGAGCAAGGGTGTGCGAGTCTGTCACAGAATGAAAATAAATATTAGAAAGTACAATGAAACCAAAATAAACACCTTTCCAGTAAAGTTACCCATAGTGCTCTGGGTACAAAATTTATAACTTTGTTATTTTTAATTTTTTTAGTATAGGTATGGAGAAAGTTTTCTATTCACCATTCCAGATATTTAGGAGTTATCTCATGAACTTTTTATAATACATAATACTTCTGAAGAGAGGATAAAGGATGAGCATAAAGATTACTAACCTGTCAAGTTCCTGATATCATTAATGTCTGGGACTAGTAACAAATTTGACCCAAAGTAAAGGATGATCACAGTTATAAATGCAACACAGCAGTATGTTGGGATAGCCACTGCCCAGTACCTAAAACAATAACACTCACGAGTACTATATTGACATTAGTATACTGCATCTCCACATTAAATCTTGCATGCAGTCTCAACACATAAATGATTGCATGATATACAAAATACACAGAAGCGTAAAAATATGATAATTAACTTCATAGCCATAGCCAAGCTCCTTCAAAAAAGTTGATGGGCCTAAGGTTTAAATTTCCATGACCTTATTCACAGAAAAATTATGTGGACCTTGTTTTGTAGACTGGGAGCTGAGCTTTGACAGAAAAATAAAGTGCCTGTATAGCCTCCAGCTCACTTTTGTGGGAAATATGAAAAACCAATCAAATGAAGGTATTCATCGGGAAGAAATGCCCACAGCAAATACAACCCTATATATGAAGGCAAATATTTATAGTAGTACCTAAAATTTAATTACCTAATAATTATACCATGCTATGCTACATTTAAGGATCAGTACTCTGCACGTAGCTAGCCAAGCTAATGGCTCACCAGCGACAAGGTACGAACTGAGATAACAGGCAAAGCCATAGAAGGCTCTTTCTGGACTGGGAAATGGAGAGTGGCCTTTATCTGCTGGTCCCAGTGCCATTATCAGGTCTGGTACAAGGTCGTTATTCCATAGGGCCTGCGCGCGCTTGAAATTAGTTCGCGCGTGCGCATATGTAAGTGCGCATCACACTGTAGGTAATTTTTTTTTTATTGCTTTACAGAATTATTGCTCAAAGTAACATAAAAGAGTAAATGGACTTAAGAATAGTGAATAAACTGTTGGTTGTTGGTCTGCGTTGCAGCCATTGAGAGAGTTAAAAAGAATGGGGGGATGGGAAGTGTTGAAACAATTCATGCATGGACATAAAAAGTGAAATGAACACACGTTTGATGGTTCAAACTTGGCCAGAAATTTTTTGTATAGAAAATCCTGTAAGTTATGCTTGATGGTGGTTAGTGATAGTTTTAAGTCTATTGAAGGGACTGAGTTCCATAGCCTTGGAATACGAGTGAAAAATTCGTGTCTGGAAGAATTTGTAGAGGTAAAGCGATGTAACATCCTTGAAGATGTGGCAGATCTTGTCCCATGGTCACTGAATTTAACATACTTTTTGATGTCAAAATCTCTAGAGGGAGACTTCAGACTTTTGACACATAACATTAGGTCGTTGAGTTCAAAGACGTACATAAGAGGTAAGATGCCCAATGCTATCAGTCTTGATTTGTAATCTGAGGTAAAGTCGTTAAGAATGTATTTTGTAGCCCGACGCTGGACTCTTTCGATCATATCTATGTCCTGCAGCAAGTAAGGTCACCAAACCTGCGAACAGTACATTAACTGAGATCTCTCACCAGGGAGATGTAGAGTGCCATTTTTTCCTTGACACATTGTCTGTGATTAAAGGTCCTTCTAAGGAGACCCAAGATTCGATAGGTTCTGGCTATGAGAGGCTCATAGTGACACCTAAAAGACAGATTATCTGATATCACGATACCCAGATCTTTGTGAGAGTTGCTAGCTTGAATTCCTTTTTCATTCAGAGTATACACTGTGGGAGTGGGAGTTGAATTTTTATTGGTGAAACACCTCAATAGGACACATTTGGACTCTTTAAACTTGAGTTTTCACTTTGCAGACCAGTCACAGAGAGCCTCCAAGTCTTCTTGCAAGTATAAACTATCCAAGGGACTTCTAATAGGCATTGCACATTTGACATAATCAGCAAACATATAAAAGTTCACATGCTTTACAACTTCAGGTAAGTCATTCACATATACGAGGAATAACAGTGGCCCCAGGATACTCCCCTGGGGGACACCAGACTTCACAGGCAGTAGCTCAGAGCGGCTGTTACGAACATTGACATACTGAAATCTTCTATGTAGGTAGTCCTGGAGTCATAGCCAGATGCCTAGTCTCTTAAGTTTTAACAATAACTCCTTATGCGGAACGCTATCAAAGGCCTTAGAAAAGTCGAGAAATACTATGTCCCGCTCTGCAGGGGAGTTTGGTCCACTGATTAATTCGTGGTAGAAAAGAAGAAGTTGTTGCACGCATGAGTGATTTTTTAGAAATCCATATTGGAAAGTTGAGATAGAATTAGCCAGAAACTCCATCAGATGATTGTACAATAATCTCTCCATAACTTTCGAGACGGAACTTAGTAGAGAAATAGGTCTATAGTTCCTAACTGAGCTTTTTATCCCCATCTTTAAAGATTGGTGTAATACTGTGGATTTTCCACTCATCGGGTAGTTTGCAAACTCTGAGACTGGCCTGGAAAAGATGACATAAAGGCTGGTAGAGTGCCATTGCACAATGCTTTAACACATTGTGACCTATGCCATCCATTCCCATAGTCTTAGATGTGTCAAGGTCTCTCAAGACCGAATACACACTACACTCAGTGATTTGCATCTCACTTGTAGTCCGGCCGACTATGTTTTCTTCTAGATAGACTGGGTCCAAGGTGACACTGTCGGTGAAGACTGAGTAAAAGTATCGGTTGAATAAACTGGCAATCTCCAAGTCTGAAGCAGTATTCATGTCATCACTAATACATCATAGTTGGAATTGCACTGACCCCTTTAAGAATACGAATATACTGAAAATTTTTGTTGCTTTTTCAAGTCACTATATTTAATCGATACTCGTAGTCAACCTTAGCTTGGCTGACCCTAAATACCAGCTTGGTCTCTAATGAGTGGAGCTTAGCCGGCCAGCGCAGCCTGACGGTTATAGAAGCGCTTGATGTTTAGGTATCACTAGCTAGCTTATAACAAGGCCTACCTGCTGGTGTGGGTTAACCAAGGAACAAGTGAAGCACATACAGATTTATCGTTTTCCCCATATAAATCTCCATGACCATAGAACTAAAATCAACGGCGCTAGCTGTGAACATAACACACTGTACTGGTTCATTTGGTGTTTGGGTAGTTAGTAAGGTTACATTTAATAAGGATACGCGCGTTCGTGTATTGATTGATGTTTGAGATATTATGTGGGCAGGTCTAGCTTCCGGAATCACTAGCACTACCATGGGGCGGCGGGGCGGTGCCGGGGACATGTCTCCGTATAACGAAAATTTTTCGTGGTTTTCCAAAAATCACAAAATCCACGAAAATTTTGACCCACGAAATTTTGCGCTATACGGTTGTTATTAAAAAATGATGTGACCTATGATGTGACCTATGACGTCTAATATAAATACGCCGCGCGCCCGCTAGCTAGCTAGCTGGCCCTAGCCCGGCCCTCGCGCTCGGGGGTGTGGCTACTCCAGACTAGCTATATTTAGTTTAGGATCTAGCTACACTAGCTAGTTAGTCAGTAATGAGTATGATGTATAGTGGTGTTTGTTGGATATAGTTTCGCAAGACATAGATGAGCCAATGGATGCAGAAGTACTGTTACAAGAAATTATCAAGCTATGGGTTACTATTAGAGGATATTCTATAGCTGGTCACTGGATGGAGGTACATGAGTAATGTAAGGAAAACATTGTGTAGACAAGTGGACTCGATAGTAAACAAATAGATTTGAACAGGGTAATTCAGATGATTGTTAGTGTTATGCATAATTATACACAAAATGTGACTATTGATGAGTCGCTTGCATTTGGGAAGCAATTTGGGGAGGCTCTTTGAATAACAATTTCCTCTAACAGGGTCAAGAGCTTGTGACTTCTGTATCCTAAGGGAATATCGACACACTGTTGTATAGTAGGGTTGTCGTTTCGACCACCCTGAGCCCTCTGTTGTCCGAAATAGTTCTCAAGGGGGTCTTGAGAGGAATACAGAACACTACACATAGCTGGTGTAAGTTTACGATTATACAAATATAGTGACCATGAGAGATGAGAATCAATGGTAAGACTAAATATAATCCGTAGGGGTTGAGAGCTACTACCACTTGCATTTCCCATATCATCTGAGCTGCAATTGCTCCACTCCCTGGGCAAGACAAGAGTAGAAGCAAGTTGAGCTAGTGCTTGATCTTCTTGACCAGACTGCTTTTGACGCTGCATTCATATCTCCTTTTCCACGGTGTTGAAATCCCTTCTTTCGTGGCATAGCTATCAATATTATAACGACAGGTTTATAGTTGTTGCTAAATATGGTAGATAAAGAGCTTGTTTAATCAGGAGGGGTAATGACACTTTAGCCTTATTTATAACGAAAACCCACAGAAAAACCAACAGAAGGGTCCAGAGAGTTTCTAGTACATTTCATACATTAGAACATCATCATAGCTACTAGTATTAGTGATTACAAGGCTAGCTAACTAACTGCCAATTATACATGGAAAACCATACCTTACTCTGGGATCCAACCCTCCTAGTCAAATAACTTCCACTGGATCGATTCTTTTGCTTCAAACTGATAAAAGACACTTTAAATAGCTAGAGCCCACTACTACTTATTGTGCTTTCTCATAAGCCTGTACTATAAGTATAGGCTATAATAGAGCCACCGTATTATTATGCGCGGAAGCCTCACATTATTGTGTATGTTTAATAACATCCATTTCCTCCTTTATCGTTAGTAGCTATGATGTATAGTGGTATTTTTTTCATGTGTCTGACTGCTCTGCCATCAGTGGTCATTGCTCAGGCTCCTGGAGATGGTGACTCGTTCTGTATAAATACTTTACTTGGTACACCAGGAGTTACTCCTCCAGTATACCCTGTCAATGCAAGGATACTGATGGACTCTTTTAACTACATCCGTTTACTATCGACACAAACTGGCTCTGTATGGCAGCAAGTGGATGTTGATGGTATTCAGTCACAAGGCAGAGGAGCTACTGTAAGTGAAGTGGATTTGCTAGAATTTTACCTTAGTGTGTTTTATATTTGCAGTGGTTCCAGAGTGCTGACAATGCTTGCCGACAGACAGTGACTGCATGTGGTTTTAGAGATGGTGTCCAGGATAACTGGCTGATTACACAGTTCATCAACAGAACAATAGATGGTGGGACTCGTTTGCCTCAAGTCAGTATACAAGTAGAATTTGAGCAGGAAGGTTGTGTTAAGGGCTGCTCAGGGATCTCCTCATGGCACAGATATGAGACATCTACTATTAACAGTGTTGCAGCCAGGAATACCAGTAACTATGTGCTAATAAGTAGATTAGTCCCAAATGATGGCAATCTACAGAATCAGACCAGGTATCTCAACTTTGCAACTAATGAAAGTGGATTCTACCTTGCTATTAGAGATGAAGACACATGTATAGCAGTTACTCGTGTCATAGTATTCTACAATATCTGCCCCCAAGAAACTGTAGGACTTATGATTCGACCAGAGACCATTTCCCCTCCAATTACAACACCAAGTCAAGAGCCACTCAGAGTGACAGGACAGTGTGTAGGAAATGCTAGTACAGAGAGTGGAGCAGCACCAAGTCTGACCTGTAGCCCAGGAGGGATGTGGAGTGTTGTGTCAGGTTGTCAGTGTAACCAAGGATTCCGGGCAACAGAGAATGGAACGTCATGTACTGAAGGTTAGACTGCTTAAGATGATATCATTGTGAATATGAAACTGTGTTATTCATAGCTTGTATGGCTGGTACTTACCTGTCAATGGCTTATGGTAAGTGTCGTGACTGTCCTGAGAACAGTGTGGGTGTGGAATCTGGGTTGGCAGTATGTCCCTGTGTGGAGGGCTACTACAGAGCACCAGGAGAGGAGGACCTTCCATGCACCCGTGAGTTAATGCTATGATTAGACCTTATAAGGCCATGCCAATGAGAAAGGTGCAGGAAGGTTCATTGAGATATGGCTAAATAGCATTAATGTACAAGGGGGAACTCCTCCTATTCGATTAGAGACTACACACTGGACTCTATGGTACCCTCTACTCCAATAGACACTTGATGGGGCAACTTCATTGCCTGGCCAAGTCATGCAGGATGTTTGGATACAAACACTGAGTCATATGACATGTATGTGCTTGTGTTTTCAACACATGCTCACTTGGCAAGAGGAACTGGTCTTGTACCATTAAAGTGCTAGTGGTGGTGTTTATTAGCTTCAAACTAATCTATTTTGTGGTCTCAGTGTAACATTTCATTTTCAGTTTCAATAATCTCTGAAGTTTTCTGTCTGTACCTATTTTAAAATCCTAACTTATCTTTGGTTGGGATATTCTCTTGATATTTTACAGGTACAAAAATACTTGCCCTGAGCTATCAGCTATCAGTTGAATGGCAGACTGAGTCCTGTGTTTAATCGTTCTCATCATAGTCATTTAGTCTTGAAGTGATAGAGTAAAAGTATGCACAACAGCTTGTGATTGCAATCAGGAATGGGTACTCAATAGTAGGAGTAGCTATGTGTGTGTATTAGTAGAGAGCAGCTATCTCTTATGAATAGCTATAAGCTCCTCTCTCTATGTTACCTGGCTGCTGCAGTGATACAATTATTTTGATGCCTTTTTAATAGTAAGTGGAACTGAGTGCAGTGAAAAGGTGAATGGTGTTAGGTACTCTCATATAATAGCTAGGGTACGTATTTCAACTGTTTACACATGTGATCCACATACTTACACACCATGTAATAATGATGCCACTTCATGACACATTATGGCCATTTGGAATACATAGTGTTCTTGCTGTGCACACATGTAGGGTGCATTATTGTACCTTTATGTATTTTGTTCTTACATCCATAACTTTTTTTCTCAGAGCCCCCTTCTCCAGTGACAAATGTTCGAATAGAGTCTCGGACCTCTGACTCAGTTACCTTGGTGTGGGACCCCCCAGTGAACTTTGGTGGCAGGAATGACACTGTCTATGTCTTGTCCTATCAAGAAGAAGGAAGTAATAGACGTGTAGAAGCAGTCATAGTCAACACTACCATGGGAACTATCTCAGGTATATCATCTGAGGTGTAAGCACATAACATTGTTTGATGTACATACAACTTGGTTATAGTGTCTCGGCACTTGGTATTATTATGATTTTGCACTCTTGACTTCACGTGTATCGTCCACAGGTGTGGATATGCAATTGTATGTGCAATTATAGACAGTAGCTGTGTTAAATTTCTATTACTCATAAAGCTGCAATCCTTTTGTGTTCTGTACAGTTCTAAAACTTTTTCTCATTGCCCTCGTGTGTCAATAATGCTACCTAGCATAGTTTTTCAGATTACTTTTAATGAGGGGGAATTTTTTCCAAGCTAACTTTCACTTGGTACTTAAGTTATTTTAATGTGCAATGTGTGTGCTTCAGGTCTAACCCCTGGTGTCAACTATCAGTTCTTTGTGACTGCTATGAATGGAGTATCAAGTGTAGCAGGCAAGCCCCCTGTCTTTGTTTCACCTACTGACGACTCCACTGATGGGCCTGGATCTATAATTGGTGCTGTACTGGGAGCACTGGTGGCTGTTATCATCTTGCTGTTAATAGGGACAATTATTATTGCAGTATTCATCATGTAAGTATTCTATATGTAGTAACTACAACATAATTAAACAGATTTCATTTATTCTCTTTCAGTCTTCGGCAGCGTCGAAATTCAGGTGAGTATCACTAATATTAGAGACCTCAAATCAGTATAAGTACATTTCATTCTACTAATGTCTGCCTTTTTAGAACACCCTCAGCCTAAGATGGCCAGTTAGCTATTAGGGAAATCCTTATACTGTTTCGTAGCTGAATGTTTGTTAGGCCAAGGGGTCTTTGAGGTTTGTATTGAAGGTAACCAGTTGTGTTTAAAAGGAGATTTTGTTGTATCAGTGATCATCTTTCTGATGATAATACTAACAGGAAAGGGACACAAAGGAGATACAGAACCATCAGAAGTGACGTAAGTCAAGCACTAAGGTTATGGTATATAGAACTTTACTCATTATTATTCATAAGACATTGTATAATCATTTCTATATGAAAGTATATTATAGTAGTGTAGTGTAGGAGGCTTGTAGTGATTCAAGCTAGCTATAGCCATCTCATTAATTCATTATTGCCATAATATAACTGCTATACATCTGACATTTCTATTATAGAAATAAAAGCACGGAATTTTCGAAAGTGAGCTCTGATATGAGTAACCCTGGTAAGCAAGTTTTTAAATCTATAATTACAGTATGCAGCAAATAATTATTTCAAATGGGAAAAATTTGAGGATTAGCATAGGCAACAGATTTCGCAATAATAAATTTGTGGATTATCGTCTGTGACAGATCCAAGAGGTCCTCTGTCAGAAACTGTGCTGTCTTTGTCAATAAAAGCTGCAAACATGGAAGTGAAGCCTATAAAACTAGCCAGCTAGCTAAGCTATGTACAAAAAACTGAAAGAAGAGCACAACTAGAGCTAGAGACAACCATCATTATTTAACGTGGTCATGGGCTAACCCTTCAATAATGGAGGTTAGTGCTGGTTTCAAGCAATGCAGTAAACCATTTTTGCTATATAATAGCTAGATCGATTGTGCAGCTAGCTAGCTGCTACAAACTAGGTGACCCCTCCACAGTAAGCGATATCGATTTCATTCATAAGTGAAAATTTCGAGGATTGCTGGATGCAAGTGAAATCCATGAATTTTTCCCCACTTGAAATGTGATACTATGATTCATGAAAGGTGGCAAGATTGAAAATCCATTCACCAGACAGGGACAGTTTTCTGACTCTTCTACAATCATACCTGGTCGATTTATTCAACTCATCAATACTATAGGACAAGGTATGGGAAACGAGATGTTTGTTATTGGATAAGTATGGCTTCTGTATGTCTTCAATTTGGCTAGCTAGCTCAGCTGTGGGCATGGAAAGTAAACTTCCTACGTACATATGGAGCTATAATAATATAGTATGCATTACCATATTAACATATGCTGTATAAACATATACATACATGTGTGACTTGCTCCTCTTTTCAAATACAACACCCTTTTATGGTCATCACTATTAAATACACAATCAAGGAAGGTCACCTAGCCCACTGTTCAAGCAATAAACATTATTCGTCTTTATAGGAGAATTTGGGCTGGTATACAAAGGTAACCTCACAGGCTGGCGAGAAAGAAGTACAACAGAAGTTGTAGCCATCAAGACATTAAAAGGTATATAGCTAATCAAGGGATAGCTATACAAGTCTGTAGACTTTCATGATCATTATAGGTCTCTATACACCTAAGGATATTGAGAATTTAATGATTGAGAGTGAAAAGATGATGATATTCAACCATCCGAATGTGATGAATTTAATCGGAGTGTGCACTGATGTAGGAGAAAGTCCATATATTGTTATGCCCTTTATGGCCAATGGCAGTCTCCTGGCTTACTTGAAGAGAGAGAGATCTCACCTCACTCTACCCAGAGATGCTGGAAGTGAAATGGTTGGGTTTAGACTATAGCTAATGTTGTGATGATTTTTGCCTCAGCACCAGAGTGCCGAGGCACAATGCCGAGGCACAATGCCGAAGGCACGTACGTCTTATTAGTAGCACACGCTAATAGTTATACCCATGCCCATGACCTTGACCTTATAAGCCACATATGTATAAGTGAGAAAGTAACTGGGCAAGTTAGCGACTGTCTGAGAGCAAACAGCGAGACCAGAGTGTACAAACCTCATGGTGATCTGAACAGCAAGAGTAAGCCTTAAATAGCGAATAACAGAGGCTACAAAGTTAAGTTAAGACTCTGAGTTGTGAGAAAGCAGAAAGAGAGCCAATTAAGCTGCAAGATCAGCAGGCATGTTATAATAACAGAAAGTAAGCAAGAAAACTAACATGAAAGCCATATAATAGCGAGAGAACCTGCAAGAAAGCCCTTAACTAACAAGAACAGAAACTATAAAGTCACAAGCAGCTGAAAGAGAGCCAAGCTATAGCTATGACCACCATAAAAGCTTGCTCACTTAAAAAAATAGCATTAACAAAAAACAACATTACTATACTATACTGAAACTGATACAAACTGATACAAACTGATACTGATACATACTATACTATACTATACTATACAAACTATACTATACTATACAAACTATACTATACTATACAAAAAACTGATGTGATAATAACAGTGCATGGATCTTCAGTAGCTATAACTCCTATAATTATTTATATACCTGCAAAAATAAATCAGTGATAACCAAATGAGTTTACTACGTGCCGAGGCATCCAGTCTTTTAAAAGACTAACTTGTTAAAATTCTTTTAAGATTGAAGATTCCCAGAGAAGACTTCTTTCGATCTGCTTCCAGATTGCTAAGGGAATGAGTTATTTAGCAAGAGAAAAAATTGTGCATAGAGACTTGGCTGCTCGTAACTGCATGTAAGCTGCATACAATTAACTAGCCTTGTGGGTATAAGGGTACTTAGTGATATTATTGGGGCGAGCATGAACGAGTCCCACACTGGTCAGTCAGCCATTTGAGCCCATATAAATGTGTGTTTCTATGTATCTATCGTCGTACATCCTAATAAACGCACGCGCAATAAATCTACAATTCACGCATGCGCAGGGCTACTGAACAAGATGAAGAGGTACAGCTTCAAAGGTGAAGAGAGTGTGAAAGGGCTTGTCGAGCAGCAGAAACAACTGAGGAATGTGTGTTCATCTAAGAAGACGACACAAACAGGATCAAGCTCAACGTGCTGAACAACGTCAAGAACAGCTTCTGGAAAGGACCAAGAGAGAATGGATAGGGAGAATCTAGAAGCTACAGAAGCCAGACTACATTGAACGTCTGCCAGGGATCGACAGAAACGTGAGGTAGAATCTCCAGAGAGCAGGCGAGACAGACTACAGCAAATGCCTGATGTACGCATCATGCTTGCCCCATACAATGCTATGCTAGTGTGTAATGTCATTGTGTATTAGTAAAGTTAGTAATAATCACTAGTGCAAGCTACAGTATTGAATAGAATTAGTTCTCATAAAATACATAAAGTATAAGTTAGCCACAGTATTGATTGTGATTTTAATTTCAAGGCTCTGGTGGTTGCAGATATATATTTGCACTTATATCTTATTATTATGATATTGCATCATATCAACATACGTATTTTAATTAAACATAATCTCGACATTTCAGCTAGAACACTCCAGCCTTCATCAGAGGAAAAAACAACAACAAAATTTGAGATACAGAAAATAGCCAGAAGTCACGCATGCGCATGAGCATCCTCTCCTGATGAAGGCTGGAGTATTCTAGCCGAAATGTCGAGATTATGTTGAATTAAAATACGTATGTTGATATGATGCGATATCATATAATAAAAATATAATGTCAACAGATAGACCAACGAATTATATCTTATAACTATGTTGATAGTAATTATTATTTGTAGGATAGATGACCATTTTGTGATCAAAGTGGGGGACTTTGGTCTCTCAGAAGATATATATTCCAGAAACTACTTCAGACAGGAGAAAGGAGATAAGGGATCATCAGTGAAACTCCCAGTGAAATGGATGGCATTGGAAAGTCTTCTTGATGGCATCTTTACTGAGAAGACAGATGTGGTAAGCATTATCTACTACGATCTCATGTGTCCACCATGGCTATATTTTATTGCATGCATTGTCTTCTACTCAGTGGTCATTTGGAATAACTTGTTGGGAAGTGTTTAGTCTTGGATACAGCCCCTACCCTACTATTCATCCCTCAGCTCTCATAGAACTCCTCCAAAGTGGAGAAAGACTCCAGAAACCCAACAATCCAGGATGCACACATAAAGTGTAAGTTATAGCTACAATTTTTGAGTTTGTGATAGATTTCTCAAATATTTTGCTAACCCACTCCTGAACTTCTTCTAGTGAATACTTTCAATACCATAAATGTATATAGAATTTCTATACATCTTATGCTTTTGGGGTTAGAGTGGAAAACCTATGACACAAAAAGTGCTTCTTTGCCAACCCAATAATAAACCTTAGTAGCTGGCTACATATTATTGGTGAGCTCTCTGATCACCTTTAGTTAGTGGGTACTGTGTCACATGATATAGGGGAAGGTATGTGGACAACTATGAGTTCATAATATGGCTCTACTCAAGCTATAATTAGACATACAAGCAATGCTACAGTAGAGGCTGAGAGTGACCTAATGAATTGCAATAAAGCTGATGACTAATCTTAGCTATAATGATGTAGAGAAAATGATTCTTGCTGCAATCTGGAAGTTTTACGCTGCATTGATAATAGTTTGTGCATAATAATGTGAGTATAAACCTTGAGCTTTGCATGGCTACTACAGTCCTCAAAATTTGCAAGATCAGAGAGCTTGAGTATAGGTACAGAAAGTGTAATTAATTAATTTTCATATGAAAGGTACAACTTGATCACTCAATGCTGGAATCCATCACCTGTAAAACGTCCCTTTTTTGAAGATCTTGTGCAAGAAATAGACAAATTACTGGAAGGAGTGGCAGGATACCTTGAGTTTTCAGCCTTTTCCAGCAACAGTTAAATGTGACTCTAATGCTATAGATGTGTGCTATTGTGTAGTTTTATTTATTTATTTTTTTCCATTAGCTAATTGCAAGCAAAAAATTTTTTCAATCATTTAATGCTGCTTTTTTTTCCTCTTTGAATAGGACTATATAGCTAACTACTAGGGAATGCAAAGTATAGTGGTGGAGCGAAGCTTTAGCCGATGATGTCACCATATGCAAAGGACGGAACCGGAAGAACGTACATACAATAATTATAAATAATAGCAATTTCTCATTCAACCCCATAGTGGCTTGCTTCGCTCGCAATGATAATAATTATTATCCCTAATTTGTATAATTTAAAATGACTATAGAGTGGCTTGTCCACGATATTGGGTGCTAGAAACTAGCTTCCTGTTCCTCACTGGATGTGTGCTTGTATGAACGTACACTCTCCATTACAAGCTGCTCATCAATTCCTGATTAGTATAGGGGAGTAGCTGCTATTGCATGACTCATTTTGACTCCATCTATGTAGGGATGACACGTTGCCCCATAATATTATAATAAAGTGAAATTCCACATCATCAAAGTGCAGAAGAAGTTTCAGGACCAGGGAACATAGCTACCATATCGTGCCTAATATAACACATTAGGCATTGTTATCTTTATGACTTTGAAATAAATTAATAATAATAATTTACACTGAAGAGCCCACTGTGACAGCATTAATTTTTTATTAACCGTCTATGTCTATAGAGCCTTGCAAATGCAGAGTTAGCTATATAGTTATGGGTTTAGTCAACCACTGACTTCTAAAAAATTTTCTGGACCTTGATTTCTTAGTTCTAGTGATTCTTATGTTCTCCAAACATGACTTCATTCACTTGCTCTATGGGTATGTCGTAGAGTGGGGGGATGGAAGATTGATTGGGCTGGGCTGGAGGAGCAAGGGTGTGCGAGTCTGTCACAGAATGAAAATAAATATTAGAAAGTACAATGAAACCAAAATAAAGTAAAGTTACCCATAGTGCTCTGGGTAGAAAATTTACAACTCTGTGGCTTAGATACATTTGAGTGCCTTGATAAATTGACTGATTTTTTAAAGTCGAAAGTGAATCTAGGCCATTAGGCTGTAAATAGACATGAAGCTGAAGGATCAGTCAATGCGAAGCTGATTTTTAATTTTTTTAGTAGGTATGGAGAAAGTTTTCTATTCACCATTCAAAGTATTTAGGAGTTCTCTC
Source organism: Crambe crambe (assembly GCA_963924555.1). Classification (NCBI taxonomy): domain Eukaryota; kingdom Metazoa; phylum Porifera; class Demospongiae; order Poecilosclerida; family Crambeidae; genus Crambe; species Crambe crambe. Next base: position 4,512,513 of record OZ004595.1, on the reverse strand, counting down.
ATGAACTTTTTATAATACATAATACTTCTGAAGAGAGGATAAAGGATGAGCACAAAGATTACTAACCTGTCAAGTTCCTGATATCATTAGTGTCTGGGACTAGTAACAAATTTGACCCAAAGTAAAGGATGATCACAGTTATAAATGCAACACAGCAGTACGTTGGGATAGCCACTGCCCAGTACCTAAACAATAACATTCACAAGTACTATATTGACATTAGTATACTGCGTGCATCTCCACATGCATGCAGTCACAAAACACATAAATGATTGCATGATATACAAAATACACAGAAGCGTAAAAGTATAATAATTCTGATAATTAAGCTCCTTCAAAAAAATTGATGGGCCTAAGGTTTAAATTTCCATGACCTTATTCACAGGAAAATTATGTGGACCTTGTCTTGTAGACTGGGAGCTGAGCTTTGACAGAAAAATAAAGTGCCTGTATAGCCTCCAGCTCACTTTTGTGGGAAATATGAAAAACCAATCAAATGAAGGTATTCATCGGGAAGAAATGCCCACAGCAAATACAACCCTATATATGAAGGCAAACATTTATAATAGTACCTAAAATTTAATTACCTAATTGCAGCGAGCGAGCGCAGCAAGCGAGCTGACTCTCAGGTCATGACTCATTGAAATTTTAAATATATTATTGGCGAGCGAGCGAAGCCCCACACTAATTGGTCAAAATGGAAATTCGCGATATTTATATGTAACGTACGTCACTCAAAATGCGCATGCGCTTACGCATGCGCATGAAATAGCTACTAAGCAACGTCATAATAAGCAATCATTTTCTTTAAGCTTGAAGTTGAAACACTATTGTAGCGAGTATTATGGAACCCAGAGAACCAGAAAACAAGCGAAGGAGGGCCCCAGAACACCCTCTAGAAACTGACCAGCAAAGAAGAGCGAGACCTCATGAAGGAAATGAAAGAGACAGAGCTAGAAGGAGAACAGAGTCAAGAGAAAAACAAGACTAGCAAAGAAATGCGACAGATAGAGCCAGGAGGAGGGAATGTACAGAGTCAGCAGAAGATAATGCTGCAAGAGCAGAGCAAATGAGAGCTAGAAGGAGAGCAGAGTCAGCAGAACACAGAGCTGCCAGATTAGAGCATATGAGGGCTCATTATTTGAGAGACTAGCTACTGAGTCTGAACAGGAGTGATAGCCTGGGTTCAGAGAAGACACTCTAATGTTAACTGGGAATGCACCAAGTCAGTTAACAACCTGAATAGCTAGATATCGAAAGTCACTGTTGGGGCTATATAATCATAAGTGAGGGAGGAGCACATTGAAATGACCACTGGCTGCTTGCTCGCCCAACTAATGCTATACGAGCATCTCTAGTTGCAGCGAGCGAGCGAAGCGAGTGAGCTGACTCTCAGGTCATGACTCATTGAAATTTTAAATATATATATATATATATATCTAGGTCTACACTCCAAAATGCCCCAGGCGTACATACGTACGTATGTGTCGTGCAATAGTAGCGCCCCTGCGCGTGCATTTATGCGCATGCTCCAGTTGCAATTGCTTGATTGATTTCTACATCGCTTTGTATAATTATAGCATGGTGGATAGTAGGGCTAGGCTTATCTAAGTGGATTGTAGGCACTAGACATATCCAAGTGCTTTGTGGTAAGTACTTAGCTTTCTATGCATGCAGCTGCCTGCCACTTAGCTACATAACACACAGCAAAGCACAAATGAACTATCAGCTCAACATTTCTACAGCCTTTTGGGCAGCAGGCACAAGACTGACAAGAGGCTTATCTAAGCGGCTTGTAGGCACTAGGCTCATCTAAGTGCTTTGAGGTAAGCATGTATGCAGCTGCCTGCCACCACTTACATGACTCTTAACAATATCAAGCACTGAAGCCTATCAGCTACTTTAATTGCTCACTATCAAATGCTGCACATTGCTACAGATACTCAACAGCAAATGAAAATCGTTGAAGAATACTTGCTTGCTCGCTCGCTGTCAACTGAATGTTGAACATTGCCCTAGTTGCAGCGAGCGAGCGCAGCGAGCGAGCTGACTCTCAGGTCATGACTCATTGAAATTTTAAATATATATATATCAGAGAGTGCGCTAGCACTCTCTAAGTAGGGATGGCGGGTCAAAGGTCATAAGACTGTATGAACTAAAAACTCTTCTTTCTCTTCTACCCTTGCTCTACAGGTTCTCAGAAGGCTACAGTGAATTATTACATCTACAAAGAAGAGAGGAGAATGTTCCAAAACCAAAAATTCATTCGCTAACATAAGAAAAAAACGATGTCTAAAATTGACTTTTGTTCTTTTTCTTTATCAGAGAGTGCGCTAGCACTCTCTAAGTAGGGATGGCAGGTCAAAGGTCATAGGACTGTATAAACTAAAACTCTTCTTTCTCTTCTACCCTTGCTCTACAGGTTCTCAGAAGGCTACAGTGAGATACTACTTCTACAAAGAAGAGAGGAGAGTGTTCAAAAATCAAAAATTCATTCGCTAACATAAGAAAAAAACGAGTTCTAAAATTGACTTTTGTTCATTTTCTTTATAATAATAATAAGGATAATAAATATAAGATCAACGCCCCGACTTACTGGCTATAGTCATCAAAATTCTGCTTTGGCCATCTGTTAGAGCGGCACCTAGAGGCTGATCTTTTGCTATTAGTTTTGACTAAGGCTCTACTTCACTATTCGATAGCACTCGGCACTAGCTAATCTTTCTACGCCATTTTGAAGCGCACGTCGGTAGGGGGCGGGCCTATGGGCGGAGCCACGAAAAATTCAAACTGTTCAGTAGCTCTGCTAGTTAGGCTTAGGTCTTCAGTTTAATCGTTTAGCTAGTTATTTATTCTTATCTGATGATGTTCCAGTCACTCCTTTCTCAGTTGAAGTGACGGTCAATGCAAGCATTAAGAAAAAGGATGGAAACAAGTGAGCACAAAAAATTTCTTCTAAATAAAAAGGTTAAGTAGGGATAGCCTTAAATCTAGCTGGGCTATGTAATGTACTGCAGCCTAGCTCGTATGAAAATAATCCCTACTTTTACAACTGCCATAGCTAGCTATATGTAGTGGATGTAATGTAGGGATTGTTTTCATATGAGCTAAGCTGCAGTACATTACATAGCCCAGCTAGATTTAAGGCTATCCCTACTTAACCTTTTTATTTAGAAGAAATTTTTTGTGCTCACTTGTAATAATAATAATAAGGATAATAAATATAAGATCGACGTACCGGCTTACTGGCTATAGTCATCAAAATTCTGCTTTGGCCATCTGTTAGAGCGGCACCTAGAGGCTGATCTTTTGCTATTAGTTTTGACTAAGGCTCTACTTCACTATTCGAGCACTCGGAACACTAGCCAATCTTTCGACGCCATTTTGAAGCGCACGTCGGTAGGGGGCGGGGCTTATGGGCGGAGCCACGTAAGCTTCTCAGTTTAATCGTTTAGGTAGCTAATTTTATTCTTATCTGATGATGTTCCAGTCACTCCTACAGTACAGATGCTCATCTTATAGTAGTATTATAGCCAGTACTTGGCTGTAGTGCCTCAATTGAAGTGACGGTCACTACTGCCATTCAATTCTTTACATACACAAACTTACATTCAACTTCAAGCAATAAGAAAAAAGGATGGAAACAAGTGAGCGCAAAAAATTTCTTCTAAATAAAAAGGTTAAGTAGGGATAGCTTAAAATCTAGCTGGGCTATAATAATGTACTGCAGCCTCATATGAAAACAATCCCTACTTTTACAACTGCCATAGCTAGCTATAAGTAGTGGATGTAAATGTAGGGATTGCTTTCATATGAGGCTGCAGTACATTATTATAGCCCAGCTAGATTTTAAGCTATCCCTACTTAACCTTTTTATTTAGAAGAAATTTTTTGCGCTCACTTGTTGGCGAGCGAGCGAAGCGAGCGAAGCCCCACACTAATTGGTCAAAATGGAAAATTGCGATATTTATATGTTACACGTACGTCACTCAAAATGCGCATGCGCCTACGCATGCGCACGAATAGCTACTAAGCAACGTCATAATAAGCAATCGTTTTCGTTAAGCTTGAAGTTGAAGCACTATTGTAGCGAGTATTATGGAACCCAGAGAACCAGAAAACAAGCGAAGGAGGGCCCCAGAACACCCTCTAGAAACTGACCAGCAAAGAAGAGCGAGACCTCATGAAAGAAATGAAAGAGACAGAGCTAGAAGGAGAACACAGTCAAAGGAACAGAGAAAAACAAGACTAGCAAAGAAATGCGACAGATAGAGCCAGGAGGAGGGAATGTACAGAGTCAGCAGAAGATAATGCTGCAAGAGCAGAGCAAATGAGAGCCAGAAGGAGAGCAGAGTCAGCAGAACACAGAGCTGCCAGATTAGAGCATATGAGGGCTACTGAGTCTGAACAGGAGTGGTAGCCTGGGTTCAGAGAAGACACTCTAATACTAACTGGGAATGCACCAAGTCAGTTAACAACCTGAATAGCTAGATATCGAAAGTCACTGTTGGGGCTATATAATCATAAGTGAGGGAGGAGCACATTGAAATGACCACTGGCTGCTTGCTCGCCCAACTAATGCTATACGAGCATCTCTAGTTGGCGAGCGAGCGAAGCCCCACACTAATTGGTCAAAATGGAAAATTGCGATATTTATATGTTACGCGTACGTCACTCAAAATGCGCATGCGCTTACGCATGCGCATGAAATAGCTACTAAGCAACGTCATAATAAGCAATCATGAAGCTTGAAGTTGAAACACTATTGTAGCGAGTATTATGGAACCCAGAGAACCAGAAAACAAGTGAAGGAGGGTCCCAGAACACCCTCTAGAAACTGACCAGCAAAGAAGAGCGAGACCTCATGAAAGAAATGAAAGAGACAGAGCTAGAAGGAGGACTAGCTACTGAGTCTGAACAGGAGTGGTAGCCTGGGTTCAGAGAAGACACTCTAATGCTAACTGGGAATGCACCAAGTCAGTTAACAACCTGAATAGCTAGATATCGAAAGTCACTGTTGGGGCTATATAATCATAAGTGAGGAAGGAGCACATTGAAATGACCACTGGCTGCTTGCTCGCCCAACTAATGCTATACGAGCATCTCTAGTATATATCTAGGTCTACACTTCAAAATGCCGCAGGCGTACGTACGTACGTGTCCCGAAATAGTAGCGCTGTGCGCGTGCATAATGCGCATGCTCCAATTAATCAAGCTAGATTGTTTTCTACAGCCTTTTATCGGAAGAGGCGCTAGGCTTATCTAAGTGGATTGTAGGCGCTTGTTATCTAAGTGCTTGTGGTAAGTATTTACAGCTTTCTATGTATGGAGCTTCCTGGTTGGAACCACAACTTACATGACTCTTGTCTCTGACAGCAATATCAAGCTTGTAAGTACTGGAGCCTATCAGCTGCTCACTTGCTCACTGTCAAATGCTGCACATTACTATAGTAGTAGTTGTAGAGGCTCTAGCCTGGCTTATTTAAGTACTTTGTTACATATAAACTCAACAGCAAATCTAAAACAGTTGTAGCACTAACTTGCTTGCTCGCTCACTGTCAAAATTAGCTAATGTATCAAAGTGAATTGTAGGCGCTTGGCTTATATAAGTGCTTTGTGGTAAGTATTTACAGCTTTTGATGTGTGGAGTTTTCTGGTTGGAACCACCACTTACATGAATCTTGTCTCTGACACAATATCAAGCACTGGAGCCTATCATGCTCACTTGCTCACTGTCTAAAGCTAAAGTAGTAGTTGTAGCTTATCTAATGCATATGAACTAAACAGCAAAATCTTCTAAAGAGTTGTAGCACTAAAGAAAACTTGCTTGCTCGCTCGCTCGCTGTCAACTGAATGTTGAACATTGCCCTAGTATATAGGTCTACACTCCAAAATGCCTCGGGCGTACGTACGTACGTGTCGTGCAATAGTAGCGCCCTGCGCGTATATTTATGCGCATGCTCCAATTGTAATTGCTTGATTGATTTCTACATCGCTTTGTTTATAGCGTGGTGGATAGCTAGGCTTATCTAAGTGGATTGTAGGCACTAGACATATCTAAGTGCTTTGTGGTAAGTATTTAGCTTTCTATACATGCAGCTGCCTGCCACTCCACTTACATAACTCAACAGCAAGGCATAAATCTCAACATCTCTACAGCCTTTTGGGCAGCAGGCACAAGAGGCTTATCTAAGCGGCTTGTATGTACTAGGCTTATCTAAGTGCTTTGAGGTAAGCATGTATGCAGCTGCCTGCCACCATTACATGACTCTTAGCAATATCAAGCACTGAAGCCTATCAGCTACTTTAATTGCTCACTTGCTCACTGTCAAATGCTGCACATTGCTACAGATACTCAACAGCAAATGAAAATCGTTGAAGAATACTTGCTTGCTCGCTCGCTGTCAACTGAATGTTGAACATTGCCCTAGTAATTATAACATGCTATGCTACATTAAATTTTAAGGGTCAGTACTCTGCACGTAGCTAGCCAAGCTAATGGCTCACCAGCGACAAGGTACGAACTGAGATAACAGGCAAAGCCATAGAAGGCTCTTTCTGGACTGGGAAATGGAGAGTGGCCTTTATCTGCTGGTCCCAGTGCCATTATTAGGTCTGGTACAGGGTCGTTATTCCATAGGGCCTAGCGCCTGCGCGCGCCCCTGAAGTTAGTTCGCTCGCTCGTGCGCGCGCATACATAATTATTAGTATATACAGTATAGTCGAGCTAGCTAGCCAGCCACACCCCGAGCGCGCGCGAAGAGTCGAGATTCTGGCGGTAAGCGTGGATCATAATCCGGTTTATGCTGCAGTGCATCTGCTATGGTTGTGGAAAAGAAGGCTCCTTGAATCTGCTCCGAAATCCATGCAAGCATGTGCTCCCCTGTTTTTTGTTGTGATTTGGATGAGAGTGACAGTGTAGTCTCTGAAGGGTTTATGTGTAGAGGGTGCTCAAATTTAAAAGCTATTGGGATCCAGACAGGTGAACTGGATAGCATGTCTGTGGTGTACACTGTGGTTCACACTGTGGTTACTTAGGCCACTATTGGTTGATTACAAGTTTCTCATCCCCCCCCCCCCCCCCCCCCCCCCCCGCATTAGTTTACTCTACCTACAGGATTTGGCCATTATAATTGAATTTCTATATTTCTATACCGCATCACTGTATCGACTCCTGTGGTTTTTCCAAGAAAATGACTGAATAGAACTATCAAAATAATGACATAATGGCTTGCCCTCATCAGTCTGAGCAAAACCATCTGATGAGAAACTTATGATCAACAAATAGTGGCCTTAGGTAATAATATTCATGCAGTAGCAGATTTCAAGTAGCAGATTTCATGACAAGAACTAGACTAAGAGCGATTTGTTTACTGCTTCTGTAAAGAGCTGCTGTACACCATCATGCAGGGGGTGTATATTAGACAAACTATTTTAAGTGGGGGGGGGGGGGGGGGGGGCTATAATCGCGCAGAAAAATTTTTTCAATGCCACGCCCATTATTATAAAACCACAGATTATAAATGGTGCAAGCCAATGCAGCTAAGTAAGAGTGTAGGGACTGATACAGGCCACCCACCCAGCCCTCCTCTCCTAAAATACTGGATGATCACATCCTTCTTGGGTGTCCAGCTCGGCCATGCACATGGCCCCTTTTCAAGATCTCAGCCACCCCCTTTCAAAAATGTCTGGATCAATGCTTAGAGTGTGTGAGGAAGCAACCCTCTACAGTATGTTCATGTGGTACCAGCTGAATACAAAATTCAATGAGTTATCATGGTTATCACTATGACAAAAATGTGTCACATGTCTGCAAGCAGTCTTATGCAGTGAATAGTGTTACAAACATGTCAGCACAGTCTTCACTTCTGGGTTGGTTGAAGAAATCTAGTAATGAAGAGGTAGAGCTGGAATATCACCAGACACAAGATGAAGAAGAGCTGGAATGTCATGAAGAAGAGAGAGAGATTGCCATGAGGAAGAGCAGAAAGAGTTAAATAGTAGTGTAAGTGAAGAAGAAGAGTGTAATATTACTCCAAGCAAGACATCAGATGATAGCCCTTCCTGTGCACTGATTCCATCTCACCCTAATCAACGATTTCCTCAACGTCTAATTGGAAATCAGAAGCGTTCTTTTTGTTCATCAAAATGGTTGCACTGTAGTGACACTGTGCTTTGCTTCTGTTGCATGGTTGCAGAAATGCGTGATCTTCCCATTTCACAAAATAAAGATGATGTTTTAAGTAAATCAGGCTTTACAAACTGGAAGAAAGCGGTTGATAATAAAAGAGATTTGGCTACTTACCAGCCTGAAATTGATGGTTATGAAGTTAGTAGTGTTCGTCAAGGTATGAATTTCCTGGTTGTTTTGATGATTCCTTGATGGGGATGATGAGTATTTTTCTTTTTATTCCTAGATGGTGTAGACGTACTTTCTCCACTCGTTAATTATCAGTGTCACCTACTTGCATATGTAGTTGCAAAGAACAGGGAATCCAAATCCAATGATACAAGTGGTATACTAAGGGACTTAATAGTGTTATAGTGTGATATCTAGCTGGTTGCTTTATTTAGGCATAGAATGGGAAAGTCCTGTTGATGTTGTAGTCAATAACTGGTCTAAAGCTGTAACACTCTATTGTTTGCCGTTGGTGCATCCAGAATGTACATACTCCTGGAAAATGATAGGGAAGACACTTATGTTTCTATCTACTCCATTCATTTATGTAAATAAAGCTGGACTGTATCAATGTGAAGTTACAGATGACTCTAAAACGATACGAGGAAAGGTCATTAGTGTTCGTGTGGAAATTGGTATGTTTCTAATTTGTTTTTTGTTTTTGTGGGGAGGTTAATTGTTGTCTTAATTTTTTAGATTTGAAATTTGAAGGTGAGCTAAATGATTATGAGGACTTGTGCATCAAAATTAAACTCATCACAGAGAGCGTTTCAATTCCATTCTTATCTATTTTTTTGTTCTCATGCTCGAAAATTAGAGTTAATTACAATGAAAAGGAGGCTATTGGGTTAGTTATTGACCATTGGTACACGTACTCTGTGATCATCTCACAGATTATTATCTAGCGAAAAAAATTTTACAGTAGTATGACTGATACTCTATAGGTAAGCCCAGGACTAGTAAGAGGAACAGTGGCAGTGGTGGTTTAGAGTATCATGATGGTAAAAAAAATTTGGTGATTATAGTGATATCGAGCAGCATGCTTTCCATATCAGAAAAAACTACTATGAAGAGTACTAGTGTTAAAGGAACGGAACAGGCCAATACAAAGAAAAGTATGTTTGTAATTGAGCATTAAAATTGTCTTGACTTTTAGGATTCTTGCATATAGAGTTAGGGAGTATGGATACAAGTCACTGATCACCTGTTCAAGTCAATAGTTTTTATTCCAACACCCTACACACCATTCAAGCTGTGTAAAAATCGGTGGTGGTATTGTTAGCATAGATAGAAGCAGAATTCGGCTTTTGGCACATCTGATTCTGTAACCATTCCAAGAGAGGTAAGGGATCTCTAAAGCAACACCTGTACATGTGGTAGTAGTTCAATTGCATCGTTGCTAAGGTGAAAAGACGCCCTTCAGTAAATTTTATTGCAAAGGAATTGCCTTCATGGAGTGTAATTTACGAAAATACCTCATCAGATCAGTCACCAGTCAATTCTTTCTCAGTCAAGCTGCCAGTCGATCCTTCTTCACCAGTCAATTCTTCCTCAGGCAAGCCACCAGTCAATCCTTCCTCGGTCAAGCCACCGGTCAATCCTTCCTCAGTCAAACTGCGAATCAAATCTGCCCTTTCTTCTTCGATCCACCCATCATTTATTACTAGCAATATTTCCTTGGTTCAGCCACCAGTTTCAAGTAAGCACCACCAGTGAACTGAATTTTCTTGTGCGGTGACTGTACCAATTTTTGTATGTGTGCCTCCAGTGAATATGGATTCTGGTCATTTTTCTGCTCCTTTAAATATTATTTAAACCACCTACCTTGATATATGAATTCATGGAGGAAGGAAGTCTTTATGACAAGCTTTTTGGGAGAGTGAGTGTACTTGTGATTAAGTTAACTTCTTAACCAAACTGTTCATTAACACGGCACAAGTTAATTTCTCTTTGCTACTTTTACATACCTTAGCCAAACTGTTCATTAACATGGCACCAGAGGTCTAAAATATTGAAGGATGTCTGTCGTGGACTTGCGTGGCTTCATGGTGCTATCCCCCATACATAGCAGAAATGGAATGTTTTGAGCAAAGTATAATCAAAAGTTTGTTTCTTCATTACCTATGATAATAGTGCAATGATAGTTACCCATATATTTTATACAATCTTATATTTTATACAAAATTTTATGGAAAGCCGCGCGGCTTTTCCTGTCGGCCGGCCAGCCGCTTCGACTTGACCCTTCTCGGCCACCGTAGATGATTGAATTATCACTAGCTACGTAGCTATAGCTAAAGCTACTCTAACCTTATAATTTGGCCAATAATAACAAGCCTTTTACCAAATAGTACTCTATGCCATCGAATGACATTCCATAAAGACCCTGTCTACTTCATTTCTTCCTCGAAGTATAAGCGTTTGGAAAGTAGAACCATCAGAATGTAGTGCAGCTGATCACCTATCAGCTGATAACTCTCTTGCTTGCCCTTATCTGATTGCTGTTAAAATCAGGAAGATATTCTTGCTTCTCAATATAACCCAAGTAGCTATCTTTCTTCTTCCATGCCACACTTTGCTACTAGCAAAACGAAAATTAGCACGTGGGGAACACATATCACTGCAGGTTTTTGAGAGTGACGTTTGATTTCGCGTGGGCGAACAGATATCCCTAGAGTTATGCGTTCGGGGAACACGCGCCACTGGGAAACACATATCACTGTAACACCGGGGTACGAGGCTACTAGCTAGCTAGAAGATCTTAAAAGTGGCTGTGTCAAGCGTTTATTCATGGTATTTAAATAGATATGCTTAATGTGCTGAAGGCAGCAGTCGTGCATGCAATGACTAGTTTCTGCTTGTTTAGCTAGTTAACTAGCTATTTTAAATATTCTGCTGCAGAATCATCCTGACAAGATGAATTGTGGTGTCAGTGTGTATTATCACGTTCTTATCCTGTGTCTGACTGCTCTGCCATCAGTGGTCATTGCTCAGGCTCCTGGAGATGGTGACTCATTTTGTTTAAATACTTTACCTGATGTGGCAGGAGTTGCTCCTCCAGTAAACCCTGTCAATGCAAGGATATTGATGGATTCATACAACTACATCCGTTTATTGTCATCACAGAGTGGTGCTGTATGGCAGCAGGTGGATGTTGATAGCAGTAGTTCAATAGGCAGAGGAACTACCGTAAGTGAAGTGGATTTGCTACAATTTTACTTCTAGTGTGTTTTAGGCCAAGCAAACTTGATTAGTTTCTCTAATCTGGCGCAGCCAGCCCCGAGCGCCGAAGGTGTGAGGGTCTGGAGACACATAATACTTGGACTTGTTCATTTAGCAAGAAATCTACTTTTAGCAAGAAATCGACTATCATTATGTGATGTATTCTGGCGTTTAGTGATGTGAAATGACATCACGCGCCACTGGATGATGTCATTTAAAAGCGCTCGCAATCCACATGCTCTGCAACAACACTGAAAGACGCTGCCGACTGTTAGATTGGGGTTGAAGTGTGAGCAGTTGGATGCTTTTCTATCTAGGAGAGATGTTCCTGCGGTTCTGCCCACTGTGACACATGAATAATTGGAAGCGTCATCCAGCACTTCCTGCCCCCAAACAAGTCCAAGTATTATGTGTCACCAGACCCTCGCGCCTCACACCAGATTATAGTTTCTCATCACTGCCCGCATCCTTTTCCTGAACTTCCTAATAATTTCGTCATGTGAGCGCTTACATAGTCTGGCGGCGCAGCATGCACAGTGTGCATCTCTAGCTCTCTGCTCAGCTGTGTGTAAGCTAGAGATAGTGTATGCCATCTTAGCTACCTGCAGAATTTAGCTACAGAATCGTGATCCCTGATGAACCTTACCGTTTCAAGTAACAATCGAAGCCTGTTGAAACACGGCCAACTTTCTCTGAGGTCTTTGCAAAGCTATTGGTGGATCTCACCCAATGATAAGACATGTCTGGGTCTAGCTTGGAGAAGGTGTTTGCTGGCCAATCAGTGTTGTGGACGAGAAGCTGATCTTGGATGATGTCTGCAAGTTATTTGGCCAGCATGTCAAATCTAGCTGGGGATGAGGATGTTGTATCTATTGTGGAACTGTATACCTGAACTTGTGGATTGGCCTCAACATGCTTTTCACTGCTTTTATAGTGATATTTTTTTCCTTACTGCCGTTGTTGTAATAATTTTTCAAGACAGGAAGTATAATGCAATAATGAATAATAACCGCCCGCCTGCATCCTGTTTAACAAGAAATGAGTTGAGAAACTAATAATCAAGTTTGCTTGGCCTTATATTTGCAGTGGTTCCAGAGCGCTGACAATGCTTGCCGACAGAGAGTGACTGCATGTGGTTTCAGAGATGGTGTCCAAGATAACTGGCTCATTACACAGTTCATCAACAGAACAAGAGTTGATGGGACTTATTTGCCTCAAGCCAGTATACAAGTAGAATTTGAGCAGCGAGGTTGTGTTGAGGGCTGCTCAAGGATCTCCTCATGGCACGGATATGAGACGTCTACTATTAACAGTGTTGCAGCCAGGAATACCAGTAACTATGTGCTAATAAGTAGATTAGTCCCAAATGATGGCAATCTACAGAATCAGACCAGGTATCTCAACTTTGCAACTAATGAAAGTGGATTCTACCTTACTATTAGAGATGAAGACACATGTTTAACAGTTACTCGTGTCATAGTATTCTACAATGTCTGCCCCCAAGAAACTGTAGGACTTATGATTCGACCAGAGATCATTTCCCCTCCAATTACAATACCAAGTCAAGAACCACTCAGAGTGACAGGACAGTGTGTAGGAAATGCTAGTACAGAGAGTGGAGCAGCACCAAGTCTGACTTGTAGCCCAGGAGGGATGTGGAATGTTGTATCAGTTTGTCAGTGTAACCAAGGATTCCGGGCAACAGAGAATGGAACATTATGTACTGAAGGTTAGATTGCTCAGGACAATAATATTGTGAGTATGAAATGCTGTGTTGTTTATAGCTTGTATGGCTGGTACTTACCTGTCAATGGTTTATGGTGAGTGTCGTAACTGTCCTGAGAACAGTGTGGGTGTGGAACCTGGGTTGGTAGTATGTCCCTGTATGGAGGGCTACTACAGAGCACCAGGAGAGGATGACCTTCCATGTACAAGTGAGTTAAATCCCTTACTAGTTTGATTTACATTACAAATTGCATTAATTTTGTTTATTTTGTTGTTGTTTTTTCTGTCCTTTTTTGGTTTTGATCGATCTACAGAGCTAGCTTTAGCTAGCTGAGTATAATTTTGAATAATTGGATATCTGGATCCGGCCCTGTTTGCTTCCCCATTTTAGGCATCTCAATTTCAACTTTATTTTTACTCTGTGCCATATAGCTACAGTGCCACAGGCTTAAAGAGTAGAACTTTTGTATTTTTCATGTTTCTGTGTTCCAGAGTTTGTATTTTCTAAGCTACAGGTCAGAGGGGTCTGAAACTCAGCAAGGATATAAATCAGCTATCACTTAAAAATATCAATGTTGAAAATGAAACCGTATTGTTTAGCTATAAACAACTGCACATGAAGGTACCTAAAACAGGTGTGGGATTCGCTTTTTTTAGCTCATAATTTCTATAATTCATTTAGTCAAGGCCTACAATCTTGAACATTTCTTCCACTAGCATTAGTATCATCTCTACAGTTCTCTTTGCCATAGTAAGTTTCCACAATATTCAGTAGAAGCTGTTTTTTCTTCATATTTTTAGGTCCTAATGTGTTTAGATCATATTTACACTAGCTGGACATGCTTTTCAAATAATGAATCTTAACTACAATATTTGGACAAAATATGATCTAAACACATTAGGACCTAAAAATATGAAGAAAAAATAGCTTCTACTGAATATTGTGGAAACTTACCTTGTGCTAGGATGGCGAAGAGAACTGTAAAGGTGATACTAATGCTAGTGGAAGAAATGTTCAAGATTGTAGGCCTTGACTAAATGAATTATAGAAATTATGAGCGAATCCCACACCCGTTTTAGCGTGCAGTTGTTTATAAACAATATGGTTTCATTTTCAACATTGATATCTTTAATGTAGTGAGAGTGATAGCTGATTTATATCCTCAGACCCCTCTGACCTGTAGCTTAGAAAATACAAACTCTGGAACACAGAAACATGAAAAGTTCTACTCTTTAAGCCTGTGGCACTGTAACATTGAAAGTCATTAAAGTGAAAACCGATGAATATTCACTTCAAGCTGTGATGTGTATATACCAATACTACAATTAGCTATAAGCCTCTCCACTCCAGAAACACTGCACATTCATGCCAGTATTGGGATGCCTAAAAGGCATCGGAAAAAAAGACTATTTTAGATCTACCTAGAAGAGATAACTAGTTTATCATCAACCAGCAGCCTTGTGACCACTTGCTGAGGTGAGAAAGGGGAAAACAGTTTTAAATCTAAATGGAACAGTTTTAGATCTTGGGGCTTCAAAAAGCAAGATCTTGTGGTGTTGGTCTTGATTCGAAAACAACATGGCTGCCCACCATGCCAAGGCCATGCACACAAGGGTGATCCTTTACCAACTTGTGTTTGCTTGATTGTGGAGACTTGTGGAGCGATGTGCCGCAACTACTTTGCTTGCGGATAATGTAATTACCTGTGTTGACTTTATCGCGCATTTGCACGCTAAAGCGCGCTAAATCGTGACAATAACCCTTAGCCTGCAATAGCATTTAGATTTTGAAATCAAAATCGAATGGGCAGGGGTCGTCACGCTAAGAGTCACACTTAATTATGCTTGGCAACCGATAGGCCACGCCCACTATAGTGCTCCAGTCCCCTGCAGCCTCTTCTCATCTCTATTCTCAGTAGACAGAGCCCGAGCTGGATCCACTCATCACCCAAGACACTCACCATGCCCTCCTGTGTCTTCTTCTTTAAAAAAAAAAAAAAAAAAAAAAAAAAGAGTGTTGAAAGCAAAGATCAAAGTTTGATCAAAGCAAAACCACTTATGACTCATCACTTCAAAGTTCCGATTTCACCGCTCTATTGTTCTCAGAGATTTTTTGAGATAGATAAGGCCGCCAATTCCAATTTTACATCTATTTAAGCGAGTTTTCCCATTTAAACGACTAATGTGCAAAATTGCACGCTTTTGGTAGGCAAAGGGATAAACGGCGCGTGTAGACGTTATTTTACACGAGATTATTGCCGTTTTACGCCTTTTTTTTGCGGAATTATACGATAAAGCGCGCTTAGCGTGTATCTCCGACGTATTATTGCATACTTACACGCTTTAGCAGATCATACGTGTAATTGTGCACTGAATTCTACACGGGTACACTTCTCGGCTTCCAACTTGCAACGGTGTGAGGCTCACCCAGACTTACCCAAATCAGTCAATCTGAGCTTCTTGAGTAGATTACTTTTAGCTGTCAATGTGACAATTATGTCACTCTGAGATTATTGTAAGAGTGATTTTATGATCATGACTATAATTTCCTCCTTAGAACCCCCTTCTCCAGTAATGAATGTTCAAATAGAGTTGCAGACTTCTGTCTCAGTTACCTTGGTGTGGGATCCCCCAGTGAACTTTGGTGGCAGGAATGACACTGTCTATGTCTTGTTCTATCAAAAAGAAGGAAGTTCTAGACGTATAAATGCAGTCATTGTCAACACTACCATGGGAACTATATCAGGTATTAGTATAGGTTATTGCATGAAGCTGTTGCTGTTATAGTGACTGACCTCAAGGTCATCATAGGCATAGGCAACATGCAGCTCATCATAGACAACAGCTCACAGCTCAAAGGTCCTAAAATAGTGGAACTCCGAGGCTAAGGGCTTTAACTGACTTAGACCATACCACGTACTATTAGTTTGAAACTGTAAAAACAGCCCTTGAGAATCACAAACTTAAAGTCTATAAGTCTCTCATGCATGCATGCATATATGTCTCTGGATAAAGGATTTAATAGTAGCAAGCCACTGTTTGATTGTCCACTTAGCTCTCACATTGCTAAAACTATATAATCATGCATTCTTTTACCCACTTGATGGTTGTGTATATGTGTGCCTCAGGACTAACCCCTGGTATCAACTATCGGTTCTTTGTGACCGCCAGGAATGGAGTATCAGGTGTAGCAAGCAGCCCCCCTCTCTTTATTTCACCTACCAACCCCACCACCACTGATGAGTCGGGAACACTAGGTACTAAGTAGATACATATAGCTAGCTAGTAGGGAATTGCATCTGCCCACACTCCACTGAATATTTCTTTGTCAATTTAGCCAACCAATCTCTCTCAACTGATTCACCCTTAAACTGTAATTATTATGGAAAGATAATTCTTCTATCATCTCAATAAATAATGCTCATCGATGGATGTCACATGTGCACAACAATGCATGGTTATTAGAATTTGTGTAACCATACACTTTTGTGGTCACATTTTTGAGGAGTAGCTAACTTCTTAGAGAGGTTGTTAGCTATGTAGAAACTTCTGACAACAATGTTGGCAGCTGTAGGTGGAAAACAAATAATAGCTATAATAATATGGTTAACAGGACTAAAAATACCATAACAGTTGATCATGGCATGCATGTGTTATGCATACATGTGTAAATAAATATTTTGTGATGTGATTTAGTCATGTGATTGTACAAAATTTATAGCAGTTTTGGATTCCATCTGAGTTCCATGATATAACTGCATGGTACTTATAGTGTACAGTGCCCCATTATGTGTATATTGACTGCACAGTGGCTTCCACACTCAGGTTTATTATGAGTGATAGATTCAGAATGTTTGAAGAATGTTGTTATACTGAAAAGTATATGCCAAGTAAATATTCTAATCTGAGAGACATGCATTTAGCTATAATTATATAGCTATGTTATCACTGTAGGTATTCCATTGTCAGGAACCACAATTGGAGTGATAGTTTTAGTGCTGATAGTTCTGGTATTGATTGCTATTATTCTACTCCTGTTGACCACTACCATACACTATAAGAGAAGGATTCAGCACTCTCCACAAAGTCACTCACAAGTGGAGGCAAGCTCTGACTTGAAGGATAATCTTGCATATGGATCCCAGCCACAGGTGGGGGTAAGTTTTGACCTGAATGAAAACCCATCGTATGGGTCCTCAAGGAGTAAGCCACAAGCTAACATAGAGGGTGAATCTGAGATGACTGATGGTGATGGAACCTATGAAGTGATTGACCATGCACAGTAACATAATAAAAATTGTTGTTTTCATAATAATGATTATTAGCTATATGTAATTTTGTTGATCAAATACTTTTTTTATAGCACTTATAATTATAGCTGTGTGTCTGACATAATAATACATTCAGTTACCTACTATAGTTCCTTGAAGTGATAGTATAGGGGCTTGAGTTCATTACCCTATTTTGAGCGTTCATCAATTTCATTATACTGTAGCTAATTATTTGTGAGCAGACAACCACAATTTAAAAAATCTGCTAGTTTTTCAGTTAAGTTATAGCTAATGATTCACTAACTATTCATCAGCTCCACAGCAGAAAGATTGGAAGCAAATAGTGAACTACACTACAGCAAGAAATGGCTGGCCGATTTTTAGTATTACAGTGGCACTTGATGTCTGACAGAGAAAATAATTATTTTTGATGCTGGGAATTAGTAACAAGCTATACCATCATGTTTACAATAATTTGTTATAGCTTATTAGTTAGTACTTATTAATATCTTCATGAATTTTTGCAGAACATGACAAAATTTTAACAACACAGGGTCGTCACAACGAATTCCTGTGCATGCACATACATGTACCATTGTACGTATTAAGTGGTAAACTGAGATGCTGTAGCAGCTATAGGCTTGCTAGTAGCTATGATGTTTTTCATGTGTCTGACTGCTCTGCTATAGGTCATTGCTCAAGCTCCTGGAGACAGTGACTCATTCAGGCTGTACAAATACTTTACCTGGTGTGCCAGGAATTGCTCCTCCAGTATACCCTGTCAATGCAAGAACACTAATGGACTCTTTCAACTATATCTGTTTACTATCAACACTATGTGGTGCTGTGTGGCAGCAGGTGGTTGTTGATAATAGTAACACTGTAAGTGAAGTGGATTTGCTAGAATTTCACTTCTAGTGTGTTTTATATTCACAGTGGTTCCAGAGTGCTGACAATGCTTGCCGATAGGTCGTGACTGCATGTGGTTTTAGAGATGGTGTCCAGGATAGCTGGCTGATTACACAGTTCATCAACAGAACAAAAGTTGATGGGACTCGTTTGCCTCAAGTCAGTATACAAGTAGAATTTGAGCAGGAATGTTGTATTGAGGGCTGCTCAAGGATCTTCTCATGGCACAGATATGAGACGTCTATAGACTATTAACAGTGTTGCAGCCAGGAATACCAGTAACTATGTGCTAATAAGTAGATTAGTCACCAAATGATGGCAATCTACAGAATCAGACCAGATATCTCAACTTTGTAACTAGTGAAAGTGAGTACCAAGTCTGACCTGTAGCCCAGGAGAGACGTGAAGCATTGTGTCAGGTTGTTAATGTAACTGAAGGTTCCAGGCAACAGAGAATGGAACATCATGCACTGAAGGTTAGACCATGAATATGTAGCTAACTCTGTGTTATTTATAGCTTGTATGGCTGGTAATTACCTATCAATGACTTATGGTGAGTGTCGCAGCTGTCCTGAGGACCTGGGTTGGTGCATGGTATGTCCCTGTGTGGAGGGCTACTACAAAGCACCAAGAGAGGAGGACCTTCCATGCACCAGTGAGTAGGATGAAAAGCATGTCTGTCCCTTCACCAGATGAATATAAAGCATTATGAAGTTGAAGCAAGACTTAGCAAGTTGTTATACACACGATTCAATTTTGGATAAATGCCACTATACAGGTCACAATTTAGAGTGCTTCAAGTACAGTTGACTTACTGTTTAGCTAAACAATTTAATAGCTAACACAAATATCACAGTCTATGCTATTACAGGCGATTGTGGGCGGGGTTGGCTAAAGTCGTAGCTTTGCTGTATAGCTACAGAGTATTCCCTTCCCCTCCACCATGCAATCATTGTTCATCGACATGGCAGAGCTTAATTCTGCCACACCATTGCCACTAAACTCTCTTCAGATAGCTCGATAGATGTCATCGGGCTACTAAAAATATGAGCCATAAAGTCTGGGCCGCCTAGCTATTCTTGATAATAGCCTTGTAGTTACCTAGTACTTTTCAGTGACTACACTGTAATATGAAAGTGTTTACTGCACACCATTTTGTCCCAATACATGCACACACTGTTTTGTTTTTAGTGTGTGTATTGGGATAATTCAGCGTGCAGTACACACTTTCATTTTTACAGTGTAACTACTGAACTAATTATAATTATACTACTTTCCTCTAGCTATAGACATGCTAGCTTACTACTGCAGTGGCTAACTACTGCATGTGGCTAACTACTGCACTATAGCTACAAGTATGATGTATAGTGGTGTTTTTTTCATGTGTTTGACTGTTCTGCCATCAGTGGTCATTGCTCAAGCTCCTGGAGATGGTGACTCATTCTGTACAGGAACTTTACCCAACGTGCCAGGAGTTGCTCCTCCAGTATACCCTGTCAATGCAAGGATACTGATGGACTCATACAACTACATCCGTTTACTATCGACACAAAGTGGTGCTGTATGGCAGCAGGTGGATGTTGATGGTATTCAGTCACAAGGCAGAGGAGCTACTGTAAGTGAAGTGGATTTGCTAGAATTTTACTTCTAGTGTGTTTTATATTTGCAGTGGTTCCAGACTGCTGACAATGCTTGCCGACAAGTTGTGACTGCATGTGGTTTTAGAGATGGTGTCCAGGATAACTGGCTGATTACACAGTTCATCAACAGAACAACAGTCGATGGGACTCGTTTGCCTCAAGTCAGTATACAAATAGAATTTGAGCAGGAAGGCTGTGTTGAGGGCTGCTCAAGGATCTCCTCATGGCATGGATATGAGACATCTACTATTAACAATGCTACAGCCAGGGATACCAGTAACTATGTGCTAATAAATAGATTAGTCCCAAATGAGGGCATTCCACAGAATCAGACCAGGTTTCTCAACTTTGCAACTAATGGAAGTGGATTCTACCTTGCCATTAGAGATGAAGACACATGTTTAGCAGTTACTCGTGTCATAGTATTTTACAATGTCTGCCCCCAAGAAACTGTAGAATTTATGATTCGACCAGAGATCATTTCCCCTCGAATTACGACACCAAGTCAAGAACCACTCAGAGTGACAGGACAGTGTGTAGGAAATGCTAGTACAGAGAGTGGAGCAACACCAATTCTGACCTGTAGCCCAGGAGGGACGTGGAGTGTTGTGTCAGGTTGTCAGTGTAACCAAGGATTTCGGGCAACAGAGAATGGAACGTCATGTATTGAAGGTTAGATTGCTCAGGACAATATCATTGTGAAGTATGAAACTCTATAACACTGTGTTATTTACAGCTTGTATGACTGGTACTTACCTGTCAATGACTTATGGTGAGTGTCATGACTGTCCTGAGAACAGTGTGGGTGTGTTCCCTGGGTTGGCAGTATGTCCCTGTGTGGAAGGCTACTACAGAGCACCAGGAGAAGAGGACCTTCCATGTACCAGTGAGTTAAAATCCCTTTCTAGATGAATGTGTGGGGCATTGCCTTGTTTATTTTATTTGTTTGTTTGTTTGTTTGTTGTTGTTTTTTTGTTCTTTTTTTTTTTTTGTACATTTGTGACTGATTTGCAAAAACCAGTTCGGCTATGTTGATATCCATTTTCTATGGCCCTTTGGCTCTATACCGTGCAAAATTCAAAGCTCTAGCACCTACACTTAACCTACCTTCGGTACCTTGTTGCTCTTCTCTGGGCTTTAGTTGAAACTTTATAGTGCCAGGAGGCAAGAAACTAGCTTCTCTCTCTGACTCTACTTTAAAACCTCGCCCACTCACTTTTCTGAGTTCCAATTTGCAATTCAGACAACCCAAAAATGGGTTTTACACATTGTTTTTATAGTGTAGTTCTGGACTTTTTCTTGACAAATAATACTTTTTTTTTAATTCTCAGTGTATAAAAACATAGCTGATTGTTCTTTAAGGGCATGTACAAACATATTAGTTCAGACCTTAGATATAATATCCATGTAAAAGCTAGCTGGCCAGACAACAAATGACAGCACAGTTCAGCAGACATTCTCGGCCCTAGTCACATTGGTGGGGTGTGCCCTGCAAAACCAAAGCTGACAGCTAGCTCCACACTGAATGCCAGTGCAGAATGCCAGTATACTGTAAGCCAGCTAGAGTCATTTATGCTAGCTACTCTCAGAAATTGTAATGTCAATGTTGTTAGCTACTGTCATCATAAACAAAGCCAGCTATGTACTTCAAAATGGTTAGTCTGGTATTAATATTGCACTGCAAGTGTGTGCCCCGGCCCCAGGTATTGAAAACTATGATTTATATCTGCCCCAGTTATTGAAAACTGTGATTTATATCTGCCCCAGTTATTGAAAACTGTAATTTATATCTGCCCCAGTTATTGAAAACTGTAATTTATATCTGCCCCAGTTATTGAAAACTGTGATTTATATCTGCCCCAGGTATTGAAACTGTCTGCCCCAGGTATTGAAAACTGTGCTTTTATCTGCCACAGGTGCAGCAGTATAATGCTCTGCTCAGGCCATGTTAGCTACATGTTGTATGCTCCTCCCCATAATTGCACCAAAACCTGAGGGCTATAGGCCCGAAGGTTTGGATTTCAGAACATACATCCTGATTTCATTAGCTGTAATGAAATTAACTTTACCAATGTTGCGACTGTTAAAACTTAAGATTAGCACCACATCAGAGTTGTTGAAACTCATCACTTGGCAATGCTGCAGGTACTGTGGCCAGCAAGCAAATAGCCGTAACTAGCACCAATATTCCTGATAGCATTGTGATTATGTTATAAGCAATTTCAAATTTCGTGTTCTCATAGCAAGTATCAGAGAGTACAATAGTACTCTCTAAGTAGGGATCACACGGATGATCCTTTGGAGTAGTACTTAATATTTTCTTTCATAACTCCAGAATACTTACCTCCTGCAGTCAGCAGCATGTGCGTCAGCAGCATGTGTTAGTATGCATCAGCTGTTCACCGAATTGTTGAGTCTATAAAACTAGGTTCAGGAGAGATCAAATGTCGCAGTAATCTTTCCATGGGGGGAAATGTCTTCTTGGGATCTTGCAACGAAATGACATTATTGAAGTAACAAAAAACAAAACAAAAACAAAACAAAAAACAACAACAAACCAGCATGATTAAGCACACCAGAATTCAAAACGCTAGGACAAAACAAATTTGGCAGGAATGATACAAATTCCCAGTTCTGTCTACACTGGTACTTTCAGCCTGCTAGCTTGGACTAGGTACACTCTCAGCCTCAGGAAGTCTGGTGATATAATTAGCTACTTCATCAGCTTCCATCATTACCTTCAGGAGTACACCTTTCCTACCTTTGAATAAATGCACATTTACACCATCTTTTCTAGAATAAAGCTACAAACTCACACTAAAATGGTAGCCATTCAATATGGCATTATGCTGAGTTTGCAGGAATCTTCAGGATACTTCGTATTCTCATGAAATCAACACTTCTGCATGGGTCCCTGAAGTTCGACTGTTTAACGTTTTATTTGAAGCCTTTAAGGATTGTACAGAAAAGAAAAATGATATGACCTGCTAAAACTGTGCCTATATCATTGATGCAATTTCACTTGATAAGGACTGAGAGTCCTTCTATAATGGTTGAGATGGGGAAAAATTATTGATCCTGGCTATCCTCTGGATTTCTGATGACAGTAACCTTTCTGTCTGATCTTGCAAGCCTTTTCCTGCAGCC
This sequence comes from Crambe crambe, assembly GCA_963924555.1. Classification (NCBI taxonomy): domain Eukaryota; kingdom Metazoa; phylum Porifera; class Demospongiae; order Poecilosclerida; family Crambeidae; genus Crambe; species Crambe crambe. Next base: position 4,489,423 of record OZ004595.1, on the reverse strand, counting down.
AAACATAAGTTAGCCCACCTACATAGTGTTTGACTATTTTATTTCCAGGACAGTCCTTTTCTCCTTGACTCCCATTTATAACCACGACAAGCACTACTGGCACCTAGTCTCACATAGCCGACCTTTTACCTCCTTTTTTTATTGGGGAGGGAAAGGGTCTGGTCACATTTGTACCACTATGGCACATACCGCAGTTCAAATCTTCAATACGTAGCTTCCCTGCTAGCACATTGCAAGTTAGAAAACTTATTGAAGTTGTGAAGGCACTTCCGACACAATTTCCCAGGGTTAGCTGGGCCCTGCATGACTCTACCATGGCACTCAGGACATCCTTTCAAATCGGATCCAGATAAGTTAATTCTGCAGCTCAGTGCAGCCCAAGACTGCAAGCTAGCTCAATATTGTCTGCCTACATTACTGACTTCTTGTGACATCACAGTTGGCTTCTGGTTGTCTGTACCATTCCTGTAGAATAAGTTTTAATGTGACCAGAGTCCCTTTCCCTCAATAAAAAAAGGAAGTAAAAGGTCACTAACTGGCACCATTGCTAGAGTGAAAATGACAACAAAAAGATAACACAACTGACAGGCACAGCTAGAATGAAAAGACTACTTTAAAGCAGCAAGCGCCATGCCTAGGCCACATTCCACATGTTGCATGCTCCTCCCACCATCAATAAAGCACTATACTAATGAACAGCAAACAAGACTTAATTCTTGTAGTACGAGGGTTATAAGGACTGTGTGCAAAGTTTTGTGCAGGTGTCATAGAAAAGTAGGCCCTGGAATTCGTGCTCATGCAGGTGCTGTAATGTGACATGATTCAGTGATTCTGATTCCATTCTGTAGTCGAGAGTATTTGTTCTGTGAAGTCTATAGCCCTACTACAGTTAATACTGAATTTGAATTTTATTTTCTCCTCAGAACCCCCTTCTCCAGTGACGAATGTTCGAATAGTGTCACGGACTTCTGACTCAGTTACCTTGGTGTGGGACCCCCCAGTGAACTTTGGTGGCAGGAATGACACTGTCTATGTCTTGTTCTATCAAGAAGAAGGAAGTTCTAGTCGTGTAGAGGTAGTCACAGTCAACACTACCATGGGAACTATCACAGGTACATTGTCTGTGAAGTAATACATATCCATGCAATATCAATGTGCATACATTGTTCAATAATGGTTTTGGCTTGGTTATAGTGTCTCAGCACTGTGTACATAGATCCTACATTAGTAATGATTTTGACTCTGGTTACTTACTTCATCACATTTATTGCTGCTATGAAGGTGATCCTTTTATGTTTATACCGAATGTGTTGGTTGAAACATGATATTTCTGGAACTTTTTCTTCAAAGTTTCTCATTTGTCCTCATGTGTTTCAAGCTTCCTTTCAATTCATGAGGGGCAATAAGATTCATCAGAGAGTGCGGTAGCACTCTCTATGTAGGGTTAGTACGGAATGGGCGTGGCTTCTCTCATTAGAACAATACAAACTAGACTCTCTGTATCTCTTCTATTCTTGCTACAGGCTCAACTAAACTTCTTACATCTGAAAAACAATGCAGAAGATGTTTGACCGCTCAAACTCCTCCAGAACAGCATCAACGATTGGCACCAGCTGCCGCCTAAATCTAAAATTTTTATGATTCGTTCATCATCATCATCATCTTCTTTGACGGCTGTAACTCCATGATCCTTTCACATACGACAATGAAATTCATATCAACTTGTGCAGTTATAACCACACAATGTGCTTTTACCATCGTTATATCCACAGTTTCCCTTCAAAATGATCACTCATATCGAACGACTTTTCATCATAACTATGTCAGCCATTTTAAAATGAATCACTCGCGCGTCTGTCACTATCACGTGCACGTACACGCGTGCCAACCAGCTATTTTTATTTGAAAACAATATTCAACCTTTAGGTTGTACAAAAAGTAAACAAAAAAATTTATGCTAAATAAAAAGGCCATGTAGGGTTAGCCTGTACTTTAACAGTTTCTGTCAACTCAACAAAAATCAAAATAATGCTGCCTTCAATAATAATCCCTACATCACTGCCTAAACCAAGCAGAACACTTTTATACTGATATGAACAATTAAAGCAGCTTGGTGGGAGGCAGTGATGTAGGGATTATTATTGAAGGCAGCATTATTTTGATTTTTGTTGAGTTGACAGAAACTGTTAAAGTACAGGCTAACCCTACATGGCGTTTTTATTTAGCATATTTTTTTTTCCTTTCACTTGTATCTATAGCATTGCTGCATTTTTCCAAGCTGGGATCATAATAATTTCCTTGAATGGTACAACACTTCCACCTGGTACTATGTTGGTATTAAGTGTATGTGTGTGTGCCTCAGGTCTAACCCCTGGTGTCAACTATCAGTTCTTTGTGACTGCTAAGAATGGAGTATCAAGTGTAGCTAGCAAGCCCCTTGTCTTTGTTTCCACCACTGGGTCTGGATCTGGATCTGGATCTGTCATTGGTGCTGTAGTGGGAACGCTGGCGGCTGTCATCCTCTTGATATTAATAGGGGCAATTATTACAGTACTCATGTAAGTGTTCTGTATGTAGCAACTACAACATAATTAAACAGATTTCTTTATTAACCCTCAGCGCATGTGTGAGGGTTACAGTACTCAGCTGTGTCTGTGTGTGTATCTGTTACATCCACCACCATGCTGCCAGTAGCAATCAGAACACTTCAATTTTAGATATCTAGACAATAGCTACTGTCCATGCATGCAGTCTTTAAATTGAGCAAATAGGCTTTATTCCGGAAAGAAGGCACTCCATACTATATTTTCCGCATCTGTTACATCCACCACCACACTGCCAGTAGCGATTAGAACACTTCAATTTCAGCCTTAACGATGTCTAGAGGATACTCTCCAGTGTTTAAATTGAGCCTTTTTTTTTTGGAATAGGCCTTATTCTGGAAAGAAGTCAAGCTCTCCAGCTCTGTACTCCTGCCAAGCATTACTTACTGCAAACACATATACACAATTATATTGGTACTAAGCACTCTTATATGGTCTGAATGTGTGCTGAGGGTTAGCACTTAGTGCTTTTCATTTGCTTTCAGTTTTCGGCAGTGTCGAAATTCAGGTGACTTTCTGATGATGATACTGACAGGAAAGGGACACAAAGGAGATACAGAACCATCAAAAGTGATGTAAGTCAAGCACTAAGGTTATGGTATACAGAACTTTACTCATCATTATTCATGAGACATTGTATGATCATTTCTATGAAACTATATTATACAGACTACTTCATAGTGTGTAGTATTCAATAGGCTTATAGTGATTCAAGCTAGCTATAGCCATCTCATTAATTCATTATGGCTATAATTATGCTATCTGATATTTCTATTATAGCACAGAACTTTCAGAAGTGAACTCTGTTATGAGTAACCCTGGTAAGCAAGTTTTTAAATTTATAATTACCATAATACAGCAAATATTTCAAGTGGGGAGGATCAGATTTCGCAGTAATAAATTTGCATCTAAGACATTATTGATATTATATTCGCATGACCACGTTTCTGTTAAATAATGATGGCTACCTTTAGCTCTTGTTGTGCTCTAGCTAATAGACTTCTTTCAGGTTTTTCATAATATTAGCTAGCTGGTTAGTTTATAGGCTCACTTCTGTGTTTGCAACTTTTATTGACAAAGATGGCACAGTTACTGACAGGGGACCTCTTGGATCTGGTAGCTATAATAGTATCAAGTAACGTTTTGCTATAACTATGAGTACGTAGATTGATTGTGCAGCTAGCTAGCTAGCTATAGCTACTACAAACTAGACAGTAAGTGATATCAATTTCACTTATTTTGTGAGTGAAGATTTCAGGCGAAATCCGTGAATTTTTCCCCACTTGAAATATTTGCTGTATACGGTATTATGATTCTATGATTCATGAAAGATGGCAAGATTGAAAATCCATTCACCAGACAGAGACAGTTTTCTGACTCTTCTGCAATCATACCTGGTCGATTTATTCAACTCATCAATACTGTAGGACAAGGTATATGGGAAATGAGATGTTAGTTATGGGACAAGTAGTTACCCTATGCTGGGGCTTCTATATGTCTTCAATTTGGCTAGCTAGCTAGCTCAGCTGTGGGCATGGAAAGTAAACTTCCTATGTACATATGTAGCTATAATCTATGCATAACCATAACATTATATGATATACAAACATATATGTACATGTGTGACTTGCTCCTCTTTTGAAATACAACACCCATGGTCATCACTATTAAATACACAATAACACAAAAGGATATGAGGAAGGTCACCTAGCACCACTGTTCAAGCAATAAACATTGTTTTATAGGAGAATTTGGACTGGTATACAAAGGTAACCTCACAGGTTGGCGAGAAAGAAGTACAACAGAAGTTGTAGCTATCAAGACATTGAAAGGTAGCTATATAGCTAATCAAGGGATATCTATATAAGTCTGTAGACTTTCATGATCATACGTATAGGTCTCTATACAACCAAGGATATTGAAAATTTAATGATAGAGAGTGAAAAGATGATGATGTTCAACCATCCAAATGTGATGAATTTAATTGGAGTGTGCACTGATGTAGGAGAAAGTCCGTATATTGTTATGCCCTTTATGGCCAATGGCAGTCTCCTGGCTTACTTGAAAGAGAGAGATCTCACCTCATTCTACCCAGAGATGCTGAAACTGAAATGGTTGGGTTATACTATTATTAGCTATGTGGTGATGATTTTAAAAATTCTTTTCAAGATTGACGATTCCCAGAGAAAACTTCTTTCAATCTGCTTCCAGATTGCTAAGGGAATGAGTTATTTAGCAGCAGAAAAAATTGTGCATAGAGATTTGGCTGCTCGTAACTGCATGTAAGCTGCATACAATTAACTAGCCTCATGGGTACAAGGGTACTTAGTGATGTGTTAATGTCATTGTGTATTAGTAAAATTAGTAATAATATTCTAGCTACTAGTGAAATTTGAACTAGCTAGCTACAGTACTGAATAGAATTAGTTCTCAAAAAATACACAAAGTGTAAGTTAGCTACTGTATTGACTGTGATTTTAATTTTGAGGCTCTGGTGGTTGCAGATATTTGAACTTGTATCTTATTATTATTTGTAGGATAGATGACCATTTTGTGATCAAAGTGGGGGACTTTGGTCTCTCAGAATCTATATATTCCAGTAACTACTTCAGACAGGAGATAAGAGATAAGGAATCATCAGTGAAACTCCCAGTGAAATGGATGGCCTTGGAAAGTCTTCTTGATGGCATCTTTACTGAGAAGACAGATGTGGTAAAGCATATATTAACTACAATCTCATGTGTCCACCATGGCTATATTATTTTATTCCATGCATTGTTTACTCAGTGGTCATTTGGAGTAACCTGTTGGGAAGTGTTTAGTCTTGGGTACAACCCCTACCCTACTATTCATCCCTCAGCTCTCATAGAACTCCTCCAAAGTGGAGAAAGACTCCAGAAACCCAACAATCCAGGATGCACACATAAAGTGTAAGTTTAGCTACAGTTTTTGAGTTTGTGATAGATTTCTCAGATATTTTGCTAACCCACTCCTGAACTTTTTTTCTAGTGATATTATTCTATACTTTCAAAGCCTCCATATAAATTATTATGCTATAAATATAGAATCCTTACACCTTATGCTTTTGGAGTTAGAGTGGAAAACCTATGACACAAAAAGTGCTTCTTAATTTGCCAACCCAATAATAAACCTTATAGTAGCTAGCTGGCTACATATTATTGGTGAGCTTTCTGATCACCTTAGTGGGTACTGCGTCACATGATATAATTATGGGAAGGTATGTGGACAACTATGAGTACATATGTGCACTTTTTGTTACATAGCTACAAGCAATGCTGTGACCTATTGAATTGCAATAAAGCTGATGACTAATTTACCTATAATTATTATAGAGAAAATGATTTTTGCTATAATCTGAAGGAGTTTTACACTGCATTGATAATAGTTTGTGCATAATAATGTAAGTACAAATCTTGAGCCTTGTATGGCTACTACATCATGTCCAGTCCTCAAAATTTGGATCTTGAGTATCTATAGGTACAATTAATTAATTTTCATATGAAAGGTACAACTTGATGACTCAATGCTGGAATCCATCACCTGAAAAACGCCCCTTTTTTAAAGATCTTGTGCAAGAAATAGACTCATTACTGGAAGGAGTAGCAGGATACCTCGAGTTTTCAGCCTTTTCCAGCAACAGTTAAATGTGACTCTGTGTGCTGTTGTGTAGTTGTATTTATTTTTTATACCTTTAATTAGCTAATTTCAAGAAAATTCAACCATTAATTTTAATGCTTTCTTCTTCTTCTTTTTCTTTTTGAATGCAAAGTATAGTGGCGGAGTGAAGCTTTAGCCAATGATGTCACCATAATTATTGCAAAGGACGGAAGAAAAAGAATGTACATAGCTACAATATAAATAATAGCAACTTCTCATTCAACCCCATAGTGGCTTGCTTCGCTCGCAATGATAATATTATCCCTAATTTGTATAATTTAAAATGACTACAGAGTGGCTCGTCCACGATATTGGCTGCTAGAAACTGGCTTCCTGTTCCTCACTGGATGTGAACGTACCATTACAAGCTGCTCATCAATTCCTGATTAGTATAGGGGAGTAGCTGCTATTGTATGACTTATTTTGAATCCATCTGTTGTAGGGATGACACGTTGCCCCATATTATAACAAAGAGAAATTCCCTGCCTCTATGTAGACACATCATCAAAGTGCAGAAGAAGTTTCATGACCAGGGAACATACATATTATGCCATTAGGCACTGTTATCTTTATGACTTTGAAATAAATAATTAATAATAATAATAATAATAATAATAATAATAATAATAATAATAATAATAATAATAATAATAATAACACTGAAGAGCCAACTGTGGCAGCATGATTTTTTATTAACCATCCATGTCAAAGCATTGGCTATAGAGCCTTGCAAATACAGAGTTATATAGTCATGGGTGTAGTCAACCACATGCACTGACTTCTAAAAAAAATTTTCTGGACCTTGATTTCTTAGCTTATGTTCTCCAAACATGACTTCATTCACTTGCTCTATGGGTATGTCGTAGAGTGGGGGGATGGAAGATTGATAGGGCTGGGCTGGAGGAGCAAGGGCGTGCGAGTCTGTCACAGAATGAAAATAAATATTAGAAAGTACAATGAAACCAAAATAAACACCTTTCCAGTAAAGTTACCCATAGTGCTCTGGGTACAAAATTTACAACTCTGTGGCTTAGATACATTTGAGTGCTATTGGTAAATTCCACAAAATTAGAAAAAGATTTGAACTGATTTTTTAAAGTCGAAAGTGAATCTAGGCCATTAGGCTGTAAATAGACATGAAGCTGAGATCAGTCAATGGTTTTCTATTTACCATTCAAGGTATTTAGGAGTTATCTCATGAACTTTTTATAATACGAAATACTTCTGAAGAGAGGATAAAGAATAAGCATAAAGATTACTAACCACTAACCTGTCAAGTTCCTGATATCATTAATGTCTGGGACTAGTAACAAATTTGACCCAAAGTAAAGGATGATCACAGTTATAAATGCAACACAGCAGTATGTTGGGATAGCTACTGCCCAGTACCTAAAAAACAATAACACTCATGAGTACTATATTGACATTAGTATACTGCGTGCATCTCCACATGCATGCAATCACAAAACACATAAATGATTACATGATATACAAAATACACAGAAGCGTAAAAGTATAATAATTCTGATAATTAACTTCATAGCCATAGCCAAGCTCCTTCAAAAAGTTGATGGGCCTAAGGTTAAATTTTCATGATCTTGTTTTGTAGACTGGGAGCTGAGCTTTAACAGAAAAATAAAGTGCCTGTATAGCCTCCAGCTCACTTTTGTGGGAAATATGAAAAACCAATCAAATGAAGGTATTCATCGGGAAGAAACGCCCACAGCAAATACAACCCTATATATTATGAAGGCAAACATTTATTGTAATACCTAAAATTTATATCATACAATGCTACATTCAGTACTCTGCACGCAGCTAGCCTAGCTAATGCCTCACCAGCGACGAGGTACGAACTGAGATAACAGGCAAAGCCATAAAAGGCTCTTTCTGGACTGGGAAATGGAGAGTGGCCTCTATCTGCTGGTCCCAGTGCCATTACTAGGTACAGGGTCGTTATGACTGAAGTTCGCGCGTGCATTATCAAATTTGGTTCTACGTGCGCGCGCAGAATGTCAAGCCCCGCCCCCACACCTGCAAGCCGATTAATTTTGTTCGCGCGCATGTATGTGTACGTTATTATTGTACGTATAATATTGTAGCAGCTAGCTACTATGTATGATGTAGATAGAGGTGTTTTTTTCATGTGTCTGACTGCTCTGCTATCAGTAGTCATTGCTCAAGCTCCTGGAGATGGTGACTCATTCTGTACAAATACTTTACCTGGTGTGCCAGGAATTGCTCCTCCAGTACATCCTGTCAATGCAAGAACACTGATGGACTCTTTCAACTATATCCGTTTACTATCGACACAAAGTGGTGCTGTATGGCAGCAGGTGGATGTTGATAATAGCAGTTCACAAAGCACTGTAAGTGAAGTGGATTTGCTAGAGTTTACTTTAGTGTGTTTTATATTTGCAGTGGTTCCAGAGTGCTGACAATACTTGCCGACAGAAAGTGACTGCATGTAGTTTTAGAGATGGTGTCCAGGATAACTGGCTGATTACACAGTTCATCAACAGAACAACAGTTGATGGGACTCATTTGCCTCAAGTCAGTGTACAAATAGAATTTGAGCAGGAAGGTTGTATTGAGGGCTGCTCAAGGATCTCCTCATGGCATGGATATAAGACATCTACTATTAACAGTGTTGCAGCCAGGAATACCAGTAACTATGTGCTAATAAGTAGATTAGTCCCAAATGATGGCAATCTACAAAATCAGACCAGATATCTCAACTTTGCAACTAATGAAAGTGGATTCTACTTTGCTATTAGAGATGAAGACACATGTTTAACAGTTACTCGTGTCATAGTATTCTACAATATCTGCCCCCAAGAAACTGTAGGACTTATGATTCGACCAGAGACCATTTCCCCTCCAATTACAACACCAAGTCAAGAGCCACTCAGAGTGACAGGACAGTGTGTAGCTAATGCTGGTACTGAGAGTGGACCAGCACCAATTCTGACCTGTAGCCCAGGAGGGACATGGAGCGTTGTGTCAGGTTGTCAGTGTAACCAAGGGTTCCTGGCAACAGAGAATGGAAAGTCATGTGCTGAAGGTTAGACTGTTAAGGACAATATATCATTGTGAATATGAAACTCTGTAACTCTGTGTTGTTTACAGCTTGTGTGGCTGGTACTTACCTGTCAATGACTTATGGTGAGTGTCGTAGCTGTCCTGAGAACAGTGTGGGTGTGGAACCTGGGTTGGTGGTATGTCCCTGTGTGGAGGGCTACTACAGAGCACCAGGAGAGGAGGACCTTCCATGCACCCGTGAGTAAGATTAAATGCATGTCAGTCCCTTCATCAGATGGATGTCAAGCATTATGAACAAGACTTAACGAGTTTTTAGATTTGTTATACACACAATTGAATTGCCACTATGCAGGTCACACTTTAGAGTGCTAAACAATTTAATAGCAAACACAAATACATACCACATGTACAGTCTATACTATTACAGGTGATTGGGGGCAGGATTGGCTAAAGTCGTAATTATTACTTTGCTGTATAGAGTGTTTCCTTCCCTTCCACCCTAAGACATCATTAGCTAGATAACTCTGTGTATACTAATTGTGATTACCTTAATGATCACACCTGTATATAACCTTGCATGTGTTACTTCAGAAATATCTTTTAGGGCATCCGTATTGCACTTTACTTTGGCTTGCATTTTCAGGGTGACACATTAGATAACTCGGTGCATACTGTTGTGGGTTCTTCGTAAGGAGACAAAAGGTTCTGCACTAGCTGGTAACAGAAAATTAGTAGAAGAAAGAAATAACTATTTTCAATGTTAATTTATACTCATGGTCATGTTCAACAAAGAAAATTAATCAAGAAATTTAATTACCTTGTACAAATTAATAGTATAAAAGCTAATAAGTAAGCTCTAACAACCAAAATAAATTGTAAACATAAAATTTCCATTCTAGCTTGGACACTGACACAGAACATTTCAATCAACAACTCACACACATACAACCATATATGAACTTTTGTTATCATCAAATTCTTAATCACTATCAAGTGTTAATAGAGCTGAGGTGACCTCCAGATCATCTACCCTAACAATATTCCTACACCTGTGTCACTTCAAAGATATCTTTTGAAGTATCTGTATTACACTATACTTTGACTGCATTATCTAAGTCACATATTATGCATGCACTGTATGCACTGTATACAGTACAGTGCATGCAGTGTGCCATTATGATGTATATTGACCTGTTGCCTATTTACATTGTTAAATGTGAATGGCAGAATATGTTTGAAGAATTATGGAGCAGTGGATTTGTTATACTAAAAAATAACTATATTATCTCATAGACTCGCTATTATAATTGTTTATGTTGTCACTGTAGGTATTCCATTGTCAGGAACCGCAATTGGAGTGATAGTTTTAGTGCTGATAGTTCTGGTATTGATTGCTATTATTCTGCTCCTGTTGGCCACTACCATACACTATAAGAGAAGGATTCAGTACTCTCCACAAAGTCACTCACAAGTGGAGGCAAGTTTTGACCTAAATGAAAACCCATCGTATGGGTTCTCAAGGAGTAATCCACAAGCTAACATAGAGGGTGAATCCGAGATGACTGGAACCTATGAAGTTATTGATCATGCACAGTAACATAATAGTGTTTTATGATCAAATACTTCGTTTATAATTATAGCTGTGTGTCTGAGATACATTCTATATAACAGCTTCTTGAAGTGATATATAGTAGGTGTTTGAATTAATTATATAGCTAGAACTTTAGCAGTATTTATCATTATACTGTAGCTAATATTTGTGAGCAGACAGCCACAATTAAGAATCTGCTAATCTTTCAGTTGAGTTATATGGGTTATAAATGATGCAAGGGGGAAAGGAAAACAAATTAGTGAACTACACTACAGCAAGAAATGGCTAGTATTACAGTGGCACTTGATGTCTGACAAAAAATTTGTTTATCAGGCATAATTATTTCTGATACTGGGAATTAGTAACAAGCTAATTCATGTTTACAAACAGCTTATTAGTTAGTACTTAGCTAGCTATTATAGCTAATGCATGTAAAGAGGTCAATCAGGGAAAAGATAGCACAGCTGTATGAAGAGAGGCTTTGTTCTCAAGAGGATAATTTATGGCGCCGGACAAAAAATTGCAAAATTTTCATCCACCCCGGACAAAATATTTCCCTGGACCAAATATTTCGTGACAGTGCCGAAGGCGCGAGGGTCCGGTGACACGTAATACATGGCAGGGCAGCATTAGCCTTACGGGGATTGGAAATTCCGTACTTTAGAAATGACAACATCCATGTTGTTGGTGCGTGGGCCATGGCGTGTGTGTCTACTACAATTGGTGGGTAATATGAAACATTGATATATCCATGCAATGTCTGTTTCACACCTCAAGTTTCCTTATTATACTTGCAGCAAATGCAAGGAGTGTTCTAAACATTAGCACACTACAGCCTATGATGTAGCTGTTAGCATGGAAGAAGACTGCAACACTCAAAGTTGTAAGTCAGGAAAGGGGCCCAATGAATGCACCTTGAATACCTTCAGTGATTGTATCTCTTATAACGCAATCAGGCAGGTGATTTTGCACTTTATAGCACACTATAACTTATTGGTGATATTTTGGTGTATTTTATCAGGTTTTTAATATATCCAGTGAGCCAAAAAAGGGGCCCAAGAGTAAAAAATACGGTATAATTGCCTATTACTTCCATTATCTGGCTAATTTTTACTATAACTGTAGTTTCTTATTCGCCACAAAATTAAAACATCCCTTCGCTAACAGCTTATTTGCCTCGCTAAAATTATCGCTCTTCCATTTTGACACTACATGAATTTTCCTTAGCAACCACCCAATGGCCGAAACCGCTCCTTCGACAACACGGATGTGGTCAAAAATTGGCGCGCGCTAGTATTGAGTTTCGTAGGCTAATATGTGTAGTAGCCTTCCACACAGCAAGTAGGCATAATCAACTAGCTAGCTAAATTACAGTGCCTCCAACCAGTGAACTTTGATTTCAGTATAAAGCATTTTCAGTATTTTACCATGAATTTCAGTATTTCAGCCATTTTCATAGTAATACTAATATAAAATGTGTATAGTAAGTTTATCTAAATTTCAGTATTTTTGAAAATTCTTCAGTATTTTTGGTCAAATTTCAGTAAAAATACTGATGAATCAGTATGGTTGGAGTATCTGAAATTACTAACTTGGTTACTAGAGCCAACTTACAACAGTGTGAGGCTCACACAGACTTGCCTAAATCAGTGTCAGGATAAACCCCTGACATGTAACCTGAACTGTGGATTAACACTTATGTTTGTGTTTAATTGTTACTTCTGTGTGTCATGTGAATTTTATGTTGTGCTAATGTGTGGACTCTTTGGTGTGTGTCGAGAACTTTCTGTGTGTGTGGATAACTAGCTGGTCAGGGAGAGATCAGAGTAGCTAGTTCTGTTTGTTTTTGTAAGAGATTTAACATTTACTATAATAACATTTTAAAAGGTGCATCTTCTCGCTATTTGTGGCAGTTTGTTGACGAGAGTTCCTGACATTTGGTGGCAGCACGATGACCGAAGAACCCAGACGGACACTGAAGGCTACAGCTCAATATGAGTCAACAGAGATGATGGCGATGTTTATGGAGATGCTGAAAGTCCAGGATGAAAGACGACGTTTGGAAGAAGAAAAGCGCTGAGAGGAGGAGGCTCGACGCTTGGAGCAAGAAGAAGAACGTCGACGTTCGGAAGCAGAAACACACACACCGAGAGGAAGAGGCTAGACGACTGGAACGAGAAGAAGAAAGACGCCACGAATGGGAGCAAGAGATGCAACAAAGACAGGAGAAGCTGATGAAATTGTTTTTTGAGAAGAACAGAGGAACCGAAGGACCCAAATATGCCTCGTGCAAAGTTGCACAAATTTGTTGAGGAAAGTGATGATATTCATTCCTTGAGGGTTTTGAGGCAACTGCGACATCAGAAAAATGGCCCAAGGAGAGATGGACAAGTCAGCTTGTAACTGTGCTGTCAGGAAAGGGATTGTTAGCCTATTCTAAGCTGGATGCCGAAGCGAAACAAATGTATGAAACAGTGAAGACACAGGTGCTTGAGGCCTACAGCGTGTCTGCAGATGTGTACAGATTGCGATTTAATACTTATGATCGAAAGAATGGGGTCGTTGGGTGAAACTCCAGTTCGATCGCTGGTTACAAGCAAGAGGTATGAATGCTTACACCTTGATGTTGCTGGAGAGGTTACTGCAACAACTGCCCACAAGACTACAAGTTAGGATGAGGGAGCTTCAACACAAGACATTTGACGACCTAATGAAGTCCATCTGTGCCCATGAAAGTGCTTGGATAGCTGATGAAAGAAGTGGCAGAACCAAGTGGCAAGGAAGAAGCAATCATGCAGATGATGTAAATCTCAAATCTGAAGGACATTCTAAGTTCCAAGGAGAAGTTGAAGATGTCAAAAGATGGAGAGAGCAGCGGAGAAAAGAAATGGGACCGTGAGCGAGGGCCCAAGTGTTTCAACTGCCTGAAGTGGGGTCACATCAAGGCACGGTGTCCAGAAGCAGCTGAGACTATCAACTATGGAGGACAAGACCAAGAGAATGGGGACCAAACTCAATGGCAGATGGAGGGCAAGGTGAATGGAAAACCTTCTAAGAAACTACTGCTTGATAGTGGAGCTACCAGTACATTTGTCCACCCAAGGATGTTGACAGATAAGGATACGTTGGGCTGGAAGAGGTTGTTCAAGACAACGAGTGACAACCTGGTCCAATTACCAATGGGAATTAAGAGCCAAGATTGAAGTGGAGGGAAAGCAGTACGATTTGACGGTTGCGGTGTCGGACTCAATTGAACTTGATGCACTTTTTGGGAATGAAGACAGAATCTATCGGAAGCTGCTGAACATTCAAATGTTGAACAAGAAAGTGTGGAAATTGCTGACAGTAATCTGGGTGATCTCTACAAACTGGACCCTTCTCTTTTCATGCAGGTTTCCAAAGACAAAAAGAAACTGACCAGAGCAGAGAAGAGGCAGGAGTTTACTAGGGTGAAAGAGGCTACTAAGCAGCGACCTGAGACCATTGACAAAGATAAGCTAGCTGCCTTGCAGAGAGAGGATCCTACTTTGAAAGACGCTAGGAGACAGGCAGACGATGGCAAAGGACTCTACTGCTGGAAAGATGGCCTGCTTATCCGACACAAAGAGGACCCTGACTCAGATGTTCACTCACTTAACCCACTTTTTGTTCTTCCACAGGTATGTCGTGAGGAAATCCTCAAGATGACTCATTCTACTCCAATTGCTGGACACTTTGGAAGGAAGAGAACACTCAGCCGACTGAACACCTGTCCAGATTCAACTGGCCAGGAATCAGGAAGGACGTCGCCCAGGTGTGCAAATCTTGTCCAAAATGCCAGAAAGCAAACCCAGTGAAGAGTAAGAGGGTACCACTCCAGCCACTGCCGGTGATTGATGTACCTTTCCTTAGAATAGCCATGGATGTTTTTGGCCTTCTAAAAAGGACAAAGAGAGGAAATAAGTACGTGTTAGTCATCATGGATTACGCAACCAAATGGCCTGAAGCATTTCCATTAAAGATGGTTGACAGTGAGACAGTTGCAAGAACTCTCATTGAAGTATTTGCCAGAGTAGGAATTCCATATGAAATCTTAACTGACAACAGCTCCAATTTCACCTCCAAGCTGATGGAAAAATTTCACGCTCTGACAGGAGTCAAACACATCAGGACTAGTGCGTACCACCCTGAGACGGATGGCATGGTCAAAAGATTTGATGCTACATTGGAAGTTGGTTGATAAGTCAGACAGAAGTTTGGGACCTATGCCTGCCATACCTGATGTGGGCCTACAGAGGAACAGAACATGCTTCAACCGGATATTCACCCTACGAACTCGTCTATGGCAAGGAAATGAGAGATCGGCTGGATGAACTTGCAGAACGTTGGAAAGGAGATACTACGTATCCAGTACCAGTCGTGGAATACCTGAGGCTGCTCAGAGAAAGAATGGAACGAGTGCGAGAGTCAATGAGAGAGAATGAACAGAAAGCCAAAACTCAACACAAGAAGTACCATGACAGGAAAACAACCACCCGAAATTTCAAAGAGGGAGATATGGTGCTAGTCTTCCTCCCCAGGAAGCAGAACAAGTTGCTGACAGAGTGGCTATAGGGCCGTACCCTATCCTACAGAAGAAGTCAGATGTCACTTATGAGGTAGACATGACAGATCACAAGAAGAGGAAACGAACTTTCCACGTGAATGCCCTCAAACAGTGGAATTCGCCAGTCCCAGCAGTATTACTTGCAGCTGAGTGTGAGGATGTTGAACCATTGACCTGGAATGACAACCAAGAAGAAAAGACAAGTAGTAATCAACTTTCTCCCAACCAGCAGAGAGATCTCAAGAAGCTAAAAAAGGAGTTTGCAGATGTTATTAGTGACATACCGGGAAGAACAGATGTTGTTGAGCATAGTGTGGACACGGGAGAGGCAAGCCCAGTCAGGCTGCCACCTTACAGGATTCCCCAAGCACTAAGAGACACCTTGAGAGAAGAAATCAAAGAGATGTTGACACAAGGAATCATTGTGCCATCAACTAGCGAATGGGCTGCACCAATCATCCTAGTACCCAAAAAGGATGGCTCCAAACAACTGTGTGTTGACTTCAGAAGGTTGAACCACATTACCAAAGCCGATCATACCCCATACCCAGAGTAGAGGAATTGATCGACCGTCTGGGAAATGCCAAATACATCACGGCGCTAGACCTCACAAAAGGTTATTGACAAGTACCGGTTGAGAAGGAAAGTCAAAGAAGACGGCTTTCATCACCCCATTTGGGAAGTATGAGTTCACAACGATGCCCTTTGGATTAATGGGAGCACCCTCAACCTTCCAGTGTCTGATAGACAAAGTTCTGGAAGATGTTCACCAATTTGCAGCTGCATACTTGAATGATGTTATCATTCACAGTGACACCTGGGAGCAACATGTACAACACCTCATGTGTGTTTTTCAGAATTTGAGAAAAGCTGGCTTAAAAATCAAATAGAAGAAATGCCAATTTGCCAAGAACTGTTGTAATTATCTCGGACATGTTGTAGGTGAAGGCAAGGTTCGTCCTGAAATCTGCAAAATCAAAGCTGTTCAAAATTTCAAGAGGCCTCAGACAAAGAATGAGGTCAGAGCCTTCCTTGGACTTGCAGGCTACTATAGAAGATTTATCAAGGATTTTTCCACTATCGCAGCACCTCTATCTGACCTGACGAAGGCCTCGGCTTCAAACAAAGTTGAATGGAAAGAGGAGCAAAACAAAGCATTTGTTGAGCTGAAGAAACGACTGACAGCTGAACCGATAGCTACTGAGGAACCCAGATTTCTCCATACCATTCGTATTACAAACCGATGCGTCAGACCTGGGAATTGGATCAGTGTTAACACAAGTGGACGATCAAGGAGAGGAGCATCCAGTGGCATTTGCATCACGGAAACTACTACCAAGGGAGAGACGATACACGCTGTCGAGAAGGAGTGTCTTGCAGTTATGGAAGGTATATATACGAACCTTCCGAGTTTACTTAGAAGGGAGACATTTCCAAGTACAAACTGATCACAGATCATTAGAATACTTACACAAGATGAGAGACAGTAATGGGCGACTGTCAAGGTGGAGCCTTTACCTCCAGCCATTCGATTTCTCCATCAATCACCAACCAGGAAGACAAAATGGAAATGCAGATGGACTCTCTCGAGAAAATTCTCCCCCCACTATTGCCGACTTGAAGGAGGGGGAGATGTCAGGATAAACCCCTGACATGTAACCTGAACTGTGGATTAACACTTATGTTTGTGTTTAATTGTTACTTCTGTGTGTCATGTGAATTTTATGTTGTGCAAATGTGTGGACTCTTTGGTGTGTGTCTAGAACTTTCTGTATGTGTGGATTATTGGATTCTGGAAGTAGTGAGATAGCTAGCTGGTCAGGGAGAGATCAGAGTAGTTCTGTTTGTTTTTGTAAGAGATTTAACATTTACTATAATAACATTTTAAAAGCTGCATCTTCTCGCTACTTGTGGCGGTTTGTTGATGAGAGTTCCTGATAATCAATCAAATCTTTGTTCAGTTCAGCTACCCAGTGATGAATATCTTGGACCCCTGACTCAGTTACCTTATATATAGTGTGAGATCCCCAACTTTGGCGACAGAAATTATACTGTCTATGTCTTGTTTTATCAATAAGAAGGAATTTTAGTCATGTAGCTAGAGGCAGTTACAGTCAATGCTATGATGATACTTGAATACTATAACAGCTACCTATAGCTACCTGTAGCTACTAAAGTAGAATAGTCAAATATTAGCTAGAAGCGAATCTACTACACTATTAGTAGTGATACCGGATGCTATGGTGGGCGGGGTCAATTTTTTATACGTAAAAATAATACTGCAGGACGGCACCAAAAGTGACCAAGATATAACCTGGCTGCGAAGGTCCAGATCCAAAGAAATCCAGGAAAAAAACATATCAACAGAATCCTAATATTCTAGAGAATCTAACTGTGACAGTTTCTTTTAGATAGAGTGCTAAATTTAGATTTGATGTTCAAAAACATATTTAAATTTCGATTTTCTTATGATATAACACTTGAACAGGTCATGAAACCATATTTTTTGGAACCTGCATCAAAAACTGATCCTGGTACCTTGGATAACTTCTTGTATCAAGCGGAAAAGAAGGCACGCAAGAAGGATAAGGCATTCAATTTATATAACTGATGGGTCAAAGTTCATGACCTCAACCCTTTCCCACTAAATTTGAATCTGTGCTGCCTCAGGTGAATAGCCTAACCCCCCTCACCCCCATAGTACATATTTTAATGTAAAATAAAAGTGATGAAAAATGCTTGAATTCTGAATCAATCTCTGAACAACATAAATCAGTTCTGGCTGTGGAGTAATGCTGCAGTCTGTTCCTTAATAACAGCAAAGCTCCCAGATCCTGTACATGACTTTGAACATCAATCACTGTCCACTGCAAAGCTTGGCAGCATAAATTTCAGACTTAATGCCACAAATTCTAAACGCAGTGGCTATTGTTCCGGCAACCGGACGGTGCAATCCTATGCTATAGATCCGGCAATCCAGATGCGCATGCGCAAACACGTGAGAACCTTGAACCTTGAGAGCTAGAGGGAAACTTCGTTATGGAAGTTTGTAGTTTTTCTGTTGGTGAGAAGTTTGCGAGATTCGACGCATTAAAAGAGAAAATTGCTACATATGAGAAGGACCGTAGTGTTCAGCTATATCGTAGTGACTCCAGGACTCTCGAAGCTGCCGGTAAAAGAGTTCCCCTCAGGGTAGAGAAAGCTAAAAAAGATCTCGTCTACTATTCTGTTACCTTTTCTTGTGTGTTTGGTGGAAAAAAATACATTGACAAAAGAACTGGTAAAAGACCCGTTCAGAGGTATGAATATTTGGATGTGGTATAGCCATTTTGCTTTGAAAGGAAGGCTCTTTTGTATAGATCATTAAAACAAGACTGCAAAGCTGCTATCAAGTTTTCATTGAGTGAGGATGGTCAGCATTTAGTAGTGTCTGGATTGAATGAGGAACACAATCATAATATTACCACTGTAAGTTTTTGTAGTTCTGTAAAACTACGCTCTGACTGTAATGTGTTCATAAAGGCTATTTATCAACATCTTCCCCGTCAGCGAAAGTTGAATGCAGAAGATATAAGTAAGGCTGAAGTATTTATGAAAATGAAAGTGAATAAGAAGTTGTTAAGAAGTTGTTGCAACAACATCTTAGCAAATGTACTGGGAAAATTATTACTCTAAAAGATTTAAGCAATATTCAAACTGGGTTGAACAAATCCGATGACAACAGTTTGGAGAATGTTATTTCTACATTACAAAGAATTGAAGGTGATTTATTAGAGAAAGTTTTAAAATTTTTATGATACTATTGTGATATAATAGGTTCAACAGTGGAAGTTTTTACCGATTCAGACAACACCCTCATGGGTATCATGTTTCAGGATGGTATTATGAAAACAGTCTTTTCAGCTTACCCAGAACTGCTACTTGTAGATGCTACATATAAACTTAATGACCTACGGATGCCAGTTTATCTTCTGATGTCAATTGATGGAAATGGACAAGGAGAGATCATTTTAGTTTTCCTTACACAGCTTGAGACAGAGGCAGCGCTATCGAAAATGGTGCAGGCATTTAAACTACATAATCCTAAATGGAAGGAGACAAGGGTGATTATGAGTGATAAAGATTTTAATGAAAGAAGTGTATTCCGAAAAGAATTTCCAGATGCTGTTTTACACTTGTGCTTGTTTCATACTCTTCGATCTTTTCGCCAAGAGGTGACATGTGATAAACTTGGAATCAGGCCCGGTGAAAGGGATCATGCTTTGGAACTATTCACTAAATTGGTTTATTCAAAATCTGAGAATGAGTATGATGAAAATTATCAAGAACTTTTACAATCAGGTCTTTCAACTGTTATTTCCTATTATAATAACTGGCATCCAATTCGTCTTGAATGGGTTGAGTGTTTTAAAGGTGTAAACTTTTCACTTGGTGAAACTACAAATAATAGGCTGGAGAATATTAATGGAAAAATCAAAAGTGTTTGTAACAGGTACATGATGTATAATATTTAATAAACTATAATAATTACATGTATTTATCATCCTATTAGGTATAATAGTCTTCTTAAATTTTTTGAGCAATTTTGTGCTGTGCTTTCTTCTCTTCGTAATGAGCGTGATCACAATACTCTCATGGCTATGATAAAAAAGAGAGTAGACTTGCAGGATCCAATTGTGATCGACTATTCATCAATTCTTACGCCTTATGCTTTGGGATTCGTATCAACAATTAGTCCTCAGAAAGAAGATAAATGTTATTCAGGACTTTAGTGAAGAGTGTTTTGTTACCTCGTCCCAAGGCTTACTAAAAGTTAAAACTGAAAGTTGTCAATGCTCCTTTTGGAGCACTATGCATTTACCTTGCCGACATGTGTTTGCTGTCAGGGAAAGAAAAGGCCTCCCTTTGTTTGTTGACAACATTATTGCTGATAGGTGGACTTTGGATCATATGAAATCTACCTACGATCAGAAAATACATGATTCGCATCCAGATTCCTTTCAGGTTTGTTGTTACAGTGCAGTCCCATAGTATGATTCCTAACCTAATTTCAGGTTGTCAGCATTGGTTCTGATCGTGCTAGAAGTGTGTTGTCTCAACATCAGAAATTTCATAAGGCTACTAAAGTTACCCAAAAACTTGCTTCCCTAGCTTCAGAGGGTGGTATGGACCAATTTAATGAGAGATTTGGACTTCTGAAGCGACTAAAGGATGAGTGGGCCAGTGGTGGAAGGGTTGTTCTTAGTTCCATTACCATATCAGGTGATAATGCATTGCCAAGTGTTCAATGGTATCTTTAATACATACTGTTGTTTCTGATACACATTGGTCATTAATATTTATGAGATTTTCAGGCAACTATATATAGTTATGAATGCAAAAAATTTCTTCGAAATAAAAATGTGAAGTAGGGATGTTATTATAACTGTAGCTTCATTATGAAAACCAAGTACTGCAGCATCGAAGCAGCATGGCCCAAAAATCTAGCTGGAATATGTATTATAACTGCATGCAAGAGAGTGAACTTAGTGAAGTGACCCTTACCCATCATCAAGTACAAGATACTATTCCTACTTCACTCCCATGATCAAGGGCCAAGGGAGTGAAGTAGGAATAGTATCTCGTACTTGATGATGGGTAAGGGTCACTTCACTAAGTTCACTCTCTTGCATGCAGTTATAATACATATTCCAGCTAGATTTTTGGGCCATGCTGCTTCGATGCTGCAGTACTTGGTTTTCATAATGAAGCTGCAGTTATAATAACATCCCTACTTCACATTTTTATTTCGAAGAAATTTTTTGCATTCACTTGTTTGCATTCTTTTTCTTTGTGATTATGAAAATTGATAGACACTAAAGGCTTCCTTGATTGAACTAAATTTATTTAATGATCAGTATTTCATTCTGTTCAGGGAGGAGAGTTTGAAGGATGATCATCTGCAGTGTAATGGAGTACTGAAAGGAGTGAACATTTTAAAAAGTGAACAGCATTAGCTAATTGTTACATATGTGATCACTGAAATAATTATTGAGATGGTACGTATGTCTTGCTTGAGGGAGGAGTATGGGGAGTTTATGCATTTGGTGTAGTGATCATAATAGTGGATGCCATCAAATGGCCACATCCTGTGCAGGTGTTATATGAGGAGAACTGCTATTAATTGCCCCACCCCTTTTATGAGGTAATATCGCGAAGATTTTTTTCATACGAGGCTGCAGCACATTATAGATAGCCCAGCTAGATTTTAGGCTATCCCTACTTAACCTTTTTATTTGAAGAAATTTTTTACGCTCACTTGTTTCTATCCTTTTTCTTAGTGCTTGAAGTTGAATGAGGGAGGCTACAGTACAGTACTATACGAAGCCAGCTCTACATAAACCTCTTTTGTAGGTACATACAGTGTCTCTGGTTGAAGAATTTGTTTAGCTATTTAAGTTTTGTTGATATAAAACTTTACAGCAACAGCAATGTAAATGACATGTACACGGCATGGTGAAGTGAGCTGACTACACTACAGCCAAGTACTGGCTATAATGCTACTATAGGATGAGCATCTGTACTGTAATTCAGCAAGGAGTGACTGGAACATCATCAGATAATGAATGAAGACCTTGGCTATAGCTAAACTTAAGCTTACGTGGCTCCGCCCATAAGCCCCGCCCCCTTCAAAATGGCGTAGAAAGATTAGCAGCTGTGTTCCGAGTGCTATCGAATAGTGAAGTAGAGCCTTAGTCAAAACTAATAGCAAAAGATCAGCCTCTAGGTGCCGCTCTAACAGATGGCCAAAGCAGAATTTTGATGACTAGATAGCCAGTAAGTCGGTACGTCGATCTTATTATTATTATTATAAAGAAAAAGAACGAAAAGTCAATTTCAGAACTCGTTTTTTTCTTATGTTGGCGAATGAATTTTTGGCTTTTGAACATTCTCCTCTCTTCTTTGTAGATATAATAATTCACTGTAGCCTTCTGAGAACCTGTAGAGTAAGGGTAGAAGAGAAAGAAGAGTTTTTAGTTTATACTGTCCTATGGACTTTGACCTGCCATCCCTACTTAGAGAGTGCTACCGCACTCTCTGATTATAAAGAAAAAGAACGAAAAGTCAATTTTAGAACTCGTTTTTTTCTTATGTTAGCGAATGAATTTTTGGCTTTTGAACATTCTCCTCTCTTCTTTGTAGATATAATAATTCACTGTAGCCTTCTGAGAACCTGTAGAGTAAGGGTAGAAGAGAAAGAAGAGTTTTTAGTTTATACTGTCCTATGGACTTTGACCTGCCATCCCTACTTAGAGAGTGCTACCGCACTCTCTGATAACTTCTGATTTTGGTGCTAAAGAAAGTTCTAGGCCCCCTCATTGCCTTCCTTATAAAACCCAATATTCTGTTATTGTGTATATACTGTTACTGAATACTGACTCAATCTCATAATGTGACACTCAGAGGGAAAGGGAGAGCCTGGTTGTCACTGTCTGTGCATGTGCTACTAAACTTCCTGTGTCATGGGTCACTCAGTACATGTAGACAGTGGCAACCAGGCCTTCCCCCTCCCCCTTCCAGAGAGCCTGAACTTATAAAGTATGATATATGAAATAAAATTTTGTGAGGGGTTTAAAGCTTATTTATTTTGGCACCAAAAACTAGGGTCAAGGTAAAGCTTACAGAAGTTATCTGAAAATTATCTAATGAGCAATGGGTAGCAACTCCCTTAAACAGCTATTATCTGACTTATTAATTAAATTGGTACAGCATCTTCTGATACTGATCACCTTCCAGTTCCAAGTCTATCTCCCACTAGTGATTCTGCTGGAGGTCATTCTACCAGAAACCAATTTTCTAAGAACCAACTTTCATGTAAATTGTGGTATTGAGGTTGTGTACTTATGACTAATAACCAGCAGTTGTATGTAAACTGCACTACTGCAAGCACAAGCATGTCAAGTATCTATTAATAATGTGCAGTATCTTCTAATGACCAGCTTCTAGATGGGTGTCCTTCTGTTCCAGATCCTACCAGTGACTCTGCTGGGGGTCAGTCTACTAGCAAGAACCAGGCTTCACATAATCAAATTCCTGGTATGGGCTTATGTAAACTCTTTTGGGAGTAATTACATACATGTGTATTGTAAACACATGTATGTACTATCTATTAATAATGTGCAGCATCTTCTAATGACCAGCTTCTAGATGGGTGTCCTTCTGTTCCAGATCCTACCAGTGACTCTGCTGGGGGTCAGTCTACTAGCAAGAACCAGGCTTCACATAATCAGATTCCTGGTATGGGCTTATGTAAACTCTTTGGGGAATAATTAAACTGATGCTCTTCAATATTAGGCAGAATCATAATGCCTCCCAAAATGAAGAAGAGGGGAAGCTGATAAAACTGTAATTGGTCTACCTCGTAAAGAGATGAGGACTAGTGGAAAACCAGTGCCATTTTTAAAAAAATCACCTAAAGAAAGAGAAAATTGTTAGTAAGCAGAATTAGTATCCTTCTCACCATCAGCATGGCTAGTACTTTTCTTGCCCTATATGCAATGGCAGCAACCACACAACATGTGTAAGTCGTGTGATCTGCCAAGTGGTCTGTATAGGTATGGAGTGAGGAATTTTTTTCTCAGTTTACAAAAATTATCATGCACACTATCTTTGTTTTACAGTGATACTTTCCTGGTTTGTCGATTCAAGTGTAGCTGCAGGTGCCATTGATGGAAAGATTATTGAGGAGGATGAAGTAGAAGTTAGGCCAGAGAAAATCACTGCATCATGTTTAGATGAAAACGTATGCTTGGATAGCACCAGAAAGTATTACAGTCAAGATGCCTGGTTGGCTGTTGAAGATGTTGTAGAGGCTCTCAGGGGTAATCCTGTGTACTACTGTGGAAGGTGCACATGCCCAATCAAAGATGAAACACAATCTTCTATTGTTTGTGATGGCTGTTTATGTTGGTTTCATTTTCAGTGTTTGAATCTCAAACAACCCCCCAAGTCTAAAGTGTGGTTTTGTCGTAATTGTTATGCTGATTGTCATGATGATGATACAGTATTTTAAAATTATGATCACTTTGTTAGAGAGGTGAAAACTTAATCATAATGATCAGTGCTGAAAGCTGCTATGCCCAAGCATCTGAAATGACAGCATACACGCACCGATACAAGGGGCATTAAAACAATTATACTGAGTGAATTTGTATGGTTAGAAATAGGACTGTATTGTAGGGTTGAGTAGTCAAAAGTTGAATCTGGTCTTACCAATTCCCGACTGCAAAGCACATAGATACATATAAAACACCTTTGTCTTCTACACCTCTAATAATAATTCATGTTTGAATAAGCCACAGGGGTAGGAGTCAAATAAAAATGAGAAAACTGCCCCCGTCAGGTGGGCATTGTGGAAAACAGTGTGATGATAGGTGCAAGGTCCAGGGAAGGTGATGTAAGGGTCTTTTCAATATCTTCCTTGGTCATCTCTTGTCCTTGGATGTGTTCATTCACGTAGTGATCAAAATAAGGGGTAGACTCTGGAATTAACTGATCGCATAGGCTGCATGGGATGCTACCAAACACAGGTCTGGTCATTTCTTTGAATAGTGACTGTATTGCCTTGGTACCTCTTTGGCCAAAGTCAATGGCTGTGTCCCAGATCTTGAGCCAGTTGGTAGAGGTAGCAATCTTGGAGCTAACATGGGTATTGCAGTCGTCAAGAAGGGTAGTCTGGTCGGAAAGTAGCAGCTCATCCTTGGGGCGAAAAAGAGCCATCCTTTACTCTCGCAACAATTCCCTCTAGACTTCGAAGGAGCATCCTTCGAGCCGTGTTTGCGCATGCGCATTTGGATTGCCGGATCTATAGCATAGGATTGCACCGTCCGGTTGCCGGAACAATAGCCACTGCGAATTCTAAAATATAGCAAAGCCGTAATACAGTAAATTTGAAATGAGCAATTAAAAAACACGTTTTATATGGGGAGGGTAGGTCTACTGAAGTTCCTAACTTTGTTAATGTTGTGTACATTCAAAATAGAGACAGACTCTAGGACAACAATTGTACAACAGTTCCTACTAGTCTGGTGTTATCCAGACTACATGGCCTATTTTTTTAAAATTTACCCTTAGTTCTATAGTCATTTTCTTACTCTTCCATATGAACTTTGTTTGAAGAAAATCCATCTAGTAGATCCTAAGATACGAGCAAAAGATTGCAGTACTATTAGCCATAATGACCTTTAACCTACTTTGGAAAGGTGCCGTTTTCTTAATTAAAAGAAAGTAAAATTTTCCTGTACAATTTCAATTGTAAAATGTTACGTATCTCTGCTTCTACTGGATGGATTTTTATCGGATAAAGTTTATCTGCCTGAGGAAAAAGAGCTTAATATTTTTAAGAAATGAATTTATAGTTTCATAGTATTTTTAAAAATAGCCCGGTAACTAAGGGTAATAGTATTAGCTAGCTATTATACATGTATTTGATAAGAATTAATTTATCAGCACCTAGCTATGAATCTTATTAAGAACTCTTTCAAAACTCAAAGCCATGCATGCATGAATCTTATTAAGAACTCTGATCGGCCTGCTGTAACTATCTGGCTGATAGCTATATACGTAGCTAGCTATATCAAGTACAGCTATGCATGTGAATACAAATAGCCTGGTAATCATATTCATTAGCTACCACACCCATTTATTGCCAAATCTGTACATATGAGCAATAGAATCTGAGCTGCCTTGATTAGTTAATTGTAGACTGCAATAGCTGTGGGCATAATGTATAGTGGTGTTTTTTTCATATGTCTGACTGCTCTGCCATCAATGATAATTGCTCAGGCTCCTGGAGATGGTGACTCATTCTGTACAAATTTTTTACCCAGCGTGCCAGGAGTTCCTCCTCCAGTATACCCTGTCAATGCAAGGATACTGATGGATTCTTTCAACTACATCCGTTTACTATCATCACAAACTGGTGCTGCATGGCAGCAGGTGGATGTTGATGGTATTCAGTCACAAGGCAGAGGAGCTACTGTAAGTGAAGTGGATTTGCTAGAATTTTACTTCTAATGGGGTGTATACAATCGGTGGACTGGACTACTGGACTGGACTACTGGACTGCCCTTTCACCTGGCACATGCAAAATTATAGAAGTGTAGCTGCGTTTGTTTACCACTAGAAGTGCATATCCTGCATACCTCTGAATGACACTTATTGTCTTGCACAAAAAATGGTAAGGCCATAGAATCTACTAGATGAAAGTATATTATGTTTGCTGCTTGTATACATGTAAGAACTAGCAAATAAATTTGCTACTAGTTGGAAATTTATAGTCAAGCTCTACCCTCCCCTCCAGTCCAGTGGTCCAGTCAGACACCCAGATACAGGTGGTATCACTGGTGCATGGTAGCTTTGAACCTGTATGTATATACATACTTCCTAGGATAGTTTTGTACGGGGAGGGAGGGAAGTGGAATGGAGTGGAGGGTAGATTTTGACTAAATTTGAATATGTAGCTTTTACAAGTGGCAAACATACCTTCATCTTGTAGCTATAGATTGTAGCTATGGCCTTACCATTTTTTGTGCAAGACAACAAGTATCATTCAGAGGTATGCAGGATGATATGCACTTCTAGTGGTAAACAAATTACTAGTGTAGCTACCAGTAATTACTGCAATTACTAATATTACATCTTCCCTCATCAGTTCACATGCCTAATTGCAGTAGTTTATAATTGCACTCCTACATCTGAGCATGTGCAGACTAAATGATTCTTGTTGTCTTGCGCAAAAAATGGTAAGGCCATACAATCTATAGCTACAAGATGAAGGTATGTTTGCCGCTTGTAAAAGCTATCCAAATTTAGTCAAATTCTACCCTCCCCTCCATTCCACTTCCCTCCCTCCCCGAACAAAACTATCCTAGGAAGTACACACAGGTTCAAAGCTACCATGCACCAGTGACACCACCTGTATCTGGGTGTCTGACTGGACCACTGGACTGGAGGGGAGGGTAGAGCTTGACTATAAATTTCCAACTGGTAGCAAATTTATTTATTTTATGCTAGTTCTTACAAGCAGCAAACATATACCATCATCTACGTAGTAGATTCTATGGCCTTACCATTTTTTGTGCAAGACAACAAGTGTCATTCAGAGGTATGCAGGATGATTATGCACTTCTAGTGTACTAATGTACACAGCTACACTTCTATAATTTCGTATGAGCCACAGTCCAGTAGTCCAGTCCAGTAGTCCAGTCCAGTAGTCCAGTCCACCGATTGTATACACCCCTTCTAATGTGTTTTATATTTGCAGTGGTTCCAGAGTGCTGACAATGCTTGCCGACAGGTAGTGACTGCATGTGGTTTTAGAGATGGTGTCCAGGATAACTGGCTGATTACACAATTCATCAACAGAACAACAGTTGATGGGACTCGTTTGCCTCAAGTCAGTATACAAGTAGAATTTGAGCAGGAAGGTTGTGTTGAGGGCTGCTCAAGGATCTCCTCATGGTATGGATATGAGACATCTACTATTAACAGTGTTGCAGCCAGGAATACCAGTAACTATGTGCTAATAAGTAGAGTAGTCCCAAATGATAACAATCTACAGAATCAGAACAGGTATCTCAACTTTGCAACTAATGCAAGTGGATTCTACCTTGCCATTAGAGATGAAGACAC
Source organism: Crambe crambe (assembly GCA_963924555.1). NCBI lineage: Eukaryota > Metazoa > Porifera > Demospongiae > Poecilosclerida > Crambeidae > Crambe > Crambe crambe. The sequence continues at coordinate 4,461,252 of OZ004595.1, read as the reverse complement.
ATGTTTAACAGTTACTCGTATCATAATATTCTACAATGTCTGCCCCCAAGAAATTGTAGGACTTATGATTCGACCAGAGACCCTTTCCCCTCCAATTACAACACCAAGTCGAGAACCACTCAGAGTGACAAGACAGTGTGTAGCAAATGCTGGTACAGAGAGTGGAGCAGCACCAATTCTGACCTGTAGTCCAGGAGGGACATGGAGTGTTGTGTCAGGTTGTCAGTGTAACCAAGGATTCCGGGCAACAGAGAATAGAACATCATGTACTGAAGGTTAGACTGCATAGGACAATTTATCATGAATAATATGAAACTGTGTTATTTACAGCTTGTGTGGCTGGTACTTACTTGTCAATGACTTATGGTGAGTGTCGTGACTGTCCTGAGAACAGTGTGGGTGTGGAACCTGGGTTGGCAGTATGTCCTTGTGTGGAGGGGTACTACAGAGCACCAGGAGAAGAGGACCTTTCATGTACCCGTGAGTCGTTAATCCCTTACTAGATGTGTGAGGTATTGATTACATGGATAACTCACTATGTGATTTATAAATGGCTCAGAGACTAAATTACATTACTTAGGCATGATAGCATGCACAGTTGACTTAGCAATCTTGCTAAGTTATTAAAATAGTTACTGTTATTAAGAAAACGTTTATCAATCTGAATGTGACATTAACAGAACAAATTCAAATATTTTATACATATTGGATGCATGAGTGTTCCACATGCAACTATTGATTTAGCAATCTTGTTAAGTTATCAATTTCAGCGAGTGAGTGGAACAAATGAGCTGATTCTCAGGTTGAAATTGTTATAGGTCTACACTCCTAAAATGTACCTATATACGTACGATGGTACGTATGTGTTTGTGTCATGCAAAGTAGCACCTTGCAAGTGCATAATGTGCATGTTCCAACTGTAATTAAGGCTTGAATGATTTCTAAAGCCTTTTGATAGTAGGCACTATCGAAGGTGATGTAGGGATGACTAGTTATCTGGTCAAAAAAGAGCTGGATGAGTCAAATTGCATCTTGATGACCTTGCTGGATATTGGGGGGGGGGGGGGGGGGGAGATTGTGGGACGTCAAATATCCTAGTTAAAGTCTATTCGCGTTCACCTCGACCCCGGAAGTAGCTGTGGTGTAGTAAGCTTACGTAAGAATGCGTATTAATCCAATTAGCCACATAGTTATGGCTATAAGTATGCGCGGGTAATTGGAGCCAAGCCACGTGTTATCAAGTTATTTTCTCGTTTCTTTTCTCGTTTTTGCGTTGACTTTCTCTCATGCCTGCCATGACTCTCCCTGGACTTCTGCCTTGTTCTTCTACTGGACAATCCCCAGAGAGGTAGGGTGGTTCAGCTGACATCTCAAGCCTGCTCCTTCCTTTCCTGATCCCAGCAACTCCTGGAGGGTTTAGCAATGAATGTTCTGTATAAGCTAAACTGCCGGGAAGATTAGCAGTGATTCGAATATTGTAGTTAAACTTGAAAATGTGACTTCTCATTGATTCTATCGATTTAGTTAGCTAAAAGATTCTGTGATTCAGTTTTCTAGTTAGCTGAACTATTCTATAATTCATATTTCTTAGTTTTAACCAGCAGTTACTTGCGTTACTAAGCTAGCTAACTTACTCGAGATTCAGTAGCACCTGGCAGCCATTGTTGTTGCTCTATCGCGCGCAATGCGCGCGCACTACATTCCTTGTGGTGAATGGCAGCTCCATACTTTGCTTATGGGACATACAGCTAACTTCTTACTGGTAAGGATTGAGTCTTTATAAAAAGTATCATCATAAATCTCGGATAATTAGCTAGCTGCTGGTGTTTGAAATTTTGAAATTGGTCAAGAATTGAGCAAGTTATCACGGATATAAAAAGGTCGAGGTGAACGCGAATAGACTTTAGTGGTCCTATTCTTCCATATATTTCCATCATTTCATTTCAGTAGAGCATCCAGTGTTTCAGGTCTGTGGGGGAGATAGTTGACATGTAAGAGACATGGTACGTATGAGGGAAACCCAAACCATTTTGAAAGCCAATTCCTTCCTTCTAAGTGGTTGATATGGGGAGGGTTTGAGATAGAGCTTTTCAGATTTACAATCTGTTCTTGACAGAATAATTTTATAGCAATTTTGGCTACTTAACAAGTTAGTCTTTTAAAAACTGGATGCCTTGGCACGTAATAAACTTATTATCATTTGGTTATCACTGATTTATTTTTGTAGGTATATAAATAATTATAGGAGTTATACTGATCTTATTTTTTTGCATGCACTGTCATTATCATCACATCATAGTTTTTTATTGTTTTTTTTTGTTTGTTTGTTGTTGTTGTTTTTGTTAATGCTATTATAGTTATTTTTAAGAGAGCGAGCTTTTATGGTGGTCATAGCTATAGCTTGGCTCTCTCTTTCAGCTACTTGTGACTTTGTAGTTTCTGTTCTTGCTATTTAAGGGCTTTCTTGCAGGCTCTCTTGCTAGATCGCGCGAGCTTTCAGGCCCGTAGGAAGCAAAATTTTAGTGGTAAGGCCAGGACGTGGCCGTGGTGGGTGTGCCTCCAGCTCACTTTTGTGGGAAATATGAAAAACCAATCAAATGAAGGTATTCATCAGGAAGAAATGCCCACAGCAAATACAACCCTATATATGAAGGCAAACATTTATAATAGTACCTAAAATTTAATTACCTAATAATTATAACATGCTATGCTACATTAAATTTTAAGGGTCAGTACTCTGCACGTAGCTAGCCAAGCTAATGGCTCACCAACGACAAGGTACGAACTGAGATAACAGGCAAAGCCATAGAAGGCTCTTTCTGGACTGGGAAATGGAGAGTGGCCTTTATCTGCTGGTCCCAGTGCCATTATCAGGTCTGGTACAGGGTCGTTATTCCATAGGGCCTGCGCGCGCGCCTGAAGTTGCTCGTGCGCGCGCGCATACATAATTGCAGCGAGCGAGCGCAGCAATTATAGTATATAATTGCAGGCTCTATATAATTATGTCTGGTATTGGTAGTAGTCATTTTCCTTTTGCTTATAAATTTTGTATTTGACACAAGCAGCCTCTTGAGAGCAGAATGGTTACTAAACTAAGCTTGAGAGCAGAATGGTTACTAAGGTTGAATAGCAACTACGCATTGAATTTGATACCCTTGTCCTCCATCTTCCATTGGAGAAGCTGTCCCGTATTAAGGCCTTACTTACCAACTGGTCCAGTAAGAAGAAGTGCACAAAGAGAGAGCTACAATCTCTCATTGGTCAGCTTCAGCATGCTTCGACAGTTATCAAGCCAGGCAGGACATTCTTGCGTAGAATGTATGACCTTCTTGGCCTTGTAAAGCAACCTCATCATCATATTCATATGAATACTGAATTCAGATCTGATTTGGCTTGGTGGTCACTCTTTTTTAGATTCCTGGAATGGGTCGGCTATGATATCTTTTTCACAACTTCCTTCACCCACAGTTTGTCTTACTTCTGAGAGAGTACGGAAGATTGAGATGCCACAACTGAAGCCAACACAATGGGTGATGGAGTGGTTCTTATTCTAGGTAAAACCGACGGAGGAGGCAAAATACCCATCCGAACTAATAACAAGAACAGCATCAGCATAATGCTATAGTGTTATATAACTGCTTATAGCTCTGGCCTAAAAAGCTTCGGCTTATTTACTGCATGCTATGGGCACTGCTTCAGCAATTGCTAACTTTTGATATGATGCAGTAAAATGTTAAGTGTAAGGCTGTTATAGCATACAACTAAGGTGCTACTCTGCTCAAACGAGAACTGACCTCCCAAGGAGCATGTGCGGCTTCAGTAGCCGATGTTTAGGCACTGCTTTGATAGCTAAGTCTTCACCCGAAGTGCTGCTACAGCTTAAGCTGACATGCTGCTATGCCATTGCTGCTTACATAGATACTATAGACTACGTAACCGGGATAGGAAACCCAATTTTTTTCTCCGGGCACTCTGTGTTACGGGGTGGGTTTGTAGCATAACCTACAAGTACAACCAGCCCTTCCTTTATGGAGCCCAGACCCCGCAGAGACTCGTAAAGAAAAGGACATGGCTGTAGCTTCCAGTTCTGGGGAGATTTTAGCTGCAAATGCATCTTTTTCTGGTGAGTTAGCTGGTTTGTAGCTACAACTGTATAACCTACAAACTACTACAGTGGTAAGCTCTAGCTATTATTTTTTCTCTACCAGGTGATGCTTAGATGCCGTTAAGGATATTCTTAAGGACGATGGTTTTCTGCTACCAACTCCTCAGGCATCTGGTACAGTGGGTGGAAGCTGCTTCAGCTTTAGCTCACTGTGCAGCTTACTGATTCTAGCCTTCATCTCGTCACTTGACAGGGTGTGGTAAGGTGTATGGCTCTGAGGATCAGTTCGATTTAATGACCTGCTTACCAGATGACTTGACTGGACCCTGAGACAGCCTCTAAAATTTATGCACCTCTTACAACGTACACACTTGCCAGATGTGGGAATTAGAAGCTCACAGGCTACATGTCTGATGGTGTCACCACAACTATCGATACTTGCTATTCGTTGATTTCCTATGATGTAGACAATTACTACATGTCATAGCTAAAGAGCTAGCATGTACACATAGCTACCTGTGTGGAATCAAAGAATTCTGCCCCATGAGCATCCACAAGCTGCCTGAAGTCATTCACCGGATTCCCACTATTTTTTGGAATGTAGAAAGCAGGTTGATAACAGCTTTCGCACTGGTAAGTTTAGGAGGAATGTCACTAAAAAGACTGCACTGGCCCACTTACACCGAAACACCATTATAGCTGAGACTCCACCTTTATTCCTTGTCTATTTTCAAAAGCATGGTAGCCTTAGCTGAAAGGGGGTGAACATTGATGGTTAGCTAGGCAAATACTAGAATGTCTTCCATGGAATCAGTACACTTTATCCATCCCTCTGGAAGAGATATCCCTTCCATGTGTTGTTAGAGTGATACCAAATCCGCACACAATTGAGGAGGTAAAGGAAAAGATACCCTTACTTCTGCAGCCTAGCTATGTGTATACATCAATTTTATAGTACTTCAGATTCTGCAAGCTTCCTCTTCTTCACTCTTTATAAATGTTTCTTGGGCTCAAATCTAAGGCATTCTAAGCTGACCATGAATATATTATGCCTGCAACTAAAAAGTTACACTATTAAGTGGCCCACACAAGAACTAATTTATTTCTATCAGCTAACTACTTGGTTGAATACTTCTTATAGATTCCCACACACATAAGAAGTTACTTCTGAAATAATTGCTTTGTATGAACAAATAACAAGTGCACTTTCCAAAAGAGGGACATTAAAAATATGCAAGGAGAAGTGAAGATGTTTGCAGGAACAATACTATGTCTTTATCACTGATAGAATTCCCATTCATGGGATTAAAAGCAATCAATATGACAATTGAAACCTGTATTTTGCTTTATAAATAGCTAACTAGAGGGAGTTTTAGCTTAATTTCACTAAGCATCCAGAACAATACCCAGTTTTAACCAGGACCATGCAGAATATTGCATGCACAATTGTAATATATCATAGTCACTACATAAGTCCTCCTTTTTATCTGGTTTCTATTCGCCATTCACCTACCTGGAGGAAATGAGCTGGAATACTTGTCTCTCTTTCACCTGTTACTATGGCTCCACACATGCGCAGAAACCGTAACACTGTGTGCCCGTAATTTTTGTACACGGGTTAATGCGGTTTCCTATCCCGGTTACGTAGTCTATAGTATCTATGCTGCTTATAATGCCCAGCTGCTTCTGACATGCTGCATAAGCTGACATGCTGCTAGGCCATTGCTGCTTATAATGCCCAACTGCTTCTGACATGCTGCATAAGCTGACATGCTGCTAGGCCATGAATGAATGAATGAATGCTGCATAACCTGACATGCTGCTAGGCCATTGCTGCTTATAATGCCCAGCTACTTCTGACATGCTGCTAGGCCATTGCTGCTTATAATGCCCAGCTGCTTCTGACATGCTGCCTAAGCTGACATGCATGCTGCTAGGCCATTGCTGCTTATAATGCCCAGCTGCTTCTGACATGCTGCATAAGCTGACATGCATGCTGCTAGGCCATTGCTGCTTATAATGCCCAGCTGCAGAAGCTGCTTTGGGCTTCTGACATGCTGCATAAGCTGACATGCTGCTAGGCCATGAATGAATGAATGCCATGCTGCATAACCTGACATGCTGCTAGGCCATTGCTGCTTATAATGCCCAGCTACTTCTGACATGCTGCTAGGCCATTGCTGCTTATAATGTCCAGCTGCTTCTGACATGCTGCATAAGCTGACATGCATGCTGCTAGGCCATTGCTGCTTATAATGTCCAGCTGCTTCTGACATGCTGCATAAGCTGACATACTGCTAGGCCATTGCTGCTTATAATGCCCAACTGCTTCTGACATGCTGCATAAGCTGACATGCTGCTAGGCCATGCTGCATAGGCTGACATGCTGCTAGGCCATTGCTGCTTATAATGCCCAACTGCTTCTGGCATGCTGCATAAGCTGACATGCTGCTAGGCCATGCTGCATAGGCGCTAGGCCATTGCTGCTTACATTGCCCAATTGCTTCTGACATGCTTAGTTGAACTGCCTGCTGCATCCTCCATGTTGCCTGAGCATACAGCTGTACAGCTCACATGCTGCTTTAAAATTTTTTATGCTTCTTTAGACCTGCTATGAGCACTGCAGCTTTAGCAAGGTGTTGAGGCACTACTTTGTTTAACTGAGGTGCTGCTACAGCTTAACTATCATAAGCTGACATAAGTGCCTGAGCGTAGCTAACATGCTGTTTCAAAATAGCTTTTAACCTTAAATACATAAAAGGCTCACCAGCAGAGTGGCTGACGTCAGAAGGAACTACAACTGAGAGGCGGAGCTGGCGGTTAGTGGTGGTTGTGTAGTTGCTGGCGTTTGTGTTATTGCTGGCGTTGTTGACCCAGGAACAGGTACCGTGGTATTGGTAGTAGTCATTTTCCTTTTGCTTATAAATTTTGTATTTGACACAAGCAGCCTCTTGAGAGCAGAATGGTTACTAAGGTTGAATAGCAACTACGCATGCATATGAACAGCAATGCACATGCGTATATAATCGTTCCTAAGTTAACTTTGGTTTAGTACCCTAAACCTCATCTAGGTCTACACTCCAAAATGCCTCAGGCGTACGTATGGTACGTGTCCCGAAATAGTAGCGCTGTGCGCGTGCATAATGCGCATGCTCCAATTAATCAAGCTAGATTGTTTTCTACATGCAGCCTTTTGTCATAGGGCGCTAGGCTTATCTAAGTAGATTGTAGGCGCTTGTTATCTAAGTGCTTGTGGTAAGTATTTACAGCTTTCTATGTATGGAGCTTCCCGGTTGGAACCACAACTTACATGACTCTTGTCTCTGACAGCAAGCACTGGAGCCTATCAGGTACTCACTTGCTCACTGTCAAATGCTGCACATAATTATAGTAGTAGTTGTAGAGGCTCTAGCCTGGTACTTTGTTACATATAAACTCAACAGCAACTAAAGAGTTGTAGTACTAACTTGCTTGCTCACTGGCTATCAAAATTAATGTATCAAAGTGAATTGTAGGTGCTTGGCTTATCTAAGTGCTTGTGGTAAGTATTTACAGCTTTTGATGCATGGAGATTTCCGGTTGGAACCACCACTTACATGACTCTTGTCTCTGACGCAATATAAAGCACTGGAGCCTATCATGCTCACTTGCTCACTGTCTAAACTAAACAGCAAAATCTTCTAAAGAGTTGTAGCACTAAAGAATACTTGCTTGCTCGCTCGCTGCCAACTGAATGTTGAACATTGCCCTAGTTGGCGAGCGAGCGAAGCGAGCGAAGCCCCACACTAATTGGTCAAAATGGAAAATTGCGATATTTATATGTTACACGTACGTCACTCAAAATGCGCATGCGCTTACGCATGCGCATGAAATAGCTACTAAGCAACGTCATAATAAGCAATCATTTTCGTTAAGCTTGAAGTTGAAACACTATTGTAGCGAGTATTATGGAACCCAGAGAACCAGCGAAGGAGGGCCCCAGAACACCCTCTAGAAACTGGCCAGTAAAGAAGAGCGAGACCTCATGAAAGAAATGAAAGAGACAGAGCTAGAAGGAGAACAGAGTCAAAGGAACAGAGAAAAACAAGACTAGCAAAGAAATGCGACAGATAGAGCCAGGAGGAGGGAATGTACAGAGTCAGCAGAAGATAATGCTGCAAGAGCAGAGCAAATGCACCATACTCATCTCTGTGCTTCTCCATCACAAAGTTGTACATTCCTAGAATTATGACATCATGTTAGGAGCAGACGTAATTAGAGCCAGAAGGAGAGCAGAGTCAGCAGAACACAGAGCTGCCAGATTAGAGCATATGAGGGCTCATTATTTGAGAGACTAGCTACTGAGTCTGAACAGGAGTGGTAGCCTGGGTTCAGAGAAGACACTCTAATGCTAACTGGGAATGCACCAAGTCAGTTAACAACGTGAATAGCCAGATATCGAAAGTCACTGTTGGGGCTATATAATCATAAGTGAGGGAGGAGCACATTGAAATGACCACTGGCTGCTTGCTCGCCCAACTAATGCTATACGAGCATCTCTAGTATATCTAGGTCTACACTCCAAAATGCCTCAGGCGTACGTACGTACGTACGTGTCCCGAAATAGTAGCGCTGTGCGCGTACATAATGCGCATGCTCCAATTTATCAAGCTAGATTGTTTTCTACAGCCTTTTGTCATAGAGGCGCTAGGCTTATCTAAGTGGATTGTAGGCGCTTGTTATCTAAGTGCTTGTGGTAAGTATTTACAGCTTTCTATGTATGGAGCTTCCTGGTTGGAACCACAACTTACATGACTCTTGTCTCTGACAGCAATATCAAGCTTGCAAGTACTGGAGCCTACATATAAACTCAACAGCAAATCTTCTAAAACAGTTGTAGCACTAACTTGCTTGCTCACTCACTGTCAAAATTAGCTAATGTATCAAAGTGAATTGTAGGTGCTTGGCTTATATAAGTGCTTGTAGTAACTTTTGATGTGTGGAGTTTTCTGGTTGGAACCACCACTTACATGAATCTTGTCTCTGACACAATATCAAACACTGGAGCCTATCATGCTCACTTGCTCACTGTCTAAAGCTAAAGTAGTAGTTGCATGTAAGATATGAACTAAACAGTAAAATCTTTTAAAGAGTTGTAGCACTTACATGACTCTTAGCAATATCAAGCACTGAAGCCTATCAGCTACTTTAATTGCTCAGCCTTTTTAAGAACTATGCTTGTTTAGCACTATACTAGCCCACTCTTTGCACTCTTTAAACTTACCAATTGGCTATAGTTTAGCAGAAATTTGGCACACTACTTCTCCTCCCCTGTTTGTTTGGGGCAATTTAGCACGAACAGCTGCCTACACGGATTGTCAGTATTGTCGTTATGGGCGCACGTGACCTGCTTCCAATCCTGTGTACGTAGTCGACGTATATCTATGGTACAGTCGAGCTAGCTAGCGCTATAGCCAGCCACACCCCGAGCGCGCGCGAAGAGTCGTCTGATCCTAGATCCTGGCGGTAAGTAATACCATCATGGATCATAATCCGGTTATGCTGCAGTGCATCTGCTATGGTTGTGGAAAAGAAGGCTCTTTGAATCTGCTCCGAAATCCATGCAAGCATGTGCTCCCTTGTTTTTTGTTGTGGTTTGGATGAGAGTGACAGTGTAGTCTCTGAAGGGTTTATGTGTAGCTAGATTTAAAAGCTATTGGGATCCAGACAGGTGAACTGGATAGCATGTCTGTGGTGTACACTGTGGTTCACACTGTGGTTACTTAGGCCACTATTGGTTGATAGCCTCGTTCCCAGGCTCGCAATGAAACGGGAAATGTGGGGGCGGAAAGGAGAGCCTAGTTTCTACTGCAGACCGGATCCCTCACATTCCGGGGGATTTGGATTCCCTCCGTACTCTCCCGTTTTTTATTTCATCATAATTATTATTTTGTCTAATCAGCGTTTTTTTGTGCAAGATGGCGAGTTCGTTTCTGAGAGTGTTTCTTCTAGCGTTTCTTTAAGCGATTCAAGTTCCCACTACCCGCAAGCGCTTTCTCATGCCCTGTCAATGCTTGGTTTACCCGAACTATTGCTGAAGGAAGAGCAGAAGCTGGCTATCCGAGCTGTATTTGATGGCAAGGATATGTTCGTGCCCCTGCTCTCAAGGGATCTCTGCAAAGAAGATCTGGCCAGCTCTTTGAAAGCTAGTAATGTTTGCAGTTGCCTTCTCCAAGGAAACTATTCTCCTCTTGCAAGCTTGACAGATGTGTGATGGGAAGGGGTCATCTGGAGCTAGCTCAGGGACATCCAGGAGTTTGTTGATCCTAAAAGCCCACTTCTATGATAATCCAAAACTGCTGAACAAGGCACGCGCGTTTTGTACTAATTGTGACGTTTACTTAATAATTACATCATCAATCGTGTTATGAATATAATTATGTGGTCAAAATTTACACGCCCGTGCGTGCAGTAGAAACCAGGCTCTCCTTTCCGCCCCCACATTTCCCGTTTCACTGAGAGCCTGGGAACGAGGCTATATTGGTTGATTACAAGTTTCTCATCCCCCCACCCCACATTAGTTTACTCTACCTACAGGATTTGGCCATTATAATTGAATTTCTATACCGCATCACTTCCGACTCCTGTGGTTTTTCCAAGAAAATGACTGAATAGAAATAATGACATAATGGCTTGCCCTCATCAGTCTGAGCAAAACCATCTGATGAGAAACTTATGATCAACAAATAGTGGCCTTAGGTAATAATATTCATGCAGTAGCAGATTTCAAGTAGCAGATTTCATGACAAGAACTAGACTAAGAGCGATTTGTTTACTGCTTCTGTAAAGAGCTGCTGTACACCATCATGCAGGGGGTGTATATTAGACAAACTATTTTAAGTGGGGGGGGGGGGGGGGGGGGGGAGGGCTATAATCGCGCAGAAAATTTTTTCAATGCCACGCCCATTATTGTAAAACCACACCCACTTTAACGAGATTATAAATGGTGCAAGCCAATGCAGCTAAGTAAGAGTGTAGGGACTGATACAGGCCACCCACCCAGCCCTCCTCTCCTAAAATACTGGATGATCACATCCTTCTTGGGTGTCCAGCTCCCAAGTTTCCCTCCCCCTCATAGCTAGGACCCTTACGGCCATGCACATGGCCCCTTTTCAAGATCTCAGCCACCCCCTTTCAAAAATGTCTGGATCAATGCTTAGAGTGTGTGAGGAAGCAACCCTCTACAGTATGTTCACGTGGTACCAGCTGAATACAAAATTCAATGAGTTATCATGGTTATCACTATGACAAAAATGTGTCACATGTCTGCAAGCAGTCTTATGCAGTGAATAGTGTTACAAACATGTCAGCACAGTCTTCACTTCTGGGTTGGTTGAAGAAATCTAGTAATGAAGAGGTAGAGCTGGAATATCACCAGACACAAGATGAAGAAGAGCTGGAATGTCATGAAGAAGAGAGAGAGATTGAATGCCATGAGGAAGAGCAGAAAGAGTTAAATAGTAGTGTAAGTGAAGAAGAAGAGTGTAATATTACTCCAAGCAAGACATCAGATGATAGCCCTTCCTGTGCACTGATTCCATCTCACCCTAATCAACGATTTCCTCAACGTCTAATTGGAAATCAGAAGCGTTCTTTTTGTTCATCAAAATGGTTGCACTGTAGTGACACTGTGCTTTGCTTCTGTTGCATGGTTGCAGAAATGCGTGATCTTCCCATTTCACAAAATAAGGATGATGTTTTAAGTAAATCAGGCTTTACAAACTGGAAGAAAGTAGTTGAGAAATTTGATAAGCACCAGAAAACTCTGTCTCACCATGAAGCAGTAGATTTCATACAAACGATTCCTAATACATCACAAAATGTTGGAGAGGTGCTCAGTACTACTCTTACTAATCAAAAGGCTGAAAATCGAAACATTTTACGGATTATTTTAAGTAATATCAGATTTCTTGGACGGCAAGGTCTTGCTTTTCGTGGTCAGTACCGACATGGAGATGATGAAGCTAAGGGATCTAATTTCATCCAATTATTGCAGTTACGGTCTGAAGATAATAAGAGTGTTGCTAAATGGATGGAAAGATCACAAGATAAGTTACAAGTCCGGATGTGCAAAATGAAAAATGGGTCTCCACATCTTAAAGAGAGATTGCTAGTTTTTAACCCTAGTGAATGGCTTTTTATGAGAGGAATAAAGGAGGATAGCATAACTGCTTGCTAGTCAAGTGTCTGGTAGCAAAATGGTATACCATCATGGTAGATGAGACCACAGACTTGTCGAATGTTGAGCAATTGGTTATGTGCTTGCGCTATGTTGATGATGACTTAGATGTCTATGAAGAATTTGTGGGGTTACATAGTTTGGAATCTACAACTGCCACAGTAATAGTATCTACAATTAAAGATATCTTACTGCTTTTGAATTTGAGATTGGAAATTTTAGAGGGCAATGTTACGACGGAGCCAGTAGCATGTCCGGCTCGAAATCAGGTGTAGCAACACAACTAGCTTCTATTCAACCTAGAGCATTATAGACGCATTGCTATGGACATGCACTAAACCTTGCTGTCCAGGATTCACTCAAAGGAATAAAAGTTTTGGGGGATACTCTTGATACAGTCTATGAAATCACCAAACTTATCAAGAAATCTCCAAAATATGATGTCGTCTTCAATAAAATCAAGAATGATGTTACTGCAGGGTCTCCAGGTATTCGTATACTGCGTCCCACAAGATGGACAGTCCGTGCTGAATCTCTTGTATCAATATCAGAAAATTATCAGACACTCACAATGACATGGGAAGCGGTTATGAGTGAGACCAAAGATACGGAAATGAAGGCAGGAGTAGCTGCACATATGGAGAGATATGATTTCTTCTATGGTATTGAGCTAGGAAAAAAAAATCTCAACATGGTTGACAATTTATCCTGTTCATTGCAAGCAAAAAAGATTTCAGCATGTGAGGGACAACGATTAGTGAGCATAACACTTGCTACTTTTGAGAAGATTAGATCTGATGAGAGTTTTAACCTCTTTTGGGATTATGTAGAATCAAGAAGATCCACCATTTCTGTTGCTTCCCCAAAAATACCACGTCTCCTCATCATATTGAAATTGGTGAAGGTACATTTGAGCATTCTCATACAGCCAAGGATCATTATCACAGAATCTACTTTGAAGCAATTGATCTTGTCATGGCAATTTAAAATAACTATAGAGTGGCTTGTCCATGATATTGGCTGCTAGAAACTGGCTTCCTGTTCCTCACTGGATGTGAACGTACCATTACAAGCTGCTCATCAATTCCTGATTAGTATAGGGGAGTAGCTACTATTGCATGACTCATTTTGAATCCATCTATATAGGGATGACACGTTGCCCCATATTATAACAAAGTGAAATTCCCTGCCTCTATGTAGACACATCATCAAAGTGCAGAAGAAGTTTCAGGACCAGGGAACATACCACTTCAGTGATATTGTGCCATTAGGCACTGTTATCTTTATGACTTCGAAATAAATTAATAATAATAATAATGATAATAATAATAATAATAATAATAATAATAATAATAATAATAATAATAATAATAATAATAATAATTTACACTGAAGAGCCAACTGTGGCAGCAGAGTTATATAGTTATGGGTGTAGTCAACCACACTGACTTCTAAAAATTTTTCTGGACCTTGATTTCTTAGTTTTAGTGATTCAAACATGACTTCATTCACTTGCTCTATGGGTATGTCATAGAGTGGGGGGATGGAAGATTGATAGGGCTGGGCTGGAGGAGCAAGGGCGTGTGAGTCTGTCACAGAATGAAAATAAATATTAGAAAGTACAATGAAACCAAAATAAAGTAAAGTTACCCATAGTGCTCTGGGTACAAAATTTACAACTCTGTGGCTTAGAAAAAAGATTTGACTGATTTTTTAAAGTCAAAAGTGAATCTAGGCCATTAGGCTGTGAATGGACATGAAGCTGAAGGATCAGTCAATGCGAAGCTGATTTTTAATTTTTTTTAGAGAAAGTTTTCTATTCACCATTCAAGGTATTTAGGAGTTATCTCATGAACTTTTTATAATACGCAATACTTCTGAAGAGAGGATAAAGGATGAGCATAAAGATTACTAACCTGTCAAGTTCCTGATAATTATCATTGTCTGCATGGGACTAGTAACAAATTTGACCCAAAGTAAAGGATGATCACAGTTATAAATGCAACACAGCAGTACGTTGGGATAGCCACTGCCCAGTACCTAAAACAATAACACTCACGAGTACTATAATGACATAAATCTTGCATGCAGTCACAAAAATTGCATGATATACAAATACACAGAAGTGTAAAAGTATAATAATTCTGATACCGTAAATCGGGAAATTTTCACGTAAATATCTTCACGTTTTATTTTTTCAATGTGTTTATTATTCGTTTTTCGAATCACCCACAAATTATTTATCCAGCTGGAGTAAAATGCACAGAGTTTCAGATCACTTACTGTGTTTGTTGAAACGCTAGAGTGTGAGAGGGAGCCAACAAATGAAAAGGACAGGTATGCGGTGGCAGAGAAGAAATTGGGGATGATTGTAGGACATGCCCAAAAGAATATCTCGAACTAACTCTGCCTCCACTTCAGAATTCGCTCGAACAATAGCCCGGTGTCAGACAAAGATCCCTTGGGATCGGGAAGACTATTCTTCTGCTTCAAATACTTGAGGAGAGACATGACTGCAATGCAAGCTAGCTAGCTAGTACACAATGTGCTTCCTACCATTTATTTTCAATGTTTTAATAATCCATTGTAGAAAATATTTCACGTGTTTAATTTTCGTTCTTTGAGCCAACTGTAAATTATTTTTAACAGCAAAAATTTCCCGATTTACGGTAATTAACTTCATAGCCATAGCCAAGCTCCTTCAAAAAGTTAATGGGCCTAAGGTTAAATTTCCATGATCTTGTTTTGTAGACTGGGAGCTGAGCTTTAACAGAAAAATAAAGTGCCTGTATAGCCTCCAGCTCACTTTTGTGGGAAATAATATGAAAAATCAATCAAATGAAGGTATTCATCGGGAAGAAATGCCCACAGCAAATACGTATAACCCTATATATGAAGGC
Organism: Crambe crambe; assembly: GCA_963924555.1. Lineage (NCBI taxonomy): Eukaryota > Metazoa > Porifera > Demospongiae > Poecilosclerida > Crambeidae > Crambe > Crambe crambe. Next base: position 4,446,029 of record OZ004595.1, on the reverse strand, counting down.
AAAATACCTAAAATTTATACTACATTCAGTACTCTGCATGCAGCTAGCCTAGCTAATGGCTCACCAGCGACGAGGTATGAACTGAGATAACAGGCAAAGCCATAAAAGGCTCTTTCTGGACTAGGAAATGGAGAGTGACCTCTATCTGCTGGTCCCGGCCCAGTGCCATTATCTGATACAGGGTCGTTATTCCATAGGGCCTGAAGTTCGTGCGTGCACCAGGGACATGCAAATTATGCTGGCATAGTTTTGGGTTGCTGGCATAATAGGGGATTTTTACTTCCAGGGGTTGGCAGATATGGAGGTATTGATGTCGACTCTTGAGTTCCTTTGTATAAACTGCTGAATTAGCTAGAGTAGCCACCTACGTAATTGGTGGTAGTAACAAAACCAAAAAACAAACTATTATTACAACTGTCTTCTGCTGCTGTTTTCTTTACTAAATGTTCCAGCAAACTAACTTGCTGCAGATAAAATTATGATGGATGACTAAAAGAGGCTGCAATTATGCTACAATAAAAAAATCACTTATTAATTTTCTTACCAGTTTTTTAAAGCATAATAGGCATTTTTGTTGAGCATAATAAGGAAGCATGTCTCTAGCCACACCCCGAGCATGAAGAGTCATCTCTGTGCATCTGCTATGTAGCCAGCCCGCTTATTTTTGTCAACCGCCCCGCGAAAAAAATAAGTGGGCTGGATCTGCTATGGTTGTGGAAACGAAGGCTCCTTGATGCTCCAAAATCCATGCAAGCATGTGCTTCCTGTTCTTTAGTTGTGATTTGGATGAGAATGTGGTCCCTGAAGGGTTTATGTGTAGAGGGTCAAGCTATTGGGATCCAGCTATTGACATAGGCTGGGGCAGTGCATGTCTGTGGTGTACACTGTGGTTACTTAGGTAATAATATTCTGTTGCGGACTTGAATGGAAGTTACAACTACATCCGTTTACTATTATCACAAAGTGGTGCTGTATGGCAGCACTGCAGCAGGTGGATGTTGAGTCACCAGGCAGAAGAGTTACTGTAAGTGTAGGTACAGTGGATTTGCTAGAATTTTACTTGTAGCGTGCTTTGTATTTGTAGTGGTTCCAAACTAGCGCTTATAATGCTTGCCGACAGACTGTACGTGACTACATGTGGGTGGTTTTAGAGATGGAGTCCAGGATAACTTGCTGATTACACAGAGTTCATTAACAGAACAATAGTTGATGCATGGGACTCGTTTGAGCAGTGAGGTTGTGTCGAGGGCTGCTTAAGGATGTTCTCATGGTATGGATATGAGACATCTACTATTAATAATACTACAGCCAGGAATACCCTGTAAAATGCTAATAGTCCCAAATGACAGCAATCTACAAGATCAGACCAGGTATCTCAACTTTGCAATTAATGAAAGTGGATTCTACCTTGCTATTAGAGATGAAGACACATGTATGGCAGTTACTCATGTCATAGTATGCCCTGCATAATTAGCTATGCTTTCGGTTAATGATCAAATACTTCTAGCACTTATAATTATAGCTGTGTGTCTGACATAATACATTCAGTTAGCTACTAGCTATAGTTTCTTGAAGTGCATAGTAGGTGTTCGAATTCACTATCCTATATTTATTGAACTTTAACAGTGTTCATCACTATACTGTAGCTAATTATTTGTGATCAGACAGCCACACTAAAGGGTGTCTGAATTCACAGGACTACTGGACTGACCTTTCACCTTAAACTTGACCACAGAAATACATTTTTGTGATATTATTGCCACTCAAAAAATACTGGCAGTTACACTAGCTAGAATGCATAGTATGCTTTGATCTTTAGTCCTTTATCGGGTGCTCAGTCTCATGAAGCCACCTGTTCTAGTATAGTGTGGCTACTAGGTTTCTTACTTGTCTTGCTAGGTCTCTCTTGTCATTACACAAATTATAGTGTAAATTCCTTGTTATACTATTACTTTTGCTAGCATCCAGAAAACAAGTGTGCCACCAGCCCCCCCCCCCCCCCCCCCCCCCCCCCCCCCCCACTTTTGTCGTGATTTTTCTGCCCCTGAGGGTATGTTTGCTGCTAGCAATATAAACTTGCTACTAGTTGGTCAAGCTCTAGCTACCCTCCCCTCGATTCCACTTCCCTCTCTCCCCAGTAATCCAGTCCAGTGGTCCAGTCAGACACCCAGATAGCTACAGGTGGTGTCATTGGTTATTGCCAATGGTAGCTTTGAACCTGTACGTAATTCTTAGGATAGTTTTGTGCAGGGAGAGAAGTGGAATGGATGGGAGGCTAGCTTTTACAAGTGGCATTCATCTAGTAGCTAGATTCTATGGCCTTACCATTTTTTGTGCAAGTGTTCTAGTGGTAGACAAATTACAAGTGTAGCATTACTGCAATGACTAATTATTACTACAAGTAAGGGAAAAATCATTTCCTGAAATGAAAAAAGATATAGGGATGACCACTGCTAAAAAAAGTAAGGAAATAAGAAGGATGGAAAATGGGATCAATCTTTGTTCTGTATATCCAGCCAACAATCCCTACATATACGTTGGGTAGCTGTAGTAACGTACGTGTGTAGGGATTGTTGGCTGGATATACAGAACAAAGATTGATCCCATTTTCCATCCTTCTTGTTTCCTTACTTTTTTGAGCAGTGGTCATCCCTACATCTTTTTTCATTTCAGGAAATGATTTTTCCCTTACTTGTTCCTGGTCTTTTTTCCTCTCTTTTATAGTTTTAGCTATGTATAGAGTTCATTCTTCTATGTGTATGCAGGGACAGATTGAAAGAAGAATAGTTCTCCAATAGCATTCCAGCCCACGAGTCAAGGTGTTGTGTCATTGTTGAGCTATACTTGGAGGTCGAAGATGCTGAAATAGAGTCTACCGGTAGATGGATTGGTGAATCTAAATCCCCGAGTTGATGTAGTAGTCTATCATCATTATCTAGAGCTAGCTAGCTAGCTAGCTAGCTAGAGATAGCTGAGTAATATTATAATTTCGAATAATTGGATATCAAATACATGCGCATGCGTATTATAGAAAAGACGATGTGATGTGTCAGATTTGGAGGGCAATTCGTACTTTGAACACTATATCACAACTCACTCCTCCCTCATGAATGTGGATAGGATCCTCTCTGCTCTGTCATCATCAGAACCTGACTTATCACTTGTTATAAATCATTTTTATGTTACACCTGAATAGCCTCCCTCAGTCACTTGACATTCTTTTTCCCCCGTTTATTTTGCATATGCCCTTTTAGTCTGGCGTCGCCAGCCCAGCTTTTCTTCTTTTTTTTTCTTTTTTTTGGGACGGGGAAGAAAAGTGGTCTGGTAGCTCTAGCATAAACTACTTGTGTCGCCCGCGCGCGCAGCTATAGCTGCGTCCAAATCAGATTGCTCTATTCAGTCACGTGAAGTAGTATTAATGTTGGCGAGACACACCCACTATTTATTCCAGGTTGGCAGAGCTAGAGCTATGGAGGAGTAACCAAGAGCTGTGTTTAAATAGCTAGGAATACCTGGCCTGAAGCCTGAACGGCTGGAAGTTGTATCAGCGATTTTCAAGGGCGATGTGTTCGCAATTCTACCTACTGGCTTCGGAAAATTATTCAACACGCACGTATATTGCAATTTAAATTATTTTTGAGAGAGCGCGCGGGCGTCACAAGTAGTTAATGCTAGAGCTCCCAGACCACTTTTCTTCCCCGTCCCAAAAAAAAAAAAAAGAAGAAAAGCTGGGCTGGCGACGCCAGACTAATGCCCTTTGGGCTTTACATTGCTTGAAAAAAAAGAAGAAAAAAAAGAAAAAAAAAAGATAGCTTCCACTAATTGAATTAGTCGAGTGCTGTGCTCCGTAGTGTCTCCTTTGTCATCGACTCTTTCGAGGATCAATGAGTAGAAAAGATCGTAGTTGGTAGAATTTGGAGTGGATTTATCCAGAAATCGTAGCTGTAGCTTGGTTCGAGAGATATGGTTGTCTAAGAAGAATAATAGAGAAGAAGAAGAATCCAGCGATTTACCTGCTTGCCGTATTTCTGAAACGGTAAGCTCCCTGGTCCTGAAACTTGGTCTGCACATTGTAGTAGGCTCTAGTAGGCTGGATAATCATTCACAGTAGCTTTTGTTAGGTCTAAGTGGGGGAACTAGAATTTCACTTTAGTATTAGTCTATAGGCGGCGCGCGCGGCCGTCCGAGTCATCCCTACATAGAGAGTGCTACCGCACTCTCTGATAGTTCATAACTAAGTGCTTTGATTGAACAGCAAATCTTCTAGCTAAAGAGTTGAAGCACTAAAGAATGCTTGTTTGCTCGCTCGCTGTCAATGTTGTAAATCGCCCTAGTGTATTTTTGCGGTCAAGTTAGGTCAGTCCAGTTGTCCACCAGTCCAGTAGTCCAGGCCAGTAAATTCAGATACCAAAATGATGATGCATGATGCATGCACGGTTCAACGAATAGAGCAGCTGGTCAAAGAGAAAAGGAAGGACCTGAAAGCCAAAGCCGGTTGGCCAAAAGACAAGACATCTTGTCCACTGTACACGGCAGCAAGCCTTGCTGCTCGTCCTTAAGCTTCAGGTAGAGTGTACCTAACACTGTCGGTGAAGGTAGAGTTCATAGAAGAACTAGACACGAACTACAAGATGTAGAAATATGCCTACTCAGCATTATTGCATCATCTGTGACCGGAAGAATACTGGGAGTTTACAATTTCAGGGTAATTTTAGCGCATGCGCAAACGCTGGGCCTCCCCCGCATAATTTATTTAGAGCCGGGGTACGAGGCTACGGGCGGGCGGGCGGAGTAGCTAGCTAGAAGATCTTAAAAGTGGCTGTGTCAAGCATTTATTCATGGTATTTAACGCTTAATGTGCTGAAGGCAGTAGTCGTGCATGCAATGACTAGTTTCTGCTTGTTTAGCTAGTTAACTAGCTGTTTTAAATATTCTGCTGCAGAATCATCCTGACAAGATGAATTGTGGTGTCAGTGTGTATTATCACGTTCTTATCCTGTGTCTGACTGCTCTGCCATCAGTGGTCATTGCTCAGGCTCCTGGAGATGGTGACTCATTTTGTTTAAATACTTTACCTGGTGTGCAAGGAGTTACTCCTCCAGTATACCCTGTCAATGCAAGGATATTGATGGATTCATACAACTACATCCGTTTACTATCGACACAAACTGGCTCTGCATGGCAGCAAGTGGATGTTGATGGTATTCAGTCACAAGGCAGAGGAGCTACTGTAAGTGAAGTGGATTTGCTACAATTTTACTTCTAGTGTGTTTTAGGCCAAGCAAACTTGATTAGTTTCTCTAATCTGGCGCAGCCAGCCCCGAGCGCCGAAGGTGTGAGGGTCTGGAGACACATAATACTTGGACTTGTTCATTTAGCAAGAAATCTACTTTTAGCAAGAAATCTACTATCATTATGTGATGTATTCTGTCGTTTAGTGACGTGAAATGACGTCACGCGCCACTGGATGACGTCATTTAAAAGCACTCGCAATCCACATGCTCTGCAACAACACTGAAAGATGCTGCCGACTGTTAGATTGGGGTACCAATCCATAGGATTGGGGTTGAAGTGTGAGCAGTTGGATGCTTTTCTATCTAGGAGAGATGTTCCTGCGGTTCTGCCCACTGTGACACATGAATAATTGGAAGCGTCATCCAGCACTTCCTGCCCCCGAACAAGTCCAAGTATTATGTGTCACCAGACCCTCACGCCTTTGGCGCTCGGGGCTGGCTACGCCAGATTATAGTTTCCATCCTTTTCCTGAACTTCCTAATAATTTCATTATTCATTAATTCAATTTTGTCATGTGAGCGCTTACATAGTCTGGCGGCGCAGCATGCACAGCGTGCATCTCTAGCTCTCTGCTCAGCTGTGTGTAAGCTAGAGAGAGTGTATACCATCTTAGCTACCTGCAGAATTTAGCTACAGAATCGTGATCCCTGATAAACCTTATACCGTTTCAAGTAACAATCGAAGCCTGTTGAAACACGGCCAACTTTCTCTGAGGTCTTTGCAAAACTATTGGTGGATCTCACCCAATGATAAGACATGTCTGGGTCTAGCTTGGAGAAGGTGTTTGTTGGCCAATCAGTGTTGTGGACGAGAAGCTGATCTTGGATGATGTCTGCAAGTTATTTGGCCAGCATGTCAAATCTAGCTGGGTATGAGGATGTTGTATCTATTGTGGAACTGTATACCTGAACTTGTGGATGGCCTCAACATGCTTTTCACTGCTTTTATAGTAATATTTTTTTCCTTACTGCCGTTGTTGTAATAATTTTTCAAGACAGGAAGTATAATGAAATAATGAATAATAACCGCCCGCCTGCATCCTGTTTAACAAGAAATGAGTTGAGAAACTAATAATCAAGTTTGCTTGGCCTTATATTTGCAGTGGTTCCAGAGCGCTGACAATGCTTGCCGACAGAGAGTGACTGCATGTGGTTTCAGAGATGGTGTCCAAGATAACTGGCTCATTACACAGTTCATCAACAGAACAAGAGTTGATGGGACTTATTTGCCTCAAGCCAGTATACAAGTAGAATTTGAGCAGGAAGGTTGTGTTGAGGGCTGCTCAAGGATCTCCTCATGGTATGGATATGAGACATCTACTATTAACAGTGTTGCAGCCAGGAATACCAGTAACTATGTGCTAATAAGTAGATTAGTCCCAAATGATGGCAATCTACAGAATCAGACCAGGTTTCTCAACTTTGCAACTAATGAAAGTGGATTCTACCTTGCCATTAGAGATGAAGACACATGTTTAGCAGTTACTCGTGTCCTAGTATTCTACAATGTCTGCCCCCAAGAAACTGTAGGACTTATGATTCGACCAGAGATCATTTCCCCTCCAATTACAATACCAAGTCAAGAACCACTCAGAGTGACAGGACAGTGTGTAGGAAATGCTAGTACAGAGAGTGGAGCAGCACCAAGTCTGACTTGTAGCCCAGGAGGGATGTGGAATGTTGTATCAGTTTGTCAGTGTAACCAAGGATTCCTGGCAACAGAGAATGGAACATTATGTACTGAAGGTTAGATTGCTCAGGACAATATCATTGTGAGTATGAAACGCTGTGTTGTTTATAGCTTGTGTGGCTGGTACTTACCTGTCAATGGTTTATGGTGAGTGTCGTAACTGTCCTGAGAACAGTGTGGGTGTGGAACCTGGGTTGGTAGTATGTCCCTGTATGGAGGGCTACTACAGAGCACCAGGAGAGGATGACCTTCCATGTACAAGTGAGTTAAATCCCTTACTAGTTTGATTTACATTACAAATTGCATTAATTTTGTTTATTTTGTTGTTGTTTTTTTCTGTCCTTTTTTGGTTTTGATCGATCTACAGAGCTAGCTTTAGCTAGCTGAGTATAATTTTGAATAATTGGATATCTGGATCCGGCCCTGTTTGCTTCCCCATTTTATATTAGGCATCTCAATTTCAACTTTATTTTTACTCTGTGCCATAGCTACAGGCTTAAAGAGTAGAACTTTTGTATTTTTCATGTTTCTGTGTTCCAGAGTATGTATTTTCTAAGCTACAGGTCAGAGGGGTCTGAAACTCAGCAAGGATATAAATCAGCTATCACTTAAAAATATCAATGTTGAAAATGAAACCGTATTATTTAGCTATAAACAACTGCACGCGAAGGTACCTAAAACGGGTGTGGGATTCGCTTTTTTTAGCTCATAATTTCTATAATTCATTTAGTCAAGGCCTACAATCTTGAACATTTCTTCCACTAGCATTAGTATCATCTCTACAGTTCTCTTTGCCATAGTAAGTTTCCACAATATTCAGTAGAAGCTGTTTTTTCTTCATATTTTTAGGTCCTAATGTGTTTAGATCATATTTACACTAGCTGTACATGCTTTTCAAATAATGAATCTTAACTACAATATTTGGACAAAATATGATCTAAACACATTAGGACCTAAAATATGAAGAAAAAATAGCTTCTACTGAATATTGTGGAAACTTACCTGTGCTAGGATGGCGAAGAGAACTGTAGAGGTGATACTAATGCTAGTGGAAGAAATGTTCAAGATTGTAGGCCTTGACTAAATGAATTATAGAAATTATGAGCGAATCTCACACCCGTATTAGCGTGCAGTTGTTTATAAACAATATGGTTTCATTTTCAACATTGATATCTTTAATGTAGTGAGAGTGATAGCTGATTTATATCCTCAGACCCCTCTGACCTGTAGCTTAGAAAATACAAACTCTGGAACACAGAAACATGAAAAATACAAAAGTTCTACTCTTTAAGCCTGTGGCACTGTAACATTGAAAGTCATTGAAGTGAAAACTGATGAATATTCACTTCAAGCTGTGATGTGTATATATCAATACTACAATTAGCTATAAGCCTTTCCACTCCAGAAACACTGTACATTCATGCCAGTATTGGGATGCCTAAAAGGCATCGGGAAAAAAGACTATTTTAGATCTACCTAGAAGAGATAACTAGTTTATCATCAACCAGCAGCCTTGTGACCACTTGCTGAGGTGAGAAAGGGGAAAACAGTTTTAAATCTAAATGGAACAGTTTTAGATCTTGGGGCTTCAAAAAGCAAGATCTTGGGGTGTTGGTCTTGATTCGAAAACAGCATGGCTGCCCACCATGCCAAGGCCATGCATACAAGGGTGATCCTTTACCAACTTGTGTTTGCTTGGTTGTGGAGACTTGCGGAGCGATGTGCCGCAACTACTTTGCTTGCGGATAATATAATTACCCGTGTTGACTTTATCGTGCATTTGCATGCTAAAGCGCGCTAAATCGCGACAATAAACGGCGCGTGTAGACGTTATTTTACGCGAGATTATTGCCGTTTTTACGCCTTTTTTCAGTCTAATCGCCAGCGTTGGCGAGGCCCATAGGGGTAATACAACTTTAATTGCACAGACACGCACTTTTATCACTCACCAGTTTACGGAAGTATCCGGAGAGAGTGTTTGTGGTCAAATTCACTTCCTTTAGTTATAGTGCCGAGATTTTCCCTTTACAGAAGGCATAAAGCTGCCTGTAGCTGCACCTTGCACGGTACTAACTCCACTATAATTTTAATAGCAAATGCAGCTGCACGCGCGAAGCAGCTGCTACATTTTTGTGGTCTTTGATATTGTGATAATCAATCGTGTTGTGGGCTGTGACATTTGTATTTCACACTTCCTGCCACTATGTAGAGCTTCTCCTATTATAAGTGGCATGTTATGCGTAATAAAATTAACTGTCCATTAGTGCATGTCTGTAATACAGCCTTTGCTTTATAGAGCCTTTGAATGCTACTCATAGCTTGAAGCTATACTGTTCATTGAATATAATGGCCTACTGATGTGTTGGTATTAGCTATTAGCTAGCAGTAGTCCATCCAAATCTTTTACTATAGCTATACACACACTATAGCAATGACAACCCTTGCCCATGGACCATGTCACTCTGTAAGCAGTGATCATTCAGATACACACTTAAAAATATTGGTTAACTATTAATCATCATGGGACACTTTCAGACACGGATACCTCTGCCAGGCTTCCATGAAGCAAATCAAAAGGAAAACCCTTAGCTAACATTAAAAATTTCCATCCTTGATGGCTGCCCAACCAAGCAGGTAGCTACGAACAGAAACAATTTGTTGTATTCAGAACTGTAAAAAACTGACATACAGCACCACCAATCTTTTAATACCCCAGGCCAACCCCAGATAAAGTTGATATTCTCTCTTGATAGGTACAGATGTGTATCACATATGTTTGATACTATTATGTTTCCTGGGAGTAAGATTTTCATCCTAAAGATGCTATAGGTTCCTGAATCAGAATTCTCTTTGAACGCTATCACAGAAGAGCTACTACCACACTTAATGTCTGTACTCCTTTTTCATGGGATCGGGAATAGCTACCAGTTTTCTCTCTACATTCTATCATTTTTCTCCTTCATCAATAATGAAACACTGTGTGGTTCACTAGGACAAGTGACAGCAGATCCTGCCTCCCCTTCCCTCCGACTTGTTGGCTGTGGATATTTTAGAGTATATTTATCATGATTTCAGCAATCTTCACCAATCACCCTCTTTTATTCAATGAAATCAGAGTCTCTCCATGACTTGCACTATCATCAGGAGAACAGTGTGGGAGTGAGCAGACATGACCATGCCCTCTACCGAAGCTCTAAAGCTCCACTGGAATCACTCCCTGTGGTATTAGAGATGTGGCATCATGCAACTTCCAACGACATTGATCTTCCAGGTAAGTTAGCTGTTTGAGAAATGTAATTAAGATTCGATTTCTAGCTCACTGACACACATACATTTACCTATATAGCTGGAAATGGTTGGATGGAAAAGTCCAAAGTGTCTTAGACGTTCCTGAAAACATGGCAAGAGTTCAGGAGAGGTTGGATTTTGTTTTCAATGGGTGTGGCTGAAAATTGACAAGCATACAAATGTGGACCAGGATGCAAGTGTGTCAACTGTTTAAATAGCTATGACAACAGTCTCAATCATCCTGAAGCAGTGATGGAGCTGTAAACATTGATGGACTTCAGAAACAGAATGAAGAATTGATAGGAGATAATATAGAGAGTGATGAAGAACATGAACTAAATGAAAGACAGGATGAATGGGTGTGACATTTGCATTTTACAATACTTACATCCACAAAATTGCTACTGTATATTATACAAGCAATACTACACAGGATCCAGCTAGAATCTGAAGTGTCCACTGCTAGGAACGAAAATTCTAGCAAGAAACACTATGACGTGATGAAACTAGCCAAGCAACAGAGGCAACATAATTATTATAGCTGAATTTTCTGCCTGTTTATAGCTTGCAACAATGTTTACTGTGCAGTAATACTTACCTAGGTTTCATCTTTAGCAGAAAGTGCTCTCCGTATTGCTTCTTCGGCTTCTAAGAGGCAGTTACAGTCCATACAAAACACCCGCACAATTTCTGTTTTTCGACTACAATTTATGACGTCATCGCTAATACGTGGTAATTAATTACGTGCACTGGCGATTAGACCATAGATACTATACTCCGCCCCGGGATTGGAAACGAAGTCTGCGCATCCAAATTTTTCCATTACAACAATACAAAACATGCGCGGACACTCCGTGTTGTATAGTAACGGTCGTCAACAAGCCGTAGCAACGGAGGTTTTTTCGTTATTATAAGGTGAGCAATAGAATCTATACGGTAAAAAGATGGTCAAACTTTAGTATCCATAGGTAACTTACTAATGCTATAAATTCAGTAGAGCAAAAGCAGTTTGGGATAGAGATATTCTCACTCCAAGAAATAAATATATGTACAGAACTTGTTGGGGTAAAAATGTCCATATAAGAAGCATTTGAGCATTATTTTTTCATGAATCTGCTGCAACTAGGATTGGGATATCGCTTGAGCTTGTTTATAACAAGTGTGCTACAATAATAGTCTAGTTTTACCCAGTTAGAGGTATGATAGGGTCTTAACTGGTCGGGGGAAGAACATCAGTACTATAATATTTTAAAAAAAGCTCCATCATGCAAATACTAAAGCTAGGACTAGATTATCGCTTAAGCAATATAAGATTTGGTGTACTCTTGTAATGATGCACTTTTGCTAATCTATAAATTATGACATTGATCAGCTATCTGTAAAGTAACACCACATTCATATATAGCTAGCTAACTACAACCATGACTATAGCTGTGCATTGTGCATGGGATACTAAGCTATATAGGCTAGCTATGTCTATCAGCCATGGGTGGAAGGAAGTTTCGCTTGAGTGCTCGAAGATCGTGCAGAAAGAAGCAGCAGCAGAGAGTGATCAATGCATGGGCTTAGAGCATATCATTTCCCAACAACAAGCTGAATCCTATGAATTGTGAATTATTGTGGAATTTACCTACTGTGGTATCAAGTGTTCCTGCTATTGAAACCAAAAATTGATTCCAGCAAAGTATATGTACCGGAAATGCAGATACCAACCTCATCAAAATGACATTATCAGTAAAAGAAAATTCAAGACCCCTTCCTAAAAGATCAAGACCACAGAAAGTGTCTAAAAAACCTCTTGGGTTATATTAGTAGCATGTAGCTATAGCTTGATGCTGACATTATTCCACAAGTACATTATTATAACATCAATATTTAAGATGATTGGGGTGACACTCACTGGAACTAGATTCAGAAATTAGTTGTTTTATTTTTGCATGGTTTTCTTATGTGTACGTGGCCTTAAAGTTTTCTATCCATGAGGAGGCATAGGAAAATCCTCTGATTTTCAAAAACTGGCTGACCACCATATGCAGGAGGGCAACACTGCTCTCCTCTTACCATTCCTCATTCAAGAGGGATCAACTTGATCGCTTTCTGCTATCTCCTTCATAACCGCATCTGTCAGCTCCATATCTTTTCCCAGTCTGTTTCTCACCTCGTATTCTATCGCAACAAAAACATCAAATGTTTTTATTATTTACTAGGGTGAGACCACCACAATCCACTAGGTCTACCCAGTCATGTGAGTCATCATCATCATCTTCTTCATCACCATCATCATCAGCCAGTAGCTAGATCACTGATGCACAAGATTATGTTGCTCCTTTTTCAATGGATGAGTTGAAGTAGAAAGTTTCTTTTTCAAAATATTGTACAGGATTCATTAAATTCGATACAGGATTGCTCTAATACATCCTTCCACATTGTTTGGTACGTATCACACACTCATATTTTGTGGTAAGATGACTATGTTTGCTCTCTGTTTTTTTGTTTTGTTCTTCTTAGTAAACTTATTGTGATGATTTATACTTATAAGTACAGTATATTCAAATTTGTAAGTACTGTAGCTTATCTTGTCCTTCTAGCTCATCTAGTATGCTTATTGTAGAACAAGAAGCCATTGTCATAGCGACAAATTTTCGCGCGCAATTTCTCCTCCAACACGGAGTGTCCGCGGGAAATCTCCGGTTTCCAATCCCGGGGCGGAGTATAGTATCTATGATTAGACCATAGATATATTACACCATAGATACTATACTCCGCCCCGGGATTGGAAACCGGAGATTTCCCGCGGACACTCCGTGTTGGAGGAGAAATTGCGCGCGAAAATTTGTCGCTATGACAATGGCTTCTTGTTCTACAATAAGCATACTAGATGAGCTAGAAGGACAAGATAAGCTACAGTACTTACAAATTTGAATATACTGTACTTATAAGTATAAATCATCACAATAAGTTTACTAAGAAGAACAAAACAAAAAAACAGAGAGCAAACATAGTCATCTTACCACAAAATATGAGTGTGTGATACGTACCAAACAATGTGGAAGGATGTATTAGAGCAATCCTGTATCGAATTTAATGAATCCTGTACAATATTTTGAAAAAGAAACTTTCTACTTCAACTCATCCATTGAAAAAGGAGCAACATAATCTTGTGCATCAGTGATCTAGCTACTGGCTGATGATGATGGTGATGAAGAAGATGATGATGATGACTCACATGACTGGGTAGACCTAGTGGATTGTGGTGGTCTCACCCTAGTAAATAATAAAAACATTTGATGTTTTTGTTGCGATAGAATACGAGGTGAGAAACAGACTGGGAAAAGATATGGAGCTGACAGATGCGGTTATGAAGGAGATAGCAGAAAGCGATCAAGTTGATCCCTCTTGAATGAGGAATGGTAAGAGGAGAGCAGTGTTGCCCTCCTGCATATGGTGGTCAGCCAGTTTTTGAAAATCAGAGGATTTTCCTATGCCTCCTCATGGATAGAAAACTTTAAGGCCACGTACACATAAGAAAACCATGCAAAAATAAAACAACTAATTTCTGAATCTAGTTCCAGTGAGTGTCACCCCAATCATCTTAAATATTGATGTTATAATAATGTACTTGTGGAATAATGTCAGCATCAAGCTATAGCTACATGCTACTAATATAACCCAAGAGGTTTTTTAGACACTTTCTGTGGTCTTGATCTTTTAGGAAGGGGTCTTGAATTTTCTTTTACTGATAATGTCATTTTGATGAGGTTGGTATCTGCATTTCCGGTACATATACTTTGCTGGAATCAATTTTTGGTTTCAATAGCAGGAACACTTGATACCACAGTAGGTAAATTCCACAATAATTCACAATTCATAGGATTCAGCTTGTTGTTGGGAAATGATATGCTCTAAGCCCATGCATTGATCACTCTCTGCTGCTGCTTCTTTCTGCACGATCTTCGAGCACTCAAGCGAAACTTCCTTCCACCCATGGCTGATAGACATAGCTAGCCTATATAGCTTAGTATCCCATGCACAATGCACAGCTATAGTCATGGTTGTAGTTAGCTAGCTATATATGAATGTGGTGTTACTTTACAGATAGCTGATCAATGTCATAATTTATAGATTAGCAAAAGTGCATCATTACAAGAGTACACCAAATCTTATATTGCTTAAGCGATAATCTAGTCCTAGCTTTAGTATTTGCATGATGGAGCTTTTTTTAAAATATTATAGTACTGATGTTCTTCCCCCGACCAGTTAAGACCCTATCATACCTCTAACTGGGTAAAACTAGACTATTATTGTAGCACACTTGTTATAAACAAGCTCAAGCGATATCCCAATCCTAGTTGCAGCAGATTCATGAAAAAATAATGCTCAAATGCTTCTTATATGGACATTTTTACCCCAACAAGTTCTGTACATATATTTATTTCTTGGAGTGAGAATATCTCTATCCCAAACTGCTTTTGCTCTACTGAATTTATAGCATTAGTAAGTTACCTATGGATACTAAAGTTTGACCATCTTTTTACCGTATAGATTCTATTGCTCACCTTATAATAACGAAAAAACCTCCGTTGCTACGGCTTGTTGACGACCGTTACTATACAACACGGAGTGTCCGCGCATGTTTTGTATTGTTGTAATGGAAAAATTTGGATGCGCAGACTTCGTTTCCAATCCCGGGGCGGAGTATAGTATCTATGATTACACGGAACAGGATTGGAAACTCCCCAAATTCGCGGACTATCCGTGCCATAGCGCGCGCGGCCTGCTATGCTCGGCCTAGTTAATAAGCATCTTTCAGCACAGGTGGTGGCTCTGTTATAAGTCAAACAGGCTTCTTTATAATCTAGCTACGTAGCTATCTGAAAGATAGTCTTCTTATAGAGAAAAACACAAACAGGACTGATATTTTTTGGAGTTGCTGTTTGCTGACTTGGATGATGATAGGAAGAGGTGGATGCATAAAATGTGGGGTTATTCTGTGACTTGTAAACTATTTACAATACGAGTACACATTTTAAATGCTCACCCTTATATCATTCTCTGATATCCCACTGAAATTCAAACATTCCCTTCTTGCTCTTCTGATCTTTAAGCTGATCATGGTGCACGACCCAGCAATGGCCCAGTAATCTGCCTCTGACTTTGCAGGCAGAAATTGCTTCCACTCTCTTCTTTCACTGGTTATATCTCACATTTTGTAAGGTGAGGCAATTATTAGTTGTAATGAACTGCACTGCCCACTCCCTGGGTATACTGGACTGTGATCTTGTCAGCATGGTGTATAAACTCTTGGCAGAGGAGCTCAGTAGATGGAATGTGGGATTTGGATAATCAGAGATGTGTCATCTTCTCTTTTTCTCTTCCTCTCGTGGTTCTTCCTTGTATCAAATATCAATTTTCTTCTAGCTACTCATCCTTGTCTAATGATAATATGCCTAGCTAGCTAGCTATTTTCATGACAATTTTATAGTGCACAACATTGTACTTCGAAGTTCTACTCGTTTCATTCCAATAGTAATGCTGTTACTGGTTCCATACATATTCAAATGAACATACATTTCTCTTATTTTCATAGTGTTTTTGTTACACAAAGTAATGTACCAAATTTATATAAAATATGACCATTAAACAAGTTATAACAGAATTCATACATAAGAAAGTCATTTAATCCAGTAGTTCATACCTCAATGCATGCAATTTATACTTGCTAAAACTTTAATGCTATCTCCTAACTAGAGAAAATGTGACACAAAACATTTCAGCCATGAAGTAAGGTCACTAAACAGTCCTCCAACTCTCGTATGGTTACTGCTTTCTCACCTGCAATAAGAAAAGATGATCGTGGTAAGTTCCGTGCATGTTTCACGGACAGTCCTGGCCTAGCAAACTGTAGCACGCTTTGCAAAAACCACAAAACCACAAGACAGAGCGTCTACAATATCGCCTAAAACCATGGCAACGGAGCAAAAATGCTATGGCAAGGATTGTCCGTTTACAATTATATTAGGCCTATGGGCGCACGTGACGAGTTTCCAATCCTGTTCCGTGTAATATATCTATGATTAGACTGTTTTATGCGGAATTATACGATAAAGCGCGCTTAGCGTGTATCTCCGACGTATTATTGCATACTTACACGCTTTAGCAGATCATACGTGTAATTGTGCACTGAATTCTACACGGGTACACTTCTCGGCTTCCAACTTGCAACGGTGTGAGGCTCACCCAGACTTACCCAAATCAGTCAATCTGAGCTTCTTGAGTAGATTACTTTTAGCTGTCAATGTGACAATTATGTCACTCTGAGATTATTGTAAGAGTGATTTTATGATCATGACTATAATTTCCTCCTTAGAACCCCCTTCTCCAGTAACGAATGTTCAAATAGAGTTGCAGACTTCTGTCTCAGTTATCTTGGTGTGGGATCCCCCAGTGAACTTTGGTGGCAGGGATGACACTGTGTATGTCTTATTCTATCAAAAAGAAGGAAGTTCTAGACGTATAAATGCAGTCATTGTCAACACTACCATGGGAACTATATCAGGTATTAGTATAGGTTATTGCATGAAGCTGTTGCTATTATAGTGACTGACCTCAAGGTCATCATAGGCATAGGCAACATGCAGCTCATCATAGACAACAGCTCACAGCTCAAAGGTCCTAAAATAGTGGAACTCCAAGGCTAAGGGCTTTAACTGACTTAGACCATACCACGTACTATTAGTTTGAAACTGTAAAAACAGCCCTTGAGAATCACAAACTTAAAGTCTATAAGTCTCTCATGCATGCATGCATATACGTCTCTGGATAAAGGATTTAATAGTAGTGTTGGGGTTTACTGATCAAGTAGCTAAGTAAATTATTATTATTTCTGATTATACAGCCCAAAAAGAAAAGCTAAGCCAAAAAAACTGACTAACTGTCTCTGTCATCATCTAGCTAGAATTATACATATATGGTCAAGTGTCATGAGAGTCGGGTTCACGCCTCCATATGTGCTAATCGAAGGCTGCAGTTGTCAGGGGCCTCTGTGTCTGGGATGGAGGTCCATGACACCCCTCCCCCCTTGGGAAGGGTGGAGCCTGGGGGGTCCTTGCAGTCCCAGGCCTGCCTGGATAGGCCATCTGCATTGCTGTTGCTGCTTCCTTTCCTGTACTCCACAGAATAGGTAAACGGTTGAAGGGCAAGGGCCCAGCGGGTGAGTCTTCCGCCTCCATTCTTCATAGTCGATAAATACCGTAATGCCATGTGATCAGTCTCGATGTGAAAGTGGTTGCCTAAAAGGTAGATGGCAAAGTGTTTCACTGCATTTACAATGGCCAAACATTCCAACTCTGTGATGGAGTAACGTGTTTCTCTGTCCAATAGCTTTCGTGAATAGTAAGCCACAGGTCTCAAGGATCCATAGCTGTCTCTCTGACTGAGAACGGCTCCAACTCCTCGCGTAGATGCGTCTGTCTGTAGAGTGAACTCCTTGTGGGGGTCTGGTGTCATCAAAATAGAGTCGGAAGTCAAAGCCTTCTTGAGATTCTCAAATGACTCCTGATGAACAAATGTCCAATTAGGCTTGTCTGGGATCTTCTTTCCAGTAAGGTCAGAGAGTGGTGCTGCTAATGTAGAAAAGTTTGGAATAAACTTCCTATAATAGCCGACTAGGCCCAGAAATGACCTTATATCTTTCTTCTTCTGGGGCTTTCTGAAATTTTTTATTGCTTCTAGCTTGGCCTGCTGTGGTCTTGTCTTCCCAGCTCCGACAACATGTCCAAGGAATGTTACTTCCTGTCTGGCAAAAGCACACTTTCTCTTCTTCACAGTAAATCCAGCTTCTCTGAGTTCTTGTAGTACATTTCTGAGGTGAGTTAGGTGTTCCTTCCAACTTGAACTGAATGTGACAATGTCGTCAATATATGCACTCGCATAGCTCCGATGGTTCTGTAGGAGTGAATCCATGGTCCTCTGGAAGGTGGCTGGTGCACCTTTTAATCCAAAGGGCATCTTAGTGAATTCGAATTTTCCCGAAGGTGTCACAAACGCCGTCTTAGCTTGGTCCTTGGGTGAGATGGGTATCTGGTAATAGCCCTTAGATAAGTCAATGGTCGAGATATAGTTTGCTGTGGCAACTGAGTCCAATAACTCTTCGATCCGTGGTAATGGGTAAGGGTCATCTGTGGTGATGGCATTTAGTTGACGGTAGTCAATACACATTCTCAGAGACTTGTCCTTCTTTTGGACACACACTATGGGGGCTGCCCATGGACTGGATGATGGTATGATAGTACCATTGTTTAGCAACTGTTTCTCTTCTTCGGCCATCTGCTGTTTCCATTTTAATGGTATCCTGTAGGGTGGTTGAGAGATTGGTATGGCATCACCTGTGGGAATGACATGTTCTGCTGTTTTGGTGGTTCCGGGGGTGTCATTGAAGACATCTTGGAAGTCCTGTAGAATTTTCTGAAGATCTGCCGTTTGTTGGTTACTGAGGTGATTGCATTCTGGAGTCCATTCCTGACAGCTTGTCTCAATAGTTGGGGGATGGACTATATCAAGTTGGTCCTGTTCTCCTGTTTCCTCTTCTGCAACGATGACTTGCATGATTTCTGCTGCTGGCTTGATGAAACGCTTGAGGAGATTTCTGTGGAAAGTTCTCGTTTTCCTTCCTCTTGCTGGTGTTGAGATGATATAGGTGAGTGGGGTGGGTCTCTCTAGTATGGTGAATGGACCATGCCAATGAGCAAAGGCTCCAGCTGACTCTTCTGGTAGCAAGACCATTGCATCTTCACCAATCTTGAGGGGGTCGTCCCTGCTCTTTTTGTCATACCATTTTTTTCTGTCTTGTTTGCTCCTCTGCTCCTGCACTTTGACGAGTTGTGATGTTTGTTGAAATTTCTCTCTGGTCTGGAGGATGAATTCAATGATCGATGGGGGTAACTTCTTGTCCATTACCCAAGTTTCCTTCAAAATTGCAAGGGGGCCACGAATATCTCTCCCAAACATTAGCTCGAATGGTGAGAATCCCGTTGAGGTATGAATTGACTCCCTGTAGGCAAATAAAACAAAAGGTAACCATACATCCCATTGTGTAGGTTGGTCACATGTTTTCCGCAACATCTGTTTAAGAACTCCATGAAACCGCTCGAGCATGCCATTGCTCTGGGGGTGGTACGGACTAGCTTTAAGATGTTTGATGTTCAGCTTCTTCAGAAGTTCCTCGGTCAACTTGGCAGTAAAGTTAGTTCCACGATCTGACAGTAGTTCCTTGGGCAAGCCGTATCTTGAGAATATCTGGAGTAATTCTTCACAAATTGTAGGGGCATCGATCCTCTTCAGGGGTATTGCTTCCGGAAATCTTGTTGCAAAATCCATCACCGTAAGTAGATACTTGTGGCCTTTTTTGGTTCGTTGTAATGGACCTACTATATCAATGGCAATCCTTTTCCATGGTTCATCGACTGTTGGCAATGGCATCAGGGGTGCCCTGGTCTGTCTGCTCCGGTTCCCTTTCTGGCATGATACGCATTCTTTGCACCATTGCTGGATATCCCGTCCTAGGTTGGGCCAGTAGAAGTGTCGAGCCACCTTGTCCGCAGTCCTTTTCTTCCCCAAGTGCCCTGCAAGAGCATGAGTGTGTGCAATGTGAAAAAGATAATGTCTCAGTTTCTTGGGAATAACAATCAGATCCCGGGGGTCTCCCAGCTCAGTGTGTGCCTTCCTCAGTAGTAGTCCGTCTCTGATGTGGAATTGGGAGTTGGCGCTGCTCCTTGCTTCTGCTATGAGAGGTTGTAGCGCTGGATCCTCCTGTTGCTGGATAATCAGGTCTTCCCTGGTTATATTTGCTTCTGCTGCTGTGGTGGTTTCCTTCACGTCTTTGCACACATCATCTGCTATCTCATCAAGGTCAGTTGGACACCATCCGTTTCCTCTGTTGATGTCGTTGTGTTCCACCTCTTCCTGTGCTCCCGTATCATCTTGATCGCTTTCACCTGCTCCTGGGTCCTCATCTGCATCTTCATCTTCGACAGGTAGGTCAGGTAGGTCATCCACCGCTAGTGGGGTAGCTCCTGATTCTTCAGACGCCTTATCATCAGCCTCTTGTTGTTCCCGTTCCTTCCTGGCTGCCGATCGAGTCATAACGGGTAGGATCTCCTGTGGTGGTGAGGTGAGCTTCATTGTGAGTTCCATCCCTGGAACATCTCTCCCAATCAGTACAGGGTAGGTGAGGGTGCCACTGGGTGCCACAGCAACCTCCAAACTGAGTTTTCCATCTCCCAGCTCCAGTTGGATGTCTGCTAGGTCAAACTCCGTGATGTCCGGCTTAAGTCCTCTTAGCTGAACTGTTCGTCCATTCTTGGTATTGGGGGGTAACATCTCTTCTGAAACGACTGTTATAGCTGCACCAGTATCCAAGATCATATTTTCTACTGGTGTTCCATTGATCTTGCCGCGGATGGACCATGGTTCTCTTCCTGCTCCTTTCGGTTTCCTCGGTAGGTGGACAAAAAGTACTCGGCTAGGACACTTGTCCCGCATGTGTCCCCAGCCCTGGCATTCAAAGCATTGGGGCCCTCTCTTCCTTTGTGGTTTGCCATCTGTCAGTCTTTTCTCGTCCTTCTGGTTGTCGCTCCTCTTGTCTCCATCCTCTTTCTTGATCAAGTCCCCTCTCTCCTTCCTTGGATGATCTGCAATCTTCTCCTGGGGGGGTCTGTCATCACCATATCTCCTTCCCTTGTCAAATCTCTCCCTGTGGTGACGTCGGAATGGCTCTCCCATACCTCTCCTGAAGTCTCTGCTGTCAGCTCTCTTCAGCCATCGTGGATCGTCAAGGTCCATGTTCCTATCTTGGAAGTAGTATTCTGCAAGACGTGCTGCTTCTTTAGATGATTTGGGTTCTTTCTCTCTGATGCTTGTAGCTGCTGACTTGGGTAGCATTTGCAACAGCTTCTCAGTGACTACTTGATCCAGTGACTCCTTCACAGTGTCCTTCTCTGCAAACCGATGTATTAGTCGTGTTAAGTTCCTGGCTACCTGGGAAAAATTTTGTCCTTTTTTCCTCTCCAATGTCCAAAATGACTCCCCAGCTCTCCTAGAGCTGCTTGAACTGGCATTGATTAGCTCCTCCTTTAACTTCTTGTACTCCAGCTTGTCTTCTGGTTCCATGTGTGATGTAATTGATCTGCACTCGTCATTCATTAATGGCGTTAAGTGCCCGCACCATTCGCACCTCGGTATTTCCTTCCGTCCCATGTTTTCTTCGAACATCTCCAAGTATTCCGATATCTCAGTTTCCTTCGTCATTGCTGCTATCTTGGGGATCGCTTCCTTCCGTTTGTCTTCTTTCCTCTCTGCTGCTGTCTCTGATCGGGTCCTTTCATCTTTTTCCATGGACAGTCTCAAAAGTTCTGCGGTCTGTTCCATCTGGGTTTTCAATAACTGGGCAAAATTGGTTTGCAATAATTCAAACTTCCTCTCCTGAAATTCTTGCTCTTGTGCTCGTTCGCTCTTCTCCTCTTCTCTCCTAATTCTTTCTTGTTCTTCGCGTTGACGATCTCTCTCTTCTCTTTCTTGTTGCCTGATTTTCTCTTGCTCTTGTTTTTCTCGATCTCTGTCCTCCTGCTCTTGCTGTCGTGTCCGTTCCTGGTGTTTCAAAAACTCCAGTAAGTCAGACGATTCGTGCGTTACTTCATAGCCTCCTTTCTTCTTTGATGCCATCCCGTTCGCTTCCTGTACCGTTCACTCGAATTAATGTTTCCTCTCGTGCTATTTTACTTCCCTCTGATCAGTCGCTCCCCTGGGTCCTTGAACAAAATCCTGGTCCTATCTCCGTCTTCTCCTCCAAGACTTGGCTAACGATAGTCCAGAGCCACTGCTGCCACCAGAATGTTGGGGTTTACTGATCAAGTAGCTAAGTAAATTATTATTATTTCTGATTATACAGCCCAAAAAGAAAAGCTAAGCCAAAAAAACTGACTAACTGTCTCTGTCATCATCTAGCTAGAATTATACATATATGGTCAAGTGTCATGAGAGTCGGGTTCACGCCTCCATATGTGCTAATCGAAGGCTGCAGTTGTCAGGGGCCTCTGTGTCTGGGATGGAGGTCCATGACAAGTAGCAAGCCACTGTTTGATTGTCCACTTAGCTCTCACATTGCTAAAACTATATAATCATGCATTCTTTTACCCACTTGATGGTTGTGTATATGTGTGCCTCAGGACTAACCCCTGGTATCAACTATCGGTTCTTTGTGACCGCCAGGAATGGAGTATCAGGTGTAGCAAGCAGCCCCCCTTTCTTTGTTTCACCTACCAACCCCACCACCACTGATGAGTCGGGAACACTAGGTACTAAGTAGATACATATAACTAGTAGGGAATTGCATCTGCCCACACTCCACTGAATATTTCTTTGTCAATTTAGCCAACCAATCTCTCTCAACTGATTCACCCTTAAACTGTAATTATTATGGAAAGATAATTCTTCTATCATCTCAACAAATAATGCTCATCGATGGATGTCACATGTGCACAACAATGGTTATTACAATTTGTGTAACCATACACTTTTGTGGTCACATTTTTGAGGAGTAGCTAACTTCTTAGAGAGGTTGTTAGCTATGTAGAAACTTCTGACAACAATGTTGGCAGCTGTAGGTGGAAAACAAATAATAGCTATAATATGGTTAACAGGACTAAAAATACCATAACAGTTGATCATGGCATGCATGTGCTACGCAGCATACATGTGTAAATAAATATTTTGTGATGTGATTAATAGTCATGTGATCGTACAAAATTTATAGCAGTTTTGGATTCCATCTGAGTTCCATGATATAACTGCATGGTACTTATAGTGTACAGTGCCCCATTATGTGTATATTGACTGCACAGTGGCTTCCACACTCAGGTTTATTATGAGTGATAGATTCAGAATGTTTGAAGAATGTTGTTATACTGAAAAGTATATGCCAAGTAAATATTCTAATCTGAGAGACATGCATTTAGCTATATATAGCTATGTTATCACTGTAGGTATTCCATTGTCAGGAACCACAATTGGAGTGATAGTTTTAGTGCTGATAGTTCTGGTATTGATTGCTATTATTCTGCTCCTGTTGGCCACTACCATACACTATAAGAGAAGGATTCAGCACTCTCCACAAAGTCACTCACAAGTGGAGGCAAGCTCTGACTTGAAGGATAATCTTGCATATGGATCCCAGCCACAGGTGGGGGCAAGTTTTGACCTGAATGAAAACCCATCGTATGGGTCCTCAAGGAGTAAGCCACAAGCTAACATAGAGGGTGAATCTGAGATGACTGATGGTGATGGAACCTATGAAGTGATTGACCATGCACAGTAACATAATAAAAATTGTTGTTTTCATAATAATGATTATTAGCTATATGTAATTTTGTTGATCAAATACTTTTTTATAGCATTTATAATTATAGTTGTGTGTCTGACATAATAATACATTCAGTTACCTACTATAGTTCCTTGAAGTGATAGTATAGGCGCTTGAGTTCATTACCCTATTTTGAGCATTCATCAATTTCATTATACTGTAGCTAATTATTTATGAGCAGACAACCACAATTTAAAAAAATCTGCTAATTTTTCAGTTAAGTTATAGCTAATGATTCACTAACTATTCATCAGCTCCACAGCAGAAAGATTGGAAGCAAATAGTGAACTACACTACAGCAAGAAATGGCTGGCCGATTTTTAGTATTACAGTGGCACTTGATGTCTGACAAAGAAAATAATTATTTCTGATGCTGGGAATTAGTAACAAGCTATACCATCATGTTTACAATAATTTGTTATAGCTTATTAGTTAGTACTTATTAATATCTTCATGAATTTTTGCAACACAGGGTCGTCACAACGAATTCCTGTGCATGCACATACATGTACCATTGTACGTATTAAGTGGTAAACTGAGATGCTGTAGCAGCTATAGGCTTGCTAGTAGCTATGATGTTTTCATGTGTCTGACTGCTCTGCTATAGATCATTGCTCAAGCTCCTGGAGACAGTGACTCATTCAGGCTGTACAAATACTTTACCTGGTGTGCCAGGAATTGCTCCTCTAGTATACCCTGTCAATGCAAGAACACTAATGGACTCTTTCAACTATATCCGTTTACTATCAACACTAAGTGGTGCTGTGTGGCAGCAGGTGGTTGTTGATAATAGTAACACTGTAAGTGAAGTGGATTTGCTAGAATTTCACTTCTAGTGTGTTTTATATTCACAGTGGTTCCAGAGTGCCGACAATGCTTGCCGATAGGTCGTGACTGCATGTGGTTTTAGAGATGGTGTCCAGGATAGCTGGCTGATTACACAGTTCATCAACAGAACAAAAGTTGATGGGACTCGTTTGCCTCAAGTCAGTATACAAGTAGAATTTGAGCAGGAATGTTGTATTGAGGGCTGCTCAAGGATCTTCTCATGGCACAGATATGAGACGTCTATAGACTATTAACAGTGTTGCAGCCAGGAATACCAGTAACTATGTGCTAATAAGTAGATTAGTCACCAAATGATGGCAATCTACAGAATCAGACCAGATATCTCAACTTTGTAACTAGTGAAAGTGGATTCGTAGTATTTTACAATGGAGCAGTACCAAGTCTGACCTGTAGCCCAGGAGAGACGTGAAGCATTGTGTCAGGTTGTTAATGTAACTGAAGGTTCCAGGCAACAGAGAATGGAACATCGTGCACTGAAGGTTAGACCGTGAATATGTAGCTAACTCTGTGTTGTTTACAGCTTGTGTGGCTGGTAATTACCTATCAATGACTTATGGTGAGTGTCGCAGCTGTCCTGAGAACAGTGTGGGTGTGGAACCTGGGTTGGTGCATGGTATGTCCCTGTGTGGAGGGCTACTACAGAGCACCAAGAGAGGAGGACCTTCCATGCACCAGTGAGTAGGATTAAAAGCATGTCTGTCCCTTCACCAGATGAATATAAAGCATTATGAAGTTGAAGCAAGACTTAGCAAGTTGTTATACACACGATTCAATTTTGGATAAATGCCACTATGCAGGTCACAATTTAGAGTGCTTCAAGTACAGTTGACTTACTGTTTAGCTAAACAAGCTAACACAAATATCACAGTCTATGCTATTACAGGCAATTGTGGGCGGGGTTCGACCTGCATAAAATATATGATAAGGCTAGGTGCCTGCAAGAAGAGGTAAACTCGTAACTCAGAGATCCCCATGCAATGCCCTCCAGAACAGCCTACTGGCACTAGTACCCTCTGGCCTGTGTCCAGAACTACCTACTGGCACCAGTGCCCCTTCAGAATGGCCTACAGAGTAACTATAACTGGCACCAGTGCCTTTGGGTCTATCTCCAGAACTGCCTATACTGGCACCATGCAGTGCCCCTCCAGAATGGCCTACAGAGTAACCATCACTGGCACCAGTACCCTGAGGCTACCTCCAGACACACAGTAACCATTACTGCCTTGGGAATACCTCCAAAACAGCCTAGTTTAGCTATAATTTTGTACACAGTTTAGCTGGCTTGAATAAAGTTTATACACAGTAAAGAGCATAAGTTGATTATTGATTAATAACAATTAGCAGATAATTATTAATTTTATATAGTTCTCTATGACTATACATAATAATAACAAATACAAACCATACTAAGTCCACTAAACTAGCTATATAGTTGTGACTCCAGGATGCAAGACTACCTGGCTGATATTTGAACAGCTGTGCTAGCTACTAAGAGATATGATGTCATCAGAGCAATAGTCTAACCTTCACACTGTAGCTATATTTTAGTCTCCCTTATAACAATTCTATCCTGCTAGCTAACTATTATGTATAGTGGTATTTTTTTCATATGTTTGAGTGCTGTGCAATCAGTCATCATTGCTCAAGCTCCTGGAGATGGTGACTCATTCTGTACAAATATATTTTCTCCTCCAGTAAGCCTCTGCAATGCAAGGATACTGATGGACTCTTACAACTACATCCGTTTACTATCATCACAAAGTGGTGCTGTATGGCAGCAGGTGGATGTTGATAATAGTAGTTCACAAGGCAGAGGAGCTACTGTAAGTTTGGGGCCATAAAAAAGTTTTAGGTTTAGGGGTGCTAGTAAGTATGCATTCATGAGAATGAGACTATGAAATTCTTTGTGATCACAGATCATACCACTTTCAAGAGAAACCAATGTCCCATTTATTTTGTGTTCATCTAACTAGAGAGTTGCAATAATTATAGGTGGCTTGATTGGCTACATTGTAGCAAAGATTAAAAAGGTTTTGCTATGTATGTTGATATCCGAGGAACAGCTCCTAAAAACTCCAGGTAGCATCATTAGGCCACTGCAAATCCTGTCTCATGAGGCCCAGGAACTGCATGCAGGTGGGCGGCATTTTTAAAATTAATATATTGCCCACAATACAAGTAGACTGTTATCATATCTGTTGCATCAGGGGCTGTGTGTGTGTGTGTGTGTGTGTGTGTGTGTGTGTGTGTGTGTGTGTGTGTGTGTGTGTGTGTGTGTGTGTGTGTGTGTGTGTGTGTGTGTGTGTGTGTCAGGACGTCAAGCTAGGCTCACAAAGCTTTAATGCACTGTAAATAATGCCAGAAATGTATAATGTAATTTAACCTGATATTTGACGGGCTGTTTCTCCAGCTTTACCCAAAAAGCATCAATCTAGGCTTGCAAATATGGGGTGCCGTTTGTTTCAAAATTCAGTCGAGAAGGAATTTACACAGGTGGTGGACATTTATCAACACAGGGGGTGGGATCTCAACCATGCTCGTACACAGGTGGTGGACATTTACTAAATCTCAACCATGCTCACACACAGGGGGTGGGAATTTACTAAATCTCAACCATGCTCGTACACGGGTGGTGGACATTTACTAAATCTCAACCATGCTCACACACAGGGGGTGGGAATTTACTAAATCTCAACCATGCTCGTACACGGGTGGTGGACATTTACTAAATCTCAATCATACTCACACAGGGGGTGGACATTTACTAAATCTCAACCATGCTCACATGTGTGTGAGCATGGTTGAGATTAATGTTCACCACCCATGTAGCTATGAGCATGGTTGAGATTTAGTAAATGTCCACCCCCTGTGTGTGAGCATGGTTGAGATTTAGTAAATTCCCACCCCCTGTGTGTGAGCATGGTTGAGATTTAGTAAATGTCATATGGTTGAGATCCCACCCCCTGTGTTGATAAATGTCCACCACCTGTGTAAATTCCTTCTCGACTGAATTTTGAAACAATTAAACGGCACCCCATATTATGTATGCAAAGTTTTTAATACTTGGAATATAAATGTGATATTTGACAGGGTGCTATTTGGTTGCTTTTCAGATATCTGCCTGTATAGTCCAATTAAAAGTGTACATAGCTCAGAGTTTTGTTCAAGATCATAGTTTTGACTGAAAAAATAGAGCTAGGGCTAGGGCTAGGAAATGCATGTCAGATACTGTAAGTTATGTGGTATTGATCTAGCTACCCACTAAAAATAAATTGTGTTAGAGTTCAATTTAAAGTGTTTCATGTTTATATAGTGGTTCCAAGCTGGTGACCATGCTTGCCGACAGGTTGTGACTTCATGTGGCTTTAGAGATGGTGTCCAGGATAACTGGCTGATTACACAGTTCATAAACAGAACAACAGTTGGTGGGACTCGTTTGCCTCAAGTCAGTATACAAATAGAATTTGAGCAGGAAGGTTGTATTGAGGGCTGCTCAAGGATCTCCTCATGGTACGGATATGAAACGTCTACTATTAGCAGTATTGCAGCCAGGGATACCAGTAACTATGTACTAATAAGTAGATTAGTCCCAAATGATGGCAATCTACAGAATCAGACCATGTATCTCAACTTTGCAACTAATGAAAGTGGATTCTACCTTGCCATTAGAGATGAAGACACATGTTTAGCAGTTACTCGTGTCCTAGTATTTTACAATGTCTGCCCCCAAGAAACTGTAGAATTTATGATTCGACCAGAGACCCTTTCCCCTCCAATTACAACACCAAGTCAAGAGCCATTCAGAGTGACAGGACACTGTGTAGCAAATGCCAGTACAGAGAGTGGAGCAGCACCAAGTCTGACCTGTAGCCCAGGAGGGACATGGAGTATTGTGTCAGGTTGTCAGTGTAACCAAGGGTTCCTGACAACAGAGAATGGAAAGTCATGTACTAAAGGTTAGACTATTAAGGATGATATCATTATGAATATGAAACTCTGTATCTCTGTGTTGCTTACAGCTTGTGTGGCTAGTACTTACCTGTCAATGACTGATGGTGAGTGTCGCAACTGTCCTGAGAACAGTGTGGGTATGGAACCTGGGTTGGTGGTATGTCCTTGTGTGGAGGGCTACTACAGAGCACCAGGAGAGGAGGATCTTCCATGCACCCGTGAGTTAATGCTATGATTAAGTGTAGGATCTGACCTTCTACCATGCCAAGAAGAAAGGTGTAATTTTTGGTTTTTTTGTTGTCTTTATTTTTTTGTTTTTCGTTGTTATTTTTTCTTCAAGGGCAACCACATACCAAGAAGAAAAATGATGTAGTGTTTTAAAAAGCCTAATAAGCTTAGAACATGAACATTATTTCCGGTCACACCTATGCACGCATGCACAACCAAAGATCAGTGGGTATATGGAATTTCTAACTATAAAGTCAGCTCGGACAGCTAGAAGCAAGTTTCTTGATTCCTGGCACTACAAAGTGCCAACTAAAGCCCAGAGAAGAGCAATAAGATACCGAATGTAGTGTAGATACGTAGCATAGTTTATATTTCCAAGCATAAGCTGGACTCTCTGTTTTGGATTCCAAGCTTTCATTGCTGACTAGCTAGCTTTTAATTAGTGCTATAATTATTTGGAGCCTTCCTACTTCAGTTTATAAGCTCTATAATCATATGGTTAATATTTACTAGTACATTTACCTCATCCCTAATTTCACTCGTAGTTTATAATTTCACTCCTACCTACTGCACATGTGCATGCTTATCTAAGTGGATTGTAGGCCTAGTGGGCCACCACTAGACTGAAGTAAGTGTTTTTTGGCAAGCATTACAGGTTCACATATACAGCTTCCTACATGCAGCTGCCTGGTAATTTACCATTATGATTAATTGGCTTTTTCGTGCAATTTGGCATTCGGAACTGTCTAAAATTGCACTCAGCTTTGCCTCATGCAATTACCTAGCCAGTTCCTCATACCATTGTACCCAAATTACACTCAAAAGCATGTGATTACCTATACAAATTATGTCAGCAGTGAGGATATTGTGCAACATACAATATACTGCCCTGAGCTACATAACCTAGTAATAAAGCATAGTAACATAGTAAAAATAAAACATAGGTTCAATCTTCTTTTTATCATAGCTGTATAAGTGATAGTATGCACAACAGCATGTGCAATCAGTACTCTGTAGGAGCAAGAGTATGTGTGTGTATTAGTAAGAGTAGCTGTGCCACCTCCTAGATCTGCATCATGTTATATGTTTACAGACCACTACCTCTTTCTGAGAAAGAGGTAGTGAATCATGCACTAGTGCAAGTATAAACCGGAAGCTTGCTATCTGTAACAGAGTTATGACCAGATATGATCTGTTTGATGATATCAACTTAAGTACACAATAAACATGTTATTGTAAAATGAAAATTATGTAGGGATGACATCAAGCAAGGAACTTATTCAATGATGACATACTGAATCATGTAGGTAGAGATTATTAATATTATTCCTGACTGGGAGGAAAGCTATTTAGTTCAAGGCTGGCAGTATTAGCCTGATTGCAAGGAGGGACAATACCGAAGCTGAGAACTGTTGCCCAACCCTAGCTATAGGAACTGCAAATTGTGACTTCTGACAAAATAGTTCATACTTAGCCTGACTTTCCACATGCTAATAGCTACAGCTGTATACTACATAGACTCAAATTACACCTGATGGGATTTTCTTCTCAGTTTTTTTCTTTTTTATTGGTTTGTTGTTGTTGTTGTTAATTGTTATTGTTGTTGTTGTTGTTGTTCTTTTTGGGGGGGAGGGGAGGCGAGCTTTTCACCATGTGCTCTATACTGCATATGCCATTTGTGTTACAGAACCTAATTGGATTGTAGTTCTTTATAAAATGGAACATATTGAATAATACCTGTGGCTCATGATGGTGATTGCTAAGATGACAGAGTTCCAGTTGTTCATATCGACAGTTCTTCCAGTCATCAGGGCTGATCTTATTAATCAGAGGTTTCAGTCCCATTAATTTCCCTAGCTATTGCTTTTTGTTTTGTTTTTTAACCTTTCCTTGCTGTTGTGATTTGATTGTACAGCAGAAAGCAAGTCACATGTGACTATTAATTATAGCCTGTGGTTTTCTTCATCGATAAGCAAAAGAAGTTTATAGTTGGAATTCTACGGATCTATTTAATTCTGATTACCCTCTAGTTACTTACATTATGTACCTTGGTCTCTTCACATGCTCCTTTACTAACTGAGCATGCTCTATTGCACATGACTTGTGGTTTGTGGTATTATTTTAAGCTTGATTAGCAGTATACGCGTGTGTGTGTATGTGTGTGTGTGTGTGTGCGTGCGTGTGCATGCGTGCGTGTGGTTGGCCTATCATGGGGAGCAAAGTAGGGATAAGTAGCTAGGCAATGTGGGTGTGGTTATTAAAATTTGAGGGGGTAGGGGTAACTTAACTCTCTTGTTTCGGAACCCTACACACACTGACAGCCATCCATAGCTACTTGTTTGTTTTACTTACACTGTAACATGTTATAGCTACCTATACAAGCATGATGATGACCAGATGAAAATGACAATTTTAGAAGTCACTGTTGCTTTGTCTTCTGCTCTTTGTACTGCAGTCCTAGAACACTGAAGGTGTTCTGTCTTCAAGTTAGTAGAAGAGAACTATTCCTGTAATGAAAGTATAATTACTCTAATGGCCATCCCTACTTAGAGTACCATCACTCTTTATGTGTGTATGATTAGCTAACTGGCTTATGAATAAGACTGCTGCATAGCTAATTATAGCACATACTGTATGTGAATGCTGTTATGTACTGTCAGTAATTTCAATCTGGTATGATCAAGGCAATGCCATGTACTAACTTATAAGTCATTGTTATTATTCAAATTGCATACACACACACAAAACAAAATAAATAACTCTGAATGGTGGTACGGCCATGGCCGTACCAGCCATAGCAGTGCCTCCGGCCATGTATTGTTCTTACTGTGTAGAAATCATGTTTGTTTTTCCCTCAGAACCTCCTTCTCCAGTGACGAATGTTCAAATACAGTCTGACTCAGTTACCTTGGTGTGGGACCCCCCAGTGAACTTTGGTGGCAGGAATGACACTGTCTATGTCTTATTCTATCAAGAAGAAGGAAGTTCTAGACATGTAGAGGCAGTCACAGTCCACACTACCATGGGAACTATCATAGGTATTAGTTAATGGCTCAAACCATGCAGCTACATATTATAATTAAAAGAAGTCAGTCGGACATATCAACGTGTTTAACCTGCCTTCCTAACTCAATCAACTTTTTGTAGTGAAATGGCCAGTACACATGCACACCTGTTTCCTGTATCTTCAGAAATTGGTCATCAGCTAACTACAAACTAGCTTGTTGAGCTAGGGAGCTAGGCTAGACACATTGATATGGAAGACTGAATTATTATGCATGCTAGCTAGTGGCTTTACATTCATTATTGTGTATTCTAGGTTAATTGCAAGCGAAGCGAGCCCCTCTCTATGGTGTACAAACTAGATAGTGCATGGCGATATCAAGCCCTGAGGGTAAATACTGCGCATGCGCAAAATAGCTAACTTTTGGCTAACAATGGAAAGTGAAGCGAATGAACACTAGTTAGACTGAAGGAATGTGAAGGACAAAAAAAGGCAGAGATTAGATTCAGAGTCTGCTGAACAAAGAGAAGCTAGGTTGGTAGTATCAAGGTAGACTCTGAGAAGAGGGCATGCAACTCCAAAATATCATAATGTAACATTAAAAGTTTTCGCAAAAGCAAGCTGTGTTGCTTCGCTCGCCCTTCTGTGCTACGAGCACATAACTAGTTAATCGTTCAGGGACATATATATGTACTTTAGCTCTCTCCCTAAATTATAGAGCTAACTAATCATGTGTGCCATGTTTGCCTCAGGACTAACCCCTGGTGTCAACTATCAGTTCTTTGTGACTGTCAGGAATGGAGTATCAGGTTTAGCAAGTAGCCCCCCTGTCTTTGTTCCTCCACCTACCAACCCCACCACCACTGATGAGTCAAGAATAGGTATTAATAGTTATACCATACTGTATAAGAAGCTGCCCACATGTATTATTACAATCAGAAAGCAGTTTGTATAAATTCAATTTTGCTGACAGTTTCAACTTTGCACAGTAAAAGCATGAAAACACAAACACCACACCAAGAACACAATGGTTTTCTTCTCAAATCTAAACATCAGTCCATTCCATCTCTCAATGGTTATATCAAGCAAACATAATGCATAAATACATGTATCAAGCAAATTGAAGCAATTCACCTTTCCAGGAGTGGATCCAGGAATTTGAAAAGGGGAGGAGGAGGAGGAGGAGGGGGGAGGGGCATGATGCCCATGTGGCCATAAGAACACTGCCAGGTTTCCATCGAGGAATTATAATTTGAGGTAGAAGCTTGAAGGTAGGCTACACAACGTGTGAAATGCACCATCTAGGGGGGTCTGGCTCCAGGAAAATTTTGGGTTTTTGACTCTCTTAGAATATGGTGCAATTTGAGAAGTATTCTGATAGCTATTCTTAATGAGCATAATTAAGGGTGACTGAAATGAGAGGGGGGTGCACTGGCCCCCTCCCTGTATCCACCCTGCATTCACCATGCACACAACAAACATCCACATTGATCAGGATCACCAGGCTGAATCTGTGTAAACTTGAGGCTGTTCCTGAATTGCACTTCTCTCTTCTCATATATAATTTTTTGTCGTGGCACCAGAGTGCCAAGACAAAGTACCAAGTTGGTTGGTGGTTGTACATCATTAGTAGCTTGCATATGAAATGATGTCATTAAGTTAGCTGTGTGCATATGCTACAGCTACTCCAGATCTTGTAGCCCAGAGCTTCTGAAAGAACTCAGAGCCTCAGAAATATCAGAGATTGAACCAGGAGATTATGAGTAAATGAGCCCAGAGACTTCAGACTATATGATGTCCATGTTAACAAATGAGACAAATGTGAGAAGCTGGTAGTGAACCAAGAGGTATTCGAGCAAAGGGAGAAAGTTACAGAAAGAAAATTTTTTAAAAACAAGAACACCATCTTGATGCACAAAGAATATTAACCATTGAAAAGTTTAAGCTAGACCTATTTGACTGCATAAATTTATAGTTTTACCTGGTGGTCATTTTGGAGAGAAAGGAAGTGTTATCCGAAGTCACCAGCCAACTAACACACCCTCTGATGAGTCACAGCTAATAATTGTTGGTATTTCTCATGCAGAGAGTCAAACTTTTCGTTCCTTACTGGAACAGATGGAACATCTATGATTTTACTAAGCACTACTCGTAATAATATTTTAATCCATCAATAACAAATAATCAAAATGCTGACTCAACAATAAAAGTTGCCTCATAGTAATTGAGCCTGAAATTTTAGTGTCTATATCCCACAGCTAGCAAGACTTTCTATTCTTTTTAAGACTATAACTATTATTATTATTCCAGTTCCATAATAGATGATAACTATATTATTGTCACTGTATGCAGGTATTCCATTGTCAGGAACCGCAATTGGAGTGATAGTTTTAGTGCTGATAATTCTGGTATTGATCGCTATTATTCTGCTGCTGTTGACCACTACCATACACTATAAGAGAAGGATTCAGCACTCTCCACAAAGTCACTCACAAGTGGAGGCAAGCTTTGACTTGAAAGATAATTTTTCATATGGATCCAAGCTACAAGTTGGGGCAAGTTTTGACTTAAATGAAATCCCATCATACGGGTCCTCAAGGAATAGTAACGTAGAGGGTGAGTCCGACATGACTGGAACCTATGAAGTTATTGACCATGCTCAGTAATGGAAGAGTTCAACATGTGGCAATCATCCTTAATTCACTCTACTATATAACAAACTTAGCTATATATATACTGTACATAACAATCATCATGATCTTTATGCATTTAGTCAATCAAAAGACTGATCAATTGATGATAGATTTTAGCACTTACGTATAATTATAGCTGTGTGTTAGCGAAATTATCCTATGGACAATTTGGTTGTGTGCAGCCAATGTATGGCACAAGTACAGTGATGACATCACTGCGTGCAGGCACAGTAATTATGTCATTGGCATGCATCTATTCATGAGGATGACAACAGTGGCTAGCAACTTCGTATCTTGAAAAGCTGGTTTTCTCCACCCACCCAATTACCCTTGGTTGGGAGCTTATCAATATACATGTAACTCATGGGTAAGCTGCCTGAGTGCATGTGTTGTTCATTTCATTTTCGTCTATCTGCAGTTGCAAGATGTGACAAAGGTCGTGGCCAGTAAGAGAAGGCGTGACTAGAAAAAGGGGACCTTTACCAGGTCCACTTTCCCAAACAGCAGATCCGTAATAGGGTATGCACAATACATAACAGGAAAAAGGAGTGAGGGAGTTTTTCTATGTATTATACCCACAGTTCCATTTTATGCTGTTATTTAGTTGAACAGTACATGTATAAATACCACAAGTAGGGGGATCCCCAACTTTGGTGACAGGAATGATACTGTCTATGTTTTAAGAAGGAAATTGAACTAGTCATGTAGAGGCAGTCACAGTCAACGCTATGACGATACTCGAATACTATTATAGCTACCTGTAGCTATTAAAGAAATTAGAATTGTTAGCAACATGTATTGGATAAGAATTAATTCATCAGCACCTAGCTAACTATGAATCTCCTTCAAAACTCGCCATGAATCTTATTAAGAACTCTGATCAGCTTGTTCTTATACTTCCTGCTATAAATTCCTTAACTCTCTGGATGAGCTAAAATGTGAATACTAATAGCCTGGTAACCATGTCATTGTAGCTAGCTAAACTACACTGTAAATATGAAAGTGTTCACTGCACCCCATTTTGTCCCAATATAAACACTGTTTTGTTTTTAGTGTGTGTATTAGCTAGGACAATTTAGTGTGCAGTACACACTTTATAATTATGTACATATGAGCAATAGAGTCTGAGATGCCTAGCTATTTTGATTAAAGTAACTACTGCAATAGCTATATGGGCATAAAGTATAGTGATGTTTTTTTCATATGTCTGACTGCTCTGCCATCAGTGATAATTGCTCGAGCTCCTGGAGATGGTGACTCATTCTGTACAAATACATTACCTGGTGTGCCAGGAGTTGCTCCTCCAGTATACCCTGTCAATACAAGGATACTGATGGACTCTTACCACTACATCCATTTACTATCATCACAAACTGGTGCTGCATGGCAGCAGGGGTATTCAGTCCCAAGGCAGAGGAGCTACTGTAAGTGGATCTGCTAGAAATTTTTTTTATACTTTTAGTGTGTTTTATATTTGCAGTGGTTCCAGACTGCTGACAATGCTTGCCGACAGGTTGTGACTTCATGTGGTTTTAGAGATGGTGTCCAGGATAACTGGCTGATTACACAGTTCATCAACAGAACAATAGTTGATGGGACTCATTTACCTCAAGTCAGCATACAAGTAGAATTTGAGCAGGAAGGTTGTGTTGAGGGCTGCTCAAGGATCTCCTCATGGTACCAGATATGAAACGTCTACTATTAACAGTGTTGCAGCCAGGAATACCAGTAACTATGTGCTAATAAGTAGATTAATCCCAAATGATGGCAATCTACAGAATCAGATCAGGTATCTCAACTTCGAAACAAATGAAAGTGGATTCTACCTTGCCATTAGAGATGAAGACACATGTTTAGCAGTTACTCATATCATAATATTCTACAATGTCTGCCCCCAAGAAACTATAGAATTTATGATTCGACCAGAGATCATTTCCCCTCAAATTACAACACCAAATCAAGAACCACTCAGAGTGACAGGACAGTGTGTAGCAAATGCTAGTCCAGAGAGTGGAGCAGCATTAATTCTAACCTGTAGCCCAGGAGGGACGTGGAGTGTTGTGTCAGGTTGTCAGTGTAACCAAAGATTCCAGGCAACAGAGAATGGAACGTCATATACTGAAGGTTAGATTGCTCAGGACAATATCATTATGAATATGAAACTGTTGCTCAGGACAATATCATTATGAATATGAAACTGTGTTATTTATAGCTTGTGTGGCTGGTACTTACCTATCAATGACTTATGGTGAGTGTCGTAACTGTCCTGAGAACAGTGTGGGTGTGGAACCTGGGTTGGTAATATGTCCCTGTGTGGAGGGCTACTACAGAGCACCAGGAGAGGATGACCTTTCATGCACCCGTGAGTAAATTGCGTATTAGTTGCTTTACCAGATGAGTGTGATTTGAACCATCTTTCTTGCCTCACAAAGTTTTTGCTCATTGAATGAATCCATGAATCAAACATATGAAGCAGACTCTCCTCTATAATTTAGACCAGTAATAAATTAACCGGCATAAAGTCCTCCCCTTGGCTAAATAATTAAGTTCTTCTTCTTAGAGTATAATGCAATGAAAAGAAATCATGAGATATAATACACTATTTCTTCGTTTGTGATACATAATTAGCTAGTCATAACTAATTTCACTGTCTAATTCAGCTTCAACATTAGGTTGTGGTTGTGGTGGTGCAGGTGCATGCAGCAAAGATGTATAGCACCAAATGAGGATGAAATCGAACCTCTTGGTGTCGTAGTTGAACCATACTATGATTTATTACATTGCTAGCTTTATTATTACTGCTCTTGGATTTTCCATTGATGTGGCGTAAAAAAGTCCACAAAGAAGACAGGCAAAGTTGTTGGTGGATACTGTTCACCATTACATTTTCAGAAAAGGTCTCAGATAGTACTTGTGCATCAGTGCACTATAAAATGCAGGTACTTGGGTCCTCCAAAGGAAAGTTGCTATTTCTACAATCTTTCCATTATTCATGCACTATAAACTAAAATTTTTAAGAGATGTTTCGGGTACCAATTAACCTTCTCCAAGTTTAGAAAGTTCTTCCTCACTGGCAAAGTTGAAGTAAGGGAGGGGCTGGTCAGTATTAGCTTCCTCTTGAGGGTGTAACAGGTCATTGTCAGGGTAAAAAAAAAACAACACGTCATCCTGAACATTTAGCAGTAGCAGTATATTCACACATATCGAGACAGAAATTGTCGTAGGGACAGCTACCTTGCTGGTGCTGGTGAGAGAGTAACTAAGGGCAAGGCCAATATGGCTCTTCGGCACTGTACTATGCACATTATTTATATTTAAGTTAGTGTGTCTGTCACAGATCCGGTCCCCATGTTAGATAGTTGATGGTGCCATAAAATGAAGTTAGATTCATTGCTTGTTTATATTACCAAAATTTTATAGAATTCCCTTTATATCATATGCCCTTAATCTGAGAGAACATTAAATTTTGGAAGACACTTGCCAATAAATCCAAAAAATTAATTGATGTGCAATCGGGAGAGTATGTAGGTATAGTCTAAGTATTATCACATCACTGAGGCTGAGGTCGAAGAATTATTTAACTACTGGCTGTGGAATCAATGTAACAGATACACACATACATGCATGACTCTTAAAAACATGCACCAAGGACTTGCCATAGCCAGTTGGCAAACTGATAAACACGTCTTTTCCACTTGCCAGCTGCAGGACGTTCTCTTCTTGTTCCCTCTTCAAATTGTACCCGAATGAAGCAGCTACCTTTGCTATAGCTGACCTTATATGTACCGAGTCAGAAGTTTGACACTCTATTTGAACATTCCTCACTGGGGAAGGGGGTTCTAAGGGGAAAAAATTAGCTACTGAATTTATTAACAATACTATTCACAAAACGGATCAAGAAAATGAAATCAGAATCACATCAACTATAGTACATCACTCTTACATAATGAATTGCAGTGCATTAGCGTAAGTGAAATGTGTCACTCAATTATTGTGGGCAGATGACCTGGCATGCAAATATTGGTCCTCCCCAAAGAATAGTCTGGGGAGGGAAGGGGACCATTTTTAGCACCTATGAAAGTGCTGGTGGAATAATTATGTAGCTATGGTCATGATAACTGACCATTTCTTGC
The DNA here is from genome assembly GCA_963924555.1 of Crambe crambe. Taxonomy (NCBI): domain Eukaryota; kingdom Metazoa; phylum Porifera; class Demospongiae; order Poecilosclerida; family Crambeidae; genus Crambe; species Crambe crambe. Next base: position 4,407,485 of record OZ004595.1, on the reverse strand, counting down.
AACATGAAAAATCTGGAAATCCTCTTAAAAGAATGATTAACTGAAAGAGGAGGGGGCCATTTTGGCTAAATGAAAGGTCTCCCAATAATTATTATTTATCTGCCATTATCAAACCCAATGACTATCGATCACAAATTCTTCTACCTTCAGTAGTTTCAGATTGGGATATGTTATCAGAAGAAGAAAGGGTGGAACTATCAACTCTGAATAACTTTTTCTGTGGCATGCATCTAGTTGTAGGGATGGCAGACACAGCATGTTCAACTTTGATACAGTGGGAGAGTTCTCACACAACGATTGCCAGTTAGGTCCTGTGCTGGTTAGGAAATCTGAATCGGGTATAGTGAGGTTAATTAGGACAGCATGTAAAGCACTCAGCAAGCACGGATCAGAACAGAGTGGTATGTACCAACCTTTTACTACTTTCTTAAGGTCAAATGGAGTGGCAAGAAATCCTTTGGCTACATTTCGAGGGAATCGATTTAACATACTCTTTTATGATGCAGGGACCCTGTTCCACATTGCACCTCTAGTCCAGAAATTTTTTATTGAGGTGTGGCAAACTCCTAACCAGCTATTGAAGGCTGTACTTGCTGATATCAAGATTCCTGAACACTTGGCAGGATGCAAGGCCCTAGGTTTGGTAAATAAATTCATCACTGGACCTCTGTGGAGAGTTCTGGAGTCCAGGAACATAACGATTCTTGAAATGAATGAGAGATTTCAGAACTTATTGACTTCTCTTAATAGCTGGTCACTTGATGCTTCAAGTATACTGTCTGGAGAAGCACTACTTTATGATGAGATTTTGCAAGTGCTCTGTAGTGCCTTCTCTTCATTGCTATCTCGTCTTGTCAAAGATCACTTATCTGGTGGGCAACATGATAATCCATCTGAAAACCTTCTCGCAGAAACCAAGTCAGTCCCTAAAACAAACACCATTAGTGAAAGGGATTTCGCAAAACTTGATTGACTCCTACGTGAAAACCTAACGCGGCAACAATGTCTCCAGAGGCTTTAATCCTCTTCAGCAACAACAAGACTTCGCAATGGCTCCATGAAAAATCTACTGCAGAGAAAGAGGAGTTGCTGAAAAAAGCTAGAGCATGTGGACCTGAATTCAAGCAGCTGTATTGTGCCCGAAAGCAGCATCTCCATGAAGAACGAGCAAAAATCCTGCAAGCTAAACAAAGGGCACTTTTGCACTTACAAAAGAAGGCCATGGAAACAAAGGAAAAGCTTACTAATGATTTGATGTTGTATGGTCTCTGGCAAAGTGAATCAGATATCCAGACTGGATTAGCTAAGCTAAAGACCAAGACAGAAATGTTACAAGCACTGAAAACTCAACTGCATTTCCGCAGTAAAGTATTAGAGCAGAAATATCCTGAAAAGGATGTCTTTTTTCTATCCAAAAACAAGAAAAAATTAACTGTAGATGAAGTAACATAAAATCTGATTAAGTTAGCTACTAACACCACCACCTTCAAGTAATGCAGCCAATCAAGAATCACTTGTAGGAAAGAGAATTAGACATCGCTGGAAGGAGTCTGATGAATCAGAACAGTGGTACTATGGTAGAATCCTGAGCCTCGTACCAGGTACAGATGATTGGTTTAATGTTGCATATGATGGCGAAAGTGAGATATTGTCACTAAATTTACTACTAGACATTGAAAAGGGAGATTTAGAATTTATGTAACGACTATTAGGTGTACATTTTTTTCGTTCATTTGTGTCTTCCTTTTGTATCTGGAAGTGTATGTTCAGTTTGTGTAATGAGATTTTGACTAATAGTGAGCCACTGTAAATATAATGTATTATTTCCTGTTAAACAGGAAGTGGGTGTGGTTATATGCTGGCTATCTACTCAGTGAAATGTAATAGTTCATCCCTCCAAATCTTGTATCCTGATTGTACACCAAAAAGGAGTTATGGTCTTCTAATATCTTTGTGGTATCTTAGGTATACTATCATATTACAGTACCATTGTTTATATGGAGTTTGCTGTGTAAATTCTGTACAGGAAATCTATGACATTGATATCTTTATTTCTGCATAACTCTCCTTAGGAACAAGGTATTGGTATGATTCTTGCACTAATGTGTTGTGTAGGAACCAAAGAACACAGCTGCATAAAAATCAAGGCAAAATTTAAAAAAATTAAAAAAAAAGTCTGACATCGCTACTTGACGTCACAAGCCACGCCCCTCAACCGCGCGGCCATTTTGGTGTACAGCTGCATTGTGGTTTTTATTCCTGTAAATACTCCAGCTAGTTGAAATCATTATTTGTACTGTTCCTGGGTGCTCCAAGCGTTCGGACAGAGATAAGGATGTAGCTTTTTTCGGACTTCTCACCATTAGAACTGGAAAGAATGAGGAGGAGTTGGAGCTGAGCAGGAGAAGAAGAGCTGGCTATTTGGCTGCAATTGGTAGAGACTTAAGTAGTCATGATTTAAGAAATGTCAGAATTTGTTCTAAGTATTTTATTTCTAGGTGGCCAGCTTATTTGTTCAACCATGCAATTCAATCCTGACTGGCTTCCCACACAAAATGTGTGGTCTAGATGCGACATGAAAGCATTACATCAGTATCATGACTGTTATATCTCCGAAGAAAGTCCAGAAATGCACGCATTCATGCACCATCAATAGAACCATCAACAACACTAGTTACTTCCATTGATTCAGTACACATGCATGCAGCACCAACAGAAACAGTAAAATCATCAACAACACCAGTTACTTCCGTTGATTCAGTTAATGCATTGATTGAGGCAGACGAGCCATCAACTGATGATATACCTGCTACCGAAGTCAACAGGTACTCAGATGCACAGAGCCAAACAATTAAGAACAGAACTGAACAATTAATGCTTACGAAACCATACACAATTTAAGGATCAAGTTAGCAAGATTACTCCCTTCACTGAAGTAACTCTACAGAATCAATTAAGCACTACACTGGGTTACCTAATTTTGAAGTACTTAAGGCAGTGTATGACTTAGCCTCGAACCCAGCCCCGTTGCTCATGCATGTACATGGTCCTCATTATAAAAACCACAATACTGTCAAATTTCTCATTGGCATTGCTCCTCAAGGTACTGTTTCTTATAATTATTATTTTCTGATATTGTACTAGCTGGTCGGGGATTTGATATTGCTGATTCAGTCGGTGCATTTCAGGCCAGGTGACCGATTATTAACAGCAGAAGTTGAAGAGACCAGATCTCTGGCTAATGTACGCATACATGTAGAAAGAGTGATTGGTGCAGTATGCCAAAAGTTCTCTCCATTTTATAGGGAACACTTCCCATTGATATGATCACAATGAAAGCTGGAGAGGATTGTCCAATTGTTGATAGGATAGGTGCCCTCTGCAATATCTGTGACTCAGTTGTGCCATTTAATTGACTAGTATGTCATTAGCTACATTAAAACATGATTACATAATATTATAGCTAGCTATACATTATTATACATACTTTTCCAGTGACAACATGCATACTTCTCTCCTAACTTCCAAGTAGTTACATTCTTTATCTAGCCACTAGTATGCTTCCAGTGATTTATAAGCCTTGAATTGCTTTGCAGAGATGTAGCTAGTTTGGAGCACCAGGTATTGTAAGAAACTAGGTCTGCAGAAATAAAGGGTGGGAGACTCGTTGTTGTACTGATGCAGAACGGATTCCCTATTCCTCCAATCGGTTGCAATTTTGTTTGGAAGTTTCTGAGCGTAGCAGGACATGGTTAGACAGACATACCGCAAAAAAGCTGTGCACCAAAATGGCCGCGCACGTTCATGACGTCATCATTCGTGACGTCACTGCAAACCCTCTATATAGTCTCGCGAGCCAGCCGTATTTTTCACGCGCGAAATATTGGCTTCGCACTTGTTGGGTCTCACACTATTATTGGAGCCAGGCTAATCTGAATTGCTACCAGATTTTGGATGTGACAAGCTATGGATGGAGGATGAGTGAAGATGGTACATTGAGCATAGACTGGGATGCTCCCGAGAACATGAGTAAGGTGCGCGAACGAGTGCAACTGCTGCTGCGTGGCTGCTCTTGCAAAAAAGGATGCACCACCAAACGATGTTCCTGCAAGAAAGCAGGAAGAAATTGTGGTCCAGGGGGCGTGGAAAATGCCATCAATGACTGACTACGCGCGCGCGCAAGTAAGGCTAAGCACTAATAACAAGATCATTATTGTGGAAAACAAGCTGAAAAACCACAAGAAGGTTACCTGTACATGAACCATACAAGCAGGAAAGTCATAATAGTAAATAATTTATTCAATTGCATGTAGCTATAATAGCTAGTATAGGTAGCACTCCTGAAGAAAAATAATGTAGGCAATCTATAATTATTTCCAGCGCCAGATTCAGAGCCTATTCCAGAGCCAGTGTCACCGGAAGAGTCTGGCCCGAGCGAGACTAACTCCAGAGCTAGTCTGGGCTAGCAGACCTCCGGTACAAAGAGGTGCTGAGATCCAGACGAGTCCGAAGTGCAGTATTGAAGAGAGAGAGCCAGATCACCGTGGGATGAGCGATCACTCGACTAACAGTACCGCATGGACAGAAAGACTCGGCATCCTGCCGGATATAGTGGGTGGGGCTGGGGTGGGGCTATGTATCGGTATACTTGCAGATGCCAGTAAATCCAAAAGAGTCCGTACTTGGCATGTTGTTTCCTCATGGTCTGGGGTAGACAGCTACGGATGGGATTAGGAAATCTTCAAAAACTGAAGTGATCAGCGCTTTCAGCAGTTCATTCTAAAGCTAGTAATTCGTGTATCTAGGAAGCTAGGTTATATATAGACTATTCGATCCGTAGTTGTCTTATAAGCATGCAAAGGAAGGATGTGAAACTATTTTCAACATTGTAAGTTTAGCACAAAAAAAGAAGTATTAATTTTAGTCCTTTTAGCTTCAAGCGGTGCTAGCCTCTCGGTAACTGCCCCGTTTTTCCTAGTTCTTGGGAGATCAGCGACCGTAGATAAGTCCTCCACTGTGGTCTTTGTAGCGTATCTCTGCAAGTGTCGGTAGTCTCGATATCAGTCCCTAGCAACCTGCAAAACAAGCGCGTGGGCGGGATGTCGGAGCCCCCTTAATGAAATAGTAGAAATTGATGATGAAGAAGATATAGACAGTGTGTCCTCCTTTGCATCCGATGGTGAATCATGAAGTTTGTTAGTTTAATAATCATATACCTTTGATTTCTATAGACAGTCACATTACTAAGTCATATTACACGATAGCTTCAGACCTAATCATCAATTACCAGAGAGGAACCACACCCATGTGCACTTGTGAAATTTGCCAAATTGTCCTGGTTTGATTGCGCGCAGCTCAGAAGTTTCTCGGTAGTAATTTTTTATTTTAATAAATGTTATAGAACAACTATTCTGCTACAGAATGATACAAAAATCTGTCCAGGCAAAACAATTTCTGCCCACTTTTTCTTGAGCTCATACTAAAGAGCCTGTAGCGACATCCTCCAGAAATAGAGCTCTCACGTAGCCCTGGAAGGTCACTCGGCTACTAAGTTTATACCACTGTGAAGCAGAAGAACGGCTCAGTCCTGCAGTAACTATGTAACGTAAGTAAAAAGCGGAAGTTAGCGGTTAAAAATTACACAATTAAATTTAGTTGCGCGGACAACTTCCGGGATCTGCAATAAATGTACCGCTGGCCATTCGATTCGACTGGAAAAGGGGGAGGGGGAAAGGAAGAAAATTCAGGCTGGCTCGCGCAAGACTAAGTTAGTAGCTACGCGTAATATGATGTATAGTGGTGTTTTTTTCATGTGTCTGACCGTTCTGCCATCAGTGGTAATTGCTCAGGCTCCTGGAGATGGTGACTCATTCTGTTTAAATACTTTACCTGATGTGCCAGGAGTTCCTCCTCCAGTATACCCTGTCGATACAAGGATACTGATGGACTCTTACAACTACATCCGTTTACTATCATCACAAAGTGGTGCTGTGTGGCAGCAGGTGGATGTTGATGGTATTGAGTCACAAGGCAGAGGAGCTACTGTAAGTGAAGTGGATTTGCTAGAATTTTACTTTCATTTTTATATTTGCAGTGGTTCCAAGCTGCTGACAATGCTTGCCGACAGACAGTGACTGCATGTGGTTTTAGAGATGGTGTCCAGGATAACTGGCTGATTACACAGTTCATCAACAGAACAACAGCTGATGGAACTCGTTTGCCTCAAGTCAGTATACAAATAGAATTTGAGCAGGAAGGTTGTGTTGAGGGCTGCTCAAGGATCTCCTCATGGCATGGATATGAGACATCTACTATTAACAGTGTTGCAGCCAGGGATACCAGTGACTATGTGCTAATAAGTAGATTAGTCCCAAATGATAGCACTCTTCAGAATCAGACCAGGTATCTCAACTTTGCAACTAATGAAAGTGGATTCTACCTTGCCATTAGAGATGAAGACACATGTTTAGCAGTTACTCGTGTCCTAGTATTTTACAATGTCTGCCCCCAAGAAACTGTAGAATTTATGATTCGACCAGAGATCATTTCCCCTCGAATTACGACACCAAGTCAAGAACCACTCAGAGTGACAGGACAGTGTGGGAAATGCTAGTACAGAGAGTGGAGCAGCACCAATTCTGACCTGTAGCCCAGGAGGGACGTGGAGTGTTGTGTCAGGTTGTCAGTGTAACCAAGGATTTCGGGCAACAGAGAATGGAAAGTCATGTACTGAAGGTTAGATTGCTCAGGACAATATCATTGTGAGTATGAAACTCTATAACACTGTGTTATTTACAGCTTGTGTGGCTGGTACTTACCTGTCAATGACTTATGGTGAGTGTCATGACTGTCCTGAGAACAGTGTGGGTGTGGAACCTGGGTTGGCAGTATGTCCCTGTGTGGAAGGCTACTACAGAGCACCAGGAGAAGAGGACCTTCCATGTACCAGTGAGTTAAAATCCCTTTCTAGATGAATGTGTGGGGCATTGCCTTGTTTATTTTATTTGTTGTTTGTTTATTTGTTTGTTTTTTTGTTCTTTTTTTTTCTTTCTTTTTTTTGTACATTTGTGACTGATTTGCAGAAACCAGTTCGGCTATGTTGATATCCATTTTCTATGGCCCTTTGGCTCTATACCGTGCAAAATTCAAAGCTCTAGCACCTACACTTAGCCTACCTTCGGTACCTTGTTGCTCTTCTCTGGGCTTTAGTTGAAACTTTATAGTGCCAGGAGGCAAGAAACTAGCTTCTCTCTCTGACTCTACTTTAAAACCTCGCCCACTCACTTTTCTGAGTTCCAATTTGCAATTCAGACAACCCAAAAATGGGTTTTACACATTGTTTTTATAGTGTAGTTCTGAACTTTTTCTTGACAAATAATACTTTTTTTTTAATTCTCAGTGTATAAAAACATAGCTGATTGTTCTTTAAGGGCATGTACAAACATATTAGTTCAGACCTTAGATATAATATCCATGTAAAAGCTAGCTGGCCAGACAACAAATGACAGCACAGTTCAGCAGACATTCTCGGCCCTAGTCACATTGGTGGGGTGTGCCCTGCAAAACCAAAGCTGACAGCTAGCTCCACACTGAATGCCAGTGCAGAATGCCAGTATACTGTAAGCCAGCTAGAGTCATTTATGCTAGCTACTCTCAGAAATTGTAATGTCAATGTTGCTAGCTACTGTCATCATAAACAAAGCCAGCTATGTACTTCAAAATGGTTAGTCTGGTATTATAATTGTGATAATATTGCACTGCAAGTGTGTGCCCTGGCCTCAGGTATTGAAAACTATGATTTATATCTGCCCCAGTTATTGAAACTGTGATTTATATCTGCCCCAGTTATTGAAAACTGTGATTTATATCTGCCCCAGATATTGAAACTGTCTGCCCCAGGTATTGAAAACTGTGCTTTTATCTGCCACAGGTGCAGCAGTATAATGCTCTGCTGGGCAATAAACAACTAACGTGATTGGACAGTTCTTCCTAGATACCCTTGGCTCCTCCCAAATACCAGTGAAAACAACAAGGCAATACTGGCTAGAGTACAAATTGATTGCTAGAGTGAAAACAACGCACAACTGGCTGGCTGGGATGAAAAGACGACTAGCTTATCCAGCTGTGCTGCTCAGGCCATGTTAGCTACATGTTGTATGCTCCTCCCCATAATTGCACCAAAACCTGAGGGCTATAGGCCCAAAGGTTTGGATTTCAGAACATACATCCTGATTTCATTAGCTGTAATGAAATTAACTTTACCAATGTTGCGACTGTTAAAACTTAAGATTAGCACCACATCAGAGTTGTTGAAACTCATCACTTGGCAATGCTGCAGGTACTGTGGCCAGCAAGCAAATAGCCGTAACTAGCACCAATATTCCTGATAGCATTGTGATTATGTTATAAGCAATTTCAAATTTCGTGTTCTCATAGCAAGTATCAGAGAGTACAATAGTACTCTCTAAGTAGGGATCACACGGATGATCCTTTGGAGTAGTACTTAATATTTTCTTTCATAACTCCAGAATACGTACCTCCTGCAGTCAGCAGCATGTGTTAGTATGCGTCAGTAGCATGTGTTAGTATGCATCAGCTGTTCACCGAATTGTTGAGTCTATAAAACTAGGTTCAGGAGAGATCAAATGTCGCAGTAATCTTTCCATGGGGGGAAATGTCTTCTTGGGATCTTGCAACGAAATGACATTATTGAAGTAACAAAAAACAAAACAAAAACAAAACAAAAAACAACAACAAACCAGCATGATTAAGCACACCAGAATTCAAAACGCTAGGACAAAATAAAATTTGGCAGGAATGATACAAATTCCCAGTTCTGTCTACACTGGTACTTTCAGCCTGCTAGCTTGGACTAGGTACACTCTCAGCCTCAGGAAGTCTGGTGATATAATTAGCTACTTCATCAGCTTCCATCATTACCTTCAGGAGTACACCTTTCCTACCTTTGAATAAATGCACATTTACACCATCTTTTCTAGAATAAAGCTACAAACTCACACTAAAATGGTAGCCATTCAATATGGCATTATGCTGAGTTTGCAGGAATCTTCAGGATACTTCGTATTCTCATGAAATCAACACTTCTGCATGGGTCCCTGAAGTTTGACTGTTTAACGTTTTATTCGAAGCCTTTAAGGATTGTACAGAAAAGAAAAATGATATGACCTGCTAAAACTGTGCCTATATCATTGATGCAATTTTACTTGATAAGGACTGAGAGTCCTTCTATAATGGTTGAGATGGGGGGAAATTATTGATCCTGGCTATCCTCTGGATTTCTGATGACAGTAACCTTTCTGTCTGATCTTGCAAGCCTTTTCCTGCAGCCAAACATAAGTTAGCCCACCTACATAGTGTTTGACTATTTTATTTCCAGGACAGTCCTTTTCTCCTTGACTCCCATTTATAACCACGACAAGCACTACTGGCACCTAGTCTCACATAGCCGACCTTTTACCTCCTTTTTTTATTGGGGAAGGAAAGGGTCTGGTCACATTTGTACCACTATGGCACATACCACAGTTCAAATCTTTAATACGTAGCTTCCCTGCTAGCACATTGCAAGTTAGAAAACTTATTGAAGTTGTGAAGGCACTTCCAACACAATTTCCCAGGGTTAGCTGGGCCCTGCACGACTCTACCATGGCACTCAGGACATCCTTTCAAATCGGATCCAGATAAGTTAATTCTGCAGCTCAGTGCAGCCCAAGACTGCAAGCTAGCTCAATATTGTCTGCCTACATTAATGACTTCTTGTGACATCACAGTTGGCTTCTGGTTGTCTGTACCATTCCTGTAGAATAAGTTTTAATGTGACCAGAGTCCCTTTCCCTCAATAAAAAAAGGAAGTAAAAGGTCACTAACTGGCACCATTGCTAGAGTGAAAATGACAACAAAAAGATAACACAACTGACAGGCACAGTTGCTGGCACAGCTAGAATGAAAAGACTACTTTAAAGCAGCAAGCGCCATGCCTAGGCCACATTCCACATGTTGCATGCTCCTCCCACCATCAACAAAGCACTATACTAATGAACAGCAAACAAGACTTAATTCTTGTAGTACGAGGGTTATAAGGACTGTGTGCAAAGTTTTGTGCAGGTGTCATAGAAAAGTAGGCCCTGAAATTCGTGCTCATGCAGGTGTTGTAATGTGACATGATTCAGTGATTCTGATTCCATTCTGTAGTCGAGAGTATTTGTTCTGTGAAGTCTATAGCCCTACTACAGTTAATACTGAATTTGAATTTTATTTTCTCCTCAGAGCCCCCTTCTCCAGTGACGAATGTTCGAATAGTGTCACGGACTTCTGACTCAGTTACCTTGGTGTGGGACCCCCCAGTGAACTTTGGTGGCAGGAATGACACTGTCTATGTCTTGTTCTATCAAGAAGAAGGAAGTTCTAGTCGTGTAGAGGTAGTCACAGTCAACACTACCATGGGAACTATCACAGGTACATTGTCTGTGAAGTAATACATATCCATGCAATATCAATGTGCATACATTGTTCAATAATGGTTTTGGCTTGGTTATAGTGTCTCAGCACTGTGTACATAGATCCTACATTAGTAATGATTTTGACTCTGGTTACTTACTTCATCACATTTATTGCTGCTATGAAGGTGATCCTTTTATGTTTATACCGAATGTGTTGGTTGAAACATGATATTTCTGGAGCTTTTTCTTCAAAGTTTCTCATTTGTCCTCATGTGTTTCAAGCTTCCTTTCAATTCATGAGGGGCAATAAGATTCATCAGAGAGTGCGGTAGCACTCTCTATGTAGGGTTAGTACGGAATGGGCGTGGCTTCTCTCATTAGAACAATACAAACTAGACTCTCTGTATCTCTTCTATTCTTGCTACAGGCTCAACTAAACTTCTTACATCTGAAAAACAATGCAGAAGATGATATGACCGCTCAAACTCCTCCAGAACAGCATCAACGATCGGCACCAGCTGCCGCCTAAATCTAAAATTTTTATGATTCGTTCATCATCATCATCATCATCTTCTTTGACGGCTGTAACTCCATGATCCTTTCACATACGACAATGAAATTCATATCAACTTGTGCAGTTATAACCACACAATGTGCTTTTACCATCGTTATATCCACAGTTTCCCTTCAAAATGATCACTCATATCGAACGACTTTTCATCATAACTATGTCAGCCATTTTAAAATGAATCATTTGTCACGCTCGCGCGTCTGTCACTATCACGTGCACGTACACGCGTGCCAACCAGCTATTTTTATTTGAAAACAATATTCAACCTTTAGGTTGTACAAAAAGTAAACAAAAAAATTTATGCTAAATAAAAAGGCCATGTAGGGTTAGCCTGTACTTTAACAGTTTCTGTCAACTCAACAAAAATCAAAATAATGCTGCCTTCAATAATAATCCCTACATCACTGCCTAAACCAAGCAGAACACTTTTATACTGACATGAACAATTAAAGCAGCTTGGTGGGAGGCAGTGATGTAGGGATTATTATTGAAGGCAGCATTATTTTGATTTTTGTTGAGTTGACAGAAACTGTTAAAGTACAGGCTAACCCTACATGGCGTTTTTATTTAGCATAAATTTTTTTCCTTTCACTTGTATCTATAGCATTGCTGCATTTTTCCAAGCTGGGATCATAATAATTTCCTTGAATGGTACAACACTTCCACCTGGTACTATGTTGGTATTAAGTGTATGTGTGTGTGCCTCAGGTCTAACCCCTGGTGTCAACTATCAGTTCTTTGTGACTGCTAAGAATGGAGTATCAAGTGTAGCTAGCACCCCCCTTGTCTTTGTTTCCACCACTGGGTCTGGATCTGGATCTGTCATTGGTGCTGTAGTGGGAACGCTGGCGGCTGTCATCCTCTTGATATTAATAGGGGCAATTATTACAGTACTCATGTGAGTGTTCTGTATGTAGCAACTACAACATAATTAAACAGATTTCTTTATTAACCCTCAGCGCATGTGTGAGGGTTACAGTACTCAGCTGTGTCTGTGTGTGTATCTGTTAAATCCACCACCACGCTGCCAGTAGCAATCAGAACACTTCAATTTTAGATATCTAGACAATAGCTACTGTCCATGCATGCAGTCTTTAAATTGAGCTGATTTTTGAAATAGGCTTTATTCCGGAAAGAAGGCACTCCATACTATATTTTCCGCATCTGTTACATCCACCACCACACTGCCAGTAGCGATTAGAACACTTCAATTTCAGCCTTAACGATGTCTAGAGGATACTCTCCAGTGTTTAAATTGAGCCTTTTTTTTTTTTTTTTTGGAATAGGCCTTATTCTGGAAAGAAGTCAAGCTCTCCAGCTCTGTACTCCTGCCAAGCATTACTTACTGCAAACACATATACACAATTATGTTGGTACTAAGCACTCTTATATGGTCTGAATGTGTGCTGAGGGTTAGCACTTAGTGCTTTTCATTCGCTTTCAGTTTTCGGCAGTGTCGAAATTCAGGTGACTTTCTGATGATGATACTGACAGGAAAGGGACACAAAGGAGATACAGAACCATCAAAAGTGATGTAAGTCAAGCACTAAGGTTATGGTATACAGAACTTTACTCATCATTATTCATGAGACATTGTATGATCATTTCTATGAAACTATATTATACAGACTACTTCATAGTGTGTAGTATTCAATAGGCTTATAGTGATTCAAGCTAGCTATAGCCATCTCATTAATTCATTATGGCTATAATTATGCTATCTGATATTTCTATTATAGCACAGAACTTTCAGAAGTGAACTCTGTTATGAGTAAGTAACCCTGGTAAGCAAGTTTTTAAATTTATAATTACCATAATACAGCAAATATTTCAAGTGGGGAGGATCAGATTTCGCAGTAATAAATTTGCATCTGAGACATTATTGATATTATATTCGCATGACCACGTTTCTGTTAAATAATGATGGCTACCTTTAGCTCTTGTTGTGCTCTAGCTAATAGACTTCTTTCAGGTTTTCATAATATTAGCTAGCTGGTTAGTTTATAGGCTCACTTCCGTGTTTGCAACTTTTATTGGCACAGTTACTGACAGGGGACCTCTTGGATCTGGTAGCTATATAGTATCAAGTAACGTTTTGCTATAGCTATGAGTACGTAGATTGATTGTGCAGCTAGCTAGCTAGCTATAGCTACTACAAACTAGACAGTAAGTGATATCAATTTCACTTATTTTGTGAGTGAAGATTTCAGGCGAAATCCGTGAATTTTTCCCCACTTGAAATATTTGCTGTATACGGTATTATGATTCTATGATTCATGAAAGATGGCAAGATTGAAAATCCATTCACCAGACAGAGACAGTTTTCTGACTCTTCTGCAATCATACCTGGTCGATTTATTCAACTCATCAATACTGTAGGACAAGGTATATGGGAAATGAGATGTTAGTTATGGGACAAGTAGTTACCCTATGCTGGGGCTTCTATATGTCTTCAATTTGGCTAGCTAGCTAGCTCAGCTGTGGGCATGGAAAGTAAACTTCCTATGTACATATGTAGCTATAATCTATGCATAACCATAACATTATATGATATACAAACATATATGTACATGTGTGACTTGCTCCTCTTTTGAAATACAACACCCTCTTATGGTCATCACTATTAAATACACAATAACACAAAAGGATATGAGGAAGGTCACCTAGCACCACTGTTCAAGCAATAAACATTGTTTTATAGGAGAATTTGGACTGGTATACAAAGGTAACCTCACAGGTTGGCGAGAAAGAAGTACAACAGAAGTTGTAGCTATCAAGACATTGAAAGGTAGCTATATAGCTAATCAAGGGATATCTATACAAGTCTGTAGACTTTCATGATCATATAGGTCTCTATACAACCAAGGATATTGAAAATTTAATGATAGAGAGTGAAAAGATGATGATGTTCAACCATCCAAATGTGATGAATTTAATTGGAGTGTGCACTGATGTAGGAGAAAGTCCGTATATTGTTATGCCCTTTATGGCCAATGGCAGTCTCCTGGCCTACTTGAAAAGAGAGAGATCTCACCTCATTCTACCCAGAGATGCTGAAACTGAAATGGTTGGGTTATACTATTATTAGCTATGTGGTGATGATTTTAAAAATTCTTTTCAAGATTGACGATTCCCAGAGAAAACTTCTTTCAATCTGCTTCCAGATTGCTAAAGGAATGAGTTATTTAGCAGCAGAAAAAATTGTGCATAGAGATTTGGCTGCTCGTAACTGCATGTAAGCTGCATACAATTAACTAGCCTCATGGGTACAAGGGTACTTAGTGATGTGTTAATGTCATTGTGTATTAGTAAAATTAGTAATAATATTCTAGCTACTAGTGAAATTTGAACTAGCTAGCTACAGTACTGAATAGAATTAGTTCTCAAAAAATACACAAAGTGTAAGTTAGCTACTGTATTGACTGTGATTTTAATTTTGAGGCTCTGGTGGTTGCAGATATTTGAACTTGTATCTTATTATTATTTGTAGGATAGATGACCATTTTGTGATCAAAGTGGGGGACTTTGGTCTCTCAGAATCTATATATTCCAGTAACTACTTCAGACAGGAGATAAGAGATAAGGAATCATCAGTGAAACTCCCAGTGAAATGGATGGCCTTGGAAAGTCTTCTTGATGGCATCTTTACTGAGAAGACAGATGTGGTAAAGCATATATCAACTACAATCTCATGTGTCCACCATGGCTATATTATTTTATTCCATGCATTGTCTACTCAGTGGTCATTTGGAGTAACCTGTTGGGAAGTGTTTAGTCTTGGGTACAGCCCCTACCCTACTATTCATCCCTCAGCTCTCATAGAACTCCTCCAAAGTGGAGAAAGACTCCAGAAACCCAACAATCCAGGATGCACACATAAAGTGTAAGTTTAGCTACAGTTTTTGAGTTAGTGATAGATTTCTCAGATATTTTGCTAACCCACTCCTGAACTTTTTTTCTAGTGATATTATTCTATACTTTCAAAGCCTCCATATAAATTATGCTATAAATATAGAATCCATACACCTTATGCTTTTGGAGTTAGAGTGGAAAACCTATGACACAAAAAGTGCTTCTTAATTTGCCAACCCAATAATAAACCTTATAGTAGCTAGCTGGCTACATATTATTGGTGAGCTTTCTGATCACCTTAGTGGGTACTGCGTCACATGATATAATTATGGGAAGGTATGTGGACAACTATGAGTACATATGTGCACTTTTTGTTACATAGCTACAAGCAATGCTGTGACCTATTGAATTGCAATAAAGCTGATGACTAATTTACCTATAATTATTATAGAGAAAATGATTTTTGCTATAATCTGAAGGAGTTTTACACTGCATTGATAATAGTTTGTGCATAATAATGTAAGTACAAATCTTGAGCCTTGTATGGCTACTACATCATGTCCAGTCCTCAAAATTTGGATCTTGAGTATCTATAGGTACAATTAATTAATTTTCATATGAAAGGTACAACTTGATGACTCAATGCTGGAATCTATCACCTGAAAAACGCCCCTTTTTTAAAGATCTTGTGCAAGAAATAGACTCATTACTGGAAGGAGTAGCAGGATACCTCGAGTTTTCAGCCTTTTCCAGCAACAGTTAAATGTGACTCTGTGTGCTGTTGTGTAGTTGTATTTATTTTTTATACCTTTAATTAGCTAATTTCAAGAAAATTCAACCATTAATTTTAATGCTTTCTTCTTCTTCTTTTTCTTTTTGAATGCAAAGTATAGTGGCGGAGTGAAGCTTTAGCCAATGATGTCACCATAATTATTGCAAAGGACGGAACCAGAAGAATATTAATGTACATAGCTACAATATAAATAATAGCAACTTCTCATTCAACCCCATAGTGGCTTGCTTCGCTCGCAATGATAATATTATCCCTAATTTGTATAATTTAAAATGACTACAGAGTGGCTCGTCCATGATATTGGCTGCTAGAAACTGGCTTCCTGTTCCTCACTGGATGTGAACGTACCATTACAAGCTGCTCATCAATTCCTGATTAGTATAGGGGAGTAGCTGCTATTGTATGACTTATTTTGAATCCATCTGTTGTAGGGATGACACGTTGCCCCATATTATAACAAAGAGAAATTCCCTGCCTTTTCATGACCAGGGAACATACATATTATGCCATTAGGCACTGTTATCTTTATGACTTTGAAATAAATTAATAATAATAATAATAATAATAATAATAACACTGAAGAGCCAACTGTGGCAGCACGATTTTTTATTAACCATCCATGTCAAAGCATTGGCTATAGAGCCTTGCAAATACAGAGTTATATAGTCATGGGTGTACTCAACCACATGCACTGACTTCTAAAAAAAATTTTCTGGACCTTGATTTCTTAGCTTATGTTCTCCAAACATGACTTCATTCACTTGCTCTATGGGTATGTCGTAGAGTGGGGGGATGGAAGATTGATAGGGCTGGGCTGGAGGAGCAAGGGCGTGCGAGTCTGTCACAGAATGAAAATAAATATTAGAAAGTACAATGAAACCAAAATAAACACCTTTCCAGTAAAGTTACCCATAGTGCTCTGGGTACAAAATTTACAACTCTGTGGCTTAGATACATTTGAGTGCTATTGGTAAATTCCACAAAATTAGAAAAAGATTTGAACTGATTTTTTAAAGTCGAAAGTGAATCTAGGCCATTAGGCTGTAAATAGACATGAAGCTGAGATCAGTCAATGGTTTTCTATTTACCATTCAAGGTATTTAGGAGTTATCTCATGAACTTTTTATAATACGAAATACTTCTGAAGAGAGGATAAAGAATAAGCATAAAGATTACTAACCACTAACCTGTCAAGTTCCTGATATCATTAATGTCTGGGACTAGTAACAAATTTGACCCAAAGTAAAGGATGATCACAGTTATAAATGCAACACAGCAGTATGTTGGGATAGCTACTGCCCAGTACCTAAAAAACAATAACACTCATGAGTACTATATTGACATTAGTATACTGCGTGCATCTCCACATGCATGCAATCACAAAACACATAAATGATTACATGATGTACAAAATACACAGAAGCGTAAAAGTATAATAATTCTGATAATTAACTTCATAGCCATAGCCAAGCTCCTTCAAAAAGTTGATGGGCCTAAGGTTAAATTTTCATGATCTTGTTTTGTAGACTGGGAGCTGAGCTTTAACAGAAAAATAAAGTGCCTGTATAGCCTCCAGCTCACTTTTGTGGGAAATATGAAAAACCAATCAAATGAAGGTATTCATCGGGAAGAAACGCCCACAGCAAATACAACCCTATATATTATGAAGGCAAACATTTATTGTGATACCTAAAATTTATATCATACAATGCTACATTCAGTACTCTGCACGCAGCTAGCCTAGCTAATGCCTCACCAGCGACGAGGTACGAACTGAGATAACAGGCAAAGCCATAAAAGGCTCTTTCTGGACTGGGAAATGGAGAGTGGCCTCTATCTGCTGGTCCCAGTGCCATTACTAGGTACAGGGTCGTTATGACTGAAGTTCGCGCGTGCATTATCAAATTTGGTTCTACGTGCGCGCGCAGAATGTCAAGCCCCGCCCCCACACCTGCAAGCCGATTAATTTTGTTCGCGCGCATGTATATGTACGTTATTATTGTACGTATAATATTGTAGCAGCTAGCTACTATGTATGATGTAGATAGAGGTGTTTTTTTCATGTGTCTGACTGCTCTGCTATCAGTAGTCATTGCTCAAGCTCCTGGAGATGGTGACTCATTCTGTACAAATACTTTACCTGGTGTGCCAGGAATTGCTCCTCCAGTACATCCTGTCAATGCAAGAACACTGATGGACTCTTTCAACTATATCCGTTTACTTTCGACACAAAGTGGTGCTGTATGGCAGCAGGTGGATGTTGATAATAGCAGTTCACAAAGCACTGTAAGTGAAGTGGATTTGCTAGAGTTTACTTTAGTGTGTTTTATATTTGCAGTGGTTCCAGAGTGCTGACAATACTTGCCGACAGAAAGTGACTGCATGTGGTTTTAGAGATGGTGTACAGGATAACTGGCTGATTACACAGTTCATCAACAGAACAACAGTTGATGGGACTCATTTGCCTCAAGTCAGTGTACAAATAGAATTTGAGCAGGAAGGTTGTATTGAGGGCTGCTCAAGGATCTCCTCATGGTATGGACATCTACTATTAACAGTGTTGCAGCCAGGAATACCAGTAACTATGTGCTAATAAGTAGATTAGTCCCTAATGATGGCAATCTACAAAATCAGACCAGATATCTCAACTTTGCAACTAATGAAAGTGGATTCTACTTTGCTATTAGAGATGAAGACACATGTTTAACAGTTACTCGTGTCATAGTATTCTACAATATCTGCCCCCAAGAAACTGTAGGACTTATGATTCGACCAGAGACCATTTCCCCTCCAATTACAACACCAAGTCAAGAGCCACTCAGAGTGACAGGACAGTGTGTAGCTAATGCTGGTACTGAGAGTGGACCAGCACCAATTCTGACCTGTAGCCCAGGAGGGACATGGAGTGTTGTGTCAGGTTGTCAGTGTAACCAAGGGTTCCTGGCAACAGAGAATGGAAAGTCATGTACTGAAGGTTAGACTGTTAAGGACAATATATCATTGTGAATATGAAACTCTGTAACTCTGTGTTGTTTACAGCTTGTGTGGCTGGTACTTACCTGTCAATGACTTATGGTGAGTGTCGTAGCTGTCCTGAGAACAGTGTGGGTGTGGAACCTGGGTTGGTGGTATGTCCCTGTGTGGAGGGCTACTACAGAGCACCAGGAGAGGAGGACCTTCCATGCACCCGTGAGTAAGATTAAATGCATGTCAGTCCCTTCATCAGATGAATGTCAAGCATTATGAAGTGGAAGCAAGACTTAACGAGTTTTTAGATTTGTTATACACACAATTGAATTGCCACTATGCAGGTCACACTTTAGAGTGCTAAACAATTTAATAGCAAACACAAATACATACCACATGTACAGTCTATACTATTACAGGTGATTGGGGGCAGGATTGGCTAAAGTCGTAATTATTACTTTGCTGTATAGAGTGTTTCCTTCCCTTCCACCCTAAGACATCATTAGATAACTCTGTGTATACTAATTGTGATTACCTTAATGATCACACCTGTATAATTATAACCTTGCATGTGTTACTTCAGAGATATCTTTTAGGGCATCCGTATTGCACTTTACTTTGGCTTGCATTTTCAGGGTGACACATTAGATAACTCGGTGCATACTGTTGTGGGTTCTTCGTAAGGAGACAAAAGGTTCTGCACTAGCTATTCACCCTGGTAACAGAAAATTAGTAGAAGAAAGAAATAACAATGTTAATTTATACTCATGGTCATGTTCAACAAAGAAAATTAATCAAGAAATTTAATTACCTTAATAGTGTAAAAGCTAATAAGTAAGCTCTAACAACCAAAATAAATTGTAAACATAAAATTTCCATTCTAGCTTGGACACTGACACAGAACAATTCAATCAACAACTCACACACATACAACCATATATGAACTTTTGTTATCATCAAATTCTTAATCACTATCAAGTGTTAATAGAGCTGAGGTGACCTCCAGATCATCTACCCTAACAATATTCCTACACCTGTGTCACTTCAAAGATATCTTTTGAAGTATCTGTATTACACTATACTTTGACTGCATTATCAAAGTCACATATTATGCATGCACTGTATGCACTGTATACAGTACAGTGATGCAGTGTGCCATTATGATGTATATTGACCTGTTGCCTATTTACATTGTTAAATGTAAATGGTATAGATTCAGAATATGTTTGAAGAATTATGGACCAGTGGATTTGTTATACTAAAAAATAACTATATTATCCCATAGACTCGCTATTATAATTGTTTATGTTGTCACTGTAGGTATTCCATTGTCAGGAACCGCAATTGGAGTGATAGTTTTAGTGCTGATAGTTCTAGTATTGATTGCTATTATTCTGCTCCTGTTGGCCACTACCATACACTATAAGAGAAGGATTCAGTACTCTCCACAAAGTCACTCACAAGTGGAGGCAAGCTCTGACTTGAAAGCATATGGATCCAAGCAGGTTGGAGCAAGTTTTGACCTAAATGAAAACCCATCGTATGGGTTCTCAAGGAGTAATCCACAAGCTAACATAGAGGGTGAATCCGAGATGACTGGAACCTATGAAGTTATTGATCATGCACAGTAACATAATAGTGTTTTATGATCAAATACTTCGTTTATAATTATAGCTGTGTGTCTGACATACATTCTATATAACAGCTTCTTGAAGTGATATATAGTAGGTGTTTGAATTAATTATTATAGCTAGAACTTTAGCAGTATTTATCATTATACTGTAGCTAATATTTGTGAGCAGACAGCCACAATTAAGAATCTGCTAATCTTTCAGTTGAGTTATATGGGTTATAAATGATGCAAGGGGGAAAGGAAAACAAATTAGTGAACTACACTACAGCAAGAAATGGCTAGTATTACAGTGGCACTTGATGTCTGACAAAAAATTTGTTTATCAGGCATAATTATTTCTGATACTGGGAATTAGTAACAAGCTATTAAATTTTGTTAGCTACAGCTTATTAGTTAGTACTTAGCTAGCTATTATAGCTAATGCATGTAAAGAGGTCAAGAAGACAATTTATGGCAGCGCCGGACAAAAAATTGCAAAATTTTCATCCGCCCCGGACAAAATATTTCCCTGGACCAAATATTTCGTGACAGTGCCGAAGGCGCGAGGGTCCGGTGACACGTAATACATGGCAGGGCAGCATTAGCCTTACGGGGATTGGAAATTCCGTACTTTGAAATGACAACATCCATGTTATTGGTGCGTGGGCCATGGCGTGCGCGTCTACTACGATTGGCGGGTAATATGAAACATTGATATATCCATGCAATGTCTGTTTCACACCTCAAGTTTCCTTATTATACTTGCAGTAAATGCAAGGAGTGTTCTAAACATTAGCGCACTACAGCCTATGATGTAGCTGTTAGCATGGAAGAAGACTGCAACACTCAAAGTTGTAAGTCAGGAAAGGGGCCCAATGAATGCACCTTGAATACCTTCAGTGATTGTATCTCTTATAACGCAATCAGGCAGGTGATTTTGCACTTTATAGCACACTATAACTTATTGGTGATATTTTGGTATATTTTATCAGGTTTTTAATATATCCAGTGAGCCAAAAAAGGGGCCCAAGAGTAAAAAATACGGTATAATTGCCTATTACTTCCATTATCTGGCTAATTTTTACTATAACTGTAGTTTCTTATTCGCCACAAAATTAAAACATCCCTTTGCTAACAGCTTATTTGCCTCTCTAAAATTATCGCTCTTCCATTTTGACACTACATGAATTTTCCTTAGCAACCACCCAATGGCCGAAACCGCTCCTTCGACAACACGGATGTGGTCAAAAATTGGCGCGTGCTAGTATTGAGTTTCGTAGGCTAATATGTGTAGTAGCCTTCCACACAGCAAGTAGGCATAATCAACTAGCTAGCTAAATTACAGTGCCTCCAACCAGTGAACTTTGATTTCAGTATAAAGCATTTTCAGTATTTTACCGGTATGAATTTCAGTTCAGCCATTTTCATAGTAATGCTAATATAAAATGTGTATAGTAAGTTTATCTAAATTTCAGTATTTTTGAAAATTCTTCAGTATTTTTGGTCAAATTTCAGTAAAAATACTGATGAATCAGTATGGTTGGAGTCTCTGAAATTACTAACTTGGTTACTAGAGCCAACTTACAACAATGTGAGGCTCACACAGACTTGCCTAAATCAGTGTCAGGATAAACCCCTGACATGTAACCTGAACTGTGGATTAACACTTATGTTTGTGTTTAATTGTTACTTCTGTGTGTCATGTGAATTTTATGTTGTGGACTCTTTGGTGTGTGTCTAGAACTTTCTGTGTGTGTGGATCATTGGATTCTGGAAGTAGTGAGATACGGTAACTAGCTGGTCAGGGAGAGATCAGAGTAGTTCTGTTTGTTTTTGTAAGAGATTTAACATTTACTATAATAACATTTTAAAAGGTGCATCTTCTCGCTATTTGTGGCGGTTTGTTGACGAGAGTTCCTGACATTTGGTGGCAGCACGATGACCGAAGAACCCAGAGGACACTGAAGGCTACAGCTCAATATGAGTCAACAGAGATGATGGCGATGTTTATGGAGATGCTGAAAGTCCAGGATGAAAGACGACGTTTGGAAGAAGAAAAGCGCTGAGAGGAGGAGGCTCGACGCTTGGAGCAAGAAGAAGAACGTCGACGTTCGGAAGCAGAAAAACACCGAGAGGAAGAGGCTAGACGACTGGAACGAGAAGAAGAAAGACGCCATGAATGGGAGCAAGAGATGCAACAAAGACAGGAGAAGCTAATGAAATTGTTTTTTGAGAAGAACAGAGGAACCGAAGGACCCAAATATGCCTCGTGCAAAGTTGCATAAATTTCTTGAGGAAAGTGATGATATTCATTCCTTGAGGGTTTTGAGGCAACTGCGACATCAGAAAAATGGCCCAAGGAGAGATGGACAAGTCAGCTTGTAACTGTGCTGTCAGGAAAGGGATTGTTAGCCTATTCTAAGCTGGATGCCGAAGCGAAACAAATGTATGAAACAGTGAAGACACAGGTGCTTGAGGCCTACAGCGTGTCTGCAGATGTGTACAGATTGCGATTCTTGGACAATACTTATGATCGAAAGAATGGGGTCGTTGGGTGAAACTCCAGTTCGATCGCTGGTTACAAGCAAGAGGTATGAATGCTTACACCTTGATGTTGCTGGAGAGGTTACTGCAACAACTGCCCACAAGACTACAAGTTAGGATGAGGGAGCTTCAACACAAGACATTTGACGACCTAATGAAGTCCATCTGTGCCCATGAAAGTGCTTGGATAGCTGATGAAAGAAGTGGCAGAACCAAGTGGCAAGGAAGAAGCAATCATCCAGATGATGTAAATCTCAAATCTGAAGGACATTCTAAGTTCCAAGGAGAAGTTGAAGATGTCAAAAGATGGAGAGAGCAGCGGAGAAAAGAAATGGGACCGTGAGCAAGGGCCCAAGTGTTTCAACTGCCAGAAGTGGGGTCACATCAAGGCACGGTGTCCAGAAGCAGCTGAGGCTATCAACTATGGAGGACAAGACCAAGAGAATGGGGACCAAACTCAATGGCAGATAGAGGGCAAGGTGAATGGAAAACCTTCTAAGAAACTACTGCTTGATAGTGGAGCTACCAGTACATTTGTCCACCCAAGGATGTTGACAGATAAGGATATGTTGGGCTGGAAGAGGTTGTTCAAGACAGCGAGTGACAACCTGGTCCAATTACCAATGGGAATTAAGAGCCAAGATTGAAGTGGAGGGAAAGCAGTACAATTTGACGGTTGCGGTGTCGGACTCAATTGAACTTGATGCACTTTTTGGGAATGATATTCCAGACTTCCCAAAACTTCTAATGATGGCAGCCAGGAATTATGACAGTGCTTTGGTGGTAACGAGAGCACAGACCCGAAAACAAGAACAAGAAGATATGGAAGCCAGGCAAAGAGAAGCAGAAGATGAAGTACACCCGGAACTATTGCTAGAAGATGACACCATGGAGAGATATGAACTCTCAGAGTCGGACCTCAGAAATTCGGGTGCTGAAGACAGAATCTATCGAGATGATTCGGAAGCTGCTGAACATTCAAATGTTGAACAAGAAAGTGTGGAAATTGCTGACAGTAATCTGGGTGATCTCTACGAACTGGACCCTTCTCTTTTCATGCAGGTTTCCAAAGACAAAAAGAAACTGACCAGAGCAGAGAAGTGGCAGGAGTTTACTAGGGTGAAAGAGGCTACTAAGCAGCGACCTGAGACCATTGACAAAGATAAGCTAGCTGCCTTGCAGAGAGAGGATCCTACTTTGAAAGACGCTAGGAGACAGGCAGACGATGGCAAAGGACTCTACTGCTGGAAAGATGGCCTGCTTATCCGACACAAAGAGGACCCTGACTCAGATGTTCACTCACTTAACCCACTTTTTGTTCTTCCACAGGTATGTCGTGAGGAAATCCTCAAGATGACTCATTCTACTCCAATTGCTGGACACTTTGGAAGGAAGAGAACACTCAGCCGACTGAACACCTGTCCAGATTCAACTGGCCAGGAATCAGGAAGGACGTCGCCCAGGTGTGCAAATCTTGTCCAAAATGCCAGAAAGCAAACCCAGTGAAGAGTAAGAGGGTACCACTCCAGCCACTGCCGGTGATTGATGTACCTTTCCGAAGAATAGCCATGGATATTTTTGGCCTTCTAAAAAGGACAAAGAGAGGAAATAAGTACGTGTTAGTCATCATGGATTACGCAACCAAATGGCCTGAAGCATTTCCATTAAAGATGGTTGACAGTGAGACAGTTGCAAGAACTCTCATTGAAGTATTTGCCAGAGTAGGAATTCCATATGAAATCTTAACTGACAACAGCTCCAATTTCACCTCCAAGCTGATGGAAAAATTTCACGCTCTGACAGGAGTCAAACACATCAGGACTAGTGCGTACCACCCTGAGACGGATGGCATGGTCAAAAGATTTGATGCTACATTGGAAGTTGGTTGATAAGTCGACAGAAGTTTGGGACCTATGCCTGCCATACCTGATGTGGGCCTACAGAGGAACAGAACATGCTTCAACCGGATATTCACCCTACGAACTCGTCTATGGCAAGGAAATGAGAGATGGGCTGGATGAACTTGCAGAACGTTGGAAAAAAGATACTACGTATCCAGTACCAGTCGTGGAATACCTGAGGCTGCTCAGAGAAAGAATGGAACGAGTGCGAGAGTCAATGAGAGAGAATGAACAGAAAGCCAAAACTCAACACAAGAAGTGACAGGAAAACAACCACCCGAAATTTCAAAGAGGGAGATATGGTGCTAGTCTTCCTCCCCAGGAAGCAGAACAAGTTGCTGACAGAGTGGCTATAGGGCCGTACCCTATCCTACAGAAGAAGTCAGATGTCACTTATGAGGTAGACATGACAGATCACAAGAAGAGGAAACGAACTTTCCACGTGAATGCCCTCAAACAGCAGAATTCGCCAGTCCCAGCAGTATTACTTGCAGCTGAGTGTGAGGATGTTGAACCATTGACCTGGAATGACAACCAAGAAGAAAAGACAAGTAGTAATCAACTTTCTCCCAACCAGCAGAGAGATCTCAAGAAGCTAAAAAAGGAGTTTGCATATGTTATTAGTGACATACCGGGAAGAACAGATGTTGTTGAGCATAGTGTGGACACGGGAGAGGCAAGCCCAGTCAGGCTGCCACCTTACAGGATTCCCCAAGCACTAAGAGACACCTTGAGAGAAGAAATCAAAGAGATGTTGACACAAGGAATCATTGTGCCATCAACTAGCGAATGGGCTGCACCAATCATCCTAGTACCCAAAAAGGATGGCTCCAAACGACTGTGTGTTGACTTCAGAAGGTTGAACCACATTACCAAAGCCGATCCATACCCCATACCCAGAGTAGAGGAATTGATCGACCGTCTGGGAAATGCCAAATACATCACGGCGCTAGACCTCACAAAAGGTTATTGACAAGTACCGGTTGAGAAGGAAAGTCAAAGAAGACGGCTTTCATCACCCCATTTGGGAAGTATGAGTTCACAACGATGCCTTTTGGATTAATGGGAGCACCCTCAACCTTCCAGCGTCTGATAGACAAAGTTCTGGAAGATGTTCACCAATTTGCAGCTGCATACTTGAATGATGTTATCATTCACAGTGACACCTGGGAGCAACATGTACAACACCTCATGTGTGTTTTTCAGAATTTGAGAAAAGCTGGCTTAAAAATCAAATAGAAGAAATGCCAATTTGCCAAGAACTGTTGTAATTATCTCGGACATGTTGTAGGTGAAGGCAAGGTTCGTCCTGAAATCTGCAAAATCAAAGCTGTTCAAAATTTCAAGAGGCCTCAGACAAAGAATGAGGTCAGAGCCTTCCTTGGACTTGCAGGCTACTATAGAAGATTTATCAAGGATTTTTCCACTATCGCAGCACCTCTATCTGACCTGATGAAGGCCTCGGCTTCAAACAAAGTTGAATGGAAAGAGGAGCAAAACAAAGCATTTGTTGAGCTGAAGAAACGACTGACAGCTGAACCGATAGCTACTGAGGAACCCAGATTTCTCCATACCATTCGTATTACAAACCGATGCGTCAGACCTGGGAATTGGATCAGTGTTAACACAAGTGGACGATCAAGGAGAGGAGCATCCAGTGGCATTTGCATCACGGAAACTACTACCAAGGGAGAGACGATACGCGCTGTCGAGAAGGAGTGTCTTGCAGTTATGGAAGGTATATATATGAACCTTCCAAGTTTACTTAGAAGGGAGACATTTCCAAGTACAAACTGATCACAGATCATTAGAATACTTACACAAGATGAGAGACAGTAATGGGCGACTGTCAAGGTGGAGCCTTTACCTCCAGCCATTCGATTTCTCCATCAATCACCAACCAGGAAGACAAAATGGAAATGCAGATGGACTCTCTCGAGAAAATTCTCCCCCCACTATTGCCGACTTGAAGGAGGGGGAGATGTCAGGATAAACCCCTGACATGTAACCTGAACTGTGGATTAACACTTATGTTTGTGTTTAATTGTTACTTCTGTGAATTTTATGTTGTGCAAATGTGTGGACTCTTTGGTGTGTGTCTAGAACTTTCTGTGTGTGTGGATTATTGGATTCTGGAAGTAGTGAGATAGCTAGCTGGTCAGGGAGAGATCAGAGTAGTTCTGTTTGTTTTTGTAAGAGATTTAACATTTACTATAATAACATTTTAAAAGCTGCATCTTCTCGCTACTTGTGGCGGTTTGTTGATGAGAGTTCCTGACAATCAATCAAATCTTTGTTCAGTTCAGCTACCCAGTGATGAATATCTTGGACCCCTGACTCAGTTACCTTATATATAGTGTGAGATCCCCAACTTTGGCGACAGAAATTATACTGTCTATGTCTTGTTCTATCAATAAGAAGGAATTCTAGTCATGTAGCTAGAGGCAGTTACAGTCAATGCTATGATGATACTTGAATACTATAACAGCTACCTATAGCTACCTGTAGCTACTAAAGTAGAATAGTCAAATATTAGCTAGAAGCGAATCTACTACACTATTAGCTAGCTATTATACATGTATTTGATAAGAATTAATTTATCAGCACCTAGCTATGAATCTTATTAAGAACTCCTTCAAAACTCAAAGCCATGCATGCATGAATCTTATTAAGAACTCTGATCGGCCTGCTGTAACTATCTGGCTGATAGCTATATACGTAGCTAGCTATATCAAGTACAGCTATGCATGTGAATACAAATAGCCTGGTAATCATATTCATTAGCTACCACACCCATTATTGCCAAATCTGTACATATGAGCAATAGAATCTGAGCTGCCTTGATTAGTTAATTGTAGACTGCAATAGCTGTGGGCATAATGTATAGTGGTGTTTTTTTCATATGTCTGACTGCTCTGCCATCAATGATAATTGCTCAGGCTCCTGGAGATGGTGACTCATTCTGTACAAGTACTTTACCCAATGTACCAGGAGTTGCTCCTCCAGTATACCCTGTCAATACAAGGACACTGATGGATTCTTTCAACTACATCCGTTTACTATCATCACAAACTGATGCTGCATGGCAGCAGGTGGATGTTGATGGTATTCAGTCACAAGGCAGAGGAGCTACTGTAAGTGAAGTGGATTTTTCAGTGTGTTTTATATTTGCAGTGGTTCCAGAGTGCTAACAATGCTTGCCGACAGGTTGTGACTGCATGTGGTTTCAGAGATGGTGTCCAGGATAACTGGCTGATTACACAGTTCATCAACAGAACAACAGTCGATGGGACTCATTTGCCTCAAGTCAGTATACAAGTAGAATTTGAGCAGGGAGGTTGTATTGAGGGCTGCTCAAGGATCTCCTCATGGTATGGATATGAGACATCTACTATTAACAGTGTTGCAGCCAGGAATACCAATAACTATGTGCTAATAAGTAGAGTAGTCCCAAATGATAACAATCTACAGAATCAGACCAGGTATCTCAACTTTGCAACTAATGCAAGTGGATTCTACCTTGCCATTAGAGATGAAGACACATGTATAGCAGTTACTCGTATCATAGTATTCTACAATGTCTGCCCCCAAGAAATTGTAGGACTTATGATTCGACCAGAGACCCTTTCCCCTCCAATTACAACACCAAGTCGAGAACCACTCAGAGTGACAGGACAGTGTGTAGCAAATGCTGGTACAGAGAGTGGAGCAGCACCAATTCTGACCTGTAGTCCAGGAGGGACATGGAGTGTTGTGTCAGGTTGTCAGTGTAACCAAGGATTCCGGGCAACAGAGAATAGAACATCATGTACTGAAGGTTAGACTGCATAGGACAATTTATCATGAATATGAAACTGTGCTATTTACAGCTTGTGTGGCTGGTACTTACTTGTCAATGACTTATGGTGAGTGTCGTGACTGTCCTGAGAACAGTGTGGGTGTGGAACCTGGGTTGGCAGTATGTCCTTGTGTGGAGGGGTACTACAGAGCACCAGGAGAAGAGAACCTTTCATGTACCCGTGAGTCCTTACTAGATGAATGTGTGAGGTATTGATTACATGGATAACTCACTCTGTGATTTATAAATGGCTCAGAGACTAAATTACATTACTTAGGCATGATAGCATGCACAGTTGACTTAGCAATCTTGCTAAGTTATTAAAATAGTTACTGATATTAAGAAAACGTTTATCAATCTGAATGTGACATTAACAGAACAAATTCAAATATTTTATACATATTGGATGCATGAGTGTTCCACATGCAACTATTGATTTAGCAATCTTGTTAAGTTATCAATTTCAGCGAGTGAGTGGAGCAAATGAGCTGATTCTCAGGTTGAAATTGTTATAGGTCTACACTCCTAAAATGTACCTATATACGTACGATGGTATGTATGTGTTTGTGTCATGCAAAGTAGCACCTTGCAAGTGCATAATGTGCATGTTCCAACTGTAATTAAGGCTTGAATGATTTCTAAAGCCTTTTGATAGTAGGCACTATCGAAGGTGATGTAGGGATGACTAGTTATCTGGTCAAAAAAGAGCTGGATGAGTCAAATTGCATCTTGATGACCTTGCTGGATATTGGGGGGGGGGGGGGGGGGAGGGGGGGGGGGAGGGGGGGGGAGGGAGATTGTGTCAAATATCCTAGTTAGTGGTCCATATATTTCCATCATTTCATTTCAGTAGAGCATCCAGTGTTTCAGGTCTGTGGGGGAGATAGTTGACATGTAAGAGACATGGTACGTATGAGGGAAACCCAAACCATTTTGAAAGCCAATTCCTTCCTTCTAAGTGGTTGATATGGGGAGGGTTTGAGATAGAGCTTTTCAGATTTACAATCTGTTCTTGACAGAATAATTTTATAGCAATTTTGGCTACTTAACAAGTTAGTCTTTTAAAAACTGGATGCCTTGGCATGTAGTAAACTTATTATCATTTGGTTATCACTGATTTATTTTTGTAGGTATATAAATAATTATAGGAGTTATACTGATCTTATTTTTTTCCATGCACTGTCATTATCATCACATCATAGTTTTTATTGTTTTTTTTTTTGTTTTTTTTTTGTTAATGCTATTATAGTTATTTTTAAGAGAGCGAGCTTTTATGGTGGTCATAGCTATAGCTTGGCTCTCTCTTTCAGCTACTTGTGACTTTGTAGTTTCTGTTCTTGCTATTTAAGGGCTTTCTTGCAGGCTCTCTTGCTAGATCGCGCGAGCTTTCAGGCCCGCAGGAAGCAAAATTTTAGTGGTAAGGCCAGGACGTGGCCATGGTGGGTGTGCCTCCAGCTCACTTTTGTGGGAAATATGAAAAACCAATCAAATGAAGGTATTCATCAGGAAGAAATGCCCACAGCAAATACAACCCTATATATGAAGGCAAACATTTATAATAGTACCTAAAATTTAATTACCTAATAATTATAACATGCTATGCTACATTAAATTTTAAGGGTCAGTACTCTGCACGTAGCTAGCCAAGCTAATGGCTCACCAGCGACAAGGTACGAACTGAGATAACAGGCAAAGCCATAGAAGGCTCTTTCTGGACTGGGAAATGGAGAGTGGCCTTTATCTGCTGGTCCCAGTGCCATTATCAGGTCTGGTACAGGGTCGTTATTCCATTGGGCCTGCACGTGCACGTGCACGCGCGCCGCCTGAAGTTGCTCGTGCGCGCGCGCATACATAATTATTAGTAGTATAATACAGCCACACCCCGAGCGCGCGCGAAGAGTCGTCTGATCCTAGATCCTGGCGCGGCGGTAAGTAATACCATCATGGATCATAATCCGGTTATGCTGCAGTGCATCTGCTATGGTTGTGGAAAAGAAGGCTCTTTGAATCTGCTCCGAAATCCATGCAAGCATGTGCTCCCTTGTTTTTTGTTGTGGTTTGGATGAGAGTGACAGTGTAGTCTCTGAAGGGTTTATGTGTAGCTAGTGCTTGATATTGCATCAGAGACAAGAAGTCATGTAAGTGGTGGTTCCAACCAGAAAGCTCCATGCATCAAAAGCTGTAAATACTTACCACAAGCACTTAGATAAGCCAAGCGCCTACAATTCACTTTGATAAGCCTAGCGCCTCTATGACAAAAGGTTATAGAAAACAATCGCTTGCATGTCGAGTACAATTATTGGAGCATGCGCATTATGCACACGCAGGCGCTACTATACACGGACACGTACCGTACCATACATACGCCTGGGGCATTTTGGAGTGTGCAGACCTAGATATATATATATATATATATACAATTTCAATAAGTCATGACCTGAGAGTCAGCTCGCTCGCTGCACTTGCTCGCTGCAAATATTTTTATTCATTTTGAAAAGGTGGTTCGACCGAACCACCCGAACCACCCCTGGCTACGCCCATGATCAAGTCTATGAATGAATATGATTTATCAGCATGAAACATGAATGTCCTTATATGGTAACGTCAAGTCGGCAGTGTACATGGTTGGAAAATGCTAGTGGTTTCCAACAGACGTGACTTCCACAGGAGGGGCATGTTGGACCCCCTCCCTTTCAAAATTGCTGGATCTGCCCCTGACACTACATAACAGTTAATACTGAATTCAATATATATTTTTTTCAGAGCCCCCTTCTCCAGTAACAAATGTTCGAATAGAGTTGCTGACTTCTGACTCGGTTACCTTGGTGTGGGACTCCCCAGTGAACTTTGGTGGTAGGAATGACACTGTCTATGTCTTATTCTATCAAGAAGAAGGAAGTTCTAGACGTGTAGAAGCAGGCACAGTCAACACTACCATGGGAACTATCACAGGTATATTATCTGCATGTGCAGCACTGAAGTAATAAGTAATATTGCATTACCAATTACATAACCATGAAGTACATACATTAGTATTGGCTTGACTCTGGTTACTTACTTCATCTCATATACATATTATATATTGTCCACAAGTGGGGATGTGGACAGTAATTCATAAGGCTGCTATGAAGGTTGTCCTTTCATGTTTATACTTAGTTGAAACTTACTGTATAGTTCTTCTTTAAGGTTTCTCATTGCCTTCATAGTCAAGACTTGCTTGCTATTGTAGCATTGCTGCAAGCTGGGATCATAGTGATTTCCTGGAATAGTAACATTTAATGTGTATGTGTGTGTGCTTCAGGTCTAACCCCTGGTGTCAACTATCAGTTTTTTGTGACTGCCATGAATGGGGTATCAAGTGTAGCAAGCAAGCCCCTTGTCTTTGTTTCACCTACCATTACCACCACTGAGTCTGGATTTGTCATTGGTATTGTACTGGGAGTGCTTGCAGCTGTCATCATCCTCTTGATGTCAATCATTATTGCAGTATTTGTGTAAGTGTTCTATTATGTAGCAACTTCAACATAATTAAACAGATTTCATTTATTCTCTTACAGGTTTTGGCGATGTCGAAAATTAAGTGAGTATATCACTAATAGCATCATTAGAGGAAGTACTAGAGAACTCAAATCAGTATGAGGACATTTCATTCTCCTAATATCCTATTGGAATGCCTTTTTAGAACATACTAGAATGTAAGATGGCCAGTCATCAGGGAAATCCTTACTTATAGAGCACTTGAGCTTGATTGTTTGTTAGTGTAACTAGGATACATGCTGCATGTTTTTATGTTTGTGTATGTGTATCATTATTCTGATGATAAATACTGACAGAAATTATCAAGAAAGGAGACACAGAACATGCAGAACCATTAAAAGTGATGTAAGTTAATATTCTTGCAATAGTTTGGAAGGCTTGTAGTGATTCAAGCTAGCATATTATTAATTCCTTATGGCTATGTAACTGATATCTGACTTTTTAATTATGTATAGCAATAAAACCATGGAACTTTCAAAAGTGAACTCTGTTATGAGTAACCCTGGTAGGCAAGTTTTTAAAGTCATTTATTATTATGATCTATGATTCATGACTGAAAGATGGCAAGATTGAAAATCCATTCACCAGACAGTTTTCTGACTCTTCTGTAATCATACCTGGTCGATTTATTCAACTCATCAATATTATAGGACAAGGTATGGGAAATAATAATGTTAGTTATGGGATGAGTACATTATGCCAGA
Organism: Crambe crambe; assembly: GCA_963924555.1. NCBI lineage: Eukaryota > Metazoa > Porifera > Demospongiae > Poecilosclerida > Crambeidae > Crambe > Crambe crambe. The sequence goes on along the minus strand of OZ004595.1, from coordinate 4,374,709 downwards.
GCTTCTGTATGAGCATGCATACAGGCTTACAATTCAAATGAATGCAGCCTCTGAATCGTTTTCAATTTGGCTAGCTAACTAGTTTATGTGGGCATGGGGAAGGTCACCTAGCACCAATGTTCAAGCAATAAACATTGTATCATGTCTTTATAGGAGAATTTGGACTGGTATACAAAGGTAACCTCACAGGTTGGCGAGAAAGAAGTACAACAGAAGTTGTAGCTATCAAGACATTGAAAGGTATAGCTAATCAAGGGATAGCTATACAAGTCTGAATGGCTTTCATGATCATGATAGGTCTCTATACACCTAAGGATATTGAAAATTTAATGATTGAGAGTGAAAAGATGATGATGTTCAACCATCCGAATGTGATGAATTTAATTGGAGTGTGCACTGATGTAGGAGAAAGTCCGTATATTGTTATGCCCTTTATGGCCAATGGCAGTCTCCTGGCTTACTTGAAAAGAGAAGAGATCTCACCTCACTCTACCCAAAGATGCTGGAAGTGAAATGGTTGGGTTATAATAATTATTAGCTATGTGGTGATGATTTTAAAAATTCTTTTCAAGATTGAAGATTCCCAGAGAAAACTTCTTTCGATCTGCTTCCAGATTGCTAAGGGAATGAGTTATCTAACAGCCGAAAAAATTGTACATAGGGACTTGGCTGCTCGTAACTGCATGTAAGCGACTGATTGGTTCCAGCATGCAGGAAACTGAACTTGTAATGCTTGCTTTAGATAAGCCTAGTGGTCTACTATAGACCAACAATCCGCCTAGTTCCCTTTGACAAAATGCTGTATGTGTAGAAACCAATCAAGCTTGCCTATCATAATTATCTTCAGAAATGTCATTACTATTAGGCTAGTCTGCACATGTGTAGTAGTGCAATTATACAATAATTAGGAATTGCTTGCACTTGAACTAATGAGTTAAATGCTAACCATAAACTAGCTAGACAGCTCACTAAAACTACAATAATTATAGATTGTGGTTTTAATTTCAAGGCTCTGAACCTGTATTTTATGAGTTGATAACCTTATAGTCTAATTATTTTTGTAGGATAGATGACCATTTTGTGATCAAAGTGGGGGATTTTGGTCTCTCTGAAGATATATATTCCAGCAACTACTTCAGACAGGGGAAAGGAGATAGGGAATCACCAGTGAAGCTCCCAGTGAAATGGATGGCCTTGGAAAGTCTTCTTGATGGCATCTTTACTGAGAAGACAGATGTGGTAAGCATTATCTACTACAATCTCATGTGTCCACCATGGCTATATTATTTTATTCCATTTATTGTCTGCTCAGTGGTCATTTGGAGTAACTTGTTGGGAAGTGTTTAGTCTTGGGTACAACCCCTACCCTACTATTCATTCCTCAGCTCTCATAGAATTCCTCCAAAGTGGAGAAAGACTTCAGAAACCCAGCAATCTAGGATGCACACATAAAGTGTAAGTTGGCTATGGCTGATATTAGAGATTTTTAGTTCCTAATGTTGATTTCTGCTTTCCTGCTGCATTTTTTTCTAGTGGTACTAACTCTCAAAGCCTCCATTCCATAAATCTATGGCATATCAACACCTATGCTTTTGGAGTTAGAGTGGAAAACCTTTCTTTAATTATATTGTAGCTATGACATATAAAATTAATGCTTCTTGCCATCATACTAAACAAGTACCTGTTACATAGTGTGATACAGTATGTGGACAGCTATGAACCCTGGGTTGGATTGCATGCCTAATGTCTAGTCCGAAGATCAGAGAGCCTTACAGTAGTTATAATATCATAAGTACAAAAAATTTTAACCCAAATTTCATATGAAAGGTATGACTTGATCACTCAATGCTGGAATGCATCACCTGAAAAACGTCTCTGTTTTGAGGATCTTGTGCAAGAAATGGACTCATTACTGGAAGGAGTAGCAGGATACATTGAGTTTTCAGCCTTTTTTGAAAGTATTTAAGAAGCACTTCATTTTTATACCTCACTTTAATTAGTTTATTTTTGTATCACAAAAATTAATCCTTTTATTAGTACTTTTTTCCTTGAATAATAAGCATAGGTAGCTAATTACATGCTTTTGAGTGTAATTTGCATGAAGCCTCGTGCAATTACCTAGCCAGTTCCTCATGCAATTATACCCAAATTACATGTGATTGCCTATTAATCATATGATATTATGGTAAATTACTTATATCAGCCAGGCAGCTGTTACGTAGGAAGCTGTTTATGTGAACCTGTAATGCTTGCCACAAAACACTTGCTACAGCCTAGCGGTGGCCTACTAGGCCGACAATCCACTTAGATAAGCCTAGCGCCTACAATTCACCCTGAAAAAACGCTGTAGAAATCAATCAAGCTTGCCTACGATGTCCTTACTACACATGCGCAGTAGGTAGGAGTGAACTACTTCAAAACTTCCGGGACAAGCAATAGGCAGTTTACACTAACTGACCAATCAGGTAACTGGCATCTTTGCCAACCCAATAATAAACCTTAGTAGCTGGCTACATATGATTGGTGAGCTCTCCTGATCACCTTAGTGGGTACTGTATCATATTATGATAATATAGGGGAAGGTATTATGTGGACAACTATATGAGTACATATGTGCACTTTTTGCTAGCTCTACTCAAGCTACATACAAACAATGCTACAGTAGAGGCTGAGAGTGACAAAGCTGATGACTAGAAAATGATTTTTGCTGCAATCTGGAAGAGTTTTACACTGCATTGATAATAGTTTGTGCATGAGTTTAAATCTTGAGCCTTGCATGGCTACTACATCATATCAGTCCTCAAAATTTGCAAGATCAGAGAGCTTGAGTATAGTAATAGCTATATAATTATACAAAAAGTGTAACTAATTAAATTTTATATGAAAGATCACTCAATGCTGGAATCCATCACCTGTAAAATGTCCCTTTTTGAAGATCTTGTGCATAGACTCACTATACTGGAAGGAGTAGCAGGATACCTTGAGTTTTCAGCCTTTTCCAGCAAAGCCAGTTAAATAGTGCTATAGATGTGTGCTGTTTTCATTTTTATACCTTATGCTAATTTCTGGCTAAAATTTTTTTCAACCATTAATTTTAATACTGTTTATTTGTTGTTTTTTTGTTATTTTTTAGTTGTTGTTTTGTTTGTTTTTTTTTTGTTCTCTCTCTCTCTCTCTCTCTCTCTCTCTCTCTCTCTCTCTCTCTCTCTCTCTCTCTCTCTCTCTCTCTCTCTCTCTCTCTCTCTCTCTCTCTCAATAGGACTAGCTAACTGCTAGGGAAACACAAAGTATTGTGTAGAGCGAAGCTTTAGCCAGTGATGTCACTGTATTGCAAAGGACAGAACCGGAAGAATGTACAACCTCTCATTCGACCCCCTAGTGGCTCACTTCGCTCGCAATGATAATTCAGCGAGCGAGTGAGCTGACTCTCAGGTCATAACTCATTAAAATTGTTCTATAAGCTAGGTCTACAAAATGCCCCAAGTGTAGGTAATGTATGTAGGTGTCTGCAATAATAGCTAGCGCCCTACACATGCATTTATGGGCATGCATGCTCCTTGCTTGATTGGTTTCTACATCACTTTATTATAGCATGGTGGATTGTAGGCACTAGACGTGGATTGTAGGCACTAGATTTATCTAAGTGGATTGTAGGCACTAGACTTATCTAAGTGGATTGTAGGCACTAGATTTATCTAAGTGGATTGTAGGCACTAGACTTTAATATCTAAGTGGATTGTAGGCACTAGACTTATCTAAGTGCACTTGGATTAAAAAATGCAGTTATTATGCCATATGGTAGCACCACTTGAAAATGAAAGATCATCCAGAAATGCAGGGCCACCTTTACCTAACCATTTTGGGTTCAGTCATGCTAGCTATAATACGTATGTAGCTACTAGAGTTTCATTAAGACTATGAAAAGTTAGGTGCCACAATTGCAGGAAGGAATTGTCTGGATTTCCTGGTGTAGCTAGTAGTGAAATGGGGCAATTTTCCAAGCTTCCTAGCAAAATAAAAGCTTTTAGCTTTACAGTGTCCAGTCTAGCTATGAAAATCACCTTGGAGGAAGCGTGGAAGAAGCGTGGTGAAACTCTAGCTATATATGTCACATGCTATAGATGAGAAAATGTCATCTTGGTCCACAATTGGATACTTCTACCACAAAATAGCTATCTAGCTAGGTGAGGCTCCCTATTTTCTACTCCGTAAGCTGTATCACATAGCACTAGAAAAGTGTCTCAGTCTGCATGGTCAACGTCACAGAGTCTATGAAGCAAGTCAGAAAATTTACACTTGACCATGGTTATAATACTCCAACTATCTAACACACCATTAGAATACTGTAGCTATGAGGAATCTATAATAAGTATCTTTGCCTCTTGTATGCAATGCATTCCAGCTAGCCCAAGTCAATGGCACCTACCTCACACAGTTAGCCCCCTGAAACTCATGGCAGCTAGCTATGCATGCCTAGATTAACAGGGCGGGCACGCATGAACCTAGTCAGTATTCCAGTTTTTAGCCAGGGTCTCTAGGGGCTAATTCCAAGAAGTTCTGCCCACCAAATCAACACATCAACCTAGCGCCTATAGCAATTTTTATATGCTGCAGTTTCGTGGATCTTCCTCCTTGTCTTTCTAAGACCATGCTTAGACTGCTTGTCATAGCCATCAGGATACACTCCACCTGTCAAGTACTTTTTGATGGCTGTGTAGCTAGGAATACTGACATAGCTAGCTATTCCCAGCTGTGCGTGCATGGGCCCTATTTCACTGGATACTAGCGCTTTGAAGCCCCCATTTCACTAGTTATATATGGCTGGGGGGCATGCATATCACAGGGGGCCCGGGGCCCCATATCACTCCTACACCATACTGGAGTCCAACATGGAAATGGTACTTTTGATGGAATTGACCAAAGAGAGAATGGGTGGTAATTTATCAAGTAGAGGGCAATTTCAGGGGTTGATATTGCTATGGATAAAGTTATGCCCCAGTCCATTTTTGCATTGATAAAGTAAATAGAGGTGATATTTAACTTGCACAAAGATATTGGGGTCTTAGTGGCAATGTTAATGATCCATGAAGGAGGCAAAGGAAATACTGTCAGTCTGATATAAAGTGACTCAATTGAATCAATCTCTGCATCATTGTAAAATATTAGTGGAATGGAAATGATGCGAGGGACTTTTGATGGATATCATGGCTGCTACAATTTTCATTATTGATTCAAGAATGTAACATGTAAGTAAAATTAATGCACCAGTAAAAAAAGAAAAGCTGTTATTCCATAGAGGAGACAGTGCATGTTCCTCATATTTCAACACATAAAAAGCACAAGACTAGCTACTTTATAGTTTTTCATGTGATGTAAATTTTTCATTGGATAAAGACAATTTTAAACAGGTTAATCTAGCTTTAAAAATATTTTTATGAAACAGAAACAGTTTCATAATTACATTCCCTCCTTGTTTACTAATGCTATTATGCTTGAATGGCAGTTCAATTTCCCAAAGATCACTATTGCATAATTATATGACTGCATGTGCTCATGAACATAGCGCCGTTTCCACATAAATATAGATAGATAGTATATCTATAGATTACATGAACAAAAACAGATTTCTCGAAGTTGTATGAGCCATGTTTCTTAAATGGCTTGTATTTATTGCACTTGGATGCTCTACTCTGATTCAAAATGGTAAAGTCCTAGGCATTGAGCTCAATTGGACCAGAAGTGGCATTGCAAACTACAAGCCCAAGTAAGTAGCTGTCATGCAGTAAGATTATCGTAGTCATTGCTTATCATAGCTCAATCGAGAGTATAGGTACGTAGCTATGTAGTTACATAATTTGTATAAATTTACTAACCCACTGCAGAAAAGATTTTTTTTTTAAATCTTACTATCATTTTACAGCTCTCCGTTAACTGTGAGTGCTGATGTTAAACTTAAAATAAATTGTATAAACGATAGCTACAGCACTATCTATGTATTGGTAAGGAACTACTGGTATAACTGAATATTGTTATAGCTAATTCTTATTACAATTACAGACTGACAGAAGGCAGTATGATATGTGCAACTGCAGTGCAATTGAAGCAGGTTGTGTTAGTTCACAGCTAGTCAGTAGAACTTGTTTTGCTCAGCTCAGATTTGTAGAAATAACGATCAATCAAAATTCTGAAGGACTTGATAATTCATTTGATTATAGACCAGGAGAAACATACTATTATGCATGTAAGTACATAATCATATAGGGTAGGTAGCTATTCAATAACACTATGAAAAATTAGAGATTTCCTTTGTGTTTCCAAGAGAAACTTGAAGGAAACGCAGTGTTTTTTTTGTAAGATACACAAGGGCACGGCATATTTCATAAGATTTTGAATAGGAAACACAGAAACATGCCGTGCCCTTGCGTGTTCTATGAATTTCTTTCCAAGTTTCCTACAGATTTCAGGCTAGGATATCTCCTATTTTTCATAGTGTAATGTACTAATGGGTTGCCCTCTGTACTGTTCTCAACAAGATTTAATTCTTGCTATAACACCATTAAGCTGTGACCTAAGCAGTTAATTCAGCCAGCTATGTATACCTTTTCTTAAAACAGCTTTTCCTCATGGGACGAAAGAGGGTGGTCCATGCTTTCCAACCAACACTGAGCCTGGAATGAGAATGGCTATTGCTATCCAAAGTGAGGAAACAGGTAGGTTGGCATAGCTAGCTGTAGTAGTTACACAATGTCATAAGGTGTCTGACTGTTAAGGTGTTGGTTGTTACTTTATACAATTGAAATAGTACAGTAGTATTAACAGTAGTTATTCTCTCTTATTTTTTGGAATCTACTACATTTCTTCAATTCTGCAATTTGACAACATAATATTATGACATCTTTAACTTGATAACTACAAAAAAAATTGTTTGAGTTTGCTCTGTAATTATTAATTTGCCAAGTATTGACTCAGAATAAGTTATGTATGCACCCAAAATTTAGTTCCATCAGACATGCAAGAGCTGGTAATTCGAACACAAATGAGTGATGGATAGATCTAGCTATGGTAGAAGGAACTGGAGTCACCAATTTTGAAGCTTTTTTTTTTCCACCTATAGCTAATTATCATCACTAGCCTTGCCATGATCTTCTCTTCATGTGGAGAGTCAATTCTAACTATGACATAAACTGCTTCACGAAATTAATACATTCATTGATGGATGTCACACAACAATGGTTATTAGAATTTGTGTAACCATACACTTTTGTTCGTGGAGTACTTTTGGTTACTTCACTGAACACTGTAAAAACAAAAATGTTTACTGCACACCATTATGTCCCAATGCACACACTGTTTTGGTATTAGTGTGTATATTGGGATAATTTAGTGTGCAGTACACACTTTCATTTTTACAGTGAAAGGATGGTGTTATGTAGTGCATTCTCAAGAAACTTCTAACAGATGTTGGCAGCTATATTTGTTAGAATTAAACAAATTATGGTGAAGTACATATGGTTAATTGTGCTGGACTAAACAGCCCATGGCATATGCTATAGCATGTGTGAATAATCATTATGTATAGGTTAGACTGTTAAGGACAATATCATTATGAATATGAAACTCTATAACTCTGTGTTGTTTACAGCTTGTGCGGCTGGTACTTACCTGTCAATGACTTATGGTGAGTGTCGTAGTTGTCCTGAGAACAGCGTGGGCATGGAACCTGGGTTGGCAATATGTCCCTGTGTGGAGGGCTACTACAGAGCACCAGGAGAGGAGGACCTTTCATGCACTCGTGAGTAAGATAATATGCATATTGGTCCCTTCACCAGATGAATGCAAAGCATTGTGCTGTATAATTATAGCTACCATTAATTTCAGAGTAGTTTAATATTCCCATCCCCCTCCACCCTAAGACATCATTTGATAACTGAATGCAGACTAACTGTAATTTCCTTAATGATCACACCTGTGACCTTGCACGTATCAGATGTTCATATGATTCTGATTTTTTGTCATTTTTTCTATAATCCTCGCAATTTTCTCCTTAGAACCTCCTTCTCCAGTAACAAGTGTTCGAATGGAGTCAGTCTCAGTTACCTTGGCATGGGACCACCCAGTGAACTTTGGTGGCAGGAATGACACTGTGTATGTCTTGTCCTATCAAGAAGAAGGAAGTTCTAGACGTGTAGAGGCAGTCACTGTCAACACTACCATGGGAACTATCACAGGTATTATTGTGGTTATAAGTCTCTCATGCATGTATGTGTCTGTCTCTAGATAATGGCTAATCATGTCAAGCACTTAACCACTTTCCGACTGTCCAATTAGCTCTCACATTCTGTAGAGCTAACTAGCATTTCTGTTTTGTGTACACCCACCTTGGTGGTTGTGCATATTTATGTGTGCCTCAGGTCTAACCCCTGGTGTCAACTATCAGTTCTTTGTGACTGCCAGGAATGGAGTATCAGGTTTAACAAGCAGCCCCCCTCTCTTTGTTTCACCTACCAACCCCACCACCACTGATGAGTCAGGAACACTAGGTACTAAGTAACTATATACATAATAGGGAATTACATCTTCCCACTTGCATTTCCCACAGCTAATTGACTCCACTGCTTTGTCAATGTAAACTCTTCTCTCTCAACTGATTCCTTAAATCTATACTTGAAGATAAGTCTTCTGTCATCTGGACTTACTAAGCATTTTCTGAGACAGGATTGTAGACAGACATGGCTACAATGCTTAGAATTTAATAACATAAACTGCTCATTCTATTTCACAAAATGCATTCATTTGTGGATGTCGCACAAGAATGGTTATTAGAATTTGTGGAGTACTTCACTGAGAAGTTGGTGTTATGTCAAGAAACTTCTAATAACATTTTTGATGTTGGCAGCTGTATTTGTTAGTCTATTGGTGGAAAATGTGAAGTTAATTTTGTATGCTCGACTAAAGATACCATAATGCCCATGTCATGTGTGTACTTAGTCTGGTGTCGCCAGCCCAGCTTTTCTTCTTTTTGGGGGGACGGGGAAGAAAAGTGGTCTGGTAGCTCTAGCATCAACTACTTGTGTCGCCCACGCACGCAGCTATAGCTGCATCCCAATCAGATTGCTCTATTCAGTCACGTGAAGTAGTATTAATGTTGGCGAGACACACCCACGATTTATTCTAGGAATACCTGGCCTGAAGCCTGAACGGCTGGAAGTTGTATCAGCAATTTTCAAGGGTGATGTGTTCGCAATTTGGCTTCGGAAAATTATTCAACACGCATGTATATTGCAATTTAAATTAATTTTGAGAGATGGCGCGGGCGTCACAAGTAGTTGATGCTAGAGCTCCCAGACCACTTTTCTTCCCCATCCCCCCCCCCCCCCCCCCCCCCCCAAAAAAAAAAGAAGAAAAGCTGGGCTGGCGACGCCAGACTAGTGTGTACTATGCATGTGTGAAATATCATTATAATGTGATTTAGTCATGTGCAGTCCTGAGTTCCATAAAGTTCCTAAGTTCCATGATATGATTGCATGCACTGTATACAGTACACAGTGTGCCATTATCAGAGAGTGTGGTAGCACTCTCTATGTAGGCTTGACATGCAAAACACCCACGCTCATTAACAAAGGCACTCACACGGCAATGACAGTTAGGACTTGAGCTTTACTTCAATTTGAACTATACCATTCCTTAGATCAGGTGTAGAGCTTCAATATGGTACCAAGATCGTAGATATAGGATGAAGCAGTCGGGAGTTATGGCTGTCAAGAAGAAGATTATTATATTATTATGGACAACTCAAATTCTCGAACACTTCGTAGGCAGCACAGTTAGTTTATACACTTTGTAGACGCTTCGTAGACACAGTTAGTTTTACACTGAGAAAAAACTGTCTTGCTAAGTTGCGGTGGGCGTGGTAAGATTATTTGGTATGCCCCTTGAAAAAAGTGTGCAAACAAGTGAAAGTAAAACATTTCTTCTAAATGAAAGAGTGATGTAGGCTTGAGTGCATGACTATAAAAAGTACGGAAACAAGGTGCTGGCTATGTACTGCATTTGCTCTGACAAACCCTACATCACTGCATGGACGGCATTTGTCACTGTGCTCTGCTAACTATCATAAAATTGACATAAACCCTACATCGCCGCAAGGTGTAGCCAAAAAAAATATGGCAGCAGCGATGTAGGGTTTATGTCAATTTTATGACAGTTAGCAGAGCACAGTGACAAATGCAGTCATGTAAGATTTGTCAATTCTGCAGAGCAAATGCAGTACATAGCCAGCACCTTGTTTCCATACTTTTTATAGTCATGCACTCAAGCCTACATCACTCTTTCATTTAGAAGAAATGTTTTTACTTTCATTATGTATATTGACCTGTTGCCTATTAGCATTGCATGCACAACAGTAAAATGTGAGTGGTAGATTCAGAATAATTATGAATGATGGAGCAGTGGATTTGTTATACTAATAAGTATTCCAAATAACTATATTATCCTATAGACATGCATTTAGCTATCAAGAGTGCGGTAGCACTCTCTATGTAGGGTTAGTATGGAATGGGCGTGGTTTCTCTCATTTGAACAATACAAACTGGACTCTCTGTATCTCTTCTATTCTTGCTACAAACTTCTTACATCTGGAAAAAATGCAGAAGATGATATGTCCACTCAAACTCCTTCAGAACAGCATCAACAATCGACACAAGCCGCCATCTAAATTTTTATGACCAGATTCATCTTCTTACCAGGCTGTAACTCCATGATCCTTTCACATATGACAATCAAATTCATATCAACTTGTGCAGTTATAATCACGCAATGTGCTTTTACCATCGTTATCTACACAGTTTTCCTCCAAAGTAATCAAACGACTTTTCAATAGTCAGCCATTTTGATTAATGACATCATTAATTTTGTCACACCATAGATACTATAGACTACGTAACCTATAGTATCTATGGTCACACACAACTGTCTGTCACGATCACATGTGTACGCGCATGCCAATCAGTACCTAGCTCTAGCTCTAAATAACATAAAAAGTAAACAACCAAGTGAAAGGAAAAAATTTATGCTAAATAAAAAGGTCATGTAGGGTTAGTCTGTACTTTTACCTATAACAGTTTCTGTGAAAAAACATCAAAATTATGCTACAGTACACCTTCAATAATAATCCTTACATCACTACTAAACCAAGCAGAACTTTTACACTGACATGAACAATTAAAGCAGCTTGGTGGGAGGCAGTGATGTAGGGATTATTATTGAAGGTGTACTGTAGCATAATTTTGATGTTTGTTCACAGAAACTGTTATAGATAAAAGTACAGACTAACCTTTTTATTTAGCATAAATTTTTTTCCCTTTCATTATACTTACCTATGTTATCACTGTAGGTATTCCATTGTCAGGAACCACAATTGGAGTGATTGTTTTAGTGCTGATAGTTCTGGTATTGATCACTATTATTCTGCTGCTGTTGGCCACTACCATACACTATAAGAGAAGGATTCAGCACTCTCCACAAAGTCCCTCACAAGTGGAGACAAGCTGTGACTTGAATGATAATCTTGCATATGGATCCAAGCCACAGGTGGGGGCAAGTTTTGGCCTGAATGAAAACCCATCATATGGGTCCTCAAGGAGTAAGCCACAAGCTAACATAGAGGGTGAGTCTGAGATGACTGATGGTGATGGAACCTATGAAGTGATCGACAATGCACAGTAACATAATAAAAATAGTTGTTTTCATAATAATGATCAGATACTTTGTAATTATAGCTGACATAATAGCTAGTTAATTATACAATAACATTTAGTTAGTGGTAAAATATCACTGACAGTTCGTCCTCTTCTATTGAAGCAGCAAACTCGAAAGTCTCTACCATTTTGAAGCAGGGATCTAACACCAGAGGGCCATATCATAAGGCTGGAAGAAGAGCAGTAGAACATGGTGTAGCCTGGCAAATTCTCGGAGTGAGAGACAGCAGCTACTATTAAGGGGAACTACAAAAGTGTTCAATTCTGTGTGTGCGCTGTAATTGTTTTCATTTTGTAGGCGGCATCCTTGAAAATAATTCCAGGAAATGGTAGCTATCCTCGAAATATTAGTGCCTCGAAAATAGAGCGCTATACGGTACATAATTTTTTTGAGCAGACTGTCTGCTAGTTGTTAGCTATGGACTAGGTCAGGTTAAGTAATTATTAGGTGATAATAAGGATGACTATAGTTAACTTATCAATAAAGAGTTGAAACAAGAGCTTATTATCCAATTAAGGATAAAGTTGAATGTGGGTACGTCACACCTAGTGCATGACTGTCGACTTCATCCTTGTATATTTAGCTCTTGTTCCAACTCTTTTGTTAACTATATATAGTAGCTAATCCCTTGAATAAATGTTAGCTACTTGTTTCTTTCACATAATTTTTTGGTAGGTCATATCATCTCATTATATCTACTTATTATGCCAGGCCTGTTATTTCTTTTAGCAGGAGGTGACTATAGTTTCTTTTTTTCTTGAATTAACTACACATAATTAAGTTCATAAGAGTGCATTCTCAGGCCTGGAATGTGGCTAATATGAGTGGTAGTGGGAGAGAGGTAAGCTGAAGTTCAATAATCCTTACTTCATGAAATTCATAGCTTCTTGTGTTGCAACATTGGATCACAATCAAGCCTGGTAAACAATTTAGTGAGACTAAACTCTTCAGATACAGCTGAGCTGCTCAATAAGCCTATAAACAAGCCTATAGTGCTGCGCCTATACAGTGCAATATAAGGCTGGCTGCATTTGATTTCAGGAGCAAAGGTTAGCTAGTTAAGCTACAATAGTTAGCTAGAAAAAAAGGGTTCATTCGAACCCCCTCAAATATACTGTACCAAGTAGAGCAGCATGCAGCGCATGCTATTATACCTATTTATACATCATCAGGGTTTCATCTAGGAATTTCACCTTGGGGGGGAAGCTCACTGATCGCATGGCCGTAGGTCACAGTGAGGGGGAGGGTGCGGGAGCCCTCCTGTGTGTGAAGTGTGAAGCCAAAAATGCTTACTACCCTGAAGTATCCCAAATTGGTCCTTAATTACTCCCTTTGGTGACTACATGTAACAACCTGTGTTCACCAAAGGGAGTTGGTGGGGGGGGGGGGGAGATTGAGGGTTTGGCGGGGAAGATCCCCCCTGCACCCCTCAGTAGATGAAACCCTGATTATTCATTACAATAATAAGTTACAGGGAAGTATCTTTGGTCTTGTGCTAGTGGAGGGGGCAGTGGTGGAGATGCAGAAGTCAAATGGTATGGCATGATTCGACCTGCATAAAATTTATTTTAATATGATAAGGCTAGGTGCCTGCAAGAAGAGGTAAACTCGTAACTCAGAGATCCCCATGCAATGCCCTCCAGAACAGCCTACTGGCACTAGTACCCTCTGGCCTGTGTCCAGAACTACCTACTGGCACCAGTGCCCCTTCAGAATGGCCTACAGAGTAACTATAACTGGCACCAGTGCCTTTGGGTCTATCTCCAGAACTGCCTATACTGACACCATGCAGTGCCCCTCCAGAATGGCCTACAGAGTAACCATCACTGGCACCAGTACCCTTGAGGCTACCTCCAGACACACAGTAACCATCACTGCCTTGAGAATACCTCCAAAACAGCCTAGTTTAGCTATAATTTTGTACACAGTTTAGCTGGATTGAATAAAGTTTATACACAGTAAAGAGCATAAGTTGATTATTGATTAATAACAATAGCAGATATTAATTTTATATAGTTCTCTATGACTATACATAATAATAACAAATACAAACCATACTAAGTCCACTAAACTAGCTATATAGTTGTGACTCCAGGATGCAAGACTACCTGGCTGATATTTGAACAGCTGTGCTAGCTACTAAGAGATATGATGTCATCAGAGCAATAGTCTAATCTTCACACTGTAGCTATATTTTAGTCTCCCTTATAACAATTCTATCCTGCTAGCTAACTATACAGAAGTAGCTATGTATAGTGGTAGTTTTTCATATGTCTGAGTGCTGTGCAATCTGCTCAAGCTCCTGGAGATGGTGACTCATTCTGTACAAGTATATTTTCTCCTCCAGTAAACCTCTTCAATGCAAGGATACTGATGGACTCTTACCATTACATCCGCTTACTATCATCACAAAGTGGTGCTGTGTGGCAGTAGGTGGATGTTGATAATAGTAGTTCAGAGGAGCTACTGTAAGTGAGGGGCCATAGAGGTTTAGGGGTACTAGTAGCTAAGTATGAGAGTGAGACTATGAAATTCTTTGTGATCACAGATTCATCACCATAAGTAATCAAGAGAAACCATTGTCCCATTTATTTTGTGATCATCGATCTAACTAGAGAGTTACAATAATTATAGGTGGCTCGTTGTAGCGAAGATTAAAAAGATTAAAAAATTTTGCTATATATGTTGATATTCATTGCATGCCCTTTGGCTCAATACCACACAAATTTCAAAGCTCTACACACACACACACACACAGCCCCTGATGCAACAGATATGATAACAGTCTACTTGTCATGTGGGCAATATAATTATTACTTCAACAGTTAATAAAAAATGCCGCCCACCTGCATGCAGTTCCTGGGCTTGATGGGACAGGATTTGCAGTGGCCTAATGACCACTACCTGGAGTTTTTAGGAGCTATTCCTCAGGTATCATAGGAGCGTGTTACTGTGAGTAGAGAGCTGCTTACAGAAATTCAAACTGATGCTAAACAGCAGTACCAGACAAATATTGATACGGCTTTGAGTAACTTGAGCAGAGAAGTCGGAGTCTGGCCAGCAGCTGATGATTACTACACAGTTTCAGCAGAAATCGATAAAGTTATGCAAGATTTGCCCTACAATGTTGTAGCCTGCGTGCATGCGTGCGTGCGTGCATGCGTGCGTGCATGTGTGTGTGTGTATGTGTGTGGTGTGTGTGTGTGTGTGCGCGCGCGTGTGTGTGTGTGAGGGGGGATATTAGGACGTCAAGCTAGGCTCACAAAGCTTTAATCATAGATATAATGCACTGTAAATAATGCCTAAAATGTAAATGTAATTAACCTGATATTTGACAGGCTGTTTCTCTCCAGCTTTACCTTAAAAGCATCAAGCTAGGCTTGCAAAGCTTTAACACATTAATGCTTGGAATTATTTGACAGGCTGCTTGCTATTTGGTTGAAAAAAAATAGAGCTAAGGCTAGGGCTAGGAAATGCATGTGAGATACTGTAAGTTATGTGGTATCGATCTAGCTACCCACTAATTGTTACAGAAAATAAATTGTGTTAGAGCTCAATTTAAAGTGTTTTATGTTTATATAGTGGTTCCAAGCTGGTGACCATGCTTGCCGACAGGTTGTGACTTCATGTGGCTTTAAAGATGGTGTCCAGGATAACTGGCTGATTACACAGTTCATCAACAGACCAACAGCTGATGGGACTCGTTTGCCTCAAGTCAGTATAAAAGTAGAATTTGAGCAGGAAGGTTGTATTGAGGGCTGCTCAAGGATCTCCTCATGGTATGGATATGAAACGTCTACTATTAACAGTGTTGCAGCCAGGAATACCAGTAACTATGTGCTAATAAGTAGATTAGTCCCAAATGATAACAGTCTACAGAATCAGACCAGGTATCTCAACTTTGGAACTAATGAAAATGGATTCTACCTTGCCATTAGAGATGAAGACACATGTTTAGCAGTTACTCGTGTCCTAGTATTCTACAATGTCTGCCCCCAAGAAACTGTAGGACTTATGATTTGACCAGAGACCCTTTCCCCTCCAATCACAACACCAAGTCAAGAGCCACTCAGAGTGACAGGACAGTGTGTAGCAAATCCAAGTACTGAGAGTGGAGCAGCACCAAGTCTGACCTGTAGCCCAGGAGGGACATGGAATATTGTGTCAGGTTGTCAGTGTAACCAAGGGTTCCTGACAATTAACAGAGAATGGAAAGTCATGTACTGAAGGTTAGACTATTAGCTAAGGTATGAATATGAAACTCTGTAACTCTGTGTTGTTTACAGCTTGTGTGGCTGGTACTTACCTGTCAATGACTGATAGCGAGTGTCGCAACTGTCCTGAGAACAGTGTGGGTGTGGAACCTGGGTTGGCAGCATGTCCTTGTGTGGAGGGCTACTACAGAGCACCAGGAGAGGAGGATCTTCCATGCACCCGTGAGTTAATGCTATGATTAAGTGTAGGATCTGACCTTCTACCATGCCAAGAGGAAAGGTGCAGTTTTTGGTTGTTGTTTTTTTGTTGTTGTTGTTGTTGTTATCTTTATTTTTTGTTCTCCGTTGTTGTTTTTCATTGTTGTTCTTTCTTCAAGGGCAACCACATACCAAGAAGAAAAATGATATAGCGTTTTAAAAAACCTGAATAAGCTTAGAACATGAACATTATTTCTGGTCACACCTATGCACGCATGTACAACCAAAGATCAGTGGGTGTATGGAATTTCAAACTATAGAGTCAGCTCAGACAGCTAGAAGCAAGTTTCTTGATTCCTGGCACTACAAAGTGCCAACTAAAGCCCAGAGAAGAGCAACAAGATACTGAATGTAGTGTAGATACATAGCTTAGTTTATATTTCCAAGCGTAAGCTGGAAAGAATTTACATGCATGACTCTCTGTTTTGGATTCTCCATGCACAAAGCTTTCATTGCTGACTAGCTAGCTTTTAATTAGTGCTATAATTATTTGGAGCCTTCCTACTTTAGTTTATAAGCTCTATAATCATATGGTTAATATTTACTAGTATATTTACCCTCATTAGTTCATCTCTAGTTTCACTCACTCCTACCTACTGCGCATGTGCATGCTTATCTATGTGGATTGTAGGCCTAGTGGGCCACCACTAGTCTGTGAAGTAAGTGTTTTTTGGCAAGCATTACAGGTTCACATAAACAGTTCCTACATGCAGCTGCCTGGTAATTTACCATATGATTAATAGGCAATCACATGCTTTTTTGTGCAATTTGGCATTCGGAACTGTCTAAAATTGCACTCGGCTTTGCCTCATGCAATTACCTAGCCAGTTCCTCATGCAATCATACCCAAATTACACTCAAAAGCATGTGATTACCTATACAAATTATGTCAACAGTGAGGATATTGTGCAACATACAATATACTGCCCTGAGCTACATATATAAAAATAAAACCTAGTAATAAAACATAGTAACATAGTCAATCTTCTTTTTATCATAGCTGTATAAGTGATAATATGCACAACAGCGTGTGCAATCAGTACTCTGTAGGAGCAAGAGTATGTGTGTGCATTAGTAGATCTGCATCATGTTATTGTTTACGGACCACTACCTCTTTCTGAGAAAGAGGTGCAAGTATAAACCGGAAACTTACTATCTGTAACAGGGTTACGATCAGATATGATCTGTTTGATGATATCAACTTAAGTACACAATAAACATGATAATAATATTTTTTTTAAACATTTATTGTAAAATGAAAGTTATGTAGGGATAGCTAACATCAAGCAAGGAACTTATTCAATGATGACATACTGAATCATATATTAAATATAGATCTAATTATTATTCCTGACTGGGGGGAAGCTATTTAGTTCAAGGCTGGCAGTATCAGCCTGATTGTAAAGAGGGGGACAATACAGAAGCTGAGAACTGAATATTTCCCATATTGCCCAACCCTAGCTATAGGAACTGCAAATTGTGACTTCTGACGAGATCATACTTAGCCTAACTTTCCACATGCTAATAGCTACGGCTGTATACTACATAGACTCAAATTACATCTGATGGCTGAGGATTCTCTTCTCAGTTTTTATTTTATTTTTTAGTTTGTTGTTGTTATTGTTATTGTTGTTTTGAGGGAGCTTTTCACCATGTGCTCTATACTGCATATGTCATTTGTGTTAGAGAACCTAATTGGACTGTAGTTCTTTATAAAATGGATAATACCTGTGGCTCATGATGGTGATTGCTAAGATGATAAGAGTTCCAGTTGTCCATATCGACAGTTCTTCCAGTCATCAGGGCTGATCTTATTAATCAGAGGTTTCAGAGAGTCAAACTTTTCGTTCCTTACTGGAACAGATTGACCATCAATGATTTTACTAAGCACTACTCATTTAATCCATCAATAACAAATAATCAAAATGCTGACTCAACAATGAAAATTGCCTCATAGTAATTGTGCCTGCATGAGCCTGAAATTTTAGTGTCTATATCTTACAGCTAGCAAGACTTTCTATTCTTTTTAAGACTATAACTATTATTATTGGCGAGCGAGCGAAGCGAGCGAAGCCCCACACTAATTGGTCAAAATGGAAATTCGCGATATTTATATGTAACGTACGTCACTCAAAATGCGCATGCGCTTACGCATGCGCATGAAATAGCTACTAAGCAACGTCATAATAAGCAATCATTTTCGTTAAGCTTGAAGTTGAAACACTATTGTAGCGAGTATTATGGAACCCAGAGAACCAGAAAACAAGCGAAGGAGGGCCCCAGAACACCCTCTAGAAACTGACCAGCAAAGAAGAGCGAGACCTCATGAAGGAAATGAAAGAGACAGAGCTAGAAGGAGAACAGAGTCAAAGGAACAGAGAAAAACAAGACTAGCAAAGAAATGCGACAGATAGAGCCAGGAGGAGGGAATGTACAGAGTCAGCAGAAGATAATGCTGCAAGAGCAGAGGAAATGAGAGCCAGAAGGAGAGCAGAGTCAGCAGAACACAGAGCTGCCAGATTAGAGCATATGAGGGCTCATTATTTGAGAGACTAGCTACTGAGTCTGAACAGGAGTGGTAGCCTGGGTTCAGAGAAGACACTCTAATGCTAACTGGGAATGCACCAAGTCAGTTAACAACCTGAATAGCTAGATATCGAAAGTCACTGTTGGGGCTATATAAGGGAGGAACACATTGAAATGACCACTGGCTGCTTGCTCGCCCAACTAATGCTATACGAGCATCTCTAGTTATTCCAGTTCCATAACAGACGATAACTATATTATTGTCACTGTATGTAGGTATTCCATTGTCAGGAGCCGCAATTGGAGTGATAGTTTTAGTGCTGATAGTTCTGGTATTGATTGCTATTATTCTGCTGCTGTTGGCCACTACCATACACTATAAGAGAAGGATTCAGCACTTTCCACACAGTCATTCACAAGTGGAGGCAAGCTTTGATTTGAAAGATAATTTTTCATATGGATCCAAGCTACAAGTTGGGGCAAGTTTTGA
This sequence comes from Crambe crambe, assembly GCA_963924555.1. Taxonomy (NCBI): domain Eukaryota; kingdom Metazoa; phylum Porifera; class Demospongiae; order Poecilosclerida; family Crambeidae; genus Crambe; species Crambe crambe. The sequence goes on along the minus strand of OZ004595.1, from coordinate 4,355,464 downwards.
CTTAAATGAAATCCCATCATATGAGTCCTCAAGGAATAGTAACATAGAGGGTGAGTCCGACATGACTGGAACCTATGAAGTTATTGACCATGCACAGTAATGGAAGAGTTCAACATGTGGCAATGATCCTTAATTCACTCTACTAATGAACTTAGCTACTGTCACAACAATCATCATGATCTTCATGCATCTGGTCAATGAAAAGACTGACCTATATTGATGATAGATTTTAGCACTTAGCTATGTGTTTGGGAGATTTTTAGTAGAGTTTATCCTATAGACAATTTTGGTTAAAAGAGGGAGGTGTGCAGCCAATGTATGGCACAAGTAGAGTGATGACATCACTGCATGGAGGCACAGTAATTATGTCATTGCGCATAGCTATATATATTTATGAGGATGGCAACAGTGGCTAGCAACTTCAGATCTTGAAAAGCTGGTTTTCTCCACCCACCCAATTACCCATGTAATGGGTGGTCGGGAGCTTATCAGTATAACTTATGGGTAGGCTGCCTGAGTGTGTTGTTCGTTTCATTTTCATCTATCTGCAGCTGCAAGATGTGACAAAGGTCGCGGCCAGTAGGAGAAGGTGTGACTAGAAAAAGGGGACCTTTACCAGGTCCACTTTCTCTTTCACGCCTACTAATGTATTGTCAATGTGCTCTGTAGTAGCTAGCCTTCGACACAGCAAGTAGGCATAGGATATACCAATCAACTAGCTAGCTAAATTACAGTGCCTCCAACCTGTGAACTTTGATTTCAGTATAAAGTGCTCCCATTTTCAGTATATATTTTACCATGGATTTCAGTATTTCAGCCATTTTCATAGTAATGCTAATATAAAATGTGTATAGTAAGTTTATTATTTTTGAAAATTCTTCAGTATTTTTGGTCAAATTTCAGTAAAAATACTGATGAATCAGTATGGTTGGAGTCTCTGAAATTACATGGTTAGCTATAGAGCCAACTTACAACAGTGTGAGGCTCACACAGACTTGCCTAAATCAGTCAAATCTTTATTCAGTTCAGCTACCCGGTGACTCAGTTACCTTATAATAATGTGGGATCCCCAACTTTGGTAACAGAAATTATACTGTCTATGTCTTGTTCTATCAATAAGAAGGAAATTCTAGTCATGTAGAGGCAGTTACAGTCAACACTATGACGATACTTGAATACTATAACAGCTACCTATAGCTACCTGTAGCTATTAAAGTAAAAATAGTCAAATACTAGCTAGAAGTGAATCTACTACACTATTAGCTAGCTATACACATGTATTGGATAGCTATTAAGAACTTTGATCAGCCTGCTGTAACTAGATACGTAGCTAGCTATAATATCAAGTATGCATGTGAATACAAATAGACTGGCAATCATATTCATAGATATTGTAGCTAGCCCTACCACACCCATTTATTGCCAAATCTGTATATATGAGCAATAGAGTCTGGGCTGCCTAGCTATTTTTGACTAGCTCATTGTAGACTGCAATAGCTGTGGGCATAATGTATAGTGGTGTTTTTTTCATGTGTCTGACTGCTCTGCCATCAGTGATAATTGCTCAGGCTCCTGGAGATGGTGACTCATTCTGTACAAGTACTATACCCAACGTGCCAGGAGTTGCTCCTCCAGTATACCCTGTCAATGCAAGGATACTGATGGACTCTTTCAACTACATCTGTTTACTCTCATCACAAACTAGTGCTGCATGGCAGCAGGTGGATGTTGATGGTATTCAGTCACAAGGCAGAGGAGCTACTGTAAGTGAAATGGATTTGCTAGAATTTTACTTCTAGTGTGTTTTATATTTGCAGTGGTTCCAGAGTGCTGACAATGCTTGCCGACAGGTTGTGACTTCATGTGGTTTTATAGATGGTGTCCAGAATAACTGGCTGATTACACAGTTCATTAACAGAACAACAGTCGATGGGACTCGTTTGCCTCAAGTCAGTATACAAATAGAATTTGAGCAGCGAGGTTGTGTTGAGGGTTGCTCAAGGATCTCCTCATGGTATGGATATGAGACGTCTACTATTAACAGTGTTGCAGCCAGGGATACCAGTAACTATGTGCTAATAAGTAGATTAGTCCCTAATGATAACGATCTACAGAATCAGACCAGGTTTCTCAACTTTGCAACTAGTGAAAGTGGATTCTACCTTGCTATTAGAGATGAAGACACATGTATAGCAGTTACTCGTATCATAGTATTCTACAATGTCTGCCCCCAAGAAACTGTAGAATTTATGATTCGACCAGAGACCCTCTCCCCTCGAATTTCAACACCAAGTCAAGAACCACTCAGAGTGACAGGACAGTGTGTAGCAAATGCACATACTGAGAGTGGAGCAGCACCAAGTCTGACCTGTAGCCCAGGAGGGACATGGAGTGTTGTGTCAGGTTGTCAGTGCAACCAAGGATTCCGGGCAACAGAGAATAGAACATCATGTACTGGAGGTTAGACTGCATAGGATAATTTATCATGAATAATATGAAACTGTGTTATTTACAGCTTGTATGGCTGGTACTTACTTGTCAATGACTTATGGTGAGTGTCGTGACTGTCCTGAGAACAGTGTGGGTGTAGAACCTGGGTTGGTAGTATGTCCTTGTGTGGAAGGCTACTACAGAGCACCAGGAGAAGAGGACCTTCCATGTACCCGTGAGTCGTTAATCCCTTACAAGATTAATGTGTGGGATATTGATTACATATTACACTGTAAAAATAAATGTGTAAAAGCAACCCATTTTTAGGTTATCTGAGTTGCAATTTGTAACTCAGATAACCTAAAAATGGGTTGCTTTTACACATTAGTTTTTACAGTGTAGATGCATGAGTATTCCCAGGATAACTCACTATGTGATTTATCAAAGCTCATTGAATTACATTATTTAGGCACGATAGCTACACATGCACATTTGACTTAGCAATCTTTCTAAGTTATTAATAATAGTTACTATTGTTGAGAAAATGTTTATCAATCTGAATGTGACATTGACAAAACAAATTCACATATTGGATTTCCACATGCAACAGTTGACTTAGCAATCTTGTTAAGTTATCAATTTCAGTGAGTGAGTGGAGCGAACGAACTGACTCTCAGGTTGAAATTAATAAAATGTGCCTGGTACATACATACGTGTTTGTGTCGTGCAAAGTAGCGCCCTGCAAGTGCATAATGTGCATGCTCCAATTAAGGCTTGATTGACGAAGCCTTTTAATAGTAGGTCACTATCAATAAATGATGGTGATGTAGGGATGACTAGTTATCTGGTTAAAAAAGAGTTGGATAAGTCAAATTGCATCTTGATGACCTTGCTGTATATTGGGGGGTTTTGGGGGAGGTCAAATATCCAAGTTAGTGGTCTTATTCTTCCATTATATTTCATTTCAGTAGAGCATCCAGTGTTTCAGGTCTGTGCACTGTAAAAATGAAAGTGCCCAATACACACACCAAAAACAAAAACAGTGTGTGTATTGGGACAAAATGGTGTGCAGCAAACACTTTTGTTTTTACAGTGTGGGGGAGATAATTGACATGTAAGAGATACATGGTATAAGGGAAGCCCAAACCGTTTTGATAAGCCAATTCCTTCTAAGCGGTTGAGAGGGGAGGATTGATGCTGGCTATATCCTGGCTATATCCTGCTAGATGATTTGAGCTTTGTACCCTCTGCTCTCGGTATTTATGGCATTCATGTTGGTTTTCTTGCTTACTTTCTGTTATTATAATATGCCTGATCTTGCAGCTTGGCTTTGTAGCTTGTTATTAGCTGTTCAGACGATCATGAGGTTAATTTTTACACTCTGGTCTTGCTGTTTGCTCTCAGATAATCATTAACTTGCCTAGCCTGCTGCTCGTACATACATGTGGCTTGTAAGGTCAAGGTCATACGCATGCATATAACTATTTGCACGTGCTACTAAGTAATATTTAGTTCACTCTTTTCTAGCTCTAAGTGTTTTAATGCACCTGCACGAGAATGATGCTATAATGCTCGAGGTGAATGTAATGCACGAGCCGATTACATCACCGAGAGCATTATAGCATCATTCGAGTGCACCATGCATTAAAACACATGGAGCTAGAAAAGAGTGATCTAAACATTTTAGTGCTGGTCACATGACTTGTGACCAATCAAATTCCAGTTGGTCCTTACAGAACCCTAGCCCTAGCCTAGCCCTAGCTAGCCCTGGTACCTAGCAAGCTCTGACACACTTTGGTTCAGTAAGAATGCTCTAATTTAATAATATTCAAAAAAATAAATGAGGTAAATTCCTGAGGTTTTCCTGTTTGAAACCCAATGTAAAAAGTGAAATGCTAAAGTCTATAAAAGAAAACATTAAGACATATACTTACTGTAAGCACTAGGGACTGAGGCTGGAAGGTCATAGTCCTAGTGGATCTTCCACTAGGCTCCTATGTACCTTCAGCACAGTTTCTCAAGTGTGCACTAAATATTTAGTGCACATGAAAGTGTGCTTTATGAGATTTAAAGCACACTTTTCAGAGAATCTGATTGGTCACAAGTCATGTGACCAGCACTAATAAGACGTATGTACCATAGTTCCCTTGTACCATAGTCGCCTGTACCTCAGCACTCCGGTGCCAAGGCAAAAAGTAGGGATGCACCAGCAGATGGAGCACCCTGGCTTCCTACATAGTTGCCAACTTTTGGATAGGGACAGTCTATGCGCGCCACAGGCACGCGCGAAAATTTTCTAGACCACGCCCACTTTTTATTAAACATGCCCATCTTGATTAAACTTGACCTCGGTATTAAACTAGCTTAAGATGTAGTAAAAGTAAAAGATGCAGGTTGTAAGAAAACCGAGAGATCTCACACTGACACGTTGGATTTCATGATGTCATTTGTTTATCACATGATGTGTGCTGAGCGTGCGTGCGTAATAAATGCTATAGCTGAAGTACTACTGTAGTAGTAGTTTCGTGACTCGATTCTTTCCTTGGCCAGCGAGACTACCTTGTAGCTCTATCTGTCGGGACAATATGTCGGGTGAGACCGGGACAAGAGGTATAATATCGTGAGTGTCTCGGCCAAATCTGGACAGTTGGCAACTATGAGGATTCCTATCCCCCATACTAGCTCCATGAATCATTATGCATACCATAGTTTTACCAGCTAGGTGGCAGGAATGACGCACGGTGACATATTAATGCAGTAGAATGAACCACAGCACCACTATAGTGGCACTAGAACAAGTTTATATGTGAATGTGACCAGACCTTTCCCTCCCCCCACCCCAATAAAAAGGAGGTAAATGATTGGATACGCGAGACTTGTATCATTTGTTTTGTTTTTGCATGAATTTGTGTACTAAAAATGGAATTCAAGGTGACAAGGACAGTCCATATATTATATATAGGTCAAGGTCCAAAAATCACGAGCACGGGGCCATGAATCACATGCACAGGGGCAGAGCATATCAGAGAGTGCGATAGCACTCTCTATCATAGATATATTATAGACTACGTAACCAGGATTGGAAACAGCTCACGTGCGCCCATTAGGGCTAATACAAATCCTCGCGGCACATCCGGGTTGCTACGCAATACTCGGATTTGGAAGAGGTCTTCTGTTGCAGTAATATTCTTCTATAAAGCAGAAACTATGAAGTTTACATGTACACACATGATATGGCATGGATCATTTTCATCAATAGCAATATCTGTATGAAATATAACCCATCAACAGGGTCAGAGCCATAGGTCAGGTTTTGACCACTTTTTCTCACAATTACTTTACTTAACTTTGCTTCAGCAAACTACATAATCCACAGACAGCTTAGCTTCAGCAGAAGGACCAATTTCAGGGTTCTATCTACTGGGGTAAGTGGGGTAGCCCAAAACTTACCTGCAGACAGTCTTAAAATTAGTATAGAGTGTAGCACTTATACACAGGGCTGGATCCAGGGGTGGGGTTGAAAATGATAATGCAATTTGACAATTCTTACTTAGCCATGTCTATTTTTCTTTGACAACTTGTATTTCTCCTCTAAAGTAGTGTAATTAGAAGAAAGAACATGTTACATGTATGGACTAACTAAACTAGAAACTAATGCAGTTAAGGCTATGGTCAAAGAAAATGTAGCTATACATGACACATCCATTTTGGCTCTCACTTTCAAGGTCACACACATGCATACTAACTGATTTTCTTTTACGATCACACCTGTGACCACTTCAGACATCTGTTGGAACATTTTGACTTACATTTTCAAGGTCACACATTAGATAACTCAGTGCATACTAACTGTAATTTGAGGCGTGACCTTGCATGTGTCACTTCGAGTTTGAGTACCAGTGAAGCCAACATGGGTCCTCCAAATAAATATGCTCCTTCTTGTATCTTTCCTTATGGTCCAGTGTTTGTGCTCCTAGTCCTGCAACTCCACTTATCTAAAAATTCTGGATCCAGCCCTGACACACTGCATGCCTAGATAGCAGTGACCACATTATGCATGCAAATTGAAATTACAAGGACAAAGGACGTGTTATAATGACATTGTCTACATGGCTTACTAGTTATTCAACTACGTAGCTTGCCTCTTGCCATCAGAACAAACACTTCTACCCCAAATTATAATTTCTAGATAGAACACTGAATTTGGGATACTTCAGAGTAGTAAGCATTTTGAGATTCACGCGGGAGGGGGCACGTCCTCCTTCCGCACCCTCCCCCTAGCCCTCAATCAGTGAGCTTCCCCCCTAAGATGAAATTTCATGAAACCCTGCATATATATTAACCTGGCCACTAATTTTTTTGTGGCTCCGGCCCTGATCAATGACAGGCTTTCAAGTGTTTTTGATAAACTTTATGATGAAGCTGTAACTGCAAACTCACAGCTAAAGCATGATCATGAACACTTTCTTCTCATAGTTTGCTATTAGAATGAAATTTTTGTGCTCCAAACATCAACATTCATACCTATAGCTATGTAGCTAGGTTTATTGTTATTTTTAAAGGGATGCCTAGAGTGAAAAAGAGCAGCTTGAGATGATGAAGAAACTGAAAATGAAATCACCCTCTTGCAGTGAGGCCTGGCGAACAGAATGGAGTAGCTAGATGTCATAATTTTGACATTCAATCAACATTATCCATAATAATAATTATTATGTTTAATTATCAGTTACACTCTAAGTAGCTAGCAACATAATTATATAGTTTGACATTCAATCAACATTATCCAGTTCATCTTCTGGACAGGCAATCTTGTATTTCTCAATCCATCTGCTAGCAAATGCATTAATGAACAAGTCTGTCAGCATTTGTAGAAGGACGTACCTCTTTCCTCAGACTTTATAGAAATATCTGAACAGCTGTCAGCTTCTGCTTCACTGTCTTCTAATAAGTCATATACTCCTTTTTAATATGTGGGAAGATTTTGTCACTGTGCAATGCTCGTGGAATGTATCATGGCCAGTGGTATACTTTAAAGCATTATACTCTTCATAAGAGAGTTGCTGTACTTCTTCATCTTCTTCAATGAAAAATTTCTTAAACGCCATTTTTGTGAGTCAGGGAAGCTTCTGTTCCAGTGGCTTCAATTGTTTCCACTTTTATACATGTTTTTGAATGGAAGAAAGTACCCCACATCCTCTCTCTTTCCTTTTGCTTCACTTTACCACTACCCAATATTAATCTACTAGGATCATCTGGAAAGAAATATAATTATATTAACAAGCTTAACATGCAGGAGAAAACTACATTAGCTACTTATTTCATACCTGCAGTTGAAGCTGATGCACTTTCAGCAGACTCAGAGCTTGTACTAGCCCAACTAGAATCCATTTTATGTATGTATCATTGTAATTGCCTAGTGATACGCATGTGCGTTTTGACTCATAGTACGCATGTGCATAGAGATGAAACCCAGTGTCATAAGGTTTTGGGGACCCCCCATTTTAGGGACCCCCATCCCCAAATTTATGTAGATATGGGGATCCTCATCCCTAAATCTACATAGATATAGGGACCCCCGTCCCCATATCTACGGTAGATTTGGGGACCCATACGTAGATATGGGGATCCCAGCCTAGCAGACTAGCAGAGGTGTATAAACTAAAGACTATTTGCATTCAACAGAGAGCTGCTTATCCACTCTCTCTGAAGTTATGCACTTGTAGCTAGACCCTCCCTGAAGCGAGGCCATCAGGATGTGGAAGATGTGTTGGCTTGTATTGATCAGGCAAATGCCTGACCTGGGCCTGACCCAGTACTACACCTATGTCTAGGGACCCCCAGCTCTTGCAGCTGTTATATCAGAGAGTGCGATTGTTCAGTACTTTTGGTAGCTAATGATGCAGTTATTGGCTTGCCTCCATAATACCTCAGTCATCATGATGCAGTGAACATGATGCAGTTATAGGCTGCCTCATGGCCTCATATTGATCACCAACTGACCAATCAGGTGACAGTTTCTGTCATAGTAGTAGCTAATTTTTAACTACTATACTGTTTGTTTTGATTTAACAAGTGAGCACAAAAAATTTCTTCTAAATAAAAAGGTTAATTAAGTAGGGATAGCAGCCTCGTATGAAAACAATCCCTACATTTACATCCACTACCTATAGCTAGCTATGGCAGTTCATACGAGGCTGCTATCCTGAAGTAGGAATAATAGTTTTGTAATAATATTATTGCTGTGATTCTTGAGTTTGGTGATGGGTATGGGTAAGGGGTTACTTGACTCACTTATTGCTGAAGGGGAGTGAAGAGTGGGGATTTAAGTTGGGTGATAGGCATGATTATTGAAATTAGGAGGGTAGGAGTGATAGGAATGCAGCTAAATTTTATGGCTATCCCTATGGCTATCCCTACTTCACCTTTTATTTACAAAAAATTTTTGCACTCACTTATTATGTAGGCTTGATACGCAAAATGACCACGCTCATTAATAATAATAATCTTCTTCTTGACAGCCATAACTCTAGACTGCTTCATCCTATATCTACGATCTTGGTACCATATTGAAGCACTAAACCTGATCTAAGGAATGGTATTGTTCAAATTGAAGTAAAGCTCAAGTCATTGCCATCCGAGTGCCTTTGTGGACGCTTGACAGCCATAACTCCCGATTGCTTCATCCGGTACCATCATGAAGCTCTACACCTCAGGTAAGGAATGGTACTGTTCAAATTGAAGTACAGCTCAAGTCCTAATTGTCAATTGCCGTTCGAGTGCTTTCGTGGACGACTCAAATTCTCGAAGGCTTCGTAGACAGCACAGTTAGTTTATACACTACGTAGACAACACTAGAACGCTAGAACGCTTCGTAGACACGGGTCCCGGATCCCATAGGGTAGCTAGTTCTGCAGCAGTGCATTTGATATCCTCTTTAAGTGAACATCAAATAAAGTAGCTAAGTAAGTAGCTGCCTGAGGTGGAAGATGCCTTATAACTATAGCTGTACATAATGTATACACTGAGAAAAAAAACTGTTGCGTGGTAAGATTATTTGGTAAAGGATCGTTCTTGTGTGCAAACAAGTGAGAGTAAAAACATTTCTTCTAAATGAAAGAGTGATGTAGGCTTGAGTACATGACTATAAAAAATAAGGTGCTGGCTATGTACTGCATTTGCTCTGCTAACTGTCACAGAATTGGCAAACCCTACATCATTGCATGGACTGCATTTATCACTGTGCTCTGCTAACTGTCATAAAATTGACATAAACCCTACATCGCTGCAAGGTGTAGCCAAAAAGGATAGTATGGCAGCAGCTTATGACAGTTAGCAGAGCACTGTGACAAATGCAGTCCATGCAATGATGTAGGGTTTGCTAATTCTGTGACAGAGCAAATGCAGTACATAGCCAGCACCTTATTTCCGTACTTTTTATAGTCATGTACTGAAGCCTACATCACTCTTTCATTTAGAAGAAATATTTTTACTCTCATTTTATAAAATGTCTGCCACGTAGTAGGTTTAAAGCTAGCAGGTAGAACATGTCAAGTTAAAGGTATAGCACAGTCAATTTTGAGTAGTGTGGTATAAAAATTATAGCATTTGAATGAACCATATCTGAAAATTAATAATGATGTAAAAAAAGATGTTGAATGACCAGATGAAAAACAGCGATTTTAGAAATCGCTGTAGAATGACACTGCTTTATCTTCTGCTGTTCATACTGTGTTCTGTCTTCAAGACTGGAGTTGTTGATAGTAGAAGAGAAGCATTCCTGCATAATTTTTTCATATTATTGCAATGGGGCAATTCTTGCCATCCCTAATTAGAGAATACTATTTTGATGAATCCAGTTAGTGGGTCATCTGACCTATCACAGCATAATAGTTGAATGGCTAGCTGTTAAGGCACTAAAAGAGGAATTCATGCAGATGCTGAAATGTGACATGATACTGTGAAGTGTTTTTTGTGATCATCTTTGAGTACATACTCTGATTCCATTCTGTAGTTCATGTGATTCTGATTCTTTTTTTAATTATATCATCTCGATTTGTTCTGTGAAGTCTATAGCCCTAGTGTTACTATGTAACAGTTAATACTGAATTCAATATTTATTTTTTTTCAGAGCCCCCTTCTCCAGTGACGAATGTTCGAATAGAGTCGCTGACTTCTGACTCGGTTACCTTAGTGTGGGACCCCCCAGTGAACTTTGGTGGCAGGAATGACACTGTCTATGTCTTATTCTATCAAGAAGAACAAAGTTCTAGACGTATAGAAGGAGACACAGTCAACACTACCATGGGAACTATCACAGGTATTATTGTGGTTATAAGCCTCTCATGCATGTATGCATCTGTCTCTAGATAATGGCTAATTATGTCAAGGACTTAAAACCACTTTTCGATCGTCCAATTACCTAACCCTCACAGCTAACTAGCATTTTTGTTTTGTGTACACCCACCTTGGTGGTCATGTATATTTGTGTGTGCCTCAGGTCTAACCCCTGGTGTCAACTATCAGTTCTTTGTGACTGCCAGGAATGGAGTATCAGGTATAGCAAGCAGCCCCCCTCTCTTCGTTTCACCTACCAACCCCACCACAACTGATATGTTGGGAACACTAGGTACTAAGTAGGTACATACACATGCATCTGCCCACAGTCCACTTTGTCAATTTAGCCAACCAATCTCTCTCAACTGATTCCCCCTTAAACTGTAATTATTACTATTTTTCTATCATCTCATATTTACTGTGTGGACAGACTTGGCTACGATGCTTAGAACATACTCTATAATGCATTCATGGTTATTAAAATTTGTGTAACTCATAAAATTTTTGTGGTTACACTTTTGTGGAGTAGCTGATGTTAGCTATGTAGTCATTCTCAAGAAACTTCTGACAGCAATGTTTGGCAGCTGTATTTGTGATTGGTGGAAAACAAATAATAGCTACAGGACTAAAATACCATAATGGCATGCATGTGCTATGCATGTGTAAACAAATATCTTGTGATATGATTTAGTCACGTGATCGTACAAAATTTATAGCAGTTTTGGATTCCATCTGAGTTCCATGATATATAATTGCAGGTACTTACAGTGTACAGTGCAGGCAATGTCCCATTATGTATAATTGACCTATTACCTAAGTATCAATAATTATTACAGATATTGAGCAGATAACTGATGAGCAGGAGGTATTTAAAAGTATCATTCATTTTCAATTATTTATAAAGCAGTTGAGCTAGCTAGCATGTCTCTATTACAAAGTCCACATGCTTGGAGAACTCTGAGGTAGCTAATGGCTACATAAAGCTTATCATGGCAACACTGTCGTAGACTTGTCACTAAAGACACTCCAGCTAATTATGCTGTTGCTCTACACCACTAAGCAGATGCAGTTCAGCTCAGCTAGCTAGCAGTGTCTGTATGGCTAATCCTACTTTACTTTTTATTTAGAAGAAATTTTTTGCACTCATAGCTATGTTATACATTATCACTGTAGGTATTCCATTGTCAGGAACCACAATTGGAGTGATAGTTTTAGTGCTGATAGTTCTGGTATTGATTGCTATTATTCTGCTGCTGTTGGCCACTACCATACACTATAAGAGAAGGACTCAGCACTCTCCCGCACAAAGTCACTCACAAGTGGAGGCAAGCTGTGACTTGAATGGTAATCTTGCATATGGATCCAAGCCACAGGTGGAGGCAAGTTTTAACCTGAATGAAAACCCATCGTATGGGTCATCAAGGAGTAAACCACAAGCTAACATAGAGGGTGAATCTGAGATGACTGATGGTGATAGAACCTATGAAGTGATTGACAATGCACAGTAACATAATAAAAATATATAGTTGTTTTCATAATAAGTAATTAATAGGTAGCTAATTAGCTATAGTATTACAATAACATTTAGCTACTACGTACCTATAGTTTCTTGAAGTGATATCATTTCATTATCCCATGGGTGGATTAAAGAAGCGGTGTGGGGGGGGGGGGGGGGAGGAACCCTGATCAGCTTTTGATTCCTGCTGTAACTATAATCTGGCTGATATATACGTATCTAGCTATAACATACATATAATAGCCTGGTAATCATATTCATAGACATTATAACTAGCTAAACTAGCCTCTACCACACCCATTTATGACTAGTTAATTGTAGACTGCAATAGTTCTGGGCATAATGTATAATGTTTTTTTCATGTGTCTGACTGCTCTGCCATCAGTGGTAATTGCTCAGGCTCCAAGAGATGGTGACTCATTCTGTACAAATACTTTACCTGGTGCGCCAGGAATTGCAACTCCAGTATACCCTGTCAATGCAAGGATACTGATGGACTCTTTCAACTATATCCGTTTACTAGCGACACAAAGTGGTGCTGTGTGGCAGCAGGTGGATGTTGATAATAGTAGTTCACAAGGCAGAGGAGCTACTGTAAGTGAAGTGGATTTGCTAGAATTTAATTACTTTCCAATGTGTATTATTTGCAGTGGTTCCAGAGTGGTGACAATGCTTGCCGACAGATTGTGAGTGCATGTGGTTTTAGAGATGGTGTCCAGGATAACTGGCTGATTACACAGTTCATCAACAGAACAACAGTTGATGGGACTCGTTTGCCTCAAGTCAGTATACAAATCGAATTTGAGCAGGAAGGTTGTATTGAGGGCTGCTCAAGGATCTCCTCATGGTACGAATATGAGACATCTACTATTAACACTGTTGCAGCTAGGAATACCAGTAACTATGTGCTAATAAGTAGATTAGTCCCTAATGATGGCGATCTACAGAATCAGACCAGGTATCTCAACTTTGCAACTGATGAAAGTGGATTTTACTTTGCCATTAGAGATGAAGACACATGTTTAGCAGTTACTCGTGTCCTAGTATTCTACAATGTCTGCCCCCAAGAAACTGTAGAACTTATGATTCGACCAGAGATCATTTCCCCTCCAATTACAACACCAAGTCAAGAACCACTCAGAGTGACAGGACAGTGTGTAGGAAATGCTAGTACAGAGAGTGGAGCAGCACCAATTCTGACCTGTAGCCCAGGAGGGCTGTGGAGTGTTGTGTCAGGTTGTCAGTGTAACCAAGGATTCTGGGCAACAGAGAATGGAACGTCATGTACTGAAGGTTAGACTGCTCAGGACAATATCATTGTGAGCATTTCATTTCGTTTACAGCTTGTATGGCTGGTACTTACCTGTCAATGACTTATGGTGAGTGTCGTAGCTGTCCTGAGAACAGTGTGGGTGTGGAACCTGGGTTGGTGGTATGTCCTTGTATGGAGGGCTACTACAGAGCACCAGGAGAAGAAGACCTTCCATGCACCCGTGAGTATATAAGATTTGCAAGTTAATCCCTTAACAAGATGAATGGAGTCAGAGCAGGCCTTAGGGGAGTTTTTTTGTTTTGTTTTGTTTTTAATGTATCATACACACAATTTCATTTAGAATGTATGGTACTGTGTATGGAGTACCAGTTGACTTAGCAAGATTGCTGTTACAATACTGTTTAGTTAAATGATTTAAACTAGTGTACACAAAATTTAATAGCTACTACTAGTAGGCATAGCTTATACAGCACCAATCAACAAGCTACTGATTTTTTTTCCTATTATACAATTCTAACGGAGGAGTGACAAAAATGAAGTGGTCAGGTATTATTGTGACTACATAGTGCACCAGGTGGGTCTGGGGGCATGCCACCCAAAACAATTTTTGGCTTTGGATTTGCTTACTAGATTGAACCTGAGAGTTTTGGTTATGCCTTACATTAGCAAAATATTATAGCTAGGGGGGATTGAAAGCATTCAGAATGAGAAAAGTGGTCAGGTTAAAACCTAACTAACCTGACCAATCACTCTGCCACTGGCCATATGTAAAAAATAAGTATCTGGTGAATTATTATTTAGAAAATCATGAATGAGTGCTTATTCCTTCAAACTCGCTTCTCACCAGCAGTCTCTATAGGCTATAAGGCTGTCATCTGCCTCTAAGAAGATCTGCTACTGGACAGCTATCATTGTAATAATAATTTCATTCACATGCTCATTTAGCAAATAATCTCTGAATGTGGCTTGCCTAATGTCCAACAATTTAGTGTCTGTTGTCTGGAGTTCAAAGGTAGTCCATTTCTCTGAGATTTTAAATACACTAGTTCTGTGGTAAGTTCAATCAGTGCTTTGATGATTGTCCATTAGGAGGTCATCCACTTCTGGGAGGGTCTCCTAAGAGAGGTTTCACTGTAGTCAGTGGCAGTTGTATTTGGAGTAGCCTAGGAGTGATAACACACGTTTTGGCATCAGAATAAGGTCATACAAGTAGCTCTGGTATTAATACCTTGACCCTTGAGGCTTTGCCTGGGGCCTATGGAACGGAATGGAATGGTTCTCCCAAGACCCTAGAATTTTCACTGTGCATGCGCACAAACGTCCTTGGCCGAGGGTCTGAAGATAGACCCCAAACTATTAACTCTTACCGCATATACACAGTGAAAATTCCATTCCGTAATTTTATTCCATTCCATTCCACAGAATAGTGAGGCCCCTTTGCCTGTGCTGCATGCATGTACTAAATTTCTATATAATTATTATGCTGACATTATATCTGAGTACCTATTATTGCTTGAAATTATGCTAGCATATTAGGCTCAAACCTAGAAAATTCCTGCATTTAAATTGCTCCAAATGTACTATGCCATATAGGTGGAAATATTGACAGGAATTATATTATACGATTTCCTCATAAAAATACCAATGACGGTTTTAATTTGACAGAATCCGAAAATGCACAAAATAAATTATGCATGTGCATCGTGCATGCAAGCCGTGTACAGCTAGCTAGCTATCATCAATTTAGCACAAGTTCTCCAGTTGTATGAGGGGCCATCACGTCTACAAAAGTGTATGGACTCCAATTCTTGGGGAAGAATTAGAGTGTAGACTGACACTGACAATGATCATTATGCTATAAGACGGCTGCAATCGTTGGACACATCTCTCGAAGAATTTGTTCTCTCTTTCTTTATAGTGATGGATGACTCTTCAATTCATTGCGCTAGGCGCTACTCCACCTATAAGTTATCTTTCCAGCAGTGGTGTGCAATAAATAGCACGCAACATATCACTGTAAAAATGAAAGTGTGTACTGCACACTAAATTGTCCCAATACACACACAATAAACAAAACAGTGTGTGTATTGGGATGGTGTGCAGTAAAACACTTTTGTTTTTACAGTGTATTGCAAACTTAAACCACGCGACTTTTTAACGGTTTATTTTTGGCTATTTGATGCTTAAACTGCCAAAGCGCCAAATTAAATCTTCGTCAATATTTCTGGCTATATGGTATAGCTGATCTTGTTCTTAAAAATAAATTCTTAAGTTGTCATAAATGGAAATTAGTGTGAATACCAGAGCCAATTTGCAATGATGTGATGAGGCTCACTGGCTGTTGTTGCTGCTGTAGTGAAATTTTTTTTAATTTTCTCCATAGAACCTCCTTCTCCAGTAACAAATGTTTGAATAGAGTTGCGGACTTCTGTCTGTTACCTTGATGTGGGATCCCCCAGTGAACTTTGGTGGTAGATACATACATATAGTAGGGAATTGCATCTGCCCACACTCCACTGAATATTTCTTCAGCCAACCAATCTCTCTCAACTGATTCCCCCTTAAACTGTAATTATTAATTCTTCTACCACAAACTTGGCTATGATGCACTCTATTTCACAAGTAATGCATTCATTGATGGATGTTACACAACATTGGTTATTAGAATTTGTGTAACCATACAATTTTTGTGGTTACACTTTTGTGGAGTAGCTAACTTCTTAGAGGTTGAAGTTAGCTATGTAGCCATTCTCAAGAAACTTCTGACAGCAATGTTTGGCAGCTGTATTTGTAATTGGTGGAAAATAAATAATAGCTATATATGGTTTAACGGGACCAAGAATACCATAACAGTTGATCATGGCATGCATGTGCTATGCATACAAGTGTAAACAAATATCTTGTGATGTGATTTAGTCATGTGATCGTACAAAATTTATAGCAGTTTTGGATTCCATTTGAGTTCCATGATATAAATGCATGGTACTTACAGTGTACAGTGCAATGTCCCATTATGTATATTAATGCATAGTGCCTTCCACACTCAGGTTTATTATAATGAGTGATAGATTCAGAATGTTTGAAGAATGTTGTTATACTAATAAGTACATGCCAAGTAACTATATTCTAATCTGATAGACATGCATTTAGTTATAGCTATTACAATTATAGCTATGTTGTCACTGTAGGTATTCCATTGTCAGGAACCACGATAGTTTTAGTGCTGATAGTTCTGGTATTGATTGCTATTATTCTGCTGCTGTTGGCCACTACCATACACTATAAGAGAAGGATTCAGGACTCTCCACAAAGTCACTCACAAGTGGAGGCAAGCTCTGACTTGAATGATAATCTTGCATATGGATTCAAGCCACAGGTGGGGGCAAGTTTTGACCTGAATGAAAACCCATCATATGGGTCCTCAAGGAGTAAGCCACATAGAAGGTGAATCTGAGATGACTATGAAGTGATCAACCATGCACAGTAACATAATAAAAATAGTTATTTTCAATAATAATGATAATTATGTATTCAAATACTTTATAATTATAGCTGACATAATAGCTAGCTAATTATACAATAACATTTAGCTACTATCTATAGTTTCTTGAGGTATTTTATTTCATTATCCCATGGGTGGATCAAAGGAGCTGTACCATATGCTATATCCTTCACTGTTTTTGGATAGGCTGTGATGTATGAAACTCATACAGTTGGAGTTCAGCCCATGCAGCACAGTGCTGCATGCATGCAATGTGTAATTAATTGCAAAAAATATTACTTATCCAGCTGTGCACCAATTGGAACATGCTATAGAAGCTAGGCCATATATTCAGCTCTTATTCTAACTCTTTTGACAGGAAACTATAGTAAATCCCTAGCTACATCACCTTCGAATAAATATTCTTCCTAAATTTACTTGTTTCTTTCATATAATTTTTTTGCAGGTCATTAGCTATACCTATATCCATCTCCTTGTTATGCCAGGCCTATTATTTCTTTCGAGGTGACTATAGCTTCTTTTTTTTTTCTTGAATTAACTACACATAAGTTCATAAGAGCTTGGGATGAGGCTGATATGAGTAGTATAGTGGGAGAGAGGCAAGCTGAAGTTCAATTATCCTTGCTTCATGAAATTCATAGCTCTTGTATTGCAATGTTGCAAGCCTGGTAAACAATTTAGTGAGACTAAACCCTTCAGATACAACTGAGCTTCTCAATAAGCCTACACAGTAAAAACAAGAGCGTGTACTTTATACCACAGGAATGTTCCCTGTAAACAGTATAAGTATGCAGTTTATACCTTACTGTTTACAGGGAGCATTCCTTAGATATGCAATGCACACTTTCATTTTTAGAGTGTATAAACAAGCCTATAGTGCTGCGCCTATACAGTGCAATATAAGGCTGGCTGCATTTGATTTCAGGAGCAAAGGTTACCTAGTTAAGCTACAATAGTTATAGCTAGAAAAAAGGGGTTCGTTCGAATCCCCTCAAGTATACTGCCATGTAGAGCAGCATGCAGCACATGTTACTATACCCATTATTCATTACAATGATAAGCTACAGGGAAGTATCTTTGGTTTTGTGGTGCTAGCTAGTGTAGGGGGCAGTGGTAGAGGTGCAGAAGTCAAATGGAATGGCATGATTCGACCTGCATAAAATTTATTTTAATATAAGGCTAGATGGATGCCCTGCAAGAAGAGGTAAACTCGTAGCAATTTATCACCCTCAGAGATTCCCATGCAGTGCCCTCCAGAACAGCCTATGGAGTAACCCTCACTGGCACCAGTGCCCTCTGGCCGTATGTCCAGAAGTACCTACTGGCACCAGTGCCCCTCCAGAACGCCCTACAGAGTGACTATCACTGGCACCAGTGTGTCATCGTTGCAAGGTGTAGCCAAAAAGGATAATATGGCAGCAGCAATGTAGGGTTTATGTCAATTTTATGACAGTTATGCAGAGCACAGTGACAAATGCAGTCCATGCAGTGATGTATAGTTAGCAGAGCAAATGTAGTACATAGCCAGCACCTTGTTTCCGTACATCACTCTTTCATTTAGAAGAAATGTTTTTACTCTCATATATAATCAGTAAATACTGTGCATGCGCAAAATAGCTAACTTTTAGAAAGTGAAGCGAATGAACACTGCTCCAAAATTGAGCAGCAAGGTTAGATCGAAGGAATGCGAAGGATAGAGCCAGAAGAAACTCTTTATCAGTGAATAAAGACAGTCAAAACTTGATAAAAGAAATGAATGGGATAGAGAAAAAAGAAACGACAAGCAGAGTCTGAGGAGCCAAGTACAGATGAAGTGAAAGAGATAGAGAAAAAAGGAGAGCAGATCTGAAAGTGACAGGGAAATAATGATGGACAAAAAAAGGCAGAGATTAGATTCAGAGTCTGCTGAACAAAGAGAAGCTAGGGTAGTATCAAGGGCTTATAGACTCTGAGACTAGAGGGCATGCAACTCCAAAATATCATAATGCAACATTTAAAGTTTTTACAAAAGCATTGCTTCGCTCACCCTTCTGTGCTATGAGCACAAAACTAGTTAATCGTTCAAGGACATAATAAATTACACAAATGATCAAATCTTAGAAAAACAACAAATTATAATTCCTCAATGGAAACCTGCCGCATGGGCATCATGCCCCTCCCCCTCCTTCTCCCCTTTTCAAATTCCTGAATCCATTCCTGGAATGATGAATTGCTTGATGCATTTATGTTTGCTTGATATAACCATTGAGAGATGGAATGGACTGATGTTGGTAGAAGCTTGTACACAACGTGTGAAGTGCACCATCTAGGGGGTCTGGGGACATGCTCCCCCAGGAAAATTTTGGGTTTTTGATAAGGGTGATTGAAATGAGAGGGCCCCTGTATTCACCATGCACACAGCTAATTTAATGACATCATTTCACATGCAAGCTACTAATGATGTTCAACCACCAACCAACTTGGTACTTTGTCTTGGCACTCTGGTGACAAGACAAAAAATTATGCATGACTAGAGAAGAGAGAAAAACAGGGCAGCCTGATGATCCTGATTAATGTGGTTAGATGCTTGTTATGCACTCCAGATCTTGTAGCCCAGAGTTTCTGAAAGAACTCAGAGCCTCAGAAATATCAGAGATTGAACATGTTGAAGGATAATCTTTCATATGGATCCAAGCAAGTTGGGGCAAGATTTGAAACCCCATCATACGGGTCCTCAAGGAGTAGGCCACAAGCTAACATAGAGAGTGAGTCTGAGATGACTGGAACCTATGAAGTTATTGACCATGCACAGTAATGGAAGAGTTCAACATGTGGCGATCATCCTTCATTTACTCTACTAACGAACTTCATCATGATCTTCATGCATTTGGTCAATCAAAAGACTGACCTATTGATGATAGATTTTAGCACTTGCGTATAATTATAGCTGTGTTTGAGAGATTTTTATCCTATAGATAATAGAGGGAGGTGTGCAGCCAATGTATGGCACAAGTACAGTGATGACATCACTGCATGGAGGTGTAGTAATTATGTCATTGCACATAGCGATGTGACAAAGGTCGTGGCCAGTAGGAGATTAGGAGAAGGTGTGACTGACCTTTACCAGGTCCACTTTCCCCAAATAGCAGATCCATAATAGGGTATGCACAATACATAGCAGGAAAAGAAGGCTACTACAGAGCACCAAGAGCATTGGTAGGGGAAGATGATATGGAGGGGGGCACCAAAGGGGAAATTTATTTCAAGGGGGCATATGCACTGGGCCCCCCCTCCCAACCTATGAAGAGAGGAGAGAGGAGATCTTTCATGCAGATAAATGTGCATCCATGGCCTTAGGGAGTTTTTCTATGTATTATACCCACAGTTCCATTTTAGATGAATTGCCACTGTGCAGGTCACATTAGCTAAATACAGTTGACTTAGCAAGATTGCTGTTATTTAGTTGAACAGTACATATATAAATACCACAAGAAGGCACCTTAGTGTGGGATCCCCAACTTTGGTGACAGGAATGATACTGTCTATGTTTTGTTCTATCAATAAGAAGGAAATTGAACTAGTCATGTAGAGGCAGCGCTATGATGATACTCGAATACTATAGCAGCTACCTATAGCTACCTGCAGCTATTAAAGAAATTAGAAGTGCTAGCAACATGTATTGGATAAGAATTAATTCATCAGCACCTAGCTAACTATGAATCTCCTTCAAAACTCGCCATGAATCTTATTAAGAACTCTGATCAGCTTGTTCTTATACTTCTTGCTATTAATTCCTTAACTATCTGGATGAACTAGCTATAATATCAACTATGCATGTGAATACTAATAGCCTGGTAATATGTCATTGTAGCTAGCTAAACTAGCTATACAATGTAAATATGAAAGTGTTCACTGCACCCCATTTTGTCCCAATACAAACACTGTTTTGTTTTTAGTGTGTGTATTGGGACAATTTAGTGTGCAGTACACACTTTATAATCATATGAGCAATAGAGTCTGAGATGCCTAGCTATCTTGAATAAAGTAACTACTGCAATAGCTATATGGGCATAATGTATAGTGGTGTTTTTTTCATATGTCTGACTGCTCTGCCATCAGTGATAATCGCTCGAGCTCCTGGAGATGGTGACTCATTCTGTACAAATACTTTACCTGGTGTGCCAGGAGTTGCTCCTCCAGTACACCCTGTCAATACAAGGATACTGATGGACTCTTACCACTACATCCATTTACTATCATCACAAACTGGTGCTGCATGGCAGCAGGTGGATGTTGATGGTATTCAGTCACAAGGCAGAGGAGCTACAGTAAGTGAAGTGGATTTGCTAGAATTTTACTTCTAGTGTGTTTTATATTTGCAGTGGTTCCAGACTGCTTACAATGCTTGCCGACAGGTTGTGACTTCATGTGGTTTTAGAGATGGTGTCCAGGATAACTGGCTGATTACACAGTTCATCAACAGAACAATAGTTGATGGGACTCATTTGCCTCAAGTCAGCATACAAGTAGAATTTGAGCAGGAAGGTTGTGTTGAGGGCTGTTCAAGGATCTCCTCATGGTATGGATATGAGACGTCTACTATTAACAGTGTTGCAGCCAGGAATACCAGTAACTATGTGCTAATAAGTAGATTAGTCCCAAATGATGGCAATCTACAGAATCAGACCAGGTATCTCAACTTCGAAACAAATGAAAGTGGATTCTACCTTGCTATTAGAGATGAAGACACATGTTTAGCAGTTACTCGTGTCCTAGTATTTTACAATGTTTGCCCCCAAGAAACTGTAGAATTAATGATTCGACCAGAGATCATTTCCCCTCGAATTACAACACCAAGTCAAGAAACACTCAGAGTGACAGGACAGTGTGTAGCAAATGCTAGTCCAGAGAGTGGAGCAGCACCAATTCTAACCTGTAGCCCAGGAGGGACGTGGAGTGTTGTGTCAGGTTGTCAGTGTAACCAAAGATTCCTGGCAACAGAGAATGGAACTTCATGTACTGAAGGTTAGATTGCTCTGGACAATATCATTGTGAATATGAAACATTGTGTTGTTTACAGCTTGTGTGGCTGGTACTTACCTGTCAATGACTTATGGTGAATGTCATAACTGTCCTAAGAACAGTGTGGGTGTGGAATCTGGGTTAGCAGTATGTCCCTGTGTGGAGGGCTACTACAGAGCACCAGGAGAGGAGGACCTTTCATGCACCCGTGAGTAAATTGCATATTAGTTCCTTTACCAGATGAGCATGATTTGAACCGGCCAATCTTTCTTGCCTCATAAAGTTCTTGCTCATTGAATGAATCCATGAATCAAATGTACGTATGAAGCAGTGTGAATATACTGCTACTGCTAAATGTTGGTGCTACACCCACAGGATGACTAGTTTTTTTTTGATCCCGACAATGACCTGTTACACCCTCCTAATACTGACCAGCCCTTCCCTTGCTTCAACTTTACCAGTGAGGAAGAACTTTCTAAACTTGGGGAAGGTTAATTGGTACCCGAAACACCTCTTAAAAATTTAGTTCATAGTGTATGAATAATGCAAAGATTGTAGAAATAGCAACTTTTTTTTGGAGGACCCAAGTACCTACATTTTACAGTGCACTGATGCACAAGTACTATCTGAGACCTTTTCTGAAAATGTAATGATGAACAGTATCCACCAACAAACTGTCTTCTTTGTGGACCTTTACGCCACATTAATGGAAAATCCAAGAGCAGTAATAATAAAGCTAGCAATGTAACAAATCATAGTATGGTTCAACTACGATGCCAAAAGGTTCAATTTCATCCTCATTTGGTGCTATAAATCTTTGCTGCATGCACCTGCACCACCATAACCACAACCTAATGTTGAAGCTGAATTAGCCAGTGAAATTAGTTATGACATAATTATCGAGACAGAAATTGTTGTAGGGACAGCTACCTTGCCGGTGCTGGTGAGAGAGTAACTAAGGACAAAGCCAATATGGTTCCTCGGCACTGTACTATGCACATTATTTATATTTAAGTTAGTGTGTCTGTAACAGATCCGGTCCCCATGTTATATAGTCCGTGGTGCCATAAAATGAAGCTAGTAGCTAAAGCAGGATTTTACTGCCGGTCTTGATCATGATTTCGAAGAATTATTTAACTACTGGCTGTGGAATCAATGTAACAGATACGCACATACACACATGCATGACTCTTAAACATGCACCAATTGGGTTTGATAATGGCCCCCTTTGAATAGATAAATAATTATTGGGAGACCTTTCATTTAGCCAAAATGGCCCCCTCCTCTTTCAGTTGATCATTCTTTTAAGAGGATTTCCAGATTTTTCATGTTGCAAGAAACGGTCAGTTATCATGACCATAGCTACATAATTATTCCACCAGCATCTGAAAGGATTATCAGAGGTGCTAAAAATGGTCCCCTTCCCTCCCCAGACTATATATTCTTTGGGGAGGACCAATATTTGCATGCCAGGTCATCTACCCACAATAATTGAGTGACACATTTCACTTACACTAATGCACTGGAATTCATTATGTAAGAGTGATGTGCTATAGTTGATGTGATTCTGATTTCATTTTCTTGATCCGTTTTGTGAATAGTGTTGTTAATAAATTCAGTAGCTATTTTTTTCCTCCTTAGAACCCCCATCCCCAGTGAGGAATGTTCAAATAGAGTGTCAAACTTCTGACTCGGTCACCTTGGCATGGGATCCCCCAGTGAACTTTGGTGGCAGGAATGACGCTGTCTATATCTTGTTCTATCAAGAAGAAGGAAGTTATAGACATGTAGAGGCAGTCACGGTCAACACTACCATGGGAACTATCACAGGTAGCTACATAGCAGTTACCTGGTATTTTTAGTGAGTACTGATTTAGCACTTTCGGATTTGGCGGGTATCTTAAGTAGATGGTTCTCATTTAGCGACTAAGCTGCTTGCTAGCCAAATATTAGAAATATCTTAGTTGTTAGTTGTCATTAGGCTCTAATATGTTAGATCTGATAGTGTAGAATCTACTATATAAAAAATGGACTACCCTAAGAACAACGTTAAAATTAGTACGATTAATTTAACTACTCTCTCATGCATGGATATGTCTGCAGCTATACTAGCTAATGGCCTTATTGTGGCAAGCCACTTTTGATTGTACAAGTGTATGGCTCTCTCAATCTTATAGAGCTAACTAATCATGCATTTTTCTGATGTGTGTGTGTATGTGTGGTGCCTCAGGTCTGACCCCTGGTGTCAACTATCAGTTCTTTGTGACTGTCAAGAATGGAGTATCAGATGTAGCAAACAAACCCACTGTCTTTGTTCCACCTACTGACCCCACCACCACTGGTGAGTCAAGAGTAATACTATAAGTTGTATAATTGGAAGCTGAAACTGTACCATATGCTTTCATTTTATTGCATTGCATTATGTAGATAGCTATGAGGAACTTGACTATATACGTACACTGAAATTTCTGATTGAGGGGGGGGGTCCATATGGCAAATACTCCTTTTTTGTGTTTGGAATATTCTCCTCATCATAATTTTTCGTTGTTGTTGTTGTTTTTTGTTTTGTTTTTTTTTTGTTTGTTTTTTTGGGGGGGGGGGGGCATTCTTACACCTATGTTATATAACTGATCTTCAAACAACACAAATCAGAACTGCACTTATGAAGTTATTACTTCACGACACTACACATTAAAAAGTTTAGATTAAATAGTGAAGTCCAGTTTCATGTGTATGTAATCATCACCATAGCAGTGATACGTATATCTCAAACAATAGTGGAGGCTTAATTCTGTGAAACAAACATAACTACGTATCTAAGAGTTTTCTGTAGTGGTGCTTCTCTCCTGAAATTTAAATCCCAGGTATAGTGAATTTCAGTTTCATGTGTGTGTACATCACCATAGCAGTGATATATCCCAAACAATAGCGAAGACTTAATTCTGTGAAACAAATCTGTTATACACTCATCTTGACTAAGAGTTTTCTGTAGTGATTGTTGGCTGCATGGAGCAACTAAACAATAATAGCATCCTATCATGATGCCTTACCATCTACGATCATCAGTGTTTTGCCGAGTATAGCAGCTTGCAGCCCGAAGTTTAATAGAGCCCAAACCTTCACCCAACCACACTCGAGACACACTTGCTGGTGCTCCCAAAGCCAACAATGAAGACACTTGCTTCATCACCACTATAGATGGTGCATCCTTACCACTCGAGACACCACAGCAGCTTCTACTGTAGTAGAGATGAAGAAATAACTGTGATCAGCTGACATATAGATGCAACTCTTCTGTCATCTTGAACAATTTTTTTCTGTAAGTGATGCATCACTTTGAAACTGGCTATTCACATCGCTTACAATTCCCAGGCATTAGGTAGTGCCCCTGCACATCATATTGCGCATGCTCCAACTTCTCAGTACTTGCATGGCTTATTAGCTAAGTACTCTGCGGTAAGGATTATACAGCTTCCAATTTATACACCTGCCTGGCTGGAAAAGCAGCAAATCTTAGTTATGTAAGGAGAAGCATGAAGCCTATATTCACCAAAAGCTACTGGAGTACTATACTTGTTCACTTGCTGTCAAATGTTGCACATTATAAAATACTACATACATCTACACTTCAGTGTTTTCTTCTGCACATAGCGTATGCACATGTGTACCATTTATGATTACATCACACACAGAGCACAGATAGCTCGAAGTTATGGTTAATCATCCATCAGTAAAAATCACATGTAAAATAATATGCACCACACAATGATTTTTCTTAGATTGCCTTCTTAGTCCATTCCATCTTATATCAAGCAAATACACGTATCAAGCAGTTCACCATGCACAACAAACATCTAACCACATACAGATCAGGATCACCAGGCTCACCCCACAATGCTCTAGTCATAATTTTTGGTCTTGGTACTGGAGTGCCAAGACAAAGTGCTAAGTTGGTTGATGGTTGGTATGTCATTAGTATAGATGTCATTAGCTGTGCAGATGTGCTACAGCTACTTCAGGCCAGCCAGATTTTGTAACCCAGAGCTTCAGCATGAAAGAAATATCAGAGATTGAACCAGGAGACTACGAGAAAATGAAGCCAGAGACTCCAGACTAGATGTCCATGAACAGAGCTGGACAATTAGTAAGCCAAGAACAATGACACAGGTATTTGAGCCAAGGAAGAAAGTGAGACAGCAACGAGGACACCATCTTGATACACAAAGAATACTAAGTTAGACCATCATAATAATATGCTTCTATTTTAATCAATAATAAAAAATGCTGACTCAACAATGAAAATTACTTCTGCTTGCACGAGCCTGAATTTTGTGTCTATAGCCTACAGCTAGCTAGTAATTAATATACAGCTGTGTTGAGACTTTTTTAAGACTAATTATTATTCCATAGACAATACTATTATTGTCACTATAGGTATTCAATTGTCAGGAGCCGGAATTGGAGTAATAGTTTTAGTGCTGATAGTTCTGGTATTGATTGCTATTATTCTGCTCCTGTTGGCCACTACCATACACTATAAGAGAAAGATTCAGCACTCTCCACAAAGTCACTCACAAGTGGAGGCAAGCTTTGACTTGAAGGGTAATCTTGCATATGGATCCAAGCCACAGGTGGGGGCAAGTTTTGACCTGAATGAAAACCCATCGTATGGATCCTCAAGGAGTAAGCCACAAGCTAACATAGAGGGTGAGTCTGAGATGACAGGTGGTGATGGAAACTATGAAGTTATTGACCATGCACAGTAATAGCTAGCTAATGGAAGAGTTCAATCATGTGGTAATCATCCTTCGCTGTTAGATAGCTACATAATAAAAAAAAGTTGTTTTAATAAACATTTGTGCATTCAGTTATGATCAAATACTTACTTATATTGATCTATTGATTATTTATAGCACTAGCTAGCTGTGTGTCTGATATAATAGCTATACAATTTATAAGAGTTAGCTACTAAAGTGATAGTAGGTGTTTGATTTCATTATCCTATATATACGTATATTGAGTGCATGTTCATTGATCTTTGTGAGCAGACAGCCACGATTAAAAATCGGTTAGTCTTAATATAATACATTATAGCTACTATAAAATCATCAGCTCCAAAGAGGGGAAAGGTAAAGATTGGAAGCAAATTAGTGGAAATATCACAGCAACAAATGGCTGGCCTGCAATTTCCAGCACTTGATGTCTGACAAAAAAAAATTATGCTTATGACCAATTCTCTTATTTCTGATGCTGGGACCTGGAAAAAAAAGTTCGGACAAAGATGTTCAGATAACCGAGGTTCAACTGTACACTGAAAATTGGTAGCTACTGGGATAAATAATCGTCCCATGCCAAAGATTATTCTTCAGTTATAGAGTAAGGTCAGTTTCATTTCAGCTCATTCACCAGAAGTGGTCCAAAATAGGGTGGTCTTTGGTTGGGAATGATAGATAAAACCAATTGGTATGCATTAGAAAGTGGTCTAATAATTAAGACAGACAGTCTTTAAAATTTAATGCAGGAATCCAGGGACCACCATGAAATCTATCCCTGCTCCATTAAAATCTAAAATCCTGCATGACATGTCATATTAATTACATGTGGAGATGATGAGGGAGGCTAGGGAGCTAGAGCATATGAATGCCTCCCCATGAATAGAATTTCCTTCTTATTTTTATTATGTTTTAAGACAAGAGAGACTACATGTGCCCTTTCTGGGGGTTCCCACATAATTAGAGTAAGGGTCTAAGCATAGATACTGTACATACATACTCATGTATGTACAGTATCTATGGTCTAAGAAACTACTTATCTCACTGGAAAAGGGGGTTATGAAGACTGAGAGAATAACTATAACTATTTTATAATGGAGAGATTCTGAGTGCATTTGAAGGTCGTCCTCTTCTGATGCTCTGTACTGCCAACCCAGGTTCCACACCCACACTGTTCTCAGGACACTCACCATAAGTCACTGAATGGTTCTTATTAGCAACACCACCAAGCTAAGTAGAATCTTAAACAGTAATCAAATCTACTACTAAGCAAGCAAGCTGTATGTATTGGATATGAAAAAATTCATCAGCACCTATGAATCTCATTAAGAACTCCTTCAAAATTCTACCATGATGTACATATATACCATCCCTGACATTATTAAATCAGCTTGTTCTTAGTACATAGGTAGCTATAGCCATGACTCCTGCTGTAACTTCCTTAGCTATCTGACTGGCTATAATATCAAGTATCATGTGAATACCAAGCTTCTGCCACACCCATTATTTGCTACTTCAGTGCTAGACTGATAGCTTGATAGATGTCATCTATAGCTACTAGAATATGAGCCATAAAGTCTGAGCTATACCTAGCTATTCTTGATAAAAGCCATACTTTTCAGTGGCTAACTACTGAACTAACTATACTAACTAACTATCTATTTTCCTCTAGCTACACTATAGCTAACTACTGCAGCAACTAACTAGTCCACTGGTATGGCTATGAGCATGATGTATAGTGGTATTTTTTTCATGTTTTTGACTGCTCTGCCATCAGTGGTCCTTGCTCAGGCTCCTGGAGATGGTAACTCATTCTGTTCAAATACTTTACCCAATGTGCTAGGAGTTGCTCCTCCAATATACCCTGTCGATGCAAGGATACTGATGGACTCTTACCACTACATTCATCACTAAGTGGTGCTGTATGGCAGCAGGTGGATGTTGATGGTATTCAGACAGAAGGCAGGGGAGCTACTGTAAGAGAAGTGGATTTGCTAGTATTTTACTTCTAGTGTGTTTTATATTTGCAGTGGTTCCAGAGTGCTGACAATGCTTGCCGACAGAGAGTGACTGCATGTGGTTTCAGAGATGGTGTCCAGGATAACTGGCTGATTACACAGTTCATCAACAGAACAATAGTCGATGGGACTCGTTTGCCTCAAAATCGAATTTGAGCAGGAAGGTTGTATTGAGGGCTGCTCAAGGATCTCCTCATGGTACGGATATGAGACATCTACTATTAACAGTGTTTCAGCCAGGAATACCAGTAACTATGTGCTAATAAGTAGATTAGTCCCAAATGATCATGGCGATTTACAGAATCAGACCAGGTATCTCAACTTTGCAACTAATGAAAGTGGATTCTACCTTGCTATTAGAGATGAAGATACATGTTTAACAGTTACTCGTGTCATAGTATTCTACAATGTCTGCCCCCAAGAAACTGTAGGACTTATGATTCGACCAGAGACCCTTTCCCCTCGAATTACAACACCAAGTCAAGAGTCACTCAGAGTGACAGGACAGTGTGTAGCTAATGGTGGTACAGAGAGTGGAGCAGCACCAATTCTGACCTGTAGCCCAGGAGGGACATGGAGTGTTGTGTCAGGTTGTCAGTGTAACCAAGGATTCCGGGCAACAGAGAATGGAGCCTCATGTAATGAAGGTTAGACTATTAAGGATAATATCATTGTGAAAATTCACAAACGATGGTTATCTCTCATCTAAGCATGTTTTAAAGGTGTTATCATGTAATGCAGTATATAAGGTGGATTGGAGAGAGCTGGTTCCTGGGTGCCTGGTGGCTCATTCGGTTGGGTCCTGTGGCTATGACGGCTAAAGTCAGATGCTGTGGGTTCAAACTCAGCTGGTGGGTTGCGGGGTCACTTGGGTTGCCAGTTTTTCTTCAATCCTCCTTCACCATCTCATTACATGATAACACCTTTAAAAAATATCATTGTGAATATGAAACTCTGTAACTCTGTGTTGTTTATAGGTTGTATGGCTGGTACTTACCTGTCAATGACTTATGGTGAGTGTCGTAACTGTCCTGAGAACAGTGTGGGTGTGGAACATGGGTTGGTGGTATGTCCCTGTGTGGAGGGCTACTACAGAGCACCAGGAGAGGAGGACCCTCCATGCACCCGTAAGCCAGAGTGTTCCCAGGATTAGGATGACTCAAGAATAGCTTTGGTATAAAATTGAGCACCTGGTAGCTTAAATTAGCCACCACAATTTCCCGAACAGTACTGTACTGCTTTTGCACTGATAGTTCTTTGTTTATGCTCATCTGATTTAGCTAGAGGTACAGACACAGAAGTTGGAGTACTACTTAACAAAGACCTTGACTGCTTTAACAGACTTACTACTGCACATTACACACATGGACTGAGATAGTGCATACACCTGCAATGAATGCAAGAATCAAAGGCATGAAACAGCTAGACTCATGATAATGCACCTCTACATATAATGCACATAATTAAGTCAGTGGGTTTGTCATAACCAATGGTCTGTAATATTTCATATTATGTGTCCACTTGATCAACTTAGTGACCTGTGGTTGTCATAAGACTGTACACAGTTTATATACTCTGGCATGACTATTCCTCGGCTCCGCCTCCGTATCTATTATAAACCTCGTAGACAGTGGCAGTCACTCACTGTGTGATCTAACCTATACATAAAAGTAATTACAGCCTATACATCAACCTTGAAGCCATCAGTTGTACATTGTGCATGGCTACTTCAAAGGCCAGACAGTTCACTATGAAAAAATTAGAGATTTCCTTTGCATTTCCAAGAGAAACTTGAAGGAAACGCAGTGTTTTTTTTGTAAGATACACAAGGGCACGGCATATTTCATAAGATTTTGAATAGGAAACACAGAAACATGCCGTGCGCTTGCGTATTCTATGAATTTCTTTACCAAGTTTCCTACAGGTTTCAGGCTAGGATATCTCCTATTTTTCATAGTGGTTGATATGAAGTGCCTACTTTTATTATCTTTATGATAACAACAGTTTCCTAGAATGTATTAGGCCTGCTGTCTAGACACTTCTATGTCAGCCCTGGAAATTTATGAATGGTTAGAAACATTGAAAAATTTGTTGATCTTGAGTCTAGACCTAGCTAGCTATACCAGGTTAGCTAATTGCAACCTGGTCATGCATATCAAGTGTACATCATTGTATGCAAAGTTGGCAGTTTCAGCTTCAATGAGTGGTGATATTATTGTGATCTCAACATCCATAATTATAGTACATTCCCAGATACTACCTAGCTAGCTAGTGCAGCTGCTTGCCAAAAATTACTGCAACCTTACAAACGTATACAGCTAGTTGCATGGCTACCTTCTAGCAGATGATGTAGCTAGCTATGTAAACATTACCAGGTGGCTGTTATAGCAAGCCTTTACCTTGGGCAGTATGTAATTTATACAGGAGTTACTCCCTTGTTACAGGGCTTGGGTGACAAATCACATAGCTACAGCCCTTGAAGGCGCTAGGCATTCTACATAATGCTGAGATGAATAATGTTTACTGCCAGTCTTGATTGATTCATTGCTTATTTTATATTGCCTATAATGGGATAGCTATAGAGACATCTTCCCAATAATTGTCCCCTAGTCAACACACATTAAATTTTGGACCAAACCCCACAATTGGGAGAGTGTTGTCTAAACATCATTGAGGCCATTATTATTATCAAGGGGGAATCTGGACTTTTCATGTTGCCAGAAATGGTCAGTTGTGTCATGATCATACATAGCCCACTAGCATCTATACAAGGATTTTCAGAGGCAACCATTATGTTATCAAAAAATGGTCCCCTCCCCTCCTTCTGTTGACTGTACATAGCCCCTCCTCCCAAAAGAGGGGGGGGCACTCATGTCACCAAATTTTCCTCAGCAAAATTGGTCCCAGTTGGAACCATTGATGTCAGTAATTTTTGCATTCTTGGAAACATTATTGTAGATAAATGTTGCCCGGCCTAAAAATTAATGCACACTGTAAAAAACAGAAGTGTTATATGCACACTAAAAATGTTGAATTTGAAACTTTCTCCTCAGAACCCCCTTCCTCAGTAACAAATGTTCAAATAGAGTCTCAGACTTCTGACTCAGTCACCTTGGTGTGGGACCCCCCAGTGAACTTTGGTGGAAGGAACGACACTATCTATGTCTTGTTCTATCAAGAAGAAGGAGCTTCTGTTAATGTAGAAGCAGTTATAGTCAACACTACAAGGGGAACTATCACAGGTATTACTGGTATATGCATGTGCAGTGCAGTACTGTGCAAAGCTGACTGTGCATGTGTAGCTATACTGAATAATACTATGTGCACTTGACCATCTTTACCAAGTATTTCTAGCAAATCAGTGTACTTGACCCTCCTTCCCCCCCCCCCCCCCCCACAATTATTCATCTCACTCTAAGGCACTTGGCAATGAGTCATGATTAATTTACTCTCTCATGCATGCATCTGTATCTGTCACTAGCTATAATACTCTGACATTAATCATTCACTCCAAGGACTTACTGTAGCGAGCCACTTTTTGATTAGCTCTCACATTCCATAAATCCATAGTGTGTTTACTACTGTAGGTCTGATCCCTGGTGTCAAATATCTGTTCTTTGTGACTGCCAGGAATGGAGTATCAGGTGTAGCAAGCAGCCCCCCTGTCTTAGTTCCACCTACCAACCCCACCACCACTGATGAGTCAAGAATAGGCATTTATAGTTATACCATACTAATAAGGCCACACAAACTTAATTCCCAGTTTCTCGTCAAACCCCCAGATGCAAATTAGACCCCTGGGTCACCCCGGTGGATGTGGTTAATTAAGCATATATTCACTGTTAGGTACTGGTTTTCTTGCTGCTCTAACTACCACTATAAGCTCTATTCTGGCTATTTTACTGTTTAGCAACCCTTAAAAATGTATTTCTGCACAGAACTGCCACTCGCTAATTAACAATAATTGCATCCTATCACAATGCCTTACCATCTACAATGAACCAACCCATCAGTGTTAGCTATGCGGCATTGCCAGGTAGTAGCTTACAATCTGCAGTCTGATAGAGCCCAAACCTTCACCCTACCACACTCAAGACACACTTGCTGGTGCTCCCAACTCATCCTTGGAATGAAGACGCCTGACTTCATCACCACCACAGATGGTGCATCTTTACCACTCAAGACACCACCAGCCTCTGCTGTATAAGTCTGATCAGCTCATTCAGCTGACATATAAATACACCAACTCCAAAATGCCCCAGGCATAAGGTAGTCCCTGTACATGCATACTGCACAAAATTTAATGCTCTAACTTCTCAGCACTTGGCTAAATTATCTAACTAAATGAGTCACAGCTCATGATGATTATCAGCTGTTGGTATTTCTCATGCAGACCTTACTGGAACAACAATTTTACCAAGCACTACTCAATCCTCTATAATAATAATTATGCTTCCATTTTACCGTATAGCACTTTATTTTCGAGGCACTTTATTTGCGAGATTTTCATGAAAACGAAAACTGTGCCCTCAAATAATTTTGCCTACATAGACGTAGCCACATGTCATGTACGCACATGTGCAAACTGTAGTACAGTGCAGCTCTCTGTCGTTATTATAGCTCTAAAAATCCTTCAAAGCATACAAATCTTCCACTACCAGATCCTAGTGGTATAATGTCACTGACAGTTCCCCCTCTTCTATTGAAGCAGCAAACTCGAAAGTCTCTACCATGTTGAAGCAGAGATCTACCACCAGAGGGCTATACACTAGATTTCATCGAAAAAAGGCTGAATAGGAAGAAGAGCAGTAGAACATGGTGTAACCCCACTATGCTGGCAAATTCTCTGAGTGAGACAGCAGCTACCATCAAGGGGAGCTGCAAAAGCACGCAGTTCTATGTGTGTGCGCTATATTATTTTCATTTCATAGGCGGGGTTTAAAATTTTAATGATCCTTGAAATTATTCCACGAAATAATTATCCTCAAAATATTAGTGCCTCAAAAATGGAGGGCTATAATGGTAATCAATACTCAAAAAATGCTGACTCAGAAATGAAAATTGAAATTTTAGTGCCTGTAGCCTACAGCTATACAGTTGTGTTGAGTCCTTTTTAAGACTAATTATATATTTATTGTCACTGTATAGGTATTCCATTGTCAGGAACAATTGGAGTGATAGCTTTAGTGCTGATAGTTCTGGTATTGATTGCTATTATTCTGCTGCTCTTGGCCACCACCATACACTATAAGAGAAGGATTCAGCACTCTCCACAAAATCACTCACAAGTGGAGGCAAGCTTTGACTTGAAGGATAATCTTGCATATGGATCCAAGCCACAAGTTGGGGCAAGATTTGAAACCCCATCATATGGTTCCTCAAGGAGTAGCTAAGCCACAAGCTAACATAGAGGGTGAGTCTGAGGTGACAGGTGGTGATGTAATCTATGAAGTTATTGACTCTGCACAGTAGCTAATACGTAGATTTCAACATGTGGCAATCAATCATCCTTCACTCTAGCTACTGACAAAATGTGGTAATTTATGTGTATGTTGTATTGAGCATGCTCACAATTATATCATTACATCATTATTCATGTTAGTCTAGATACAACTGGTTTTTTGTCAGTCTGTAAAAGTGAGTACATTTGATTAAGTTCTTGTTCTGGTGACCTGCGCTTAAGACACGACACAAACTTAGCTACTTTGTTTTCATATAGCTAATGCTGTATGCAGTGGTCAAATTCTGACCTACTGATCATTTAATACATTTATGGCTAGCTGTGTGTTTGACTTATATTTTTATAATGCATGATTACACAATAATTATGTAGGAAGCAAAATTTTAGTAAGTGGGGTGTTCAAATGAAATGGGTGTGGCTACATAGTATTATGGTCTCACTTATGTAGTTCATGAGCTAGTTAATTGAATAAGCGTCAAAGGTTAACTTACCCCCAAAAGTGATCAGACCAGCAGTTAATTGCTACAGTTCCTATTAGCTATTAGTAATAGGTGATGATTGTGAGCAATGCTCAGCTTGACTAGTGTCAAGGTAACTGAACTCCATAACTCCTGAGCTGCTAATTTACTTCATCCTATTAGATGACCTATCCGGAGATGGCAGTTATCTCAGTTTACCTACTGGATCATTCCGTTTTGCTCTTTTTGGAGCTCATCAGTATAGAATTCGCCAGTGGAAGCAGGAGATAGGGCCCAGTCTGCCTATTTAACATAGTTAATGAGCTACTATCAACATAAGCTAGGTACATAGCTAGATACTTAGCTAATAATTTGAAGAGATAGCTACTTACTTGTAGGAAGAGGAAGTAGCTACCATGTGAAATCCTGAAAAGTTTCAGTGACACTTTCTGGCCATGTGGCTACGTGTACCTGCTGGCTTCTCCTGCATGGATCATTCTGTCTATGACTCTCTTTAGCTAGCTATAATATTAATATTTTAGAACAACACATAATATTATACAGAAATAATTGACACACACACACACACACACACACACACACACACACACACACACACACGTAGCTAATTATCAAAGGAGTGTTATTTTCCAGTTCACTACTTTGAGAGGATGTTTGTACCCTGAAGTTATTGTTGTGCTAGACTATAAGGAACAAGACAGGGAGTCCTTGATTGTGGTGTTTCTCAGAGTGCTTTAGCAATCTACTATAACGACTACTATTACATGCTACTGGAACTACTGAATCTGTTGAATGGTAAAACTCTTGGGAAATGAATTTTCCCAGAGTTAGTTTTTTAGCTAGTTATGATTATGACTTCTTTAACTATCCCTACTTCACTTTTTATTTTAAAAAAAATTTTTTCTTCCACACATTAGTTTAGTTATATTATTATAATAAGAAGATCAGTCATATTTCCCCTCCTCTCTCGTTCCCTCCCTCTTTCGTGCAGGACGGATTGGTTCCAAATAGGATGTGTTCAGAATGACCCTCAGTCCCATCCAGGTTTGGTTCAGGTCCCTGGGAAGCTGATGGATGTGAATTTCATGACATCATTCAGATTACAATTTTCTATTCTTACTCTTCAAGAGATGTCGCTTGAAAAAGGCAAGGCAGATCTTTGTATTGACCTGGTGGGCAGTCACTGCATCCAGAGATAAGTTTCCTTGTTGTAGAGAGCGAGTCAAAAATTGTGGCATTGTGAAGTAGAGATCACATTGAT
The DNA here is from genome assembly GCA_963924555.1 of Crambe crambe. Lineage (NCBI taxonomy): Eukaryota > Metazoa > Porifera > Demospongiae > Poecilosclerida > Crambeidae > Crambe > Crambe crambe. Next base: position 4,319,417 of record OZ004595.1, on the reverse strand, counting down.
TGAAGTGGTTAGTGCCCCTACAGGCAGGCAAGAGATTAAAAGGCACATTGCAGCACAAGCCACACCCACTCACACTGAGCATAGCCACACCCACTCATACTGAGCATAAGCCCCACCCACTCACACTAAGCATAAACTCCACCCACTCACACTGGCATAAAACCCCACCCACTGAAATGAAATAATATCATCATACTTCAATGTCAGGACTCTGCATGGAGTCATACTGTTGGCATCAGGTGGCGTAGTCAGGGAAAGCATTCGTTGTAGATTTAATTCCCACTGGAAATTGTAGCTATTGATGAAGTAGAGTGGTTGAGTCACACTGGATGGATTTTCACAGATTTCTCTTACTGGTACCATCCAACTATCCAATGCAATGCCACACCTGTCAACAGAGAAAGAACATTGCATATTACAGTAAGCCCTGGAGCTATAACCCACTTGAATCTGGTGTCCTCTGAGAGTGTCTGGACTGTGGTGGCCCCACCAAAGGAGTGCCCCATAATGGCTGCTGTAGCAACATCCAAACGACCTTTGAACTGCTTGAAGTCATAACTACCTCCAAGCATGTCATTGATTTCTGCTCCTTCATTCAACAAGTAGAGAACATCCAAGGATTTCCTTGCATCATCAGCACGTTGCTTGACCTTAAGAAATATCAACAGTCAATCTTTGTGGGGGGGGGGGGGGGGGGGATAAGAAAATGATACTGATACTCACCTGTTCCTTTCTCAATGAATAATTAATGTCTGTTTTTTCATCACGCTGAGGAGTATGGCGATATTCAATCCACTTATCCTGCAACTCTCCCTCCTTCCCCCCTGGCTTGGGAACTCTCTGCAATGTCACACAAGCCGACTCATCCCTACAACAAAAGACTTACTCACTCCCTGCATGGCTACTTATTAACTGTACCTATGTTCCACACATGCTACCACATAGCCATGGGAAGCAAGATCACAGGCTATCGCACTGTAGGGAGAACGCATAGCCCCAAGACCGTGGGAGAACACGACAATGGGAAATGTGGGAGGAGCTTTACAAAATTAATGATGATGATGATTATTAAGGGTGGGTGGTGTAACACTATGAAGTTAGGGGAACAAAGTCACATTAGTTAATTTGTATGAGGCTGCCTTTGTATGAGGCTGCCAGCTTGATGTAACTTTGCTCCCCTAACCTCATAGCAGAATATGGGCTTAGTAGAATATTCCCTTCTAGAGATGAAACACATTTCCTAATATATTATCATGCTGCCAGTGTAGTAACACCACTCATCATAGGCTTGAGCCTAATATGCTAGAGCAAAATATCTGACATTCTGGCCATAATAGATGCATATGGCTATATGTTTTTAATGTATATTAATCTTCTACACCTCCTGGCCTGGAGGTATTTTTCTTGGCTCTCCAATTGCAAATTTTAGTAATAGCTCCTATGCATGTAGCTACAGGCAAGCACAACCTTCAAAAGACGATTAATCCTCAGCAGCTTCTAAGTCTATTACTTTATTCTGTTGTGCATTATCACTCCTACTCTAATACAGCTGCCATGGACTACTTACTATTCAGTTTGACAGGTGACCTTAATTAATCTACAACTAAATTGTGGGCATAACTCAAGCATAATTTTGAGCATAACAGGTAGCTTTCATGGGAATTGCTCAAAGCATAATAAAACATATTAGGCTCAAGCCTATGAATCATCTAACTTGTTACACCACCCTTAACCTTATCGACAGTGGGAATGGTCCTCACTTGTGGTTTCACTATTGTTTCCAAACAAGGGTGCTCCTTCCAAGGCTGGTATTTTGGGAGCTATGAAAGAAATGAAGAACTTGATAGCTAGCTGGAAACATTTAGCTAGATAATAGTGTCAACTTACATGTTAGAACTGAGAGCACACTAGCCTTTAATCCAGGAAATTTTGAACTCTGATACTCATAATAGCCCTTAATATATCTTGAATGAGGAGTACACAAACTGTAAGAATAGCCTGCCTCTGGTGTGGCATCTGTGGGGTAGTGGAGACGAAGGAGCAGACCTCCTTTATCATCTCCCTCCAGCTGGTACATTAGGTCCACACAACCCACTCTGTACTGTCCCGAGGGAGCAGGAATTCCTGGTCCCTTTATAAAACCAGCATTCCTCTTCCATCCTTCTTGCACTGGACTAGCCATAGCTTCTGTCCCGAAAGGATCGAACGAGTGAACGAGCAAGCCCCGCCTCCTTTGTAAACATCCGGAATTAATTAATTGGAACCGGTGCCATGCCATACGCATGCGCGAGCCATCATATGGCCATCCACTTATTTTTTTCGCGGGGCGCCCACTCTAACCTAAGAAAGGCTATAAGCTAGTTGAGCTAGTTAGCTAGTTTCAGTGTCCGTCTAGCTAGTTAGCTATCTGAAAGTGTTTCAGACACAAAAATCCTATTAATAAATTTCAGAGCCAACTCAAAAAAAATTGATTCAATTTCAATCTGTGTATGATCTCAAGGCAATGCATCATTGTTAAAACTCTTGGCCGTACCAGCCATAGCAGTGTCTCCGGCCATGAATAGGTTAGTCTCACTGATATTTTTATGCTATAGCTATGCATATTGAAGATGATGAATAATTCATGAGGCCAGCCTCCCAAGAAGTTGCAAGAACAGTTCCTGGAGAGTTACACAAGCTGTGAAAATAAAGGTAGTGCATTCCACATGCCTGGGGGGGGGGGGGGGGGGGGGGGGGGGGGGGGGGGGTGGAAATGATATTTACCGTTATTTTGTTATTTGAACCTTAGCAAATAGCTATAGTGAAGTGAAAAATGCTACTTTTTAGTGGATGTGATCACAGTAATCATGGAAAATATTGAGACTGTGCAGTCAGACGTCTCTAGTCAAGTCTCTCAATGACCCCTGAACTGGCTAACAAGTAGTGAGTTATGTGGGTGCACGCACATACAGTGACATCTATACCGTAGGATCATCTTCCCTCCCTCCTCCTGATCCTTATGTTTTTGTTCAGGCCTGTTTTCAACAAACTAAACAGTTCCACTAGTACATGGTTCCAGAGCTAGAAATAACTGCATATCCGACCAAAATTTATTACAGGGTACTGAATATCCAAATTTAATGTTTATAAGGCTTTGGTTGAGATATGTACGTATGTATGTGATGGTTCTCGAGATATGGTATTATGGTAATAACCCCTTAATGAGTTAACAGAATAAGAAGAATTATGTCATAGGGATATACTAGTATATTGTATATCTGTAATTTCATAGAAATCCCCGATGGTTTTTGAGATATGATATTATGGTAGCTAATAACCCTTAATGATCGACTTAATGGTTTTAGAGATATGGTATTATGGTGATAACCCCATTAATAACTTAACAGAATTCATATAATTATGTCGTAGGGATATATAATTATTATTAAGAGATGGTATTATGGTAATACCCCCTTAATGTAATTCTATGAATTTTAAATATGTCGTAGGGATATACTGTATTCTGTAATTTCATAGAAATCCCCCTGATGGTTTTTTGAGATATGGTAATAACCCTTTAATGACGTAACAGAATTTGAAGAATTTCAAATATGTTGTACGCACAGATATAGCTACTAGACTGCATGCACAGGATTGGAAACAGGCATGTGCGCATATAATCCATAAGAGGTACTTGGCAAACAGCTACTTCTCTTCCCTTGTTTGTTTGGGGCACTTTAGGACGAACAGCTACCTACATGGATTGTTTATATTATTGTTGTTATGGACACACATGACCTGTTTCCAATCCTTAACATCCTGTCGGTGTTATCAGAATGATCACTGATACACCAGCAATAAGTGACTGATAGCTGTTGCATGAGTGTAGATAAAATAAGCTCACATGCAAATCTATACTCAGTCATGCACACTCAGCATTTGGTCATGCCATTGTAAAACAGTTTCTTTTCCTGGTTTGTGAGCCTGCTAGCTAGTCCAGACAGGACTTTAGAATTCAGGTTTGTTCCTCACCTTCATATAAAAGTCTACTTAGCTTCTGATTCCAGATGGTGCAATTCCCTAACACAGGAATAACAGTATTTTTAAAGGAGATACAGAGTGATGTAAAGTCAAGTATATATTTTTAAGGACAGCTATGAAAAAGTGTATAATTTTTTGAGGTTTAAACTCATAGATAAAACTGATAATTAACAAAATTCATTCATTCTTTCATATATTTTGTAGTGAGTCCCATATCATCAAGGGCATCTTCTGCCCAGCTCCCTAGAATTTTCGTAAGTTCAACTTTTGCAGATGAGAGAGCAAATGCCAAGCTTTCTTTCTCTTCTTCACTGAGTTTCTTCATCCCTTCACGAATCCTTTTCTTGGTCAGAACTGGGTAGTTGGCCATGACAGCATAGCCATTAGCGTGGTATGAGCGAGGCCCATTAAGGTGAAGACCATAAATCTTTGTTGGCTCTTCAAGTGACAAAAACGTGAATTTGTGAATTTTAACAGGCTCATAGAAAAATGGGCTTGTTTGAGCAATACGAAAGATGATATCGCCAACTTGTAGCAACTTGAAGTCAACATCAGGATTCTCTTCCTTGGCTGTTTCAGGATCTATGCATTTCCATCCCTCAGTCGTCCAGAAGGGATGATGAAGGGCTGCAAATGGTGTGTCATCATTAAACCCAAAAAGCTTTTGCCCTTTATCCAGGACATGATCCACAAATTCATCCGTTATAGTTGTAACTTCACCAGCCATTGCCATAATCTTCAATCCTCCGGTCTGTTTTTCGATGCTAAAGTCAATTCCACTTGTAAGCACCACTTTAGTACCAGCTATGAAACAGCCTGTGAAAATTATATAGAGTATGAAGTTGTGAGTATGAATGATCATAGCTAGTAGCTACAGTGACATTCCAATAAAGAACACTCTCTGAACAAAGGACAATGTTACAATGATAAGGCCACTATTAATAGAATAATTCTTTCCTGTCCACCCCCGTGTATTGAAAATGTCAATCTACTGCTCATGCGTGCAGTAGAGCGTGCATGTTGGAAAATACCAGCTTCATATACAGCTCTTTTGGGAAAGTCTGTGGTGAATGATGAAGATAGGACCTTTGAGACAAAACAACGAAGCAATAATAGAATAACCTCCTGGGTACAAAGCTCAAGATCATCTGCAAGAGAGCCAGCTCTACGAGAAACCCTGGGTTTCATCTAGAAATTTCACCTTGGGGGAAGATTACTGATTGTGTGGCCGTAAGCCACGGCAAGGGGGAGGGTATGGGAGGGATCCCCCTCCCATGCGAAGCAAGCCAAAAAAGCTTACTACTCTGAAGTATCCTAAATTGGTCCTTAATTACTCCCTTTGGTGACCACAGGTAACAACCTCAGTAGTACTTTTTTGTAGTTAAATTTTTTTCACCTTATGAACATAAAAAATTTGGGGGGGGGCTTCTCCCCACCCAGTAGTCTTTAAGTAGTAAGAAAAGAAGGTATAAAGTCACAAGTCCTGAGAAAGCTGAAAGCAAACAAGCTATAGCTATGACCATCATAAACGTTAGCTCACTATAATAGTGATTAAAAAAATATGTACATTGGAAAAAAACATTTTCATGAAATGAAAAAAAAATGTAGTGATGACCAATGCTTGTAAAAGTAAGGAAACAATCCCAAAATTATAATATTACTCAGCTAGCTAGATCTAGATATATTATGTGACTATGTGCATGCTAGATCATAGACTACTCTATCAACTCGGGGATTTTAGATTCATCAATCCATCTACCGGTAGACTCTATCTGCCTCCAACTTACTAGCTATGGCTCAACACTTCAAGTTGATATCATGCTATTGGAGAACTATACATCTCAAGAAACTTCTGTTTCTGCATGCACATAGAATAAAGCGTACATAGCTACATAAAACCATAAAGAGAGAAAGGGGAAAAATATTTCTGTGAAATGAAGGAAGAAAAAAATGTAGGGATGACCATTGCTCGAAAAAGTAAGGAAACAAGGGTAGGGAAAATGGGATCAATCTTTGTTCTGTATATATCCAGCCAACTATCCCTACATAAATTACTGCACTATAATCTGAAGCTACCTGATGTATATATAGGGATTGTTGGCTGGATATACAGAACAAAGATTGATCCCATTTCCATCCTTCATATCAGATACATGCGCATCCGTACTATTGAAAGAAAAAAAGGCTTCCGATAATTAGGTTAGTCGAGTACTGTGCCTCCATTTACATCGACTCTTTCAAGGATTGACGAATACAAAAGATCGTAGCTGGAAGAATTTGGAGTGGATTTATCCAGAAATCATAGCTGTAGCTTGAGTGGTTCGAGAGATATGGTTATCTAAGAAGAAGAAGAAGAAGAAGAATAGTGAAACGGTAAGCTCCCCGTGGTCTGTACTTTGTAGTAGGCTCTAGTAGGCTGGATAATCATTCACAGTAGCTTTTGTTAAGTCTAGAATTTCACTTTTGTATTATTATGCGGCACGTGCTACATAAAGAGAGCTACTGCTCTCTGATAATATGCAGAATACCATTGCAGAGGTAGGGCACCTGCATGCTGCCATGAACAACAATGGGCACTTCTCATTTTACAGCCTAAAACAGATCACAGGGTGCAAGTAGCCTCACCTCCCTTTTTCCTGTGCCGTGCAGCTTCTTGTTGCTGTCTTAGTTGTGCTGCTTCTGCTTGCTTCCTTCGAATCTCAGCATTTAGTCTTTCATTGTGCCCGAGCAGTTCTCTCTCCTTCTGCTCCAAGGTTCTCCTCAACTGAGCCACTTGTTGAGAATTTTCGTCTCTTAGTTTTTGAAGGTTAGCTACTGTCATGTTCTGAAGCCTCTTTTCCTGCTCCTCCATCTGCTTTGCATTTTGTTGTCGCAAATTCTCAGCATCCATAGCAAATTTATTCTTCAATGCTTGAAGCTAATAATGATGAAAAACTACATAAACCATAGCTAGCTACTGTGATACTCAAAGCTTTTTTTAAAATCATGCATTGTATAAGCTGTATGGTTTGTACTGCATGCATGTGCATGCTTCAGTCCTACTATGATGATAACTATAGAATACAGCTAACCTTTGCTTCTTGATCGATCTTGGATTGTTCCATACGTTGCTTCATTTCAATCTATAAAAAATAAACTACCATAGCTAACACTTTATAAGTGACATAGCTTTACTGCTGTACACTAATTGTATTACCTCTTTCTGTTCCATGAGACATTGTTGCTCTTTCAGTTCTTTCATTCTCAGTTTTGCCTGGTCATCATAGTTTTTGATTGTTTTTAGTTGGGTTTCCAAGAATTCTCGTTGTTTCTCTTCTTCCTACAGTAATAAATGTGTGTGTGAGATGCAGCTTCTAAGAGTATAGATTGTATAATAAGCACAGACATAGTTCTTACCTGTATGAATGCATCCAGTACATCATGTGAAGCTGGACCAACACACGTTTCATTGTAAGCAGAGATTAGACTTATAAAGGCACTCTCTATCTTTCTGAAGTCAGTTTGTGGAGAGAGACTTTTAGTCAAGGGATCAAGATATTTTTCCTTCAGGGAATTCATAAGAGCTTGGCATACTGATTTAGATTCTGTATGGTTTTTCTCCAGGTATAGTGCTAGTTGGCCACTCTTACAATCTCCATTTTCATCAAACTCAGCTAATTTTGCCTGCACAATAACATGGAAAACTCAAATAGTCTCAAAATGAGAGTCTGACACAGGAGCGGTTAATTTCTCCATTCTATTTGACGACAATCATAACAGTAGCTACATATGTCCAGACTATACAGTGAACTCAGGATGCAATACAGAAAACCTTGATGTTTTCAAGGAAGCAAAAATACTGCTAATAAAATTGAACTAGCTGATCCCAAAGTGTATTTAAGTTCCACTGTATTTCTCAACTGCTTATACACCTATAATGGGTGTGGCTTGCATCCATAATAGTATTACTATGGTGATAGCTAATTACCATAAGTTTGTCGAGGTAAGTTTGATAGAGCTCACTCTCACTGTCCAGTGAAGCCGCCTGATTGAACTTTTTCATTGCCTCTTCCACTCCTTTCCTGTGACACTTCAGCAGATCTTCATCTTCCATAGGTAAATGGACAGTATTTTTCATTTTTTCACTGTAGATCTTGGCTGCATTTTCCATGCCATCTGTGTAGGTGGCTTCCAGTACACGTCGCCATGTGGAACCAATCACTGGAATACCATCAGGAGAGTTGAGGGCATCAACATACAGTTCAACCATGTGGGCAAGCTCTGCATGTAATAAAAGCAAAACCTGGGTAACTATTAAACAGCCAATAATTTATGGCCAAAATTTTTTGCAGTGTATCAAACAAGATTTCTCTCTGGTGGTCTCACTCCAAGAATCAGAACATCAGATGTAGAACCAATGTTATCACTAGCAGTGGAATGCAGTGATCTTGCAATATGACATCAAACCAAAATTTACACATAGTTTCCTTTTAAGTAGACCGGCTCCAAGGCCACAGTTATAAAGTCCCTGAAAGGAGGTTAGCTATGTAAATTTTGGTTTTGCTGTTCTGCAAGATCACTAGTCTATATAACCAAAGTTTTACTAAGTTAATTGCTGCAGTGTGACCATTAAACTATTCCTAATTAAACTCCTAAAATTGACTTCAAACCACCTGCATGCATAGTTTGCATGAGTATGTTACAGTGTACTACTGGGTCATAATACTACAATATTGAACGTACGTAATCCACTGACAACACTTCCTCCGGTGAATCCCTTCTTTGGAGCACAGTTGTTAAAAATTTTCTTTCTGACATACTCCACTTGCCTCATAAATGCTGGGCTGATATCCTTCTGGTAGCGAGGATCCTCAATATTCCACATAACATTAGCATCAGTGGAAGGAGGAGGCAGTGTTTCAGCATCAAATGCACAGAAGAAGCTCAAAATGCATTGCCTGATTTCCTTTTGTGTTTCATCATCTGTTGTATCTTCTACAAGAACCTATAAGGAAGTGCCGACATCAAACAATATCATCCATAGTGAAAGGAGTTCAATCCCCTATAGGAAAACCTTGGTGTTTACAGAATTTTTAAAACCCTACGAGGGTCTAAGCAACTAAGGTCAGATGGTCTGACAATTTAATAGCTCCACTGGCACAGGACTAGAAGTTTCCCTCATAGCTTTAGATGATGTCTAAAATGTATACAGATTTTTCTACTTGGTGTGTAATTTTTTTTGCGATTTTTCTTACAATAGCTATAAATCTCTATAGAAGCCTTCTTTCCTATGGCATTGCTACCTTCTGTAAGAGATAATCTTTGATGTGACATGGCCTTCCATTCTTATCCGTTGGACATAAGATCACATCTCTGAGGAGCCACATGAATCTGGGATTGGAATCTGCCATCTTCATCCCTTCCTCTCCTGTTGCCGATCTCCCAGCCTGCACTTGAATACTCTTAGAGAGATTAGCAACAAAACTGGTAACAGCTTGTAAAGGTCAACACTGGACAGCTTTGTTCTTATTACGTATTATATTAATTAAGTATATACTTTAAATTATATAAGACCATCTTTGGACACTCTATATAAAGACTCTCTGCAAGAATATTGGGTTAAACCTGGTTACCCGAGTTTCAACTCAAGTGACTATATTTAGCTAAAATAACCAATATGCATTAGTTATAACAACCAAACTGTTTTTGTTGCATGTTCTATAATGTAATAGGATTACTTGTACTGGACATATGTATTAACTTTATAGGATACTGCATCTGGTTAAGATCCTCACGTTTTGGCACATTCATTGAATTATATATCATCAAGGAGCTCAGCAGAACGCTGAGAGTAAATATCTGACTGTCTCCTTGATCGGTGGCATTTGCAGCATCTATCCCTTCGGTGTCAAGCAAGATGATTGTAACCTCCTCCTCGCAACCACTCAGCTTCATTTTGAAGGGCTGGTCCCACATCCAAATGCCCATTGTTTTGGGATCCATCTCATGGCCAAGATCGAAATGACACTTCTCTCCTTTGCTGCTGATCAGACGACTCAGGATGTAAGATTTTCCTGAACGACATGGACCAACGATGGCAATGACACAAACAGGACCAGAGATTGATCGCAAAATCTCCAAGGCTTGAGGATTGAGTATGAGTTTTTTTCGTTCTACATCTTTCAGACGTCTGCATTTGTTTCGCTTTGGATCCCATTCCATGTCATTTGGATAGCAAAGTGGTATTGCAGAACCTTTGCCAAGTTGACCCGTTGTATCACCGGCTACTGGAACATCATAGCTTTGGTAATAGTTGGACATGATAGTCGACTCAAGATTTAACTGCTGTAACTGTGCTGGTGTTAGATGGCCAACATTCGGTACACTTACTCTTTTCTTCTTTTCCTTCCTACATGATCAATATACAGTCAATTTCTTAAACAACAACCTCAAATTGCATGGGATCACTGCAAAGCTGTGAAATTCACCAGCCTTTGCGTGATTTTACAGTACACTGGCTTCTAAAATTTAATGCAAATTGGTTGCTATTAAGTTGCAGCATATAGCTATAGCTCGTGGCTCTTGATAGCGATAAACTGCATACAAGAAACAGCTGCAATTCTTGCTAAAATAGCTATACTGAGTTATGAGTTTATGGTTGTTTTGTTTTCGGGTGTTGTTGTTGTGAAAATTCTTTGTAGCTAGCTAATTCCAGTAATTCAAGGCAACTTATAGCTATAGGTAGTGGACAATGTGCCTTGACCTAATTTGGAGACTGGTAGTATGTGCATGCTCTAGACATGCATGCAATGTGGTTGAAGTAAAGCTATCTAGTACAATCAAATACTAGAGTCTTAATAGGACAGATAAGTCTAAAGTTCAGAAAATTAATGCTCATCCCCATGCAGGCGATTCCATAATAATTGTGCGTGGAATGACCTGGGGACAAGGCTATACTATAATGCCATAACAATAAATAACAGTAGGTAGGCAAAATTTCCATAGGAACTCTTTATTGGAATATGTTAGCAAGTCATGAGTTAATTCTTGCAATCCTGGGTTTCCAACATGAGATGGCCTGCGACCAGGTACTTATTGTAGCTGGTTTTGATGTAGTTTTGGCCATATAGCTAGCCGAATTCAAGCATTCCACAAAGACACCAATACCCATGCACATAAAATGACTTACACAGGTGGAGGTCGAAGAACTGCTGGATGTTGAAGTTCTATTCTTTGCAAAAGTGTCACCACAGGCTCTGTTTTCTCCACAAATTTTTCTGGAGTCAGCTTATTACGACTTTTCAGGGGAACCTGCACTTTTTTAAGGAGATCACATGCTTTATTTAAAACTTCTTTGTCCTCAACATTTTGAATTAATCTTTCAACTTCCTTCACAACTTGGTCGTGAAAGTTTAAGGCTCTCATCTTCCACTCATTTGCATCACTTTTTATACCCTTCCCAACTAATGATGGCTTCTTGAGTGACTGCGTGTCTATAAACCCTGCACTGCTACGAGAGCGTTCTCGACTGGTTGGTTTTGGTAATGATTTAGGCGGTGTTTTAAGCGCCTTTCCAGCAACACGATCAGAGCCACCGTCCTCCATTCTTAGTTCGTTGACATAAATCCAACAAGGGTGTGGCTCGATACGAGTTTAAAGTTCAAATATGTCTTCTACGGCTACAAAACGCTCTCTCATACATCCCAACTTTTCATCTGTTCCCCGGTCTATGCCGCTCATCATTCCCAACGATACTCGCTATGATATTTCCACCAACACGCTCGTGCAAATCCCTGGCGAGAAGCGTATTAGCCTCAAGACTGTTCCAGAAACACTTCGCCTGCTAGAAACTATACAACGTCCATTGGCCGTGTTGGCCATTGGTGGACCGTGTCGCAGTGGAAAGTCGTACATACTCTCGCGAATGCTTGGTTCCGCTGATGATTTTGCCCTCGGGCATACCTATGATCCCCAAACTCTGGGCATTTGGATAGGAACTACTGTTCTTGATCATGGTGAGTACACGATTCTTTTGATGGATACAGAAGGCATCGACTCTGTCTTTGCAAAGTCCAGAGATGATGCGTGTCTTTTGGTGATGACTATTCTTCTCAGCTCACACTTCATATACAATTCTATTGGAGTCCCCCATCATACTGACTTGGAGCAAATGAGGTATGAAGGGGTGGCATGCTATTATTGTTATTACAAGGGCCAACTGCATACCAAGTAGAATTTTGAGCAGTTAGCTAGAATTTTGGTAAAGGTTATATATCACATGCATAAGCTTTACAAGGGGTGGGGTTTCCATCTATTGTGCTAGCTGAAGAAAAGCCTAGGGAAGAGCAACAAAGCTATGAGCATCAAGGTATGAGCAACAAGGTACTGAAGGTAGCACAGATAATAGGCTGGAAAACCCACCTTAGTTGTTAGTGATTTTTCCACACGACTCTTTGCTGTTCTAGAACTATCTCCTGGTAGGGTCTGGGGACGAGACTATCTCCTGGCATGCATGCATGAATTAGATAAGGGTCGCCGATATAACACGTTAGTACGTGACGTCTAATTATGTAGCTAGGGGAAAAATGGTTCCACTGGCTGAACTACCTGCATGTGTTTGCTGAGCAATGGCTGAGAAAGAGAAGATGGCGTGTAATTTCATGACAGTAGTGAATACAGAGATGGGAAGAATGAAGCTCTAGAGTCCATGTAAGAGCAGAAACAAATTTTTTATTAATTTTCTACTTGGTAGTTATTTATTTATTATTATTATTATTATTATTATTATTATTATTATTATTATTATTATTATTATTATTATTCAATAGAATTAGTTCTCATAAAATTAGCTTATGAAACAAACCACCAACGTTTCGACCAGAATACTCTAGCCTTCATCAGGGTGATACAAAAATTCGATTGAATTTTTATCATGTTAGCTGAGAATAATAAGCAGAGTTTGAATTATTATTATTATTATTATCATTATTATTATATATTATTGCAAGCGAAGCGAACCACTAGGAGGTCGAATGAGAGGGCAATAGTCGTAAGCACGTTCTTCCGGTTCCGTCCTTTGTGATGTGCATGGTGATATCATCAGATATTAAGCTTCGCTTGCCACAGTGCTTGCATTTCCTTAGTTTAAAAATATTTCAAAGGTGTTTAATTATTATAGCTAGTAGCTAAATAAATTTTAGCTATAATATGTCAGTTTATCAGTTTTATGTTTGGATGCTGGCCCAGTTGCTCACACTGCACATTTTGATGAAGAAATTTGATGACAGACAGGTGATAATGACCAGATTTTTGCATTAGTATATGGTTTTCAAGTGGGTTTGTGGCTCCATTATGCTATAATACTATCAATGATTAACATTGTTCAAGATTGAAAATGGTGATTGTAGCATCCTCTTCCCCACCAGCAGTAGCTGCCAAGGAGGTCACAATTTCAAACACTTAACATTTATTCTGCAGAGATTATAGCTGTATACCTTTAGCTAGCTAGTATTTTATCAAATTTCTATGTTCTCTGGCAACTGTAAAGGTGCATGACCACTTGGAGTAGCTAGGTGTATTTATCAGACCAATCATGATAAGAGCATGCATGAGAGCTGCATGAATGGCGTCTTCTGATTGTTTACATAGCAGTGCTTCTTGTGTTAGTACCATAATGGGTTTTCTGATTATAGCTACACTGTAAAATTGAAAGTGTGTACTGCACATTAAATTATCCCAAGACACACACACACACACACACACACACTAAGAACAAAACAGTGTGCGCATTGGGACAGTAAACACTTTCATTTTTACAGTGATATCACCAAGGTCACACTTTAAAACCTTTTTGGCAGTGAAAGTGTGACCTTGGCTCTCTATTGGTGTAACTCCATTAGTGCATTAAATATTTTTAACATCTGGCACTTTAATTAGAATCTACAGAATAAGGCAAGTCACTGCTATGGTGTGATTAGAAAAGTTAAACTCCTGAATAATGCACATATTATAGTTAATAATTATGTAGCTACATGTTAGAATTACTCCAACTCCTTTTAGTACTGATCAGGTATGAGACACATGCAGTGCCAGAATTTATTGTTTTATTATGTGTATAGTGTAAAGACTGGTCTTTCATACTCTAACTTGCAATGTTAGGGTCCATGTTATAATATAAGATACACTCTGATTCTTACTTCTTTGTTTTGCAGCTATTTTGCAAACCTTGCTAGCTCCATTGTGGTGAAGAAATCATCTGAGGGGGACGAGAATGCTTTTGACTTCAAAAAACACTTCCCAGATTTCCTTTGGCTTTTACGTGATGTCCATCTGCTACCGACAGGGGATAATGGGTCAGAGGTCACCCCCACCGAGTACTTGGTGAGCAAAGTGCTGCGTCGTGGCAAGTCATTCAAAGAAAGTAGAAGTGATGAAGTTGGTCGAGCAATCTTAACCTTCTTCCCAACCATTGAGTGCAAATCGATCCAGTCACCCTCAAGCAATCCTGAGGTGGTGCGAGATATTGCAAGAAGAAAAGCCAGTCTTGATCCAAAATTCAATGAACAAGTAGAGCAACTTGTCCGATACTTACTTCAACGTGTTCGAACCAAGAAAGGATTTGCTACCTCAAATTTGGTAGATGGCCCAATTTTAGCAGCTATGGCTGATGATTTCCTCAAGGCAGTTAATGATCCAGATGCAGTTCCATGTATTAATGACACATGGAATGCTGCAGTTGAGAAACGATGCCAGCAAGTTTTGAAAAATATGATCGAAGAATATACCAGAGAAATTGAGATACACATCTCTGATGTGGGTTTACCAATAGAAGAAGATTCACCTGATGATGCAGTTGCAAAGCCTTGCTCACTGTTTGGAATACACCGCTCTATATTGCTTAAAAAGACTGAAACTCTTTTGAATCAAGTGAGTCATCTTGTGAGTGCTTCCACAGATACCTTCAACAAGGAGAGTCTTGTAGCTGAGCTTGACCACTGCACTGCCAGATTTGACGAAGAGCAGGTGGTAGGAGAGATCGAGGCACAGCCAGTTAAGGAGAAGAGAAAGAAAGTGATTGGAGGAATTCTCTTGAAGTTTGCTGAGCAAAACTGCTCAAAATCTCGGTCTGCATGTCACACTCTTTTTGAGAAATTATATGAGCAAAAAATACAAGAGAAAATTTCTAGTGGGCAATATTCCTTTGATGAACTTTCTCAAGATTTAAAGACGCTGCAACTCGACTACTTCAGGAAAGCAGTCGGTCCAGCAAAATGGGAAGTGTACAATGAGAAGCGAGGATTTATTCAAAGTCAGAAACAGAGCTTTAAATTATTAAAAGGATTCCAACAAAAGAGTTTTGAAGCAATTCAGAAAGCAGCAGATGAAAGAGCCAAAGCAGCTGAACTTGCTGATAATGTCGGCAAGCTTCAAGTACAGATGAGGAATGATGCTGAACTCAACCAGAAAAGGATGGAAGCAATTCAGAATGAACACAATGAAGAAATGAAACGACTCCACAAGGAAGAAGCAGATCGAATAGAATTGGATCGCAAAAAGTATGAAGATTTGACAAAAGCACACATGCAAGAAATGGCAGAGCTGTCAAAAGAACACCAGAAAGAGATGAAAGAGCAGCATGACTCAATGCTGGAAAAGATGGACAAAATTATGACGCAAAATAAAGAAGAGATCTCTGTCCTCAGTGATAGAGTGAACAAATTGACAGCTGACACTGCTGGTAAGGAAGTAAGAAAGTACTCTATGATTAGCTATATCATTATCTTGCCAAGATATTGGTAGTCACAAGGTCTCTCCTAATATAGTCAAGTTATGGGTGCAAGTATTGTGGCCATCAGCCATTATCTTGCCAAGATATTGGTAGTCACAAGGTCTCTCCTAATATACTCAAGTTATGGGTGTTGTGGCAAGTATTGTGGCCATCAGCTTGGGTAAATTTCGTGGTCTTATGCAAGACATGCATGGATGTTATCGACTAATGCATTGTTTTGTTGTTTTTGTTTGTTTTTTTGTGTTCATGTGAACATGTATTAGGTGCACAAAATGGACACTATAGCTGGGGTGATATGCTTGTGAGTGTGGCAGAGAAAGCCCTAACAGCAGTTGTAGGTGAGTAATTAAACAAAAATATCTAATCATGCATAAAGTAGCCATATCATAATTGGGATACAGACGTTATGATTTAAATCATTATAGCTAATGACTGATTGTGCTAAATGTGTTTTCTTTTCCACAGCAGCAGCATCATGTTCTATCATGTGATTTCACCAAACAAGTAGATATTTTTACTTTTCTGGTTAGCTAGCTAGCATATTTAATAATACTTGTAAAATTATTTGAAGTATGCTAATTTCATGGTGGATTTGGTTGGCAGATAGAAAATATCTCCTGCATGGATACTAGTCTTGTACCCAGGCCCTTTTGGGGGGGAGGGGGAGGGGGGAGGGGGAGGGGAGCCTTGGTACGAGGCTAGCATGGATACATTCAGTTTGCACAAATGTACTAACTTACTGTCCATTGCGGGTTGATTGTCAAGAAGATTTGGGGAATAGGTGGATATATTTTTGTTCTATGATTTACACAACTGCATGGATTGTATAATTATATAGGACATGAAATCTACAGTATCTTTGGTCTAGCCAGTTTTGCAACAAGAATATGCTCATAGAGTTATACTGCTGTGGTCCAGGCATATATTGTTCTAGCTACCACTATACTCTGCTACTACTTCCAAATAAGGACCGGTCTTGGGTCCAGATAAGAGTATCCTGTTTGTTTAGATAAAACCACAGTTGTGGGGAATTCATTCATCAATTTAAGCCGCGTTTACAAATCATGAATGCATGGTAAATCCTAACTCACAATAGCCATCTGTTTGTATAGCTAGCTACAAAGAATACGGTCACAAGAACATAGCTCAGTCCTCCATATCATTTGTAGTGAGTCCTAGATCACTAAGAGCATCTTCTGCCCAGCTGCCTAGAACTTTCGTAAGTTCGACTTTTGCAGATGAGAGAGCAAATGCCAAGCTTTCTTTCTCTTCTTCACTGAGTTTCTTCATCCCTTCACGAATCCTTTTCTTGGTCAGAACTGGGTAGTTGGCCATGACAGCATAGCCATTAGCGTGGTATGAGCGAGGCCCATCAAGGTGAAGACCATAAATTTTTGTTGGCTCTTCAAGTGACAAAAATGTGAATTTGTGAATTTTAACAGGCTCATAGAGAAATGGGTTTGTTTGGGCAATGCGAAAGATGATATCGCCAACTTGTAACAACTTGAAGTCAACATCAGGATTCTCTTCCTTGGCTGTTTCAGGATCTAGGCATTTCCATCCCTCAGTCGTCCAGAAGGGATGATGAAGGGCTGCAAATGGTGTGTCATCATTGAACCCAAAAAGCTTTTGCCCTTCTTTCAGAGTATGCTGAACGAATTCATACGTAATTGTGGTCGTTTCTCCACCCAAGGCAAGTATTTTGATCCCTTGTCTCTGTTTTTCTATTGGTAACTCTTGTCCATCACTCAGTTTCACCATAGTACCAGCCACAAAGCAAGTTGTTTTACGAGCTATATAATAGATAGGAAAAGGTGCAATTAATTATGAGCCTCATTTCAAAAAGGCATGCATTATCATAAGGAAATCAAAAAATTAAGTATAGTTTAAGCTCAGCTCTTCCTGTATAAGTGGAAAATGAACTTACGCATATTTTCAATAGCCTGTTTCATTGCATAAACTGAAGCATTCATAACTTTTAGTGCCTCCTGATTTTGTTCATATAATGCTTCCATGGACTTGAACCTTTCTTCATATGCTTCTTTCATACTCTTAGCATTCTCCTGTGTTATTTCTGCCATATCAGAAAGCTGTGCCTTCATAAAGTCTTCGTATTTCTCATGATCTTTTTTCATCTTTTCTTCCTGTTCTTTATGAAGATTTTTCATTTCTTCCTTATGCTCTTTTTCCATTGCCTCTATTTTCTTTTGGTTCATCTCAGCATCATTTTTCGTCTGAATTTGAAGCTCGTCCAGCACATTATTTAGTTGATCATTTCTGGCTTTTTCTTCTGCTGCCTTCTGAAGTGCATCAAAAGTCTTTTTCTTGAAACCATGCAAGCGTTTATAATTTTCTCCCTGAGACTTGATGAATGATTCCTTTTCAGTGTAAACCTCCCATTTTGCTGGACCAACAGCTTTTTGATGATATTCTTCCTGTAGCATTTTTAGATCATTTGAGAGCTCCTCAAAAGTGTAGCTTTCATCTCCTTTTTCTATCTTCTCTTCAATTTTCATATAGAGCTTTTTGAAGAGTGCATGGCAGTATGAACGAGATTCTGAATTGTTATGCTGGACAAACTCGAAAAGTGCCCCTCCAATCACCTTCTTCTTTCGCATGTTTGGGCCATCCATTGGTAAAATGGTATCTTCTGAAAAAACAGCAATTCGTTTCTCAAGTTCAGCAATGAGAGTTTCCCTGTTGTAAGAGGATGTACCTCCTTCAGCACTTGAAATGGGACCACTAATAAAGTGACCTACTTTTTTCAAGAGAAGCTCTGTCTTTTGTAAAAGTGTTGAACGATGCAAACTAAAAAGTGTGCATGGCTTTGATGAATCATTTTTAGAAACCGAGTCTTCTTCCATCGGAAGACCTATATCAGCAATCTTTACATTCATTTCTTCAATGTACTCCTGGGTCATCTGATCCAGCATTTTCTTGCACCTTATCTCAACAGCAGTCTGCCAGGTGTCGGTGATGCAGGGAATAGCATCAGGATTGTTAACAGCATCAAGGAATTGACTGGCCATTGCTGCCAATAATGGACCATCGACCAGCTTTCCATCCATAAAGCCACTCTTTGCTTTTACGTTTTGAAATAGATACTTGATCAAATCTTCAATTTGTTCATTGAATCGAGGCTCAAGGCTGTCCTGTTTTGCAACAATGTTCTGCATGACTTCTGGATCTGCTGAAGGAGGTTGGATTGTCCTACACTCAATTGATGGAAACACTGTCAGAATAACCCGACCAATCTTATCATTTGCTGTTTCATCAAAGGATTTCCCACGCTTAAGTACGACTGTCTTGAGATAGTCAGTTGGAGTCTGTCCAGAAGGAACCTTGAGCACAGCATCACGAAGAAGCCATAGGAAGTTGGGAAAGTAATTTTTAAGTTCAAAAGTTTCAGGATCCGACACATCCTTTATAGCGATTGATGTTGCAAGTTTAGCAAAGTGGCTGTAGTAACAACATAAAAGAAAAGACAATATTATAGCTTGGGGGGGGGGGGGGGTCGGATATCCTCAATTATTGCCTGAGGTGGTACTTTTTTATTAACCCTCAGTGCATGCACAAGGTTTATAGTACTCAATTGTGTGTGTGTGTGTGTGCACGCGTGTGTGTGTGTGTGTGTGTGTGTGTGTGTATGTGTGTGTGTGTGTGTTACGTTGACTATGTACACAGCCAGTAGTGATTAGAGCGCTTCAATTTCAGTAAGTCTAGACGATACTCTCCAATGTTTAAACTGAGCTGATCTCGGCACCAGGAGTGGTGAGGCACAGCTCCAAAGGCTGATGCACAATGCACATGCATTCACCTCTAGAGCTAGCTAGCCTACACAAGCTCTACTACAATAATGTATTAAACAGACTTAGGCTCAGGCTCACAGTCACTATGCAGTAACTCTACACCATGAGGAGAGTGCTGATGCTTCTTGGGTGTCTTTGCAAATCAAGCACATTAGCTATGACATGCAGAGAATTGACTAAATGACAGCAATGAACAAAAACAACAGAGATTGATCGTTTGAAGTGGCAGAGTGACAAAAAATTAAGTGGTCAGGTATTACTTTGCACATAGCATGCCAGGTGGGTCTGGGAGAGTGTTGTATGCACTCCCAGTAGCTCAGTGTAACACTTCAGCCCCAGGTACTCTTTTGTGACCTGTCTAAAGAGAGCCTGGTATCGGTTATTCATAGCCTCGGAATTTGTATACACTCTCCGTAAACGGAATAGAAAAAATAATCTGAGCACCAATCAATAACTAAAGACAGTCTTTTGGAAAAGTAGCTAGCTACTGCAGTAGCGAATGGTATGGAAAAACTGGACAAAAAATAATAAAGAAAAAGAGAAAGTCAGTAAGCTTTCAGGTTATTGCCTGTATACTACACTCATACGCAAACAATTGATACTATAGGCTCTATTGGGGTCAAGGCTAAGTGCTATTGAAATTTCAAACCTCAGCTAAAACTGGTTTGCTATCTTTCTAGTCCCAAATATCTAAAAGCTGGAGAAACAGCCTGTCAAATATATTCTTTACTGCATAACACTTTTTGATAAGTAATTTCAAAGTATTGACTAAGAAAAATTAAATTAGAGAAGAGTGCACCTATAGGTTGTGTACATTATTTGGGGACAGCAATATACCACAAACCAACGGTGGTGGAGATAGGTCGCTTAGCTGTAGCTATAATATAAAATTAACAATGTGTAATCCATTACACCATACCTCATTTTCTGCAAATCATTCTTTTTGGGAACTCCAATTGAGTTGTAGATAAAGTATGAACTGAGAAGTACAGTCATCACTAGAATGCTAGCATCATCCCTGGCTTTGGCATTAGTTGAATCGATCCCTTCAGTATCCATCAGGAGAACTGTGAACTCGTCACACTCCATTACAGTCGTTCCAATCCAAATACCAAACGTTTGGGCTTCCATAGTGTGACCGAGAGCAAAAGCATCAGGTGAGCCTAGAGCCCGTGAAAGCACATACGACTTTCCCGTACGGCACGGTCCGCCTATTGCCAAGACAGCTAGGGGTCGTTGGATGCTTTCCAATAGGTGTAGGGTTTCAGGGACCAGCTTGAGGCTGGTGCGACGCTCGTCATGGATTTTATTCAACTTGTTGGTCGAGATATCGTAGCTGGTATCATTGGGTATGATCAGCGGCATAGAGCGATGGATAGCTCCACTGAGCAAACGCTTAGTAAACTTCTTTGTCGACATTTTAGCCTCGCTACTAAGTGTAGTACCCGATCGCTCGCTCAGCAGGAAATGAGTCCGGAGGCCAAGTTTGCCACATCCAACGATTTAACTGCGCATGTGCCAGATGATGAACATTTTTTTTTTTTTTTAATAATTTTTTATAATATAAAGAACTGAGTTATTTGGAATGCGCATCCTCAATCCTAAAATCACTCAAGACTAAGAATGGACAATGTCAGTGGCTATGTTGCTAGTAAAGAGGTGCTTAAAAGTCGTAATGAGCTAAAATTTCAAGAGAAAATAGAGCCTGTTCAATATCCAGCAATTCTACCTGTGTAAGTCTTTATCTTTATTATTCTTTAGGCCACTTAAAATTAATTATTAGTTTCTCATCCTTACCACATCCTGTTTTTAATGCGGTGTGCGGGTACTTATTATTTATTATGTAACCTGTTTATTTTAGGACATAGAACTTCAAGAAGCAAGGTCAACAGTACAAATTACAGCTATATAGCCACACAAAATTATTACACTGAATATTAAATAAATGTTATATGAATGAATAAAAAATAGCAGTTACTTCTTTCTCTTCTTGGCACCACTGGATTGAGAAGGGACTTACCTTTTACGCTTTAATACAGCAGGCTTCTTGTGAAGACAATTGTTACAAATTGGATACTTGTCTTGCAAATCATCATCCTCAGCCACATCAGAGCAACCACAATAGAAGCAGAGAGGCTCATGGTAAGTTCCATAATATGGAATTTCCATAGGTGACGAACATAGCAGGTTTGTTCTAGTGAACACTCGACACAGAATCGATGACTCATCATCGATATCCTGTAAACTGCTACCACAGGAATATTGGACTTCTTCTAGGATCTTTTCTAGCTTTGTTTTCTCCCAGCGAGTAACTACATTCTTTGCATATAGCAGCCTCCACTTCTCACATTCATGACACTGAATCACAACATCAACATTTCTTGCATACTGTGCTGTGGGAGTAAATGGCATTCCATTTCCTTTCTTTTCTGCAAGCTTTTTCGAGGGGCAATGTTCTTCAGTAGTATCATCTTTACCATACAAATACTCAATAAACTGTCCTAAACTCGATACAGCTTCCCCAACCTTCACTTTGGTACTAACACGAACCATTTCTTGCTTATTTTTACCAATCAAACAGTTAATTATAGCAGAAACCAATTCGTCAGGGATAGATGAAGTTCCATCAAGCTGTCCAGAGGCATAGAGTGTGAACAGTTCCAACAGGGTTACTAATTATTAATGAACAAAATTAATGAACACAAGAAGGCTAATTAAAACCACAATAATCAGCACAGCATCTCAGCTATAGGCTATACTAATAGCAAGCTAACAAATGATGGGACTCCCCCCCCCCCCCCCCCCCCCAAACTGTTGAGGAGAGTTATAGCTAGCTAAATTTCTGCCCCCATACTGTACTGATTGTGGTTAGCCTTCTAGTCTCTTCCTCTCCCATCCCTACTAGGCCTAGTAGCTACTAGCAATCCAGAGCGAATGGCTTAGCCAGATATACTTTACCTTGCTCAGAGACAGAACAGCCATACCAGTTCTTTAACACCCTGCTAGACCTGATTTGCACAACAACAAACACCATCTTGCCGCCTTTTCACACTCAGCTGACAACCGTTCAAAAAAGACCGGGTGAGCCATCACATTTTTCTGATGCGGTAGGTAAAAATTGATGCGGGCGGGGATGAGAAACTAATAATTAATTTTAAGTGGCCTTATCAAACAAATGACAATGAGTTTTGTTTTCGTGTGCTGTGTAGCCTACCTTTAAGCTTCTACTAGTGATACCGGGCTATTTTTTAAAATACTATAAAACTATAAATTCATTTCTTAAAAATATTAAGCTCTCTTTCCTCAGCCAGATAAACTTTATCCTTAGATAATTAGACTACGTACACAGGATTGGAAACAATTATTCGCGCGCGGACCATGCGCGTTGCGCCAAATTATTGCAGCTGTTTACAGTGGTTTGTTTCTCTAAGTGTGTGGCTTGTTATTGCTTGTATGGCTGGGGAAAATCCTCTCTCAACTGAAGGAGGAACTAATTTACAAGGTAAAAATTGTGTTGTTATTGGCTAGCCAGTGCTAAGAGACCTAGCTATGATCTAGTTAGCTCTATCAGCTAGCTGGCCAATAAAAGCTGCTAATTTACAGTGCTAGCGACCTAGCTAGCTAGCTATTAACTATACTGAAGCTTATATGACCACTTCATTGAGCTTAATTGCTTTAACTATAGATCCTAGTGGAATTATTGTCCAAGTTTTGCAACAAATTGTGAAGACTAAGATGTTCTCTCGTCCACACAATATTGCTGCTCGAGAAGTTGCTACAGCAGCTCTTGAGTGGTGCACAAATCCTTCAAGCCATGAAATGTTGAATTGCTTTGAAGCACACCTAATAAAATTACTTGAATGTTGTATTGACCCTCGTCCCTTAGAGAAAATACAACGAATTATGTGGGGGCAGTACCATAAAATTAGAACCACCACAGAGTTTCGGAAAATCTGGAAAGATTTTTTTGGTCAAGCTGGTATAGCAATGGACCCTTCACCCCTCCTGTACCAGAAAATTACAGATGTGTTATTTGAACGAGTAATTCTTAATAACTGCCCTATTTCAAGTGACCTCAGCTCCACCTCCCAGCATGATCATGAGCATGTAATTACTTACAAAGAGAGTAATGCATTGCGGTATGCAGCAGGATACATCCCAAGGGCTCTGCATAAGAGATTAAAACATTCATCTCACCCTTTAAAAGAAGAATTAATATGTTGTATCGATGATTTGTTAGAAAATGACTATGATGATGATGAAGAATCAGAGGATTGGATAGACTTGGTTGACAGGGGAGGATTAGTCCACATTTCAAACTCCATGTATAGTTTCATGGTAGAGATGGAGAAAGAAGTTCAAAATCATTTGATAAAGCCCATTGATAACATCAAGAAAAGTATTAAAGAAGGAATGTACAAAAATAGTGAAATCAGATGTAGATGGTCTGAGATTTCTGAGGATTGGGATGAAGAGGAGAGCAAAGTGCTATTTGAAATGATAGTGGACCTTTGGATCACCATACGAGGCTTTGCCTTTGCTAGCTCATGGGTGGAAAAGTATAAAATGGCAAGTAAGAAATCAACGCAGAAAACCAAGGGCATAAGGAAGAAGTTGTGTGCTACTAAGGCTACAAAAGACCCTCAATAAAATTATCATGAATAATTATGTACGTAGCTATTATAATATAAAGCTTCTGAATGAATGTCACTTTGAGACTGAGGATAATTTTTTCCTCTGCAATTTTCGGCGTTTTTTCAGTTGCATGTTTTCACTCCCACTCTCTTCAGTTTCTTGGGGTCTCTTTCTACAGTTTCCATTTGTAGGTGGTCTACAGAAAGAATTCACAACTCTGAGGGCTTGCGTGTTCTTGCAAAACTCTTTCACATTTGGATTTTCATGTGTTCCTCCTCGCTGACGCTGGCAGCCAAAAAAACGTTCCAAAGGGTCTTGGCAAAGTCGCTGACTAAGGAACGACTTCACTCCATGGAGAGAGAAGAGGTAGGGTACAAATTCAATGAAAGATTTAACTGTTAAAGATATATAATTAATAACTGCCGTAAGTATTTGCTCAAGCTATAATGTACAATGTGACTACATGTATGGGTGCTATACCTGTAATACGGAGGCCAAGCAAAGTTTCTGCACTAAGGAGCATCTTTTTTTTCTGGCCTTTTTTGAAACCATTTCTTGCCTTCACACTTTGTTCCCATTCATCCAAATAGACAAGAAATTCATTTTGTAGCCACTATAGTACTAAATCAATATGTAGCTACAACTTGTATAATTATTCTTACTTTTAATCGAAAGTCCTTTGAACTTCGATAAGGTGACTGAAAAGCTTTACGGGCATACATTCCTGCTGTATAGTTGGCTACATTGAGGCTATCAAAAAATTTGTCCATCATGCCCACGAATTTTGCAGTTTCAGATGCCTCTGCTCCCCCAGTCAAAAGAAGAGCTTTTGAGACAGAATCACTGAGAACCTATCATTATTCATCACACAGTAATTATAGATACAACTATAATTATTTAATTATTACTTGTGCTGCCAAGTCTACTCGCATTTTTGAGAAGGAAGTAAGATGTAGATGTTCGTACTTCAACTTGGGAAGCATTCTAGTACACACTCCATCACCTTGATCCCTTACATACAAGTTGTACAAATGGGTCCAAGATATGGATTTTCCATTTTTCTGCATAGAGATTATATAATTATAGCTAATAATAATCTGCAGCATGGTCATTTACCCACAGGGTTCTTTTATTTGATGACCAACAGTTCCTTGTGGTTTTGAGTAAGTGTGGAGGATCTGATATAAAGAACAAATCCCTATTATCAGCAGCATAGGGATTTTTCACTTTATACATGATATCAACTTGATCCATGTCATGAAGTTTAATGAAACGACGATTCACTGTCGCTCCATCAAACGTGCACACAAGTACCTATTGTATATTATTAGCAATGAGCAATGTCATATGTAATTATAGCTACAGTGTACCTTCAAGCCAACAAGTTCAATGCGGCTAACTGCTTCCCAGAATGGTGAGTAAAGTGAGTTTCCTGTCAGACTGGCACAAGGAAACTGTGCATATGGGAACTGCAGTTTAGTGAAGATTCCCCTCACCATCATCACGAGCATGGAATTTGCAAGTGGCTCCAAACTGGTGCTTTGCTCCAAGGATCTCTCAAATACTTGAAGATGCTGGTTGATGCTGCCAAGGTTAGTGAAACCAACCAGCTCACCAGTGTGTTTGTCATAGACCAAGTCCTCTTTGATGTGCATTTCATCCAGAATTAGCACCACACACTTTTGCCAATCCTCAGAAGTTTGGGCACATGCAGCTATAATAATGATTATACGTAATTACAATTTGCTAGCTTATCATTATGTGCACCTATTATCGGCTATACACATACGCACATGCAGCTTCCATTAGCTCTTCATCCACCTCATCAGAAAAACCTGTGGTAGTTTTGATGTAATAGGTGTAGTCCCTGAGAGTTCTTTGGGATGGGAGTGCAACAACACCAGATTCTCGTAAGAGATTGTATGCCCCAGAAGATTTGTGACGCAGGTAGATGCACCACCGTATCATTAGTGGATGCCAACGCATACCATTTCGATTCCTTTTTGCAGCCTGAAGCTGCTGATTCCAAAAGGTATGAAGAAATGATCCACAGGGATGTTTTGATATAACTTGATCATGATGCTCTTGGACAATGCTTATGATATCCCCTGTCATATGCTGGTCCAAATCTACTCCTGATTCTCTTGTTATTCTGTCAATCTTCTTCTTCAATCTGGCAATGCATTTCTTGGTGGCTCTATTTCTTTTATACAGTTCTTTCATCCTTTTGTTTTTGGCAGGACCTTTTAAGTAGCGATAGTTGATGTGACTGCTAGGATCGAGTTGTTGATGAGAATTTTTTTTAGCCCGGCTATCTAATGCCCGGAGAACTTTCCTGTAGTGTTTACAGGCAGTGCAAGTTTTGCCATGCAAGCTTCCTGGTAAAATGAGCTCACAGGACCTGTGTCTGATAGTTGGCATGTAGGGAGGCAACTTTTGATCTTGGTATGCTGTTATGGATGTACCTATTAGTTTTGATGAAATTAATGTTCATGCAGCTAATGAAGAAACTGTAACCTACCTGAGGGATTACATATGGTCCCATTACGATCATTTATTAATTTTATAAATTGTTTATCTGGGTGTCCTCGACAAAATTTACAATCATCCAGTAGGGTCAGAAGATGTATCACATCTAATGGTGATGACATAAGTATCGGTGCATTGGCAGTGGCCTTAATTTTCACATGATCAACCTCTACATCTCTAATAGCCAGGAACCATTTGAAATCTTCCATTATGGTAACACTAAAGAGTGAACAAACTGCTGTGGAATTTGGGCTTTTTGAGAGTTTTACCAAGGTGAGGTTGGGCTCTTTCAATCTGACCCATTTAGATGGAAGTCTGTCCAGGGTGATTGAAAGATCACTGATACTAGAAGCAGGACTTGAAGATACTGGCACAGGAATAGATGGCACCTTGAGAATGTTCTTACTTCCATGTTTTTTGACACACAGTTTGCTTTTTTTCCTCCTTGGCATAGCTGTAACTATTGTATAGTAATAAATTAATGTGGATAAGTTAGCATGTACATTAGCTATAATTTTGGTCACTGCAGCTTATGGGATTGATGCTATTCCAAACTGCAGCACTAACTCTATCAGTTAGCAAAATTTCATTGCTCATGCAACAGTGCCTTTTGTGTGAAAGAAAGCAAAAATATACACCTCCAAACGCAGAAAAAGCCAGAAAGCATCAAAGATTCAGGACAAAAATTTATGTTATGCGCACCATTCCGTATGGCAAGCATCACTCAACAACATAAACTTCATTAAAAGGACACAGGAATTATGCCTTTGCAATGAAAGAAGGAAAAAGCTTTATCCGTTGCTAGGGTGATAAAAATCTCCATGGAAAACTGTTTCATGAGCAAACTAACTATACTTAAGAAACACATTTCACATCCCTGGAACATACTC
Organism: Crambe crambe; assembly: GCA_963924555.1. Classification (NCBI taxonomy): domain Eukaryota; kingdom Metazoa; phylum Porifera; class Demospongiae; order Poecilosclerida; family Crambeidae; genus Crambe; species Crambe crambe. The sequence goes on along the minus strand of OZ004595.1, from coordinate 4,291,767 downwards.
TATAAAGTAGCCCTTTATTCGATGCTAAAACTCACCAGTTTATTCTCCTTTCATGAAAAGTATACTCGAGAAACAAGGAATAAATTTCCAATTTTCCTTCGCGCATAGCAACACGGATCGTCCGCGACGATTTGTATTAGCATAATGGGCGCACGTGAGCTGTTTCCAATCCTGTGTACGTAGTCTAATTATCTAAGCTTTATCCGATAGAAATCCATCCAGTAGAAGCAGAGATACGTAACATTTTACAATTGAAATTGTACAGGAAAATTTTACTTTCTTTTAATTAAAAAAATGGCACCTTTCCAAGTAGGTTAAAGGTCATAATGGCTAATAGTACTGCAATCTTTTGCTCGTATCTTAGGATCTACTGGATGGATTTTCTTCAAACAAAGTTCATATGGAAGAGTATGAAAGTGAGTATAGAACTAAGGGTAAATTTAAAAAAAAAGGCCATGTAGTCTGGACTAGTAAAACTGTTGTACAATCGTTGTTAATTTGTCCTAGAGTCTGTCCCTGTTCTGAATGTACACAACATTGACAAAGTTAGGAACTTGAGTAGGCCTACCCTCCCCATCTAAAATGTGTTTTTGGTTGCTCATTTCAAATTTACTGTATTACGGCTTTGCTATATTTTAGAATTTGTGGCATTAAACCTGCAATTTCTGCTTCCAAGCTTTGCAGTGGACAGTGATTGATGTTCAAAGTCATGTACAGGATCTGAGAGCTTTGCTGTTATTAAGGAATTCAGACTGCAGCATTAATCAACTATGACTCCACAGCCAGAACTGATTTATGTTGTTCAGAGATTGATTCAGAATTCAAACCTTTTTCACAACTTTTATTTTACATTAAAATGTGTACTATGGGGGTGAGGGGGGTTAGGCTATTCACCTGAGGCAGCACAGATTCAAATTTAGCGGGAAAGGGTTGAGGTCGTGAACTTTGACCTATCAGTTATATAAGTTGAATGCCTTATCCTTCTTGCGTGCCTTCTTTTCCGCTTGATGCAAGAAGTTATCCAAGGTATCAGAATCAGTTTTTGATGCAGTTTCCAAAAAATATGGTTTCATGACCTATTCAAGCGTTATATTATAAGAAAATCGAAATTTAAATATGTTTTTGAACATCAAATCTAATTTTAGCACTATATCTAAAAGAAACTGTCACAGTTAGATTCTCTAGAATATTAGGATTCTGTTGATATGCTTTTTTTCTGAATTTCTTTGGATCTGGACCTTCGCAGCCAGGTTATATCTTGGTCACTTTTGGTGCCGTTGTTGCAGTGATTTCTGTTTTCCCGGGTTGCGTGTTTCCCCGCACATATAACCCTAGGGAGGAATGTTTCCCCGCACATTGAGCACTGAACTGCGAAGATTCATTGCCGGCAGTGGTAAGTGTTTCCCCGGGTAGAATGTTTCCATCGCGAATAGCTAGCTATAGCTACGATCTGTATTATCTGCTAGTCTCTTGCAACGTAGCTAGTCAGTCGTTCCGTGTTGTAAGGGACATGACATGATAAACTAGCTAATTAACCAGCTAATAATAAGTATGAGCCACCCAACATGTGAAAGAACCAGCAGAGGAACATATTCACTTCCCTGATAAGGCCACACAAACACAAGACTTTCAGATTTCCATGAGGGAGGGAACCTGGTCACCATTCAATATTGTACTTTGGATAATCAAATGAATAAAATGTACCAATTTTTCAAATTTTTGTCTGAAATGCCTCACTAAAAATTCAATATTTTGATGATGAGGGAGGTGACGATAAACTCTGCTCGGCCTAAGCGACATGTCCTGAATACTAAAGAAATTAGGGAACACCAAGTTCCCTCTACATCATATATAGCTAATAATTATCTCAACTGTGTTTCATTTAGTTTAGGCCACGTCAACTTAATTACTTGTTTATCATCCCCTCCCTCTCCTAATTTTTGCTCTTCTGGACTTTTAATTTTATTTCTACTGAGCATGTGCATGGTGTACTTTATTTGAAATTTAGGCATGATTTTCAGTGTAATTTCAGTTTTGGCAACTATTAATTATGGTGTTTGTTATTCTTCAAATAAAGTGTGCAGCTACTACTTTTAACTTAGCTTTTTTTTGTGGAACTTCAGCTTTTTGTATGTTTTCATAATAGCTTTTTAAATAATTGCCATGGAAACCAATAAAAAATAAAAATAAAACCCTCCCCTCCTCTCCTAATTTTTGAAGAAATTAGGATGATAAACAAGTAATTAATTTGATGTGGCCTTATGTATGTATGTCCAGCAATAAGTATCATCAGTCAGGGTTAGCTATGTCCTTTCTTTATGCAACCCAATTTTATTTTTTTCCCATATCAGTGCAGTATAATATTGGGGTGCCATTTGTATGTATCAAAACAAAGAAATAATAGGTGTCATTTAGCAGGTGTCATTTAGCTAGTGCAGAAACCATTTTAATCGCTATAATGAGTTCAATAATTAGTGAAAAGCATAATAAGCTTGACTTTGAAGGAATTAATATAGCTATCCCTTTTCATACCTAAAATACTATAAGGACAGGTGCTACTAATTCGGGGTGGTGGTATATACTAACTCAGGACATGTACATACATACATATCTTATGGGGAATTTTGGAGTGTATCTACAATTTCATAACCTGAGAGTCAACTCACTCGCTCTGCTCGCTCGTATACGTAGCTATACAGATTATAGTGAGAAATAACACTGAAATTACATAAAATAAAATGTTAGCTAAAGGTGCTTAAACAAATTTGATTTTTGTATATTCTGTCCGCTTCAGTTCTTTTGATTTCAAATCGTTCTTTAATGAGCTGGATCATTGCCTATACAACAGTAACTAATACTATACTATACACCAATTTCATAGTTATCACCTCTGGCCATAGTATGAATTGTGCTATATGAAGACCCGTGATATTGTTTATCTGCTGCACATCGCACTGAAGTGCTTTAAGATAATGTTCCACTTCAAATCCCTAAAAAAATTAGAGATAGTAGAATAATTATTAGCTAGCTATAATTATTATGTACCAAGTCCACCAGCTCTATAGGCCACTGAGATGCTATTTTTTTTCTCTGTGCACGTGTAGGATATGTAGTGTATGAACTTGAAACTCTTCCTTCTATGATTCCTCTCCACAATTCCTGTCAATTAGCACCATTATAGTTTTGTATTAAATTTTAAATCAAATAGCTACCTCATTTTCTTTGATCACCCTTCTCACAAATTCCCTTTTGAAGATACAGTGACTAATATTAATGAAAATATCAATGCTTTGCATACTACCATAAGATTACTCCCCTATTATACATACCTGTCTGAAGCAATAGGACCTTTTTTATCACGATAATACATTTTTGCTATATCCAGCCACCTGTCTTTTATGCTTCTTTTATCAAAAGTGAAAATATCATCACTATCATAATTTGTTTGGTCTTCTTGGAAGGATGGGAATAGGAAGTTTGCTGGCAATACTGAATCACTTAAATCTAATGATCAAAAGAGCTGAAAATCAGACTGATTATCATAATTAGCAAGTTTAAGTTCATTTTTTTGCAAAGACAGATACATGTAGTCTATTGACTATGCTGAAATTACCATTAGCTTTTGATCCTGACTCCTTGTTGGATTCACTTTGATTATCTGATTCACTTCTTTTGGACTCTGCTTATAATTATGATAGTTTATTGCCTTATTTTAATTACATACAGAATCTACACCATTTTCCTTGAATTTGATGGGCATCAATTTCCCCTGTCTTAGCTCATTCTTCATCACCCTCCTTAAGTGAGGTATGTCGGCCTATTAGCTACAACAATAAAAAATATTAGTAGCAAATTTTGACCATACCATACCTGGCTGAAGGAAGGCTATTACTATGAAGCGAGCAGCCTGTAAGTAAGATATTATTCAGTACAGGGGGAAGATTATAGGGAGAGGGGGGAGGGGGACGTATAAATACAAAGTACATGGGTTGTTGCCTGAATCTGTGCAGGAATATGGTTTTGCACAACATTGCACTATTTTGTGTCAATCATTCAACTTACCATGCATATAAATACTCCACAGTCAGATGTATTAGTCTGTAATGGCATACATCCCATCTGTGCATGGTGAAACAGATTGATAATAATCATAATTATAATAATCAAGTCATTTACTTCAGAATTCCACCTCTTCCACTCAGTCTGGTCCATTTCACCGATATGTCCAGACTCCTGACTCAACTCACATAAAAAATACCTATAATAATTATGGCACTTTAGCTGCACGTGTCATTAATTTTCATGCTTATAGTCTTACCAAATATTATTTTCAATACTAGAATTGGAAAGCTCTAGAGAAGAGTCCATGTAGATCATTTTTCTTTCCTTTGGTTTTATAACCTGTGTAATAATGATGATTAATGTTGTATAATGAATTTTATTACTTACCACTAATATCCAGTGAGAACTGTGTATATTCCATGGAATTAAAATAATGTTGTTGTCAAAGCAATTTTTCTGGAAATTATAATATCTGACATCAGAATTCAAATTCAATACAGCTACTCTTACCTCAGGGAAGTACTTCTTTGATTTTATATAACCATGCAACAAAAAAGAGGTACCAAAAAGGTATTTGCTGCTGCAACTTTGAGCTATTTATAATAGATATAAGAATAAGAGCAGTAGAGAGCTGCAGCTAGTCATCTCACCTTAGCATCAGAAGCACTCTCATCAACAATAAGTGAAAAATATTTGTTGATAATCTACGAGCAAACGAGCCCTTTTATCATCATGCATGCATTTGATAATGCATTCACATTATTTACCACATCATCCAGCCATTCACTATCATTTAATCTCCATAAGCTTGATTCTAACAGCGAGTCACTGAAAGATGAAACAATCTACAAAGATAACGAAAGCACTCAGTTCTCCTGCGAAATGTGTTATCATTATTCAGAAACTTAGCTATCATTATGATCACTAGCTATACCTTCATTTCCTCCTCAATGCTGAAGTCCTATTAAATGATACGCAATGATGATAAGTATAACTGCTACGTATACATTATGATTTACCTTTAATTCCATTTGTAAATTACTGACATCAGTTTTCAAAATATGTACCTGAATGTATGTTGTGTAGGTTGTAGAAAGTATTAAATTGTGGTAGCTATAGAGAGGTAATTCTTACTGATATTTGAGGAGTAGAGTAGAGAATGATTACAACATTCCTCTGCATAGAATTAATACTCATTATTGATTCATGAAATTAATGTGATTCTAGTGTATATCTGAATATAAGTAGACTCAATAACACTACTTTCTACTTCTGAAACTTGTACATCATTGAAGTGGATTAAAGTATCTTGCTGAGTCAGAGTGTAAGCAGTGTCTAAGAAATGAAAACTATCATAGTCTATAGGTAGCTTATTTGGTGAAAACTTACAATGTCCACTTTTTGTTGTGGTACCATGATGCAACTAAAAAAAACAACTATTTTCATAATGAAAGAGAGAGAGAGAGAGAGAGAGAGAGAGAGAGAGAGAGAGAGAGAGAGAGAGAGAGAGAGAGAGAGAGAGAGAGAGAGAGAGAGAGAGAGAGAGAGAGAGAGAGAGAGAGAGAGAGAGAGAGAGAGAGAGAGAGAGAGAGAGAGAGAGAGAGAGAGAGAGAGAGAGAGAGAGAGAGAGAGAGAGAGAGAGAGAGAGAGAGAGAGAGAGAGAGAGAGAGAGAGAGAGAGAGAGAGAGAGAGAGAGAGAGAGAGAGAGAGAGAGAGAGAGAGAGAGAGAGAGCTCACTATAAAACCTTGTAGGTCATATTGAATCTCGTGACCATTATCAAGCTTCACATTCATTTTCCTGGAATGCAGAAGAATAATAGGGTGGCAATACTATAATGGCATAGAGTTTCACCTTTGGATGGTGACTGGCCTGTTTGATCTTTTTGGGGGGCCTGACCTCTTTCTGCCAAACAGTGTCCTTTTACAAGTGATAAAAATGTACTTAGGGGCATTTTTAAGTTTTGAGGTCACATATATTCCTCCTGGCTTGAAACAGTTCGTGCACCTTCTGTATCCAGAATATTACTACAGCCATAGTAGTTATAATTATAGATATTAATACCTGTCATTAGGTCCTTTGGTGACTCTTTCAAGGTCATAATTTGTGGTAATCAGATCCTTTACTGCAATATCTTCACGAGATTTACCAAGAGAGCAATATAAAATATTATGTTCTTCCACTCCAACATCACTGAACTGATAAGAAATAAACATGTATCATATGTAGCTAGGGCAAGAAATGACTTAGAATAGGTGAAACAGTCACAGTCATTATGAGTATACCTTTTTGGTTCCTCCATTATGGCAAGAAGTGCAATATGACTGACTTAAATATGAGAAGGTAAGGAGTGCATCTTCCTGCATAAAAATGAAATTGAGAGCTCCATAGTTTCATTATTAATCTAGATAGTATCAGTGTGTTAAACTACTTACGTTAATACATTCTGTCAATTTGTTTATTAAGCACTGCAAACCTTCAGCAGCATCCTGTTGTGCAGAACCAACTAGGCTACTCTTGAGCATGGACTAGAAGAAAAATTGTTTAAGTAATAATGTAGAAAATTAATAACGATTTCAGATTTTGTACCTTTAAGCATAGAATATTCACTGATTGATGCATGTCCAATGACTTACAGATATCACAATACTCAACCTGGACTTCATTGGTGCTTCTCATACCTTTTGGTATCATATTTTATAGCTAGTTACATCATGGTATTTGCAGAACGTACCATGGAGGAAGTGATGAATATTTGTTCCATTTATTAATAACTGTATGCATGATATCAACCAACAACTGTTCTCTTTGTTGGTAATTCCACAGTATTTTTTCTGGTTGAGTTGGGAGTGAAGGTGGAGGAAGTTTATTAGTTAACCTTCACTTACCACATTGCTTAACGTAAGTTTTTCTTCAGAGATGGCACAGAATTTCTTTGCAGGAGGGGGAAGTTCATAAACTTCTTCTTTAATAGCAATAGTAGTAGCTGCAGCAACAGCAGGGGGAGGAGGAGGAGGAGGAGGAGGAGGAATTTCAGATTTTGGACATGAAGGAATGCCTTCAATTTTAATAAGAAAGCTATGACCCCATGGAACTGTTGTATCATACATAACACTTTAGCTTTTGATATGGGTCCAACTATAAATTATTTAACACCCTTGTATTATTAGCTAGTGAAATTAACTGTAGTAAGATATGCTCTATGGCATCATTATTACCCAATGTAGGCTGACTGTAAGGTTTCAGCTGACTGAGGTTAACACGAGTCTTCAGCCTTTTCCCCAGTTTGGTCTCTAGCTGGCAGGTTGACTTCTTCATATTTGAAATCTTATATGGACCCAACCTGAATTTACAAAATTAACAAATAATACACGACTGTGTTTAGTCTTTCAAAATTACCATCTGTCTTCATTTTTATGTCCTTTTTTTGTCTTTTGTCTCATATTTCTTCGCAATACCATGTCACCTTCTTTAAATCCATATTGCAGCATTCCTTTGCGCTTTAGGTATTGCTCTTTCTGCTTTTTTTGTGATTTTTGTATGTTCAGCTCAGCCGACACAAAGATATTTTGCTGCTTCTTGATAAATCTCTGCATTATTCCTTCAATGTCTTCAGAAGTATTTAAAATATTTTCAAAGCATTCCCTCTGTCCCTGTTTTTCTGCTTCCAGTGGGAAACGTGGCTCTCTCCCAAACATCATCCTAAATGGAGAATACTTTGTAGTGAGCTGGATACTTGTATTAATTGAAAAGACTGCAACATCAAGATAGTGACACCAGTCATCATCGTGATCATACATGAGCTTGGATAGTGACCTATTGAAATGCATATGAAATTAGGCATTAATAATAATAATAATAATAATAATAATAATATTATTATTATTATTATTATTATTATTATTATTATTATTATTATTATTATTATTATACATTAATGTGATGATGACGACTAAGGAGATTTCTCTATTTACTGTGCCACCATTACCTCTTAAGTGTTTGGTTAGTTCGTTCATCTAAGCCATTTGATTGTGGATGGTATGGTGAGGTAATCCGCATTTTGACCATAAAGCTTTGATGAAGTGTTTCAATAAGCTTTCAATATAAAAAGAATTTCAACTTTACAAGGAAATTAACAGTCAGCTATTATTTTTTAAAAAATACCTGATTTGTAAACTCCTTTCCCTGATCACAAATAATGCTCACAGGAGCTCCATGTCTACAATATACCTTGTAAATAGCTTTGGCCACTGAGATTGCTGATTTATCTTCTATCAGCACTGCTTCAACATATTTACTGAAATAGTCTGTCATTGTGAGGATATATGAGAAATTGGCACTTTTTTGAAAAGGACCAATTATATCCATTCCAACCAGATACCACACCTGTGGCTCAACAGCTACTGGTTGAAGCTCAACTACAGCTTTTTTCAGCTGTGATGCATTCCTTTGGCACCTGTCACATCTCTTGATCTGCAGAAGTAGAACCAATTAAGGTCCCTCAGAATCAGTTAGTACATAGCATTGATAAATCAACAGAAATCCACACTGGATAACTGTAAACACACACGGGTAATGCCTGCACACCCATTAAAGAACTATATATTTATAAGGAAGAAATATCATGGGAGGAAATTACCGTATTATTACCTATAAAAACTTTTCTTTACCATGTAACAAAAAGTGAACCTATGCTTAAACACAAACCTTTTCTTCAATTTCTTTGTAGTAGAGAGGCCAATAGTATCTTTCCTTTATCTTACTCGTGGTAGCATCCCTCCCTCTGTGACCACCAGTAGTCAAATGACATTCTAAAAAAGCCCTTTCAGCTTCTTCTGACCACATAGTACTAAACGATTAAAGGAAGTGCCATCAGGTCTTTTGGAGATATAAAATAACTGCTCTCCTTGAACAAGGAAATCTTTACTACTCCTTCGTAGCACGAACTTCTCACTTTTGCTGTATCCAAGGGGATATTTTCCATCATTAATACAAAGGTACAGAGCTTCATATTGTTTATCATCCATGTTTGAAGGATAGATGAAAGCCAAATCAGAAGATAGATTTTTTCGTCCCACTAGCTATAGAACTTTACAATAAACTGACTACAACTAGAATGCTCCTATTTATATAAAAATCACCAAGACAAGAAAAAACATGCACCGAGTGTAAAGACAAGAAAAGACATGCACAAAACCAAAACCACTACAAGGATTACATAGTGCACAAACAGCACAAATCAAGAAACAAGAAAAAACTTGTCCAAAGCTGGCCACACAGCAACTGTTGTTGTTGTTTGTTGTTGTTGTTGCTGTTGTTTTACTCAGTGATGGGTGTGGTCACACAAGTAGGCGTGGTCGACCTTGCATATGGATTGAAACTGAGCATGCTCAGTCATAGTTACTCATGCATGCATGAGAGGGCCCTAGGGAAGAATGCTTATATGGGATGGTTGCGGACACTTAAGAAATTAAAATTGAGAAAAATTAGACCTTATAATATACTTTTGCTTCAACATCAATTTCGTTCACTTCACCTTAGGTTTCTTTTAGTGAAGGAATAAGCAGGGGAAACACATATCCCTGATCAGTGATATGTGTTCCCCTGACATGAAATTTGCAGCAAAGATACAGATACCCTGATATTATAGCTTATACCTCTTAGAAATAAGCAGGAAAATATATCCCTGATCAGAGCAAAGGGATTATACATCAGTATGTCAGGGGAACACATATCACTCCCTTCATGAAACCTCGGGTAAGATTTACCTCATGTCAGGCAAGGGTATACACTGATCAGGAATAATGTCAGGGGAATGCATATGTTTCCCTTGCTAATTCCTTCACTAAATTCAAGTGAGGTATTTATTGCACATTCATGCTTTGAATAATATTATCATGACTTATTACATGGTGGCAATATTTCAAGAGGCCATAGGCTGAGTGGAATATTATGCCCAACCAAGGGTAAGTAATAAATCTGATATTCAGCAAAATAATGATCAGGAATATAACTATGATCTCTTTGCTGCCAACTTCGTGTCAAGGGAATGCATATCACTAATCAGGGATATGTGTTTCCCCTGCTTATTTCTTCACTAAAAGAAACCTCAGGTGAAGTATAATTGATTTTACCTTATGTCAGGCAAGGGTACACTGATCAGGAATGTGTATTCCCTTTGCTGCAAATTTCATATCAGGGGAACACATATCACTGATCAGGGATATGTGTTTCCCCTGCTTATTTCTTCACTAAAAGAAACCTCAGGTGAAGTATAATTGATTTTACCTTATGTCAGGCAAGGGTACACTGATTAGGAATGTGTATTCCCTTTGCTGCAAATTTCATATCAGGGGAACACATATCACTGATCAGGGATATGTGTTTCCCCTGCTTATTTCTTCACTAAAAGAAACCTCAGGTGAAGTATAATTGATTTTACCTTATGTCAGGCAAGGGTACACTGATCAGGAATGTGTATTCCCTTTGCTGCAAATTTCATATCAGGGGAACGCATATCACTGATCAGGGATATGTGTTTCCCGCCCTGCTTATTTCTTCACTAAAAGAAACCTCAGGTGAAGTATAATTGATTTTACCTTATGTCAGGCAAGGGTACACTGATTAGGAATGTGTATTCCCTTTGCTGCAAATTTCATATCAGGGGAACACATATCACTGATCAGGGATATGTGTTTCCCCTGCTTATTTCTTCACTAAAAGAAACCTCAGGTGAAGTATAATTGATTTTACCTTATGTCAGGCAAGGGTACACTGATCAGGAATGTGTATTCCCTTTGCTGCAAATTTCATATCAGGGGAACACATATCACTGATCAGGGATATGTGTTTCCCCTGCTTATTTCTTCACTAAAAGAAACCTCAGGTGAAGTATAATTGATTTTACCTTATGTCAGGCAAGGGTACACTGATTAGGAATGTGTATTCCCTTTGCTGCAAATTTCATATCAGGGGAACACATATCACTGATCAGGGATATGTGTTTCCCCTGCTTATTTCTTCACTAAAAGAAACCTCAGGTGAAGTATAATTGATTTTACCTTATGTCAGGCAAGGGTACACTGATCAGGAATGTGTATTCCCTTTGCTGCAAATTTCATATCAGGGGAACGCATATCACTGATCAGGGATATGTGTTTCCCGCCCTGCTTATTTCTTCACTAAAAGAAACCTCAGGTGAAGTATAATTGATTTTACCTTATGTCAGGCAAGGGTACACTGATTAGGAATGTGTATTCCCTTTGCTGCAAATTTCATATCAGGGGAACACATATCACTGATCAGGGATATGTGTTTCCCCTGCTTATTTCTTCACTAAAAGAAACCTCAGGTGAAGTATAATTGATTTTACCTTATGTCAGGCAAGGGTACACTGATCAGGAATGTGTATTCCCTTTGCTGCAAATTTCATATCAGGGGAACGCATATCACTGATCAGGGATATGTGTTTCCCACCCTGCTTATTTCTTCACTAAAAGAAACCTCAGGTGAAGTATAATTGATTTTACCTTATGTCAGGCAAGGGTACACTGATCAGGAATGTGTATTCCCTTTGCTGCAAATTTCATATCAGGGGAACACATATCACTGATCAGGGATATGTGTTTCCCCTGCTTATTTCTTCACTAAAAGAAACCTCAGGTGAAGTATAATTGATTTTACCTTATGTCAGGCAAGGGTACACTGATCAGGAATGTGTATTCCCTTTGCTGCAAATTTCATATCAGGGGAACACATATCACTGATCAGGGATATGTGTTTCCCCTGCTTATTTCTTCACTAAAAGAAACCTCAGGTGAAGTATAATTGATTTTACCTTATGTCAGGCAAGGGTACACTGATCAGGAATGTGTATTCCCTTTGCTGCAAATTTCATATCAGGGGAACGCATATCACTGATCAGGGATATGTGTTTCCCACCCTGCTTATTTCTTCACTAAAAGAAACCTCAGGTGAAGTATAATTGATTTTACCTTATGTCAGGCAAGGGTACACTGATCAGGAATGTGTATTCCCTTTGCTGCAAATTTCATATCAGGGGAACACATATCACTGATCAGGGATATGTGTTTCCCCTGCTTATTTCTTCACTAAAAGAAACCTCAGGTGAAGTATAATTGATTTTACCTTATGTCAGGCAAGGGTACACTGATCAGGAATGTGTATTCCCTTTGCTGCAAATTTCATATCAGGGGAACGCATATCACTGATCAGGGATATGTGTTTCCCACCCTGCTTATTTCTTCACTAAAAGAAACCTCAGGTGAAGTATAATTGATTTTACCTTATGTCAGGCAAGGGTACACTGATCAGGAATGTGTATTCCCTTTGCTGCAAATTTCATATCAGGGGAACACATATCACTGATCAGGGATATGTGTTTCCCCTGCTTATTTCTTCACTAAAAGAAACCTCAGGTGAAGTATAATTGATTTTACCTTATGTCAGGCAAGGGTACACTGATCAGGAATGTGTATTCCCTTTGCTGCAAATTTCATATCAGGGGAACGCATATCACTGATCAGGGATATGTGTTTCCCACCCTGCTTATTTCTTCACTAAAAGAAACCTCAGGTGAAGTATAATTGATTTTACCTTATGTCAGGGTATACTGATCAGGAATGTATAGTATATTCCCTTCACTGCAAATTTCATGTCAGGGGAACAAATATCACTGATCAGGGATATGTGTTCCCCCTGCTTATTCCTTCACTAAACGAAACCTTTGGTGAGGAATACGTAATTGATTTTTTACCTTACATATGTCGGGGTATACTGATCAGGAATGTATAATCTCTTTGCTGTATCATGGCCACATATCACTGATCAGGGATATGTCTTTCCCCCGCTTATTCCTTCACTAAAAGAAACCTCTGGTGAGGAATATTGCCTTACGTATGTCAGGGTATATTAATCAGGAATGTATAATCCTTTTGCTGGAAATTTCATGTCAGGGGAACGCATATCACTGATCAGGGATATGTGTTTCCCCTGCTTATTCCTTCACTAAAAGAACCTCAGGTAAGGTATAGAGTCTAATTGATTTTACCTTGTGTCAGGCAAGGGTACACTGATCAGGAATATGTATTCCCTTTGCTGCAACTTTCATATCAGGGGAACGCATATCACTGATCAGGGATATGTGTTTCCCCTGCTTATTTCTTCACTAAAAGAAACCTCAGGTTAGGTATAATTGATGTCAGGCAAGGGTACAGAATGTGTATTCCCTTTGCTGCAAATTTCATATCAGGGGAACGCATATCACTGATCGGGGATATCTTTCCCCTGCTTATTTCTTCACTAAAAGTAGCTAACCTCTGGTGAGGTTTTTTCTTCTTTTTTTTAAACAGGTGTAAATTCAACTTCAGGATCAGAAGTTTTTTTTCTAGAACAAACAAATACCAAGAAGAAAGCTAGTGGAAAACAAAAACAAAAACAATAACATGACTGTAATAATAATAATAATAATAATAACGAGTTCTAGATACAAAAATGAGATGGGAATCCGGAAACGGAGAATCAATAATGAAATGCCAACAAAAAAACAAAAAATAAACAAACAAATAAACAAAAAAACTATAATATGGTTAAAGTTAATAAGTCCCCAGCACAGCAGAAGCATTGCCTCTTTGTATCTCTATGGACAATCTCTGCACTAAATAAAAGTAAGACTTTATCTCCCCAGTGTTTTCCCTAATCCTTCTCCAAAGAATGACATGGCAGCTGAACCAAAGGATCCTGATGTCTCCACTGCCAACGGGACAAAGAGGTACTGATCTCCTAAGTTTGAATATTTGACCTTCTTCTTGTGTTCCGCTTCATTAGCCACATTTCGTGCTTCAAGCAGCCAGGCTGACGTGCAATATAGAAAAAGTGAAGTCCCATACCAAGGGCAAAGGGTGACTCCATCAGGTCTCTTTCCGTCACTTCTACTGATTCCACTTGGTTCTAATTTAGATGGGATTTTTGCAGATGATAAAGATCTTTTTATCAAGGCATTGATGGAACTATGCCTCAAATGTGTCCCCTAACTCTTTCTGCAGTGGCAAGGACATCTACAGGGGAACCACAGTGACTACAGAGATGAGGTAACAGGCCAACAGCAATTCTAATGGTGTCATCATCAAGTCTCAGTCCAAGACACGATACTGGCAACGCATGTAGCCATGCCCCAGACTCCTTTTTAGTAGCAGCTAGCAAGCGAGCCCTGAATCACATGTCCAAAAAGGTGGTTTAGGAATAATTGATTTTTTACCTTACATAATATATCAGGGTATACTGATCAGGAATGTATGATCCCTTTGCTGCAAATTTCATGTCAGGGGAACACATATCACTGATCAGGGGTATGTGTTTCCCCTGCTTATTTCTTCACAAAAAGAAATATCAGGTCATTATAGCTAATTGATTTTATCTTATGTCAGGCAAGGGTACACTGATCAGGAATGTGTATTCCCTTTGCTGCAAATTTTATGTAAGGGGAACAATATCACTGATCAGGGATATATGTTTCCCCTGCTTATTCCTTCAATAAAAGAAACCTCTAGTGAGGAATATTACCTTACATATATCAGGGTATATTGATCAGGAATGTATAATCCCTTTGCTGCAAATTTCATGTCAGGGGAACGCATATCACTGATCAGGGATATGTGTTTCCCCTGCTTATTCCTTCACTAAAAGTGTGCATAATCTTATAATCAACAATTACTATAGCTAGTTATGATCTCTGGCCACAGTAGGAACTGTGCTGTAAGAAGACTGGTTATTCTAGTCTCCATCACTTCAAGTACGTTGCATTTCTTATTTGGAGACCAATTGCTCTTGAGTGCCTGGTTCTATAATCCTGCATTATCACTCCTTGATAAAAAATTAATGTGTCTGGACTAGATGCAGCTATAGATACCTGAGATGACAGCAGTCATAGGCCAATTGCTATGGACAACAATCGCAGGACCAAATATTAAACATGACTGGTTACATGATACCTGTCAGAGAGAAAACTGCAACTAAAAAGCTGGCTAGGAGCTCTGATGCAGCGCCGCAAGCAAGAACCAAGGAAACATCCAGCCCTGGAAACTTTGTGATGACCTTTGACCCCCCGTTGGGAAACATTCCTCCCTAGGGTTATATGTGCGGGGAAACACGCAACCCGGGGAAACAGAAATCACTGCAACACCGTCCTGCAGTATTATCTTTACGTATAAAAAATTGACCCCGCCCACCTTAGCATCCGGTATCACTACTTCTACCCCAATTAAAATTCCTCAATGGAACCCTGGCAAGTGGTCTTACGGTGCACATGGGCATCATGCCCCCCACCTTTTCAAATTCCTGGATCCATGCACCGCACTCATTTTCAAGTTCTAACAAAGTACAGTGGATATAGCTATATAGCTAGCTACCAGTAGACTCACTTCAGAGTTTGCTCCATCTACAAGGAAAATGAAACTGGATCAGGTAGAGGAGAATTTTCAATTTTAGATTCTTAGTCTCTACCAGCTGGTAGTAACACAGACACACTGTCAACCAGAAACACTAAAGATTAGTGTATACCTACCATAACCAGTGAGCATAGCTGACTGTCTCATGTAGGCTCGCTATTGCAATTACAAGCATTAAATTATTGTAAGTGCTAGCTAGCATAACTCATATCTAAGGACGTGATAAGTTTCCCATGTCTGCAGCTGCCTGGTTACACAACAATATCAATAGCAATAGCTATAAGAATTGAGTTCCTGTTCACTCATTAACCTATATAGTAGCTATTATTGTGGCAACCATGGCTAGCTACAACTGCATGAGTTTGCCAGCTGCAATATGAATCTGCCTCCAAAACAGCCAATCCATTTTCCCCATATTATTTGCAATAAGTAGCAGTAGCTAGCTATATATAAGCATGATAATCATGTCCATGCTGTATAATGCTTGCAATTGGTATACCTCTGAGTCCAAGAATCTGGCTACTATATAGCTAGCTATATACTGTATTTATGAGCAAGGTTCTTGTCCAGATATTATTGCTTTATACTGATAATTGTCTGCTAGCATGCTATGCGGATAATTTGAAGTGCACGCAAACTAGCCTGACAAAAACTTGAAACTGCGATTTTTTGCACTAGCTATATCCATGGCTATGGCTATGGCGGGTTACTGGACTGGACTACTGGATTGGACTAGAATACAAAATTAGTGGACTGACCTTCCCAGAAGCAGACAATTAACCTCCTTAAAACAGACAATCAATTCCTCATAGAGATGGTAATAGCTACCTGCTGGTGAGAAGTAGCTAAATCACCTCCTTCACTGAGATCATTTATGACTACGAATATTCCCAACTTTGAAACAAAATTAATAAATGCACTTTTTATTTCCAATTGTAGGTGTAGAAACCCACTTCAACGCCATAGCCATAGCCATAACACCCTGCAAAAGCAATTTCGACCTTGTCAGGCTAGTTTGTCTGCATGCAGTGCGCTAGCAGACATGCAGAGCTGTCACAATAGTCAGTCTCAAGTATAGAATTCATTAATCAAAATTATATTTTTAGCCCCAAAAGTAATTAGACTCAAGTCATGTTCGAACCTTGTTCTGCAACAACAAACTATTCTCTAGTGAGTCCAGTCCCAGTAGTGCACTGTATGCCTGATCTCAGGAAGGAAAATGATAATCAAGTACGCAGCCAGAACAAAGTGAAACTGTAGTGCTGGTCCCATTCTTAGGGATGCTAGCCTCTTATAGAATGTGTTTTGATTGTTTAGCCATACCCCCAGTGGCAAGGAGTAAAGGTGGAATGTTCAACCTCACGAATACGTTGTTCATAGGCTTGCTTCTTTTCATTTTCGTGTTTTCAGTAACAACTTAAAATGCTGCTTTTCTTGTTAAATATTCTTACATCCAGAAAAGACTTCTCAAAATGACCACCCCAGAACCATTCACTGAGATATCAAGCTTGGCACCTTCAGTAGTAATTGAAGATTTATGATCAAGGACTTCACCTGTCAACGGTTGAAGATTAGGTTCCACCATGACATGTGACAGACTTCAGATAGGACTTATTTCATTATGGCAGATAGAAGGGAAACCACCATGGGGGCACGAGAATGCATGTTCAACAGAACTTGAGAAATTTATGCCACAGACACAGTGTGTGGGAGTACCTGGAGGTGGCCAACCATATTGGAGGGAGAGAGCATCCACAAAAGCTCCCTTGTGCAGACTTAAGCCAAACTCTGTGATTGGTAGTGATGTTAGCCAATTGGAGGTGTGAGGTGTTTCCTGATATCATCAGCTTCATGAGTAACTTGCTCCCGTTGTTGTTGCTTGATAAAAAACTTGGCAGACGTACATCTGGGCTTTTATGCAATCATATGAATACTCAGAGTTTTGTTGCAAAATAGAGGTTTTGAACTATAAGACACGTTGTTTAGCCAGATTGTTGAGGCCCAATCCCCCTAGTCTTGATGGCAGAGAATCATTAGGTGGTGGTCTTCCAGTAATAGATTAGCTAGTGGGGATGAGACTACGGGAAAAGTGTAGAATCCATGAGTGAGTGCAGCAAAAGCAGGAGGCTGAGTGGTGGCAATCTTGGATAAAGTTCTAGTCGGATCGCGGATCGATCGGGCATTGCCGAC
The DNA here is from genome assembly GCA_963924555.1 of Crambe crambe. NCBI lineage: Eukaryota > Metazoa > Porifera > Demospongiae > Poecilosclerida > Crambeidae > Crambe > Crambe crambe. The sequence goes on along the minus strand of OZ004595.1, from coordinate 4,274,052 downwards.
CCTTTATCAACATATATTGGTAAAGGGTCGGCAGCGCCAGACCTTGGCTTCCCACGCACGGCTACTGATACCAACAGTAACGGATAGAATTAGGTGTATAGGAGTCTGGACGTCAAATTCTTCAAGGAGAAAACATTAGAAGCAAGATCTGGAGGATGACATATGAACAGGCCTTTTCAAAAGAAATTTTGAGAATTTCCTTCAGTGATGAACACCTGATGAGGCATGTCTTAGACGGTTTGGTATAGTTTTACTACATATACCAAACAACATGGTTGATTTTGGATACTGGTGTTCCTGAGAGCTTATACTTCTTAGGCACAAGGGCTTTTCGCATCCTCTGTGAAGCTCAACTCATCAAGGATGTGGTAGGTATATGGCCTTACAGATTGCTTGGAACTTCGTACAGGGGGGAAGATACATATGAAATTATTGAGGAACCTTTTAATTGATCACTTACCATGCAATACACTATGAAGCATGTGTACAAGGAGATATTCGCTTAAATGTGTTGGGACTACCTGCAATTGAAAAACTTGACATTTTATGTCTTTTGCAACACAATACTTGGTAGCTAACTAAGTGGGCATAACTATAATTCACTATTGTTTCTTTGTTGTTTGGTTTGTTTTCTTGTTTTTAAATCTGTCTGACTATATGGCTGCCATGATCAGAGAGTATCCTACTGCTCTAAGTAGGGATTTGCCATTTTCCCCATATAGATTAATGGGCTGGTGCTAACTGTAAACATAGTTCATTTGAGTAGTTAGTACAGTCATCAAGCTGCTATTGAATAGGTCTAGCTAGCCAATAATTAAACTTTGCAAGGCCAAAACCAAACATAATTATTGTCATACTGAAAACTAACTAGTTATAAGGATCAGATCCTTATTGCAGCGAGCGAGTGGAGTGAGCAACTCAGGTCATGACTCATTGAAACTGTTCTGTATATGTGAGTGAAGCAAGCCCCACACTAATGATGATGACCTTTCCACCCTCATTTGCAGCGAGCGAGCGAAGCGAGTGAGCTGACTCTCAGGTCATGACTCATTGAAATTTTAAATATATATATATATCTAGGTCTACACTCCAAAATGCCCCAGGCGTACGTACGTACGTACGTGTCGTGCAATAGTAGCGCCCCTGCGCGTGCATTTATGCGCATGCTCCAGTTGCAATTGATTGATTTCTACATCGCTTTGTATATAGCATGGTGGATAGTAGGGCTAGGCTTATCTAAGTGGATTGTAGGCACTAGACATATCCAAGTGCTTTGTGGTAAGTACTTAGCTTTCTATGCATGCAGCTGCCTGCCACTTAGCTACATAACACAACAGCAAAGCAAGCTCAACATTTCTACAGCCTTTTGGGCAGCAGGCACAAGAGGCTTATCTAAGCGGCTTGTAGGCACTAGGCTTATCTAAGTGCTTTGAGGTAAGCATGTATGCAGCTGCCTGCCACCACTTACATGATTCTTAGCAATATCAAGCACTGAAGCCTATCAGCTACTTTAATTGCTCACTGTCAAATGCTGCACATTGCTATAGATACTCAACAGCAAATGAAAATCGTTGAAGAATACTTGCTTGCTCGCTCGCTGTCAACTGAATGTTGAACATTGCCCTAGTATGCAAACATAATGTAAATATACTTGCGGTTAAGATCAGTACCTCACTACTGCTCTATAGCTATGCCATGCAGCAGACTTGTTGTTTACATAGGCTGAGCCAACAAGGAGCGAGGTACTATTTATATTACCTAGGATGCGGTTAGGGCAATATCAGGAAGCCAATATATTTCCATTGTAGGCTTTAAAACAGTTAACACCATGCATCAAGTCGTTTAAAGACACACTTATTATGTATGCAGCAACAGCAAAATCTGAAGCATCCTTAAATATCAGCTCTTGAAAAGCCCAGGAATATTTGCTCACTCACTAGCTGTAAACCCTAATTATAGCCTATAATCCAATGCATGTAGCTTTGTAAGCAAATTGACAGCCAACCTGCAATGGGAACCTGACCACTTTTTTCACTCTGAATCCTTTAGCTAATTTTGCTAACGTATACATAAGGTGTAACCCTAGAATGTACCAGCTTCAATCTAGTAAGCAGCTCTAGAGCCAAATTTTTCTTGGTACCCCCAGACCCACCTGATGCACAATGTAGCTAGTCACAAAAGCTACCTGACCACTTTTTTCACTGTTCAAATGTAAGGTGTAACCAAAAGAATGCACCGGCTGGCCAGCTTCAATCTAGTAAGCAGCTACTTAGCAGCCAAGTTTGTACATAATTATTGGCCTGCATGTATCTGTTAATGTATTGATTATTGTAAAACCAGTTCACCTGCAGCATGTCAATAGCAGGTCAAGTAGCCTCATATCCAAGTTAGTTCTAAAAATTTACACCCCCATTTACATGCTAGCTATAGGAAGGAAGGGAAGAAAAGTGCAAATGCTTGCCATCCCACCAGTGATACAACGGGTCGACTTGGCAAAGGATCTGCAATACCACTCTGCTATCCAAATGACATGGAATGGGATCCAAAGCGAAACAAATGCAGACGTCTGAGAGATATAAAACGAAAAAAACTCATACTCAATCCTCAAGCCTTGGAGTTTTTGCAATCGATTTCTGGTCCTGTCTGTGTCATCACCATTGTCGGTCCATGTCATTCAGGAAAGTCTTACATCCTGAGTCGTCTGATCAGCACCAAAGGAGGGAAGTGTCATTTCGATCTTGGCCATGAGATGGATCCCAAAACAATGGGCATTTGGATGTGGGACCAGCCCTTCAAAATGAAGCTGAGTGGTTGCAAGGAGGAGGTGACAGTCATCTTCCTTGACACCGAAGGGATAGATGCTGCAAATGCCAGTGACCAAGGAGATAGTCAGATATTCACTCTTAGTGTTCTGCTCAGCTCCTTGATGATCTATAATTCAATGTGCGTGCCAAAACGTGAGGATCTTAACCAAATGCAGTTTCCTATAAAATTAAATATGCGGTTTTTGCAGTACAGTATCCAAAGATGGTCTTGCATAATTGAATTATTATAATAGACCCAATACTCTGGGTGTCAATAATTATAAGGTTTACATGTATGCATAATTATTATCTCAAGTTTTGACCTTTACAAGTTGTTAGTTTTGTGGCTAATCTCTCTAAGAGTATTCAAGTGCTAGGCTGGGAAATCTGCAACAAGAGAGGAAAGAATGAGGATAGCAGGTTCCAATCCCAGATTCATGTGGCTCCTCAGAGATGTGACCTTGCGTCCAACGGATAAGAATGGAAGGCCATGTCATATCAAAGATTATCTCTTACAGAAGGTAATGATGCCATAGGAAAGCCTTCCATATACACTATAGCATACATGTGATCAGTACTATAGCTTTAAAAAAATCAACAATGATTATGCAATTAATTTAGTAAGACTTGCAACAGGGAGTTTAATTTCATACTGTCTCTATCTTTTTCTGACATGTCCCTTTTCAGCAATTCTGAAAAATTATTGCCCAATGCAAGGGATATTTTCGTGCCCACACAATTAGCTATATACATTACTGTTCATAGTTGGTGAGGTAGGAATATTAGCATGCATGGTGGAAAGACCAATATTAAGCATAACCCGCATGGACCTGCCCCTTTATTTGGATGATGCTGCTCAATAAATAAGCAGCTGTGCAGCTATTGTCTGCCATTAAAACTGCTGAATGTAAGGGGATTAGTTGCCTGAGTTGCACATGCTAAATGAAGGCAATCATATCCCACCCACCACTATTATTATAGTCATAATGATAATTATGACAATCATATATGCATTGAGAGTATAATAGGTGAGTATAATTGCATGAGTGTGTGAGGAGTAAGCAAGAGTTCCCCCTCATTTTGACTTTCATTTCACATAATTATATATATGCAACTCAAAATAACCATATATGTAGCTATAGCTATATAGATCCAATGTTTTTTGGAGCAAGTGAAGCAATTCCAGTTGACTGAGGATTATCTTTGTATGTACGTTCTAACATGTTGATTTTTGTTTGGTAAGCGGAGCATGTGTACTCGCCCCACAATACACATCCCTAATGAGGTCATGATGTCTGACCTTAGTCATTTAATACTAAAGAAACAAGTGAACGCAAAAAATTTCTTCTATAGCCTAAATTCTAACTGGGTTGTATAATATACTGCTGAAAACAATCCCTACATCCACTGCCTATCTTATTTAGTTTGCGCTCACTAGTGTATAAAATGTATTAACAAACTTCCAATGTGGCACCTTTTCCTAAGGGAAGTAGTTACTAGCTATCATTGTTGGCACTTCCTTACTGCAATAGGTTCTTGTGGAAAATACAACAGATAACGAAAAACAAAAGGGAATCAGGCAATGCATTTTGAGCTTCTTCAGTGCATTTGATGCTGAAACACTGCCTCCTCCTACCACTGATCCTTATGTTATGTGGAATATTGAGGATCCTCGCTACCAGAAGGATATCAGCCCGTCATTTCTCCAACAAGTTGAAGATATCAGAAAGAAAATTTTTAACTACTGTGCTCCCAAGAAGGGATTCACTGGAGGAAATATAAATGGATTTCGTATGTTCAATAGTAGCCCAAACAAGTGCACCCATGCACTAGTTTAATTTTATCTAGGAATGGCTTAATGGTCATTAATTTTAATGACTTGCACCACTCTGGACCAGGGTTTCATACAGTGGAGGGGGAAAGGGGGGAGATCCCCCTCTGATTGAAATTCCCCCCCCCCTTAACCAATTACTGAATGTGTCTTAACAAGTTAGAAACTGGATGCCTTGGCACGTAGTAAACTTATTATCATTTGGTTATCACTGATTTATTTTTGCAGGTATATAAATAATTATAGGAATTAACTGAAGACTGAAGATCTTTTTTTTTTTGCGTCATTATCACAGTTTTTTGTTAATGCTATTCATAGGTATTTTTTTAAGAGAGTGAGCTTTTACAATGGTCATAGCTATAGCTTGGCTCTCTTTCAGCTACTCGTGACTTTGTAGCTTCTGTTCTTGCTATTTAAGGGCTTTCTTGCAGGCTCTCTTGCAAGATGATCTTGAGCTTTGTACCCTCTGCTCTCGCTATTTATGGCTTTCATGTTGGATTTCTTGCTTACTTTCTGTTATTATAACATGCCTGATTTTTGCAGCTTGGCTCTCTTTCTGCTTTCTCACAACTCAAAGCCTTAGCCTTAACTCGACTTCGTAGCTTCTGTTATTCACTATTTAATCCTTACTCTAGCTCTGGTTTGCTCTCAGACAGTCATTAACTTGCCCAGCCTGCTGTTACTTTCTCACTTGCACATGTGGCTTGTACTTGTAAGGTCAAGGTCATGTGCAGGCATATAACTATTTGCGTGTACTACTAATAAGGCGTAAGTACCATACCATAGTTACCTTCGGCACTGTGCCTCGGTACTCTAGTGCCAAGGCAAAAATCACATTTTTTCCTCACACGAGCACACCCACATGCATACATGCATAGTCCCCCCTCTATCCAAATTCCTGCATGAAACCCTGTGGAGTCATGCATTGGTTGTTAATGAATCATGGTTGCTACATCATTGAATTCTCATAACACAATCTGAGATGAGAGAGAATACACTGCAAAAATAGTTTGGCCAGATATACGTAGCTATTGATTGTTTAAGCCAAATATAGTGAGTTGTATCATCTATAACTATGCAGTGATAGTATTTTATTACATGCAGAGCTTGCCTACATGGTTCAACTGTATGTTGATGCCCTCAACTCTCCTGATGGTATTCCAGTGATTGGTTCCACATGGCAATGTGTACTGGAGGCCACCTACACAGATGGCATGGAAAATGCAGCCAAGATCTACAGTGAAATAATCGTCCATTTACCTATGGCAGATGAATATCTGCTGAAATGTCACAGGAAAGGAGTGAAAGAGGCAATGAAAAGGTTCAATCAGGCGGCTTCACTGGACAGTGAGAATGAGCTCTATCAAACTTACCTCAACGAACTTATGGCAACTCTATAGCTATCAGCATAGTAATCTATATAATCTTGCAAGCTAGCCTATAAAGTTGTCTGGTGAGTTTTCATGTCCTGATGTCGAAATATTGACCCCAGAATCTGATTGGTTGTGATGATAACCATGCATGTGTCCCTAGTGGAATATTAGTTTGAATTTGAATTTTCCAGAATTGTTTGGAATAAAAGTTTAGCTTAAGTCTGGACATGTAGCCATAGATATGAGGGTTTATGGGATTAGTAATACCCAATCAACTGCTCAACCGAGGCACGTTATTTGATATGCATGCACGAAGGAGCTGCAGTAGCTATTATAGTAGCAGTCTAGTATGGTGAGTCCTGGTTGTAAAAGAGATCATGATATTTATTCCCTTCAAGACATTACCAAGTTCTGCCACTGCAGCTCACAGAAAAGTACAAGTACAAACTAAAAGAGGCATTGACTGAGTTCTTCCTCATATTTAAGCTTTGGCTGTTGGATTTTGACATGAGATCTCAGATCAGTCAGTTTTCCATCTCCATACTCTCCCTGAAATAACTAATAGAGCAGTAATGTAAGGGAGCATATAGTTTCACCACCATATTATGTCAGTTTAGAAAAAGGGCAAAAACAATTGATTCCATCAAGTGTGAGGGGCCCATTAGCCACTACAGTATTATGGACTAAAATTAATTTTATTTCCTACAGTAATTCTATGCCCCACTATAATAACATCATCAGCTAAAGCTTTGCTCACCACAATGGTTATGCATATCCAAGCATTTCCACATCTCAGTTGATGTATGCTAACAAGCACACATGATCTGTTTCCAATCCTGTAAAGTCTAGTTAGCACCTGATGGTTATCACTGTTCATTATTATGAATTTGACTGGACAAAGGCAATAACAATGAATGGCTACAATGTCCTGTGTCAGACTAGTTCTGCTATTCTAAGTTTTCCATGTAATATGTTTGTGTTGTATATATGTAGGCAAGATTAGGTGAGTGTGATCAAAATGGAGACTGTAAGAGTGGCCAACTGGCACTATAGCTACCTGGAGGAAAACTACACAAAATCTAAATCAGTGTGCCAAACTCTTATAAATTCCCTAAAGGAAATACATCTTGATCCCTTGATTAAAAATCTCTCTCCACAAACTGACTTCAGGACGATAGAGAGAGCCTTCACAAGTCTGATATCTGCTTATAATAAAAAGTGTGTTGGCCCAGCTTCACGTGATGTACTGGATGCATTCATACAGGTAAGGACTAACTGTCTACTCTTATAGAGACTGCATCTCTCACACACATTGCATCCTTCTGTAGGAAGGAGAGAAATAACTACAATTCTTGGAGAACCAACTTTTAAAAATCAAAAACTATGATGACCAGGCAAAACTGAGATTAAAAGAACTGAAAGAACAACAACATCTCATGGAATGGAAAGAGGTAATAGATGTGTAGCACTGTAGAGCTAGCTAGTAGCTATGCCACTTGCATAAGAGTTTATTTAGTGTGATTTGCTTTTATTAATGCTTTTACTTCCTTGTTAAGACACTTGTTCCTGTATGTACTGTGTAATTAGTATTGAAAGCTTATTACACAAGCTATAGATGTATAGAGAGGAGTTATTAAAATGAATTATTTACATGAAAATGTTATAGATGGAAATGAAGCAACGAATAGAACAGTCCAATATTGATCAAGAAGCAAAGGTATCATTGTAGTAAGAATGACTGATAGCATGCATGCACAATAGTGGCTTTTTAATAAAATTATTACTGATAGCATGCATAGTACTGGGCTTTCAATTTGCAGGTGTATGGGCTTTAATTATGTAGTTATCATTATTAAAACTATAGTGATAATAGTTTATGACATTGTAGTTTCTGATCATTTTAGCTTCAAGCAATGAAGCAGAAGTACGCTATGGATGTCTCAAATTTGCGACACGAAAATGTAAGGCAGATGGAGGAGCTGGAGGAGAGGTTTCAGAATATGGCAGAAGCTAGCTTTCAGCAACAAGAATATGAGCATTCTCAGCAAATGGCTTGGCTGGAGAGAAGCTTGAAGCGGAAGGAGAGAGAACAGCAGGAATACAATACAAGACTAATAGCTAAGCTTCAAAGGAAGCAAGAAGAAATTTCACTACCAAGAGAGCGACATGAAGCTGCAAGGTACAGGGAGACTAAAGGAGGTGAGGCTCTATGCATGAGGCAATAGATATTCTGAAATGTGCATGGTGACAACAAGATGAGTAGATTACTTACAGCCAGAATAGTCTTATTATTAGCCTTGGTGGTGGATCAGTTGTGTGTTACAAATTTTTCACAGTTCTGTAACTCTGCCAAAGAAAAATCTTTCAGCTTTCACCTCCAGATGAGTCCTTTAGCTTTAGCCTCCAGTATGGAGCCCATTTCCATCTGGCTCATCATCATCATCATCATAATTTTTATACCACACTACTCAAGCTATTACCCTATTTGAAATAGTATATCACTACTATAGCTTTCTACCTACAACACAGCTAAGTATTTTAGACTATAGCCAATCAAAACAGAGTACATCATCTAGAGTGCATGGCATCATCAACTCACTGAACATGTACAGTACAACAGTTAATCCTCTGCAATACCTATGACTAGCTACTCAGCTGACAGCTCAGTAGACATTGCATATTTATCAGTAGACATTGCATATTTCTCTTTCTGCTCAACAACAAAGTTTGACCCCATTTCCTTCCTTCATCCCTACCCTTCCTTTTGAGCAATGATCATCCCTACATTTTATTTTATTTTATTTTTTCATTTCACAGAATTTTTTTTCCCTTGAGGTCAGTACATATTTCAGGTACTCCCTGGTATACCATTCCACTATAACTCCATTACTGTAACTTGCCATGTTACTGTAACCTGTTATAACCTACTGTAACCCATTGTAACATAAACCCTGCTCTATAATTAGAAATTAAATGAGAAAACCTGATTGTTTAATTATTACTTTGTGACCTCTGTGACTAGCTAATGTACATGCTCATGGATAATTATTTGTTTTTATCACAGATACATCATGTTCACTCTTGTGATTTTCACCAAACAAGTGATATGCAGAAAAAAAACATAATTTTTAATTAGTTGAAGTTATAAAATAGTGCCTTATCAGACCATAAGTTTAAGTGACAGAAATGTGTGAGTTTATGAATTTTAATAGGGTCATGGAGAAGTGGGCAATGTGAAAGATAATATTGCAAAGTCACCATCAGGATCCTCTTCTTTCAAAAGGGTGGTGAAAGGTTGCAAATGGTATATGTCGTGATAAAGCTTTAGATACAAAGCTAATGCCACCAACTCACTGACAACAATGACCATATTATTGCCACCACAACTAGGTTACAGCTAGCTGTGGAAGTCACTACACACTAGGTCATTGTCCACAAAACAGGTATGACCTAGCAAGATGTTTTGTACTGAATGAGTCCCATATCATTAAGATCAGCTGCCAAGAATATTATAAGCTCAACCTTTGCAAATGAGAGAAACTAACTTGTAACTTCTTAACTGAGCTTCACGAACTAGTCTTACAATCATGAACCAACTGTTTGGGATCAGAAGGTCACCAGTATACATAAGTGCACATCTACTTTTCACTGTAACCCTAGAATCCTCTACAGAACAATATGGATAAACTACTATTCTGGCTACTTCACAGAGCACCACCCCCAGTTCACCTATTATCACTATAGGCTTTATAGCTATTTTTCAGGGATACACTGGCAAGAAGGACACCAAGGTGCACACATAATAGACACTTTGAGCAGTTTTAACAGAATTGTGTGATATTCCAGCTTCATTAATCTTTATGAAGCAGGCTAAGATTGTGGTTACAAGAAGGGATGAGTACAGCTGAAACTTACCCTAGTTAAGCTCAACCGAAGCATAGCTATGAAGGGAAGACAACATTTACCCTGCCTGATCAATAATTATTAGCATGATAATGTATGAACAGTCACTACAACTACAAGTAGCTATCACTACACACTAGCCTATAACTTCATAGAGACTACCACCACCAGTTATCTCGAACTCTTGCCTGGACATGTATGCAGTGTTACCATGTAAATCAAAATCTTCTCCCACTTCTTGTGGCTCAATTGTTGAGGATCTATATACAATTTCTGGCAGACTCAGTGAAGCATGCTGATCTTTCGAGGATGGATGCTGGTCCTCAGAGATATGATTTATTATTCTCTTGTAGTGTATGATAGCGGCCAATAGCACCAGAAAAATAACAATCAATACTGGAACTATCAGCATTGAAATTATCACTCCAATTGCAGTTCCTGACAGTGGAGGACCTACAGTGAGAAGCATGGTGTAACAAGAATCATTTATTTTTAATGTTTGTCACTAATCATTTTTTGCCTGAAGATGGGCACTGAAAGAGTGTTTGAAATGTAGTGACAAACACTAAAATAAAATATGACAGCACCTAGTCACTCAGGATTCTACATGTGTACAAAAGAATCATAATAATACAGTGCACATGTAAAGGTTGGACTAATTGTGTTGATGACAACTCCAAGAGACCAACAACTCTTCATGTAGCTAGCTACAGTACATATGAACTTAAACAGGTCACTCAGAGCTCAGAATATAGCATGAGTATGATCCATATTTTCAATGTGTCACAAACTCGTGCAAATCAACGATAAGCCTCGTACCCTGGCCATGCTTTGCGAAAAAAGCAGGGCCTGGGTACGAGGCTTATCAACTATATGCATTCACACAGGGTTGGTAAAGGGTTGACCAGCACAAGACTGCAGGTGGGTAGAAGCATTATTATTATACCTTTAGTTGATCCAGATTCAGTAGGTGTACTAAGTGATACTGAAACCGGCACTGCTTCTGATATTCCATTTACAGAAGTCACAAAGATCTCATAGTTGACACCAGGGATTAGACCTGTATGTTATACAGAGTCGTTATAATATACACTTTATATGAACATGTCTAGATGAGTAATAACTTCCTTCTCATCTTATAAATATTATAGGACTATGAATATTACAGGACTAGCTAGCTTAGGAATGTACAACTCTAAGACAAAATTGATATTCCTGCACATGCAGTCTTTTTACAATCCCACACCAATAAATAGACTAACATGATATCATGCTCTAACATTAAATAATGACTATTATCATGTAACAATATCTTTATCCATTATGATTGTAATTACAATAACTTTCACTTTACATTCACATTAGCTATAATAATAAACAAAATGTTGAAATTCCCATGAATACAGTATTCAGGGAACTGGGGCTATTCATACCTGTAATAGTTCCCATGGTAATATTGACCATGACTGCATTTATACAACTAGAATTTCCTTCTTCTTGATAGGATAAGACATACACAGTGTCATTCCTGCCACCAAAGTTCACTGGGGGGTCCCACATCAAGGTAACTGAGTCAGGGGACTGAGAAACTATTTGAACATTCCTCACTGGAGAAGGGGGTTCTGAAGAGAAAATTTGCAGCTATAAAAATTTAGTTAATCATTGTTATAACTCACGAGTACATGGAAGGTCATCCTCTCCTAGTGCTCTGTTATAACCCTCCACACAAGGACATGTCGTTAACCCAACTACAACACCAACACTGTTCTCAGGACAGTCACGACACTCACCATAAAACACTGACTGGTACTTGCCAACTGCACAAACTGCATGAAGTAGAAGGGGGTGTTTACATATTCAACTTGTATAGCTACAGTCACATATTTCTACTGTCACTACTTCCGTTCATTGTGTATGTTCTATGCTTACCATGTTATAATTGGTATGCTTCTTGCAATGACGTGCGAGTATATGCATGCATGCATGCACATTGAATATGACATACGTATTATATGATTTCCATGATTGGAGGGATATGCATTGAATGTGACGTATATAATAGTAATGTCTTGGGGGGGGCTCATTTCGCCCACCAAATTATTACCAATTAATCCAGAGATGTTAGCCATTGGCATTGCTTGTAATGATACTCCATTCATGGCAGTCACGAAGACCTCATAGTTGAGACCAGGAGTTAGACCTATAATTATAATGATCAATGTGAATGAATCCACTCATGCAGAATGAGTAGAAGTAGTTATTGCTGAGTGTGTGTGAATAATCATGCAGTTATACATTTTATTTGCTGGAACAAAACTGCACTCTGTGCATGTGTATACCTAGTTTATGAAGAACCTTAATAATTGTTTACACTGATGGCTGATGACTAATGGTGTTTTTGTTTGTTTTTAACTGTTTATACCGATAACGGGAAAAGATTTAAATGACCGATGAGCTACATTTCACAAATGGGATTGGGTAATATAATTATACCTGTGATAGTTCCCATGGTGGTGTTGACTGTGACTGCCTCTACACGACTAGAACTTCCTTCTTCTTGATAGAATAAGACATACACAGTGTCATTCCTGCCACCAAAGTTCACTGGAGGGTCCCACATCAAGGTGATGGAGTCAGGAGTCCAAGGCTTCAATCGAACATTCCTTACCCCGGAAGGGGGTTCTACACGAGGAGTAATAATTACATGTAGCTTCATATAATAACTCATATGAAGAAAAGAACCAGTTATGTAAACTTTTCATACACAATGCACTTTCTTGTGGCACACAAGATTAGGAGAAATGTTGCTCCCTCTTTCTCCCAAACCAATATATTTTCTAGGTACCTATAAATACATGCCTGCTACTAAAATTACTTCAATCATAGCAAATTAATACTCACGAGTACATGGAAAGTCCTCCTCTCCCAGTGCTCTGTAGTAGCCCCCCACACAGGGACATACCACCAACCCAGGTTCCACACCCACACTGTTCTCAGGACAGCTACGACATTCGTCATAAGTCATTGACAGGTAAGTACCAGCCATACAAGCTGTAAACAAAATGAAATGCTCACAATAATATTGTCCTGAGCAGTCTAACCTTCAGTACATGACGTTCCATTCTCTGTTACCCGGAATCCTTGGTTACACTGACAACCTGACACAACACTCCACGTCCCTCCTGGGCTACAGGTCAGAATTGGTGCTGCTCCACTCTCTGTACCAGCATTTGCTACACACTGTGCTGTCACTCTGAGTGGTTCTCGACTTGGTGTTGTAATTGGAGGGGAAAGGGTCTCTGATCGAATCATAAATTCTACAGTTTCTTGGGGGCAGACATTGTAAAATATTATGACACGAGTAACTGCTAAACATCCGTCTTCATCTCTAATGGCAAGGTAGAATCCACTTTCATTTGTTTCAAAGTCGAGAAACCTGGTCTGATTCTGTAGATTGCCATCATTTGGGACTAATCTACTTATTAGCACATAGTTACTGGTATCCCTGGCTGCAACACTGTTAATAGTAGATGTCTCATATCCATACCATGAGGAGATCCTTGAGCAGCCCTCAACACAACCTTCCTGCTCAAATTCTACTTGTATACTGACTTGAGGCAAACGAGTCCCATCGACTCTTGTTCTGTTGATGAACTGTGTAATCAGCCAGTTATTCTGGACACCATCTCTAAAACCACATGCAGTCACAACCTGTCGGCAAGCATTATCAGCAGTCTGGAACCACTGCAAATATAAAACACACTGAAAGTAAAATTGTAGCAAATCCACTTCACTTACAGTAGCTCCTCTGCCTTGTGACTGAATACCATCAACATCCACCTGCTGCCATGCAGCACCAGTTTGTGTCGATAGCAAACGGATGTAGTTGAAAGAGTCCATCAGTATCCTTGCATTGACAGGGTATACTGGAGGAGCAACTCCTGGCACGTTGGGTAAAGTATTTGTACAGAATGAATCACCATCTCCAGGAGCCTGAGCAATGACAACTGATGGCAGAGCAGTCAGACACACAAAAAAAGGAACACTATACACCATGCTCATAGCTATTACAGTATTTAGCTACTGCAGTTACAGCTAGCAGTACAGCTTAGCTATATTGAGGAACTACTGGTTTAAGCCAAAAGGTGTGGACTTAGGGCTCATATATCTCAGTAGCTGCTAGCTATCTAGCTGGATTAGTAGCAACATGCCAATAACTATTGAATGGGTGTGGCAAATTCGTGTGGTTCATTGGAAATTCATAGATTCACAAACTTCGTTGAAATAATCATAGAGTTATGGAAATTTCATGGTTTTATTTTAGATCAGGGATGTGTTTACGTAACTACCTAGTATTATATAAACTATTATAGCATATAGAATGGCAATGATGCATACAAGTTGCTTTTGTCTGACTAGCTATGCTCTTTATTTTCAGCATACCATTATTTGTTTAAAATCAGTGATATTCAAACAACATTTTTCATTTTTCAAAATAGGACCTTTATCATAAACAACCTTGATGTTTGTCAAACTCTACTGAGAAGGGAACACCATTCTAAACAAACCCATTGTATTTTGAATGTCCCTTGTAAGTTGTGTAGAGAGATAGAATTGTAATTAGCTAGCTATAATTTCCAGTAAGAACAGTTTTTTGGGAGGCAATGCAATAGTGATCTTATTTTAGACAATAATACTGTATAGCGTCGTATTGTACATCAGCCTATGTGAGCCTTTAAGCTACCCACTTTTACAAAGCATTGCTAATCAATAAATCCCTATGGAATGGAAACTGCATGCCATCTCACCAATTTACAAATTGGGAGACAGGAACTTCTAGTCTCAAACTATAGACCTGTTTCGCTATTTAAGCAGTACTTCTAAGGTACTGCAGCTATCGTTTTCCATACCACTTAGCTAGTGAGCGACCTTGTATAAACTCCCTGCAAGATTTTAGAAACCTATATATAGTGGGAGGGCTGTCGTTAATTTTCACTGAAGCAAGCTGAAATGACTAGCTATTGCAAAACCTAACTATGGCTGCCCTGATAGCTACGTAAACTTCTCAAAATCGCACAAAATTTGATTGTACTAAATTATTATATACATAGCTGTTCATTTTGGTAGTGTACAATAATAACTCACATCTACATAGGCGGTGGAACAGGTCAGGCCAGTCAGGCCCAGGCCTGACCAATATTTGGGAAAATAGGTTAATTACTAGGGCAATGTACAACATTTGAGTCGCAGCGAGCGAGCGAGCAAGTATTCCTATAGGCCTATAGGCTTGCTGATAGCTACTCATTTGTGCTTTCAATTCCTTAGAAGATTTTGATGTGAGTTTTATATGCAAGTGGCAGGCAGCTGCATACATAGAAAACTGTATGGCTTACCTCAAAGCACCTAGTGCTTAGATAAGCCTTGAGCCTATTGCCCAAAAGGCTGTAGAAATGTTGAGCTGATAGTTCATTTGTGCTTTGCTGTTGAGTTATGTAAGTGGCAGGCAGCTGCATGCATAGAAAGCTAAGTACTTACCACAAAGTCTACAATCCACTTAGATAAGCCTAGCCCTACTAACCACTGTGCTATAAACAAAGCGATGTAGAAATCAATCAAGCAATTAACATGCGAGCATGCGCATAAATGCACGCGCAGGGCGCTACTATATAAGAAACTAGCTTCAATGCTGGCAATGAAACAAAACAGACCTTATAGTCAAACGATGGATTGGCTGAGGTGCACCCTAAGTTTTTCCCTCCTAAGGTCTGCTATCATGTGCCTGCATGGATCAAGATCTCGTGCTGGTCAGCCCGCTCACCACAATCTGGAACTGGATGGGGGCACCATAGATCAGGCAATCAATGACAGCAGATTGGCCTGTTCGCAAGATACTGCTTGACTTGTAACTCACCTTAATTTCATTGCTTCATCAGTTCAGTTTAATGATATTCATTGCAAAAAAAAAAATTGCACGACACGTACGTACGCCTGAGGCATTTTGGAGTGTAGACCTAGATATATATATATAATTTCAATGAGTCATGACCTGAGAGTCAGCTCGCTCGCTGCGCTCGCTCGCTGCAATTATATTCAATGGCTATCAATCAGTATATATTCAGTGGCTATCAATCAATAATAAAAAAAAGTTCTAGCAAATTGTAGAGTTTCAGTGGTCTGGGGGATTATATCAATTTCAGGCCTGATCGATTGAATCTTGCTTCCAACACCTCTGATCTATGTTACCCCCAAGGACTGTATTCAATCAATCAATATCATCACTGAAACTAAAATTGCTGCAATTGTGATTCCTGACTGTGGAAAACCTACAGTGTTGCAAGAATCATAGATAGCTGTCATAATAATTGCTACATGGAAAGGGTTGGATCCATAAATTATTAAGCAATACATGAAGCAATATAGCTAGCTATGAGAGATGTCTTCATGCACACCAAAATTAAGGTGATGAACTGAACATGACACTCAAAGAATTCTTTCATGGCTTATGAGTTATAAACCTGGTTTCTGAACTCTATATGTCATGACATCCATGTAGCTATAGAATGGCATTGGATAAGGCCGGCTTTTGTCCAACATTATAATGCACTATAGCTATGTAAGTTTAACATCAGTCTTAACTCTGTAGCTACATCCTTATGCTGATGTGCCAGCATTTCCCTACAACTACCATTAGAGTGGACTGTGACTTCATGTAAAACTGGTGATACTTCTCATTCAGCGATTAGATCTTGGGGGGTGCAATTATAGTACATAGCTAACTAGCTGCATGATATTATACAGTACAGTATCAATAAATCAATAACTTTATGGGGTTAGGGGCAGATTAGATAGGTAGCTACTAGGTATAAGTCATCAGCTAGTGTGTGCGCAGAATGACATGATTCTGGAAAGAAACAGCAACTGTGATTAAAAATCATAATAGCAAACTTATAGCTAACCTACAAAAATATTTTAACAGCAAAATAAAAGCGATTCACAATATGAGCACAAAAAAATTTCTTCTAAATAAAAAGTGAAGCAGGGATAGCCATAAATTTAGCTGCATTATTACTATTCCTATCACTCCTAGCCCTCCTAATTTCAATCACTTCAGCAAGTGAGTCAAGTAACCCCTTACCCATACAAACTCAATAATCACAGCAATTTTACAAAACTACTATTCCTACTTCACTCCTAGGCCTCCTAATTTCAATAACCACACCATAATGGAGAGAAGTAGGGATAGAGATTGCTGTTGTGCAGCACTGGAGATGTGGGCATGCAATTTGGAAGTCAAGGCAGTGTGCATCATCTTCCATCAGACTAAAAAGCCAATAGAAGATATCAAAGCTGCATGATGTGAAGCCCAGGAATACAAGCCTAAAAGTCAGCAAAAAAAGTTATTTATCAGACATTATTATCAGACATTACCACATCCTGTTTGCACTCAGCTTCATTTTGAAGGGCTGGTCCCACATCTAAATGCCCATCGTCCATCTCATGGCCAAGATCGAAATGACACTTCTCTCCTTTGCTGCTGATCAGATGACTCAAGATGTAAGATTTTCCTGAATGACATGGACTAACGATGGCAATGACACAAACAAGACCAGAGATTGATCACAAAAATTTCCAAGGATTGACGAATGAGTATGAGTTTTTTTCATTCTACATCTTTCAGACGTCTGCATTTGTTTCACTTTGGATCCCATTCCATGTCATTTGGATAGCAAAGTGGTATTGCAGACCTTTTACTAAGTTGACCCGTTGTGGCTACTGAAAGATCATAGCTTTGGTGATAGTTGGACATGCTAGTGTTATATGGCCAATATTTGGTAGCTACACTTGCTCTTTTCTTCTTTTCCTTCCTGTAAAAATTTAATATCACCTTTGAATCCAACACCAGAATAGTCCTCAAGTTGGGATCGCTAGCTTGGTCAAGGTTGAAAAGCTGGTAAAATTGACAATACACAAACAACACTGCATGGCTTCTCATGTTATAATGTAAAATCAATTCAGGTTGACTGTCATGTTTGCTATGGTATTTATAAGGTTTACAAAACTGCATAGATCAAATTTTATGTTCATCAGTGTATTGTGGCTTTGGTTATGGCATGCAAAGGTTGCAACTACCCTTAGCTTTGTAATTATGTGCATGCATGTCTCTAGCATCAGCTAATTATCAACTGCATTTGTTTTTTTCCATATAGGCCCCCAAATTATAAGTACCATTTGTAAGTGGAACTCAATGATGGCTTCTAGTATTCTCAACCAACCATACATTCTATTGTCAGCCATTGCACAACTGTTCTGAAATTTTACGTAGCTAGCTAATCAGGAAATGCCAATGAATGCAATCTTAGCAAAATTTCTATACTGAACAGGACCTAGCTTGGTGCCTTTAGAGTAGGCAGAAGAGTCCTAATAGCTAGGACCTAGTATTGTTCAGCTACAGACCATAATAGTTAGGTATAACAATAAACCAGCTCCAATTCTTGTTAAACATGGGGTGTTATGATAGCTAGCTATTGTTTTTTTGTTTGTTGTTGTGGTTGTTGTTGCAGAAATTCCATGTATAGCTACATAGCTATAATTATAGCTAATTCCAGTGATTGGATGATAAGCTATGGTAAGCCCTGACCGAGACTGAAGCTATAGTAGTTACATGAAAACCTGATTCCTTAAATAATCATTATTATACTTTGTGATCTCTGTAGCTAGCTAATGAACATAATTATCATACTCATGGATAATTATTTAATTAATTGTTTTTACCCAGATACATCATGTTTACTCTTGTGATTTTCACCAAACAAATGATATGTAGGGGGAGGGGGACATTGAAGTTGTAAAACAGTGCCTTATCTATTTCTCAATTTTGATCAGACTATAAGTTTAAGTGACAGAATTGTGTGAATTTATGAATTTTAACAGAGAAGTGCAATGCAAAAGATAATACATTGCAAAATCAGCATCAGGATCCTCTTATTTCAGAATCTGTGGCATTTTATCCAAAAGGGTGGTGAAAGGCTGCGAATGGTATAGCTACGTATGTCGTGATAAAGCTTTAGACACAAGCTACAGCCACAACAATGACCACATACCTGCTATTACCACCACAACTAGGTTATAGCTAGCTGTACACACTTAACCTGCATGCATGCTCGTAATAATAATTTATAGATTGCTATGTTTCCATTGTTGAGGTAAGTTAGCATCTTCCTCCAATCCAATGCATGCAGCTAAATTAAGAGGAACCATTCCTTACAGTCGTGATATTGCACCATGCTATCCCCATCATTTGTTATTAATGTGTAATGCTGTCAACCATTTTTACACGAAATATTACTAACTACAAGGTGATATTGAGGTAGCTATGCTATGATGATGATGCAACTTGTCATCTACTGAGTTATGTTAGCATGCATAGAAGTTTATCATTGTTGTCCCAGTAATAATCATTGCTAATCCACTAGCCAGACCACATTATTGGCATTTTGCATTAAGCATGCCATGGTGGGTTTCATTGATGTAGGACATAATCCACAAAACAGGCAAAAAGTAATTAGAGTTAAACTTATATCATGAGTGAGTCCCATATCATCAAGGATCTTATGACAAAATATTATTATAAGCTCACAACTTTTGCAGATGAGAGAAACTAACTTGTTAACTGAGCTTCTTCATCCCTTCACAAATTCATTTCTTACTTAGCTATAGCAAACTCAGACCAGTATACGTACATCTACTTTTTACTGTACGTAGCCCCAGAATCCTCTACAGGACGATTATGGATAGACCATTATTCTACCTACTTCACAGAGCACCAGTTTTATCCCTCACTTTTAGGCGTTATAGCTATTTTCCAGGGATACACTGGCAAGAAGGATACCAAGGTGCATGCATAATATACAGCAGTTTCTTCATTAACCTTTACAGGCTAAGATTGTGGTTACAAGAAGGGATGAGTACTGCTGAAACTTAAGCTCAACTGAAGCATAGCTATGAACTAAGGGAAGATAACATTTACTTGAAAATAATAAAGAATTTGACTTGAATGAATAAAAACCTGCCTGATCAATTATTTTGATAATGTACAAGTTCAATGAACAATCACTACAACTAAGTAACTATCACTACACTAGCCTATAACTTCATAGTCTCTACCACCACCAGTTATCTCAATTTTTTTCCTAGATATGTATGCAGTGTTATCATGTAAATCAAAATTTTCTCCCACTTCTTGTGGCTCAATTGTTGAGGATCTATATGCACTTGAGACAATTTCTGGTAGACTCGAAGCATGCTGATCTTTCGAGGATGAATGCTGGTCCTCAGAGATATGATTTATTCTTCTCTTGTAGTGTATGATAGCGGCCAATAGCACCAGAAAAATAACAATCAATACTGGAACTATCAGCATTGAAATTATCACTCCAATTGCAGTTCCTGACAGTGGAGGACCTACAGTGAGAAGCATGGTGTAACAAGAATTATTGATATTACACAATAGTAAGGGTTGGACTAATCATGTCAATGACAGATCAAAAGACCAATAACTCTTCATGTAGCTACATGTATTCAAAGTAGCTTCATATGAACTTAAATAGGTAACTCAGAGCTCAGAATATAGCTATGAATAAGATCTATACTGTGGTAACTGGTAAGTACTGTGAAACAATTAGTATACTTTGTGGTTATTTTATGTTGTAATTATAATGAGTGTGACTACCGGTATAATTTTTATATAATATCGCGTTTTAGTCATTTTTTGTAAGTTATCAGTTCTATCAATAACTTTGAGATATTACTTTGAGATATTACATTTGATTGAGATATTACATATACTTTCAATGTGTCATGCAAATCAACAATTACGTAGCTTCATATCCTGGCCATGCTTTGCGAGGCCTGGGTAGGAGACTATTACACGGGTTGGTAAAGGATTGACCAGCAGGTCCAGTACAAGACTGCCGGTGGGTAGAAGCATTATTATTATACCTTCAGTTGATCCAGATTCAGTAGGTGTACTTAGTGATACTAAAACTGGCATTGCTTCTGATATTCCATTTACAGAAGTCACAAAGATCTCATAGTTGACACCAGGGATTAGACCTGAGGGGAGTGGGAGTGTTGTGAATATGTTATAGAGAGTCATCATAATGTACACTTCATATGGACAGGTCTAGTAACTTCCCTCTCATCTTATAAATAATTATTATAGGATTATAAATATTATAGGACTGGCTTGCCTACTCTAAAATACTAAATATTCCTGCATGTGCAGTCTTTAAAAAATCCTGCAACAATACATAGACTATCATGCTCTAACATGACTGTTATCGTGTAACAGTATCTTTAAACATCTATTTGAAAATTAATGTGTGTACTTTCACTTTACATTTCACATTAGCTATAATAAACAAACAATGAAATTCCCAATAGAATTCAGGTTAATGTACAGTATTCAGGGAACTGGTGCTATTCATACCTGTGATAGTTCCCATGGTAATATTGATCATGACTGCATTTATACGACTAGAATTTCCTTCTTCTTGATAGGACAAGACATACACAGTGTCATTCCTGCCCCCAAAGTTCACTGGGGGATCCCACATCAAGGTAACTGAGTCAGGGGACTGAGAAACTATTTGAACATTCCTCACTGGAGAAGGGGGTTCTGAAGAGAAAATTTGCAGCTATAAAAATTTAGCCGGTTAATTATCGTTATAACTCACGAGTACATGGAAGGTCATCCTCTCCTAGTGCTCTGTTATAACCCTCCACACAAGGACATGTTGTCAACCCAACTAAAACACCAACACTGTTTTCAGGACAATCACGACACTCACCATAAAACACTGACTGGTACTTGCCAACTGCACAAACTGCATGAAATAGAAGGGGGTGTTTACATATTCAAAAAATGTGGTATACCGTATTGTGAAAAAAATTTTGTGGGTCAAAATTTTCGTGGTTTTGCAAATATTGATGTGTGAACCATGTGTATTATTTTTCAAAACCATGAAATCCACGAAAAATTTTACCCACGAAATATCGTGCTATACGGTAGCTAGAGTCAGTATTTCAACTGTCACTTCCATTCGTTGTGTATGCTCTATGCTTCCCATATCATAATGACGCAATAATTGGTTATGTTTGTGTAACTTATTCAATTGTATATCTAGAATCTTGATTTGCATGATTGGGGGGATATGCATTGAATGTATTATAAAACTAGGGTATGTTTGTGTAACATATTCAATTGGCGAGCGAAGCAGTTGGTGAAAGTTATTTGTACTTTTTAACTTCTTAGGCTAAGATATCGCTGTCAAGATGAAGTTGTGGTGGCAGCTGCATACGTACACAGGAGGCTGTATAATGCTTACCGCAAGCACTTAGAAAGCCAAGCGCCTACAATCCATTTAGATAAGCCTATAAGGGCTCACTTCGCCCACCAAATCATTACCTATAATTAATCCAGAGATGTTAGTCATTGGCATTGCTTGTAGTGATACTCCATTCATGGCAGTCACAAAGACTTTGTAATTGACACCAGGAGTTAGACCTATATTATAATGATCAATGTGAATGAATCCACTCATGCAGAATGAGTAGAAGTAGTCACCAATTATTTTTGCTGAGTATGTTAACATGAGGTGAACAGTCGTGCAGTGAGAAGGGAGGGTATACATTTATTTGTAGGAACGAAGCATGAAGAACCTTGATAATTGTTTACACTGATGGCTGATGACTAATTGGGAAAAATTGCTTGTTTTGATTACACCGATAACAGGACCAATGAGCTAACCCTTCATAAATGGGCTTGAGTAATATATACCTGTGATAGTTCCCATGGTAGTGTTGACTGTGACTGCCTCTACATGACTGGAACTTCCTTCTTCATGATAGAATAAGACATACACAGTGTCATTCCTGCCACCAAAGTTCACTGGGGAGTCCCATATCAAGGTGATGGAGTCAGGAGTCCAAGGCTTCAATCGAATATTCCTTACCGCGGAAGGGGGTTCTACATGAGGAGTAATAATTATATGCAGCTTTATATAATAACAATAATCACTCATATGAAGAAAAGAACCTCTCCCTCTTACTCCCAAACCAATAATTATATTTTCTAGGTACCTATAGCATTTTAGTAACTACTAAAATTACTTCAATCATAGCAAATTAATACTCACGAGTACATGGAAGGTCCTCCTCTCCTGGTGCTCTGTAGTAGCCCCCCACACAGGGACATACCACCAACCCAGGTGCCACACCCACACTGTTCCCAGGACAGTTACGACACTCGCCATAAGTCATTGACAGGTAAGTACCAGCCACACAAGCTGTAAACAACATGGAGTTACAGAGTTTCATAATATTGTCCTGAGCAGTCTAACCTTCAGTACATGACATTCCATTCTCTGTTGCCCGGAATCCTTGGTTACACTGACAACATGACACAACAATCCACGTCCCTCCTGGGCTACAGATCAGACTTGGTGCTGCTCCACTCTCTGTACCAGCATTTGCTACACACTGTCCTGTCACTCTGAGTGGTTCTTGACTTGGTGTTGTAATTGGAGGGGAAAGGGTCTCTGGTCGAATCATAAATTCCGCAGTTTCTTGGGGACAGACATTGTAGAATACTAGGACGCGAATAACTGCTATACATGTGTCTTCATCTCTAATAGCAAGGTAGAATCCACTTTCATTATTTGCAAAGTTGAGATACTTGGTCTGATTCTGTAGATTGCCATCATTTGGGACTAATCTACTTATTAGCACATAGTTACTGGTATTCCTGGCTGCAACACTGTTAATAGTAGATGTCTCATATCCGTACCATGAGGAGATCCTTGAGCAGCCCTCAATACAACCTTCCTGCTCAAATTCTACTTGTATACTGACTTGAGGCAAACGAGTCCCATCAACTGTTGTTCTGTTGATGAACTGTGTAATCAGCCAGTTATTCTGGACGCCATCTCTAAAACCACATGCAGTCACAATTTGTCGACAAGCATTGTCAGCAGTCTGGAACCACTGCAAATATAAAGCACACTAGAAGTAAAGAAATTCTAGCAATTCTAGCAAATCCACTTCACTTACAGTAGCTCCTCTGCCTTGTAACTGAATACCATCAACATCCACCTGCTGCCATGCAGCACTAGTTTGTGATGATAGTAAACGGATGTAGTTGAAAGAGTCCATCAGTATCCTTGCATTGACAGGGTATATTGGAGGAGCAACTCCTGGCACATTGGGTAAAATACTTAAACAGAATGAGTCACCATCTCCAGGAGCCTGAGTAATGACCACTGATGGCAGAGCAGTCAGACACACAAAAAAAGGAACAATATACACCATGCTCATTAGCTATAGCTATCTATTATAGTATCTAGCTACTGCAGTTACAGCTAGCGGTACAGCTTAGCTATTGAGGAACTAGCTATAATATATCTCAGTAGCTGCTAGCTATCTAGCTATATATTTCAGTATTAGTAGCAACATACCAATAGCTAATTGAATGGGTGTGGCAAAAATTAATTTCCATAATCATGATAGTGTGATTCATGGGAAATTTGTAGATTCACAAATTTCATATCGGTATAGTTATGGAGTTATGGAAATTTCATGGCAACTTCCTAGCTAACTATAGATCAGGGTTGTGTTTACATATGTATCTAGCTATAATATAAAATTTCAATGATGCATTCAAGTTTATTCTGTTTGCTTTTATCTGACTAGCTATGCTCTTTACTTTTAGCATACCATTCATGTATAGTTATCTTAGTAAAGATCAGTGGCCAAGAGGGGATACATTTTTTTCATTTTTCTAAATAGGACCTTTTATCATACCAACCTTGATGTTTATCAAACACTATTGAGAGGGAAACACCATTCTAAACAAACCCATTGCATTTTGAATGTCCCCTGTTGTGTAGAGAGATAGAATTGTAATTAGCTAGCTATAATTTCCAGTATGAATAGTTTTTTTGGGAGGCAATGCGATGGTGATCTTATTTTAGACAATAATACTGTAGCGAGATGTTCAATCATATTGTGCATCAGCTCCTTTAAGCTACCCGCTTTTACAAATCCCAATGGAATGGAAACTGCATTCACCAATTTACAAGTCAGGAGATAAGAACCTAGTAAACCTATTTTGCTATTTAGCAGTACTGGAGAAGATAATCTACAATAACCTCTCACAGTTCCTACAAGACTCCCTTTCACATGTACTCTATGGGGGGGGGGGGGGGGGGGGGGGGGGGGGGGCTCCCCCAGACTATTCTTTGGGGAGGACCAATATTTGCATCACAGGTTGATCATCTGACTTCTCATAGCATAATTAGTGACTATCTGTCATGTCAACACATTTAACTTACACAGAGTTAATATAAAAAGAGTAATGTATGTTGTGTACACTAGAGTTCAATGTATAAGAGTGATCTTCTATATGATATTACTACAGTTGATGTACCATTCTTATACTTTTCTTGATTTGTTTGGTGAATACATAGAAACATCAATTCAGTTGCTAGCTAACCCCCTTCCCCAGTGAAGAATGTTCGAATAGATATAGAGTCCCAGTCCCGTACTTGTTCTGACTGAGTTACCTTGGTGTGGGACCCCCCAGTGAGCTTTGGTGGCAGGAATGACACTGTCTATCTTATTCTATCATGAAGAAGGAAGTTATAAGCGTGTAGAGGCAGTCCCCCTGACACTTTATAGGCTTATTACAGTGGGGCATTGAACTCTATCAGCTCTAGTTTTTCATAGTGACCTTCCCCTAGCTTGACATATGCAAGGAAGCTTTTAGAAGGCTATCAGCTGTGGTTTCTTTTACACAAAGTGGAGCTAGTACTAAACTTTTGTATTCAGATAGCTAGTAAGTTTGTAGGACTACAGTGGTCGCTTGGGTTGCCAGTTTTTCTTCAATCCTCCTTCAGGCGCGTAGCCAGGGAGGGGCTCAGGGGGCTCGAGTACCCCCTTTGAGCTGCACCGGATGTGTAATAGCTACCTAATTATTAACAGACGATCTACGTACTTACTTAATAATTTTCTCCCAGATCCACCAAGCTCAAATTAAGCTAAACTGCTACTCTTGCTAACTACTTCTGCTAACGCTATAGCTAGCTACTATTAGTTCAAAGGTCGCATCAAGTGGGCGCGGTTTAGTGGGGAAATGGGCGTGGCTGGATAAAAATTTTCCGAGCGTAAGCGCGCGGATATTTCTTTTCATGCTAGCACCATAGCCTCGTACCCTTTTTACGGGATTGGAAACGGATCACGTGCTCTCTTTAGCAACTAACAACCGAGACGCGTTGACAGCTGAATGACATAGCACTTTTGTCAAAGTTGCTGTTCTGACAAGATCCGTGAGGTAAGACTTATGCCAATGATACTATAATACACTAGGGCATAGATTTACTGTATGAAATAAATTTTAGCTCAGATTTTCAAGTTTATTCCTACAAATACTACTGTAGTGGTTAATGGGACTGTAATCCCTCTCACACTTGATGGAATCAATTGCTGTTGCCCATTTTCTGATCAAAAGGCATGTAAACTTTAGCTTAATGTTAGTTTTTGTATTAGCTGACATATATTGTCTCTAGCGTTTGCAAGTGGTGTTAAAACTGTAATCCCTCTCCCAAGAAATAGATTAACAATATTGCAACTGTATTAGTTATTTCAGGGAAAGGGTAGAACAGTAAATGGAATTGGTGCATTCGTTTTCTATACAATAGTCATCCTATGGAGATGGCAAGCTTACTATATTTCCCCCCTAATATCCATAGGGTCCACAGGACAGCTGACTGAGCCGAATTCTTGAGGTGGATGGTATCAAAATCCAACAGCCAAAAGCTGGAAGTATTGCAATAATGCTGATGAGGGAGAACTGAGCAGAAACTGGCGGATAACTTTGGGGCAAAATTATCTAGCTATAATAATAATGAATCTATGTCTAATTTTAATACCAAAAGTCATTCTGGCCTTTCTTTCAAATCAATCACATAAAATTAATGTATAATGAGCAATGATAGGTACTCATAGTTATAATTACAAGGGAAAAAGTTATGAATAATTAATAACTTCCTTCCTCAGACTCTCCAACTTCAACTCTCTGACTCTTCACTTCTTCAATACCTTCCCCTTAGCTTACTTGTACTATTCTGTGAGCTGTAGGGGCAGAACATCACTTTAACTGCCTTGAAAGGAGTGAATATTGATCTCTTTTCACAGCCATTAATATAATTAATGCTGCATGCGCGTGCGCATCTATCAATGCGCCACGGTTGTGCTGTTCATTGGGCGTTTCCAATCCCGTAAAACCTCTTATATCTATGCTAGCACCCCCTATGATAAAATCCTGGCTACGCACCTGTCCTTCACCATCTCATTACATGATAACACCTTTAAAACATGCCTAGATGAGAGATAACCATCGTTTGTGAATGTGTACCATAATTATATCCTTTATTATAAGCCTGGGCTTCTATTTCAATTTCTGGACCCAGCTTATAAAATGAGACCATGCTAACAAAAACTTACTTTGTACATAATAGTGTAAAAGCTAAAAAGCAATTATAAGCATAAAATAGTGTTTACTGATATTACTCGATGTAAAATTGTGACTGGCTTTGATTGAAATGCTCCATTCGTAGCAGTCACAGTCACAAAGATCCCATCATTGGCAGGAAGATCTTGGAAGGAGGTTATAAGTAATTATGTGAAATGAAGAAGTATCAGTGACACAGAGTATTTAACTCATTGGAGGGGGTAGCATGAACCACCCCCAAGATATTAAAATTCCAAGGTTCCAATGGTAGCTAGCTATGTTAGCTCGAGAAAACAGCCTGTGATAACACATGATGTCAGCCCCACCTTCTGAATAGTGGGGGAGCAGAAGGGAGAAGTGATAGTATAGGGAGGGAGAATGGGGATAAGGTGCCAAGGGAGGGGGGAGCTCCAGCTTTCACCTCCTATATAAGTGGGGTTGGCAGATCACCACTGACTCATACCTGTGATAGTTTCCATGGTAGTATCGACTGAGACATCAAAACCACAAATCCTAAAACACAAACTCTGCAGCATTAAAACCGCAAGTGCATTTAATATGTGCATGCACACTTAGTCTGCCTCTAGCTAAGTCTAAATACCTCAGCCTTCCAGAGTTAAATCTCTAAGCAACCATCAGTAACTCACTTCACAGCATGCTTAATTATTAAGTACCTATCAATCAAGAATAAAAGAAGATGCTCAAATAATTATAGTAAGTTGTAGAGCTTCAGTGATCTGTGGGATTACATTTCAATTTTGACCAATCCAATCTTAAGCTTCCAACACCTCTGCCAGGGACTAGCTACAAATATTCCACCTATGACAACGCTTAGTGTAAGGTCATTATATAAATCACTTAAATCGCCCTTCCTGGATAAGATTATAATATGCAGGATTGATCACATGAAGAATACCGTAATTAGCTTGTAATATTTTCCTATCCAGTATTAGAGCTTATCACAAGCTAGCTGCATTTAATTTAACATTAAATTTTATTACACAATTATTTTTAACCTCGTGTTACTGGTCCTCATTGGTAGGTTCTCTCGATGGTCTATCATAAAGCAATCTTGTTTTTCCGCCTGTTCCACCACCTATGCCTGGCCTGTATTATAATCTCGATTGGTTATGGTTACTTTGCCTTCTGTCCAAATATAAAGAGAAGGCCAACATTCTAGCAAAAGCCGTTAACTAGTTACATGGCATGTCATTAAAATTGACATTAACCTTACATCGCTGCAAGGTGTAGCCAAAAAGGATAATAAGGCAGCAGTGATGTAGGGTTCAATTTTATGACAGACAAATGCAGAGTCCATGCGATGTAGGGTTTGTCAATTCTGTGACAGTTAGCAGAGCAAATGCAGTACATAGCCACCACCTTACCATCCTGTACAGGAGTTATTAAAAGCTTATATGATAGAGCCACAAGGGTTACTACGCATAAAGAGGACTTGGTTAAGGAACGTATGAATCTTTGTAAATAATGATTACCCAGAAGCTTTTCTCTCTGCAACTTTAAATCCCGTAGCACCAAAGCCTAGAGAAGATAATAGTAGTAATAGTGAAGAAAGACAAAAACAAATAGTAATTCCATATGTTAAAGGCCTTAGTGAAGATATTAGAAGGGTTTGTAGAAAATTTGATATTAGGGTTGTTTTTAGATCAGGGATTAGTTTGAGATCCAAACTTTTTAAGGTTAATAAGTTGCCATCTGACCTAAATTCTAATGTTGTTTACAGGGTACCTTGAAAATTTTACATTGGTGGAATGGTGAGAAGGCTGGAAACTAGACTGAAGGAGCATAAGGAAGCTTGCCTATGAGGAGAACAAGAAAAATCTGAAGTTGCTGATCATGCCTGGAGTAGTCATCATCCTATATTATGGAAGGAAGCTTCAGTTGTAGATCAAGCTAGGACTAGAAAGGAGCTGCTTCTAAAAGAAGCACTTCACATTAATTTAACTTCAGAAGAGCAGCGTTTTAATAGGAATGTAGGACTAGAACTTCAAGGTTGCTGGATTTCATGCTATAACATAATATCCATAGGTGTATGCATGTGTGTTGTCTAGATAACAAGTGTAACTATGTTTCTGTGTGCATTTTTTGTATCACCCTGATGAAGGCTAGAGTATTCTGGTCGAAACGTTGGTGGTTTGTTTCATTAGCTAATTTTATGAGAACTAATTTTACTATTGCTGCTATTGTACACAAATGACCACACCTACTGAAAAGGGTCTATTGATTTAGAAGCTAAAATAACTGTTAGTGCTAATTATATAATCTCTTCACACACACAACTTAGCCAGTATAGAGCAACTGGTATGTAACTAAGTACACCATTGGAAAGCTCTACAAGAGAGCTCTCTTTTGAGACATAAATCAAGCTTATAGGGGGTAGTATAATGAAGATATGGACTTTTTAAAATTTTTATTTTTATGGTGTAATCCTCCCTTAAAATTGAGCTGTGTGTAAAAGCAGCTATTTAAATAATAATAATTCCTGTGCTGATCTTTGATTCAAGTAGCTAGTTGTGATGTCATGTATTTGGTGCTCTTCAAAGTAGCCACTTTGTTTTTTTTACTTTAACGAAGGGTTATCAGTCATTTTAAGGGAGAAATTAACTAATACTTAGAATTAACCTAGCTTATTACTATAATTACTATGAGTCTAGCTAGCTATAGAATCATAATTCATGGCTGTAGATGAATACTGAATTATGACGGCATTATGAATTCCCCCAATAGCAAGCACTTAGCAGATAGAATCATGCATAAAACAACAGTAGTGAAATGAGGATAATAACAATAAATTGCATATACGTAAGCAAGGTTCATGCAGCCATACAGCCACAATGAGATTGTTGCAAAGTATTGTACAAAAAATATACCACAAAGGATACTGTGACAATAACAGTTACAACAGTTAGAATTATCTTATTCCAAGTGTTTACATGTGAGAGACTGAAAACTATCGTGTCAGTAAATTTGTTACTCTCACTGTGACTGGCATATACGAGTACACATGTCCCATTTTCAGTTTACATTTATCGGTTACAGCTGAGCATTTAGATTTATAGTCAGAGTGGTTATAATACTTCCTTGCAGCATTGAAAGTGAATTTGACATTAGGTAAATACAATGGATCACGAGTACGTATGGCGCTATAGTAGTAACCATTCTCATTTATTGTGAGGGCTAATATGTGTATAGAATCATCGACAAACTTCACACAAGTGTTAAAATTCCTGTCGACTATAAGATCAAGCTCATTCTCATCTTCTGTAGTAGAGAATGTTTGATAGTCACTGTATTCAGTGAATATGCAAGCATAAACATGACTGATGACAGTAGTCATAGTAGTGATGTTCATGACTGAGCCTTTCAGGAAGTAGTTGGAGTATTGGCAGTTGTTATTGGTGTCTAATAATATGATTGCTGAATACATTTTGTAGCATGTATGTGTGGTGGTGATAGACTCACTGCGTATGTACAGGCTTTTACATTTGGGTGTGAAGATTTCTATGCTGCTTGATGTGTGAATGCCAGCATTATAGCTGCATGGTGGATTTTCATTCACTTCAAATCCCAGTACTGTATCTCTTGGAAACACACTAACCACATTCAATTTGGTGACAGCAGAACAGTTGTTGTGTGGCACACGTACCCATATAAATGTTAAGAGAAGCGTGAAGGCAATTAACAAGAAAGGTATGAAGGTTATGGTCATACAAATCTTTTTCTTTCTCTTTTCTTTTCTTTTTTTGCCACTTTGCTCTGGTACAAACAAAGAGATCATTGTGCATCATTGATTTAGAATTGCTATGCAACTTACTTTCAGTAGTGTTGAGAGTTGAGCCAGTTACTAGCTTTGTGAGCTCAGTTTCATTGTCATCACTCATTTTTTTCCTTTGCTACATAGTCCCACACAATCACCTGATAATCGTGTGTGATCATGCATTGCTTGATATTCAGTCTAACAGCAATGCACACCCACACACAAGCTAGATACTGTTGCAGAAATAGTATATCACCTGATAATTAATTATGATTCATACATTGCCTTATAGAATACTATGCTACGTATATTCATTATCTAGCTATATTATTCACTGCCTAGCTTGCAAATTGCTCATGAACTATTCATAAGTCATGATTTTTACAAAAAGCAGCTACCTTCTAGAGCTTTTATGAAAGAATAGCTAAAACCATAAAACTGTTAGCTAGATTATTTCAGGATTTGGTGGTAACATAGTGATTAACCTTGATTCTTGGGGTTTCTCCCCATTGTCATGCAGTTATGCTGCCCCCAAACAGGCTTTTGCTAACTAGCTATAGTAGTCCTGAGAAATGTATTACGTACATTATATATATAGCAACAACAACAATAACAACAACAAAATCTACATGTCATATAATAGAAAGCTCACTAATCACTATACTAAGCCAATAACCTCTACCAGTGGTCATCTTAGATTCGTGCCTGGTCCAGGACTTGTATACTTTAATTATTGAAACAATCACTGCAATTATGATTCTTGATAATGGAGGACCTACAGTGAGAAGCATGGTGTGACCAGAATGATATTGCTAGTACACATAGCTAGAAAAAGGTTGTATTTTTAGACAATAATCATTATGTATTTCAAAGTGGAAAATGGAGGTTGAATGACAGGCATAACAAAAAATTTGTTATTCAACCTTCCAAAGGCCGAAAAGTTGCAATCTCCTAGTATTCATGTAGAAAAAAGATTCTTCCTTTGTTCAAATCTAATAAGGGGTGCATTTCCCACTCATACCATTAGCTAATTGATCCAAAATCAGCTATGACTGGCATTGCTCGTGATACTCCATGTGAAATTGTCACTGGCATTGATTGTGATAGCAGTCACAAAGATCTCACAGTTGATACCAGGCATTAGACCTTGGGAGTAGGTGGTAGAATTTTAATCATGTAGCTAACTATGACTGTGACTTAACATAAGAATTTACAGTCAGTCACTATAGCTGTTATACAAATTATAAAGGATGACAAAAAGTTTAAAGAAGGGATGTGTATATAGCTGACTATCCCGATGGCATAAATCATATCTACATGCTCCTCTAATCTCTGACCTGCAAGCAAGTGGCAGATCTGTTACATTTGGCTCATTGGGCCATTTCACTAAAGAAGCCCCAAGAAGTCTTCAAACACTAGTACCTTCACTCTTTAAAGTTAAATTCCATCCTTCTTCTTGTCAAAAACAGCAATTAGCTGTTCAAAGTTCATTTCTTCAAGCCCACAACTATCCACCTGGAACTCATACATAAGCTCTACTTATCAATCACTGTGTTTATTATATCATCCCAGTTTGTCATTTTATTTATTCCTTCCTTACCCTCTTGTTGTTTTCGTCTATTTATCTTCTTTGTGTAGATATGTAGCTAATGCATTTTCTCTCATTATAATGACTTAATGCCATGTTCCTTTGCTAGCTAGCTGGACGTTTCAAATGGTTCAGCTGCTAAAAAAGATATTCTGGTGTGCTCTGAAACATGCTGCTCAGTTCGGGATCAGCTGATTAATAGCTAGCTACTCAGTAATTATCTCCAAAACTCATACCCTGGAGCATCAAGTCACATGACTAGGCCCAGATAAACAAGTAAAAGAAAATATTTATTCTTAATAAAACAGACAAGTAAGGATGGCTGTGCATAAATTAAGACACCCTACCCCTCCTAATTTCACCAACTATACTCTATCCCTACTTCACTCCCCGCAAGTGTTTCATGGGGGAGCGAAGTACAGAGTAGTGCTCTCATGAGAAGTGTAAAGTAGGGATATATAGAGCAGTTAGGTAATATGGATGTGGTTGTTCAAATTAGGAGGGGTAGGCTTTAACTTTTCTGAATTTTACACACAGCCATCCCTACTTGTCTGGTTTATTTAGAATAATTTTTTTTTCCCTTAGCTAGTTACTTGTTCATCACCTTTTTGATATATTATTGCAGATTAGAGATGAAGGTATGTACCAATTATAGAGACAGAGATCCTAATTCCTTACATGTATAGGCAACTTGTCAGAGATTAGTACAAATGCTGATAGAGCTTATTATTAGCATAATTTTTTACTGGTGTTATGCATGTAGCTACCTGATAATACTAGGGTTATTGTGCTGCATGTTTACTTAATGCAACAATAATTATTCATAACTGTACTGCTGCTTATATCCATACGATATAGCTACATATGAAAACTCTTAGAATGAAAATAAATTAAGCCAAGAAAGAAAGAAATGTAACCTCTTTCCAAGAATTGTTTTATAAGTCTTGTGTGAAAATGTCTTGGCTGTTATTTGGTGTTGCAATGCACTTAGCTTTTGCTAAGTCTGCTATACTTTTTATCGATAATTTTATTAATTTATATGCCCCAAATAGTGATGCTTGCTGTAGATTTCTCTTGTTTGACTAGATATCATAGAATTAAGAATATAGCTACAAGGCACAGATCAAAAAACTTGGGTAGCTAGATCATAAGTTTATTTAAAACCAAAGTGCACAAAACACAACCACAAAATGATAACAGTTAACACAATTAAGTAATGTTAGTAGCTAAACAACACACAACATGTAGCTAGTCAGTGCATGGCTTTTCGAATTCTTTCCTTTATTAAAAAAATAGATATTACAAGCAGGAGTAGAAATACTGCAAGTGACATTATTGAAAATAAAACTGTTACTGTGACTCCAGATATTCCAGGTTGAGTACCTAGCACATGGTGTATACAAAATCATATCATTGCTGTGCATAATTATTATAGAAAATATATTATTTGGATTAGTGACAACTCTCTTGGATAAGCATTGTGTATAGTTCAAAACAGAAAGTGGAGTATTACACAAAAGCACGTCTACCTCAAGTAATATGAGAGAAGTGTGAATTAACTTCATTGCACTTAATTTTTTTTAAAGACCAAAAGAGTATGAGAACTAATTCTATTGAATTTTTATCATATTATTATAGCTTAGAATAAAATAAGCAGAGTATTTATTCTACCTGATCCATTATTTGGTCTTCGTGATACTCGATGTAAAATTGTGACTGGTATTGATTCTAATCCTCCATTTGTAGCAATAACAGTCACTAAGATTCCATCGCTGGGAGGGAGATCTTGGGGGAGGAGAGGTAATTATTACAGTGGAACCTCTGATAGAGGACAAACCTCTCAACTAAGGACAGTCTAAAAGTATACCTTTGTATATACACTCTATACTACACAACCTCCGAAAGAGGACAACCTCTCTACAAAGGATAAAGGGCTGTGTATCCGGTTCCAATGTATGTAAGATGCCATGCAATAATAATGATTATTAGTGGCTGATAACAACTAAAGGAGTTTTGTAAAAAATTATTGGCAATGTATACATTCTGTCATAATTTCTATGAAATTTAATTATAGTCTCTTGTGGATAAGGAGAAGGAGAAACTAAAATATCTATTCCCTGCATGCACCATCAGTTCCACAATTTTTTAAAATAACTTTTTTTTACCTTTAATAGTTCCCATGGTAATATTGACTGTGGCTGCATCTATATGACTAGAATCTTCTTCTGTTTTATAAGACAAAATATAAGCTATGCTACCATTCCTGCCACCAAAGTTCACTGGTGGATCCCACATCAAAGTAATTGAGCCAGGTGTTTGAGAAACTATTCGAACATTCCTCACTGGAGAAGGGGGTTCTAAAGAAAAACATTTGTAGTTAGCTAGTAATATAGTGTCGATTTTAATGGATTTATAAATTGACAAAAAGTGAAATATTAATCTTTGGTCTATAGTTAGTCTAATGCCAAAGAGGAAATTGGAATCTTACTGCATGCTGGACTGAAGGAAGGAAGTGATCGGTGTACAGGAATACTTAGTATACTTTAAAGCCTACTTGCAGTAAGATCAAACTACCCCGCTACTGATCTATATGCCATACTGCAGACTTGCTGTTTAAATAGGCTGAGCCAAAAAGGTATACTATTCATATTACCCAGGCAGCAGTTAGGGCAATATCAAGAAGCCAATATATTTCCAATGTAGGCTTTAAAACATCTCACCCTCGTGCTGTACTTGATATCCTGTGCAGCCCTTGTAGGCATGGTTTAACTATTACATAATATGGAGAGGGTGGGGGGAATCCATAACTGCCTTAGTGCTTTTAACTCACGAATATAAGTACATGGAAGGTCCTCCTCTCCTGGTGCTCTGTAGTAGCCCTCCACACAGGGACATACTAACAATCCAGGTTCCGTACCAACAGTGTTCTCAGGACAGATGCGACATTCATCATGAGTCACTGACAGGTAAGTACCAGTGGCACAAACTTCAAACAAATAGACTCATATTCAAAGTGCATGATATTTACAGTCCTTTTACAGCGATCTAACCTTCAACACATGATACTTCATCCCCTGCTGCCTGGTACCCTTGGTTACACCGACAACTTATTATAACACTCCATGCCCCATCTGGACTACACATCAGAGTTGGTACTGCTCCACTCTCTGTATCAGCATTTGCTACACACTGTCCTGCCACTTCACGAATTCCCATTGGAGGGGCAATAGTCTCTGGTCGAATCACAAGTCCTACAATTTCTTGGCGGCAGATGTTGTAAAATACTATGACACGAGAAACTGTTAAACATGTTATTCTAGGTACGAAGGCAAAGTAGAATCCATTTTCATTAGTTGTGAATTCAAAACTCCGTGTCTGATTATGTAGATAGGAATTAGCAGTGGATATTTCACTTATTAGCGAATATCTGTTGGTATTTCTGGCTTCATTACTGTCAATAGTAGAAGTCTCATATATGTACATTCTGGATTCCAGATGTACACAGACAGGACAACGCCACTGCCGATATTCAATTTGTATATTGATATTAGGTAAACGAGTCCCATCAACTCTTGTTCTATTTATAAACTGTGTAATCAGCCAATTGCTCTGGGGAATTTCAGGCTTTATACCACATGTAGTTACAACCTGTCGGCAAGCACTGCCACCACTCTCATACCACTGTAAACAAATGGAAATAAGATACTACATACATATTATAATTAGTTATAGTAATTAAGGCCATAAACTTATAATCACAGGATTTTCAGATTTCCATGAGGGAGGGATGTCAATATCAGATTTACTTCACTTGGGATAAGCCTACTTCATTTTAAGACTTAATTTTTTGGCTGTTTTGTCTGAATTTAATTCAACCATAATTATTTTCAGAAAAAGGCAGTGACAATAAAATCAGTATTAAATTTATATTGCCCTTACAAAAGGTATTCTGCCATCACGATCCACTTGCTGCCACACAGCACCACTTCGTATCGATAGTAGTGTGATATAATGGTAAGAGTCCATCAATATCCTTGTATTGGAAGAAAATATTGAAGGGGGAAATGTACTTAAACAGTATGAATCACCATCTCCAGGAGCCTGAGCAATGACCACTGATGGCATAGCAGTCAGACACATGAAAAAAACACCACTATACATCCGTACTGCTAGCTAGCTACATACAAAATCGATCAAACGCAAACGTTAACGCGTTCTTTTTTTTTTTTTTTCTTCTTTTTTTTTTTTAAATATTAACGTTTATGCGTTCTAGTTTCGAGCGCGCGCGAGTCCGCGCGCCATCGCGCGCATCATCGATTTTTTGACACGTGCACACTCTAATTATTAAATTTTGATGTCAACTGTCAAAAGGGGCAGCCCCCAGTGGAGTATCCTGAAATCAAACTTGATCATGATTAACGTGTGAACTGAGTTCTACAACGGTTTGTCATAGAGGGATTGTAGTAATTCCGGAAGCTGGACCTGCCCACATATAACTAGCTCTAGCTCAGAGATCAATCAACACATGAACACGTAACTCATATCCAGCAGCAGCTTAATAAATGTACTAACTACTCAAACACCAAATGAACCAGTTGGTTATGTTCACAGTTAGCACCGTTGATTATTAGTTCCATTGAGATTTATATGGGGAAAAAGGTAAATCTGTATAACATTTATGTGCTTCACCTATTCCTTGGTTAACCCACACCAGCAGGTAGGCCTTGTTATAAGTTAAACATCAAGCGCTTCTATAACTGTCAGGCTGCGCTGGCCGGGCAAAGTTTCAGGAAGGTGCTTGGCTTATCTAAGTACTTGTGGTAAGCAGCCCGGTTTGAACCACCACTTACATGACTCTGTCTTTTTTGACTAAGGATTGAAGCACACTACGTAGCTACGCCTGGGGCAATTTGGAGTGTATTTTAACCTGAGAGTCACTGGACTTTACTAAATTCCAAACATTTTCTAACACTAAAGAGTATGGTGCATCACTGATAAAGTTTACAGCACAGAGTCCTATAGCTAGCTAGTAGCCAATTTACAGCACACAGTGTCTCTAGGTATTAATATTCATTCCTTCATTTCTTGAGGGAGCAGACAGAAAACTTCCACTTCCTGTCACTATAATGTGAAATGATATTAAACAGTGAGTACTCAAAAACATAGTACTAGATAGCTACTTACTGTCGGCCATTTTTATAGTAGCTGTAGACTCCTGTTATGGCCTTGCCTGCAGGTACTCTATAATCCATGGCACCATCCCAGTTGTTTACAAATCCAGTGTCATAGCAACTCCTGGTAGTGTACCTAGGAGACCTGCAACAGTAGAAGCTCCAGATGCGATCTTCTTGATTGTTGTTGTGATAGCTATCCACTCCTTTGAGGTACATATTTTGACCACACATAAAAAAAAGTGGTTGTTTAAAACTGTTCACTTTTTTTAGCCAATGGCAGGATTCCTTGGATGAATGACATTTATTAAGCGCTGACCTACAATCCCACTTCCAAATTCTATCCCTATAATGATTATGATTGACACTTCTCACTCGGGAAAATGTATTTCCAGAATCACACACTTTAAGAAGTCGCTGATCGTACTTGTTATCATAAGACCGTCGGTATCGCACCTTGGCAGAGGCTTCAGCAGAGGTTTTGTTCTGAGCCAAAGGAGATGATTTCTTATAGCCCAAGGAGATATCATCATCAAATGGCAGAGACCAGGTGGCAAGAATAACAGAGAAAAATACCAGAAGCAGCAGACACAGAATTCCAGTGAAAGACCTGTACAGAAAAAGAAAAAAGATGCAGTAGCTAGCTAGCTACATCACAAATTATACTACATACACAAGGCAACACTAGTCACATACATGATGAAGAAGGAATCTCTCAGATGCTTGTATTCGTGCACCAACAACTCAATCCTGGAAGATCACTGAGACTAAGCTGGTACCACTTGAGCACTGCTCTTTTATAGAGCTATTTGAATTATTTTTGATGATATATTTGATGATATCATGAATAGCTATACTGCATATATTAAATTCTCAGTTTCATAATGTACATTATGCATGGTCCCCGAAGTAACTTTCCAGCTCCTTTGTAATAAGCTTGATAAGATTTTTTTTCAACTGTTTTGATTTGATTGCTGCATATATAAAGCTACAATACAGAAACTCCTTGGGAATATTAGCTATTCACAACTGAAAAGTTCATATCTTTGAACCAGGTATACTAGCCTATAGGCTTATCACTGCTGTTTGTTTTTGTTTGTTGTTGTTATTGTTGTTGTTGTTGTTGTTGTTGATGATGATGATTTTACCCCACGTGCACATGCACATGCAGGGGTTAAGAAATTGGTTTCAGTGTCAGTATATAAATTTTCTGACTCTCTTACTTTTAAGCTGCAATAGAAAACCCCATCCATGATTTATTAGCTGCCAACAGAAGCATTTGAGCATAACATTTTATGAGCATAACTTCATTCCATCCAAAAATGAAACTTGAACAGGCTCTGTCACTGGCTCAGCTGCTGACTACGTATACTATCATTTCCAGAGTCTAACAGAAATCATCACAAGATACAAGGTCATAATTACTAATTACTGTGGAACTTAGTGTGAGCATGGTATGTTGAGCAGAATACGACTTAGGTTGGGCATATGTAATAAAGCTCCCACAAAATTGCAAATACTGTAAACTCTTTATTATACGACAAGTAACAGCACCCACATTTCCTCTGGCCAAGACTGCCCTGCAGTTGCAGGAGCATAAAGCCATTCATAAAGCTTTATACCTCCAGCCTCATCATTAGCACGCAGGGTCATGTGTTCTACTGAACTCTAGTTTGTTTTTGCTTCTTTCTTCTTTTTTTTTTTCTTCTTTTTTTCTTTTTTTGTTTTTTTTTTCATTTATTTTGTTGTTGTTGTGCTTTGTTTTGTTTTATTTTCATTTTGTTTTGTTCTGTTTTCTTTTTTGTTTTGTTGTTGTGGCAGTTGTGCTGCTGCACACAATATTTGGTGTTCAGATAGAAAATCAGTGCATTTAGAGCAATGTTAAAACAATGTTATTGATGGTAAAGCAGCGATGCTCTTTGGTTACCTGAACAGTTCGTAACTCAGGTACAGTATTTAGGTTCTACTGTAAGTGCTTCATGGTTTAACACTATGAACCTATTATTCCACAATTCAATAACAAGATCAGGTAATGGGTTCACAAGCCTGAAAAAATCAATAATACCCTTCCTCTATAGCTATGCTCTGAACTGTGTTGCTCCTTCAATAGCTTGTTGTCTGAGTCCGTTACAGCTAACCAAATACCTGGACTGTGATGGTCCAACATTATACCAATTATCAGAAGGTATGATAATACTCTCTAAGTAGGGATGACACAGATTGCCCCATTGAACATTTTCTTTCATAACTCCAGAATACTTGTCTCCTATAGTCAGCAACTCCTAACTTTAAGACAGAACACCTTCAATATGTGACTCAAGTATGAAGAGCAGAAGACAAAGCAGTATCATTTTACAGCCACTTCTAAATTCACCGTTTTCATATCATCATCATCCACGAACTTACTTCAGAATGGTTCATTAAAATGCTTATACCACACTACTTAAAATTGACTGCTATAATCCTTTACCTTCAACTTGACATATTCAAAAATAGCAACCTGCTAGCTTTCAACCTACAACGCGGCAGACATTAATATTTACAGCTACATATATGGGTGAAGAACATCAAAATAGGAAGGTGGGGTACTTGTAAACAAAAAAAAATTTTTTTCTAAATAAAAAAAAGTCTAATAACCCTTACCCATCACTGATATTACCAAACTATATATTATGAGCTAACTATTAATTCACTAGGATTTTGGTGGGGGGCTCAAGCCCATTCAGCCGCCACCTGCTGGCTACAGGCCTGTAGTTTGATAAATATCAGTGGTTACTTGATTGGAGTTCACTCTCTTGTTACTGAACTTGAACCACACACAGCCATCCCTATACTTATTTTTACTTATTTACTTATCTTAATATAAACATCAAGTTTAGATTATAATATTTATAGTGCTGTCCTGCAAAAGTGTTCCAGGCAAAAATTGGGCCACCTGCAGTCCAATTTTAGCAAGATAAAATGGCCAGGGGGCATTTTTTGGCTGCCAAAACTGGTCCAAGGTTGTAAAAATGGACCGGCCCAAAATTAGAAAAGGGCTGGGAGATGCATTTTTTTTTTTTTTTTTTTTTTTTTTTGCTGCCAAAATTAGCCCATGGTTGCAAAAAATGAGCTGGCCCTAATTAGCTGGGGAAAAGAGACCAGGATAGGCATATACATGCAGCTAGCTATATAGTTTATGAAGATATCCCACACTCATACAGAAAGTTCACATGCAAACACATACACAAAGCTATAGCTACTATTGCAGGAAGATATATAACATATCAATTGGCATAGCTGCAGAAACAGGTGCACACAGAGCTATAATAATTATACAACAGAGCTGATACAGGGAGATTTCCTGCATGCACATGCACATGTGCAGCTATAGTGCAGGAATTTAAAATATAAACATGCAGGCCATGCCGTGCACCCAGGAAATCTTCCTACACTAGCTGCCATTCGCACTAAACTAGCTGCCATGCATGCATGCATGCAGGAAATCTTCCTAAACTAGCTA
The DNA here is from genome assembly GCA_963924555.1 of Crambe crambe. Classification (NCBI taxonomy): domain Eukaryota; kingdom Metazoa; phylum Porifera; class Demospongiae; order Poecilosclerida; family Crambeidae; genus Crambe; species Crambe crambe. The sequence continues at coordinate 4,232,539 of OZ004595.1, read as the reverse complement.
CCATGCATGCAGGAAATCTTCCTACACTAGCTGCCATTCATGCACTAAAGGAAATCTCCCTACACTATATAAACTAACTGTCGTGCATGCAGGAAATCTTCCTAAACAAGCAACCATGCATAGCTGCCATGCATGCAGGAAATTTTCCTACACTAGCTGCCATTCGCACTAAACTAGCTGCCATGCATGCATGCAGGAAATCTTCCTAAACTATACCATGCATGCAGGAAATCTTCCTACACTAGCTGCCATTCATGCACTAAACTAAACTATCATGCATGCAGGAAATCTCCCTACACTATATAAACTAACTACATGTCGTGCATGCAGGAAATCTTCCTAAACAAGCAACCATGCATAGCTGCCATGCATGCAGGAAATTTTTCTACACTAGCTGCCATGTATGCAGGAAAATCTTCCTACAGTAGCTGAGAGTATAGCTGAGCTGTGGTTATCATAAAAGAAATGTTTATGGAATAGCTATAGTCCTTTGAAATGTATGCTTTCAATTTTACACTAGGAAATTCATATAGCTAGCTAGCTAATGTTATACATTATCCATGAAAATTTCCACACTCTATAACAGTGGAAAAGGGGGGGGGGGGGGGGGGGGTCATGGAGCTATGCTGTAATATGTACTTAGTATCAGCTATTCGTACTTAGCTAGCTAACATTCTTCATGAAGTCAGTGCTGCAACTTGGCAGAGGTTTTTTTTTTGTTATATCTGAGTTTTTATCAAACCAGTAGACACTGCATGTCACACTGACAGCTCTGTACAAAACTATACATTTTGTCATACAATGATACAAAGTAGTAAAAAGCATTTTGTTATACAAATAAATTAAGTTACATAGGAATGACTAGTTAAACATGAAAGGATGAGTAAGTTTGAAACTTACCCGATGAAGACATAAGGTATTTCAATGACCTATATAGGTGCTATTGCACTCTCTGATAATATGTTGCATATAGAGAACATACACTAAGACACTCTCTGCTGAAAGTGTCATGTGATGCAAAATTATAACTTGATCCTTAATTATTATAAATCTGATATACTGTGATATATACACTATTCATACATAACTGATCACACAATAAGATTGAACACAATGATGTAACTACATAACTATAGCTACCAATTAATTTTGTTTTAATACTCCCACAGAGTATTTGGTCCAATGCTGTCTCCTGTGGCTGTGAACCTTCCATTCTGTTGACCCTTCAAGTACTTCCCATTGGGTGCAATAATAGCCATACATGATGCAGCATGGATCTCAAAAAAGAAATCAGTAGGGGAGTCACCATTTACACTGAGGCTATTATCAGATTCGATCTTGAAATATTTCTCATTGGCATCCTTGATTTGATAAGTGCCTGCATTGCTTACGACTCTGAAAACACTGTACTGTGACCTGTTGCATTCCAGGGTGCCCGAGCTGCCCTTTACCCCTACAAAGCCATATTCTCCTCTGAGCACAAGGTTTGGACGGTTGATGAACTCAAAGATGAACTTGCAATTTTCTGTGATTTCTGCACTTCTAGCAACCATTTGCCCATTGGGTTTGATAGATATGTACTTGCCATTTGATGCCTTGATGGCAATTATGGGTCCCATCCATTCAATGCTGAAATGTGTGGCTTCCAATGAAGTGTCCTCTTGGTCAGCGATAATAGTTGCTCCACTATTCCAGACCTTCTCCATACAAGTTCGGAATATCCATTTGATGTTGGAGGAATCAGTGATGTTGAATGGTTCCATCTGGAAAATTTCCTTATCAGTGGCTTGGGTTTGCTTTGCTCGCACTTCAAGACCTTCACGAACAGAAACGTACTTCCCATTTGCTGCCACCAGCCGGACTTGAGGTTGGCTATCCATCAACTCAAAAAGTTCATCCCTTCCTATGGTGGACTTTCGAGATGCAACAGTAGCCTTAGCACCAATTGCTGTTAAATAATTGCCGTTACAATCTTGGAAGGCTATTTGAGAACCTTTGAAGACAATTGTGAATAAACAATCCTTTGTCATGTTAGCCATCAGGCTTCCAGTCTGATTGAGGTACTGGCTATTTGCAGCCTGGATCGCATACTTGCCTTCATGAAACTGCAAGGTGATAGTGGCATCATACCCCCAGGGAATCACTTCATTGCAGCAGAGTTCAGAGTTATCTTTACTAAGATGCATGAAGGTCTTACGGTTAACATTGCGAATATTAACCTGAGGATGAATGGCAAGGTGGATCGTGAAGAGGTTCATTGGTCCGACTGATTGATCGAAACCAGTCATGTTGTCTCCTGAACCTCCGATGTACCGCCCATGGGTAGCACTCTTGATTGCAACCCTACCATCGTCATGAGTCTCAAAGATGAACTTTTGGTCAGGACCAATTTCTTCGCCAGAGCAATTGAGTTTTCCATTCTTGTCTGAAGTAAGGTACTTCTTGGTGCTGCTCTTCAAGCCAAATTCCTCAACTCCAAGCTTCTCCATAATCCAGAGCTGTTTTTTCTTTAGGGTGGTGCCATTGCAGTTGACCTTGGATTGGAAAGTCTCTGCAGTCAGGTATTTTCTTGCTGAGTTGATCAACCCAAAGGTCCACTTTGATAGTATGTCTTCACCCATTGGATCAAAAATATTCTAGACCTGGTAAAATTCAGCAGCTAGCCGGTAGCTATAAAGAGTGTCATGTGGAAACCTATTCTGATAAACTGTTTAACAGCTACTTAACAGAAAGCATTACCTCCATTATTAATACGGATGCATATATGGTTATCTAGTGTAAGCTTTAATAGCAGAGTTTTACCAATATGGACAGTGAATTGTTTAAGCTATGCCTATATGGTTGTAGTGTAAGAATGGGGTCATATGACTGTCAATATAAAGTTGTGTTTGTTGGCGTAGCTCACATGCCAGACTAGTGGGAGGGTCATTAATGACATATTTCATCATGGTAGTATAAGTCGGCCCTAGAGTTCAATGCCCCGTTGTAATAAGCCTGTAAAGCGTCTTGTTGAAAAGTAGGTGGGCACTAGCCTAGGCACAACCTGGTAAGTACATAGGCGGAGGAAGATGATTTTTGAGTATGGGGGCAATACTAACAAGGTTATCCATAATGTGCGGCCAGAGTGTGCGGGGGGGGGGGGGGGGGGGGGGATGTGGCACGAAGCTTTGGGTATTATTGAATACTGGATGCCCATTTCAGACTACAAAAAGCCAAACAACAATTTTAATGACTTCCATGAAATAAGGGATGACCATTGCTCAAAAAAGGAAACAAGGGAAATGGGATCAATCTTTATCCTGTCTATCCAGGCTATTCCCTCATGTAAAAATCACAGATATGAATATCATTAAGTTGCTATGATATAGTATTATTACAACTGTACTATACAACTGTACAACTGTAACACATATCACATATGGAACCACTGTAACACATGTCACACTGTAATACATCATATATACATGAAACAATTGGAATACATGAAACAACTGTAACACATGATACCACTGTAACGTGCATGGAACAACTGTAACACATGGAACAACTGAAATGCATGGAACAACTGTAACACATGGTACAACTGTAATGTAAGGTATAAATTATTAATATAGGCTACTCCCTTTGGTGACCACAGGTTGTTACATGTAGTCACCAAAGGGGGTAATTAAGGACCAATTTGGGATACTTCCCCTCCCACACCCTCCCCATCGCTGTGGCCTACAGCCACATGATCAGTGCGCTCCTCCCCAGGTGAAATTCCTAGATGAAACCCTTATAGCTACAGCCTCCTGTGTATGCAGCTGCCACAACCACTGCAATATCTTAGCCCAATAAGTCAAAGTAGAAATGACTTCCACCAACTGCTTCGCTCGCCGATTGAATAGCTATGTTACCAATGCAGATATTTGATGTTGTACCAAGAGTATGGAAAATAGCTATTAGTCTCACACCCAATTGTTACGTGAGACTAGGAAAATACAAAGGAAGAGGCTCTCATGTATGAACCCACTTGAGTATATCAAATGTCAATGCAATGTGGAAAGACATGGAAGAACTTCTCATGAAAGCATACTTGATATAGTATTCTGTGTCCTCAGCAGCTTATGAATGCGAAAAGAGCACTTATGCATTGAGTGCTCCAATTAGAGCACTTATGAGCTGCTGAGGACACAGAATACTATATCTTCATGAGAACTTCTTCCATGTCTTTCTGCATTGCATTGACATTTGATATACTCAAGTGGGTTCATACATGAGAGCCTCTTCCTTTGATATATTTTCCTAGTCTCACGTGGTTACGTGAGACTAATAGCTATTATCCATACTCTTGGTACAATATCAAATATCTTTCCGCATTCCATACAACTAGAGTACGTTCGTGTAATAATTAGGTGTAGTAACTAAGTGAGTATATACTTTAAGCATTTTAATATTTACTAGGGTATGTTCGTGTAACATAGCTATTCAATCGGCGAGCGAAGCAGTTGGTGACAGTCATTTGTATTTTGACTTATTGGGCTAAGATATTGCAGTGATTGTGGCAGCTGCATACACAGGAGGCTTTAAGGGTTTCATCTAGGAATTTCACCTGGGGGGGAAGCGCACTGATCATGTGGCTGTAGGCCACAGCGATGGGGAGGGTGTGGGAGGGGAAGTATCCCAAATTGGTCCTTAATTGCATACAAATGTTCTGACACTACCTCAAACCCAAATAGCTACCACATCACATGTGTACTCTACCTGTGCAGTTATCTGCAGTAGGTAAAGTATACTGGTGCATACTATACTAGCAAAGAGGCATTCATGATCGATCCCTGCTGACATTTTAAATTAGCATTTAGCATGAAAAGAATAAACAAACAATCACTATTTACCAGTGCCAGCTAAACATCTCGTCCAATTATGGCAAAGAATAATTTGTGACAAGCGAGTCACCATACAGGAGACAGTATTATGAAGCCCACCTCTTTAGACTGCAAAGTTGATATTTTCTGTTGTTGTTGTTGTTGTTGTTGTTGTTGTTTTTGTTGTTGTTGTTATTGTTGTTGTTGTTGTTGTTGTTGTTACTGTCATTTTCGCCAGTGCGCATGCGCTTTAATGCGATGGGCATGTCCAACGATTCACGTCGTCATGAATATTGAGTGATGGAACGTTTTATGTACAGTGAGCTAATATCTAGATAGGAAGCAGTCAACTATATGTCTACTGTATGGAGGTTTCTGACTTAGGCAATTTGACAGCGAACAACCTATCGACATCCCTCGATTGGCGGATCAGCGAAGATGTAGTGGGACCAGCAGTTGCAGCTCTCACTGCAGTGATCTTCCTCTTCTCTCTGATAGCAAACCTCTTCATCTGCATCCACACACTTATCCATGGAAGAGCCACTCTTAGAAATGGTGCCACACTCCTTCTTTTCAATCTTTCTATCAGCAACTTGGTTGTAACAATCCTCTACTTGCCCTTCATCACAGTCTCCTTTGCAGCACAGGAATGGATCATAGGAATAACTGATGGAGCCAGAAATGTAACTTGCTATATTGCTGGACTTGCATTGATAAATACAATAGCCTCTTCCCTGCATATCATTGCTGCCATTTCCTTCGACCGATGTCTCTTTATTACTAAACCTCATCTTCACAAGAAGATCATGACTTGGAAAACTACTCTTGGGATAGTTATCTCCATCTGGGTAAGTGAGTAGACTGGAACCTCAATGATGAAGGACACTCAAAATTGTCAAACTGAAAGGACAATATCCTTTCTGGAAGTTATATAAATAAGTAGCTACACCTTGAATCGGTATTGTCCAAGAACATCAAATGCAATTGTTTAAGTATTATTAATTTGACAACCAGCTTAACTAGTATAAGGTTGATCAATCCTAGCCTTGTTGAGCCTTACATGTTACTGTGGTCAGCAGCACCCCTTATAGCAGTCATATTACTACAGCAGAGATTGTACAGTGATTATGTCAAATGCGTCTATTTAACAACCAGCTTAGGATGATCCCTTTTTCCAATCGAAACCAATTCCCTAGCTCAGTCCCCCTGTATAAACAAGGTCAAAAACCACAAGGACCTTCCTTTTGCAATTGTTTGCGCTTCTTTTCTCTGTTCCTTGCAAATCAATAAACCTAGCTATGGTTATTTCTCGGAGACGAATGCCCTAAGTGGTACTTTGAAATATCACTTCTCATGCACATTAATTACTTTTGGTTTCAAATTCTTGTCCTGATTCATGCAGCACAGTAAATATGCCTTTGTATATTGCAGGCATATGCACTTCTTTTAAATCTCCTCAGTATTGTCACCGGAATAGGAACCCAACTCAGCAACCCAAGCGTGATTTGCATCCCGATAGAGGTCGTCTCCCAAGGATCTACCATTGGATTCAGCATCATAGTGCTGATTCCATTCCTAATCATCATTATTACATCGGTTTGGACCTTTATCTTCACCAGGATGTACTTGGGAAAGGACTTAAGAAGAAAAATGGAAACTCTTACAAAGGAGGACTTGAAAATCCAGAAAAGTGTTTACAATGTGAGAGTCCGTAAACTCTTCGGTATCTTCACGGCTTTATTCTTCTTCAACTTTATTTCTGTCACTCCGTTCTTCATTTCCATTATAGTTCATTTGGCAACTGGAAATGTGCCCCCTGAGGTACTGACAGCTGTTTTAATTCTCTATCTGGTGAGTAACGTCTCAAATCCTTTAATTCAATCCTACTTCAGAAAAGATTTGAAAGACTCGATCATTAAATACACAAAGAAGATATTTTGTTACAACTTCAAAGAAGAAAGTGGTACTGCAAGGAGTAGTCATCATGCGTCCAATAGCAATTCATTTTCACAAAGCAGATCTCGCAATGCACCTGGAGGTGTAGCTGTTAGAGGGAGCAGTGATGATGTCATTGGGAGAGATAGAGGGAGCTGTGATGATGTCATTGGGAGAGATAGAGGGAGCAATGATGATGTCATTGGGAGAGATAGAGGGAGCAGTGATGATGTCATTGGGAGAGATAGAGGGAGTGGTGATGATGTCATTGGGAGAGATAGAGGCAGCAGTGATGATGCCATTGCTCCAGGGAAAGATAGAGAAAATAATGGTGACATTATTTCTCCTCCAGGCTCGATAAAGTGAAGGAGAGTGACATGAAGGTTGAAACTGAAGAATGAACTTGGCACAGTCAAGCATTAGATATTTTGCTGATGAGATCTTTTGGCATGCACTTTATCAGTACCGGCTAGCTCAACATACGTACTACCAAAGAATTTATAGTACACATCACAACACAATGGAGACATGTAAAATGAATAATTAGTAACATGTTTTTTTCCAGATAGCATTATAAATTTATAGTGTTCCTGTAATACAATGTCATACCCAGACAGAGCAGGGCCCCTGTAATAATGAGAGTTTGGAGTTTGGAGCAATACATCCTATGATAGAGATTAACTGCTCTCGTGCCTCCCATCAATCGTATTAATGGGTCCCATCCATTCAATGCTGAAGTGCGTGGCTTCCAATGAAGTGTCCTCTTGGTCGGCGATAATAGTTGCTCCACTATTCCAGACCTTCTTCTCCATACAAGTTCGGAATATCCATTTGGTGTCAGAGGAATCAGTGATGTTGAATGGTTCCATCTGGAAAACTTCTTCATCAGTGGCTTTGGTTTGCTTTGCTCGCACTTCAAGACCTTCACGAACAGAAACGTACTTCCCATTTGCTGCCACCAGCCGGACTTGAGGTTGGCTATCCATCAACTCAAAAAGTTCATCCCTTCCTATGGTGGACTTTCGAGATGCAACAGTAGCCTTAGCACCAATTGCAGTTAAATATTTGCCGTTACAATCTTGGAAGGCTATTTGAGAACCTTTGAAGACAATTGTGAACAAATAATCCTTTGTCATGTTAGCCATCAGGCTTCCAATCTGATTGAGGTACTGGTTATTTGCAGCCTGGATTGTATACTTGCCTTCATGAAACTGCAAGGTGATAGTGGCATCGTACCCCCAGGGAATCACTTCATTGCAGCAGAGTTCAGAGTTATCTTTACTAAGATGCATGAAGGTCTTACGGTTAACATTGCGAATATTAACCTGAGGATGAATGGCAAGGTGGATCGTGAAGAGGTTCATTGGTCCGACTGATTGATCGAAACCAGTCATGTTGTCTCCTGAACCTCAAATGTACCGCCCATGGGTAGCACTCTTGATTGCAACCCTACCATCGTCATGAGTCTCAAAGATGAACTTTTGGTCAGGACCAATTTCTTCCCCAGAGCAATTAAGTTTTCCATTCTTGTCTGAAGTAAGGTACTTCTTGGTGCTGCTCTTCAAGCCAAATTCCTCAACTCCAAGCTTCTCCATAATCCAGAACTGTTTTTTCTTTAGGGTGGTGCCATTGCAGTTGACCTTGGATTGGAAAGTCTCTGCAGTCAGGTATTTGCTTGCTGAGTTGATCAACCCAAAGGTCCACTTTGATAGTATGTTTTCACCCATTTGAATCAAAAATTTTCTAGACAGTGGTAGCTATGATTCCAAAACACCTAAAATTCAGCAGAATGGGACTGGGAGATGTTCTAGAGAAGGGAGAAATAGGACTCTTTCTGGTGAAAGGACTTTTACTGATGGAGTAATGACTCGGTTCCCATGAGTGAGGAATAAGTTTCATTGTCTTCATTCTCTCCACTAGCCTCTCCACTTCAATGTTTTGTGTGTGTGCATGTGGATGTGGGGCATATTATGTAATATGGTTGTAGTGTAAGAATGGGGTCATATGATTGTCAATGTGTTTGTGGCGTAACTCACATGCCAGACTAGTGGGAGGGCCATGATCCAATTTAATAATGACATAATTTGACCCAAGAAAAACTTCATCACAAAATAATTATATAGAAAGCAAGATAAAAGAATACTAGAGTTCAATGCCCCGTTGTAATAAGCCTGTAAAGTTTCTGGTTGAAAGCCTAGGCACAACCTGGTAAGTATATTTTAACACGTGCACATGCATGCCATGGCTCCAGGAAAAGATCAAGTGAGTAATAGTGATGTTATTTCTCCTCCAGACTCAATCCCTCCCACTTCACTGGCCAGATTGTCATAGCAATGACATGTCTTTGGATCCATTAAACAGGTCCACAGCCACTTTGACCAGTGTGGTGGTCACCGTGGTCGAAAAAAGTTGAATGAGAACAATAAGAGGGAGAACCATGATGAATTGGAACTCGTTCTTGCATCGCCAGGCTCTGAGATCACTGATGAAATAAAGGAGAGTGATGTGAAGGTTGAGACAGAAAAATGACAGTCAAAACATTAAAACAGCCTCCAATATCTAGTTCCATGTCATACCTGTGTGGGAAAATGAATGCAATAGCAATTAATAATACGACTATAGTAACTGTTATTTTTCCTCGTGATCACATGATCACTGAAAACTATGAATTGTTAGTGACACTCAAATGTTCTGACACCACCTCAAACCCAAATACCACATCAGATAATACTAATAACTGCACAGGTAGAGTACAGTAGATGAAGTATACTGGTGCATAATAGCAAAGAGGCATTCATGATCGATCCCTGCTGACATTTTAAATTAAAGTGTAAGCATTTAGCAATAAGCAATCACTATTTACCAGAACCAGCTAAACATCTCATGCAATTATGGCAAAGAATAAGTTTTAATTCGTGATAAATGAGTCACCATACAGGAGTTCTGTTGTTGTTGGTTGTTGTTGTTGGTTGGTTGGTTGATTGGTTGGTTGGTTGGTTGGTTGGTTGGTGTTGTTGTTGTTGTTGTTGTTGTTGTTGTTGTTGTTGCTATTGTTGTTGTTGTTGTTGTTGTTGTTGTTGTTGTTGTTGTACAGGTGACTGTCATTTCGCCAGTGCGCATGCGCATTAATGCAATAGCATTGAGTGATGATACTGATGTTTCGTCATGGACCACCTTATATTAAAGTGAGCTGGATAGTATTAATAGACATAGGAAGCAGTCTACTGTATGGACGTTTCGACAGCAAGCAACCTCACGACGTCCCGCGATTGGCGGAGTGGGACCAGCAGTTGCAGCTCTCACTGCAGTGATCTTCCTCCTCTCTCTGATAGCAACCTCTTCATCTGCATCCACGCACTCATCCATGGAAAAATCGCTCTTAGAAATGGCGCCACACTCCTTCTTTTTAATCTTTCTATCAACAACTTGGTTGTAACAATCCTCTACTTGCCCTTCATCACAGTCTCCTTTGCAGCACAAGAATGGATCATAGGAATAACTGATGGAGCCAGAAATGTGACTTTGCATTGACAAATACAATAGGCTGCATGTCGACATGTCATTGCTGCCATTTCCTTCGACTGAAACCTCATCTTCACAAGAAGATCATGACTTGTCCCCTAAGGCATTGACAGCTGTTTTAATTCTCTATCTGGTGAGTAATGTCTCTAATCCTTTACTACTTCAGAAAAGATTTGAAAGACTCCATTATTAAATACACGAAGATGTTATTTTGTTACAAAGAGAGTGAGTAAAGAATAATAGTAATTGAGACAGGAGACAGTATTATGAAGCCTACCTCTTTAGACTGCAAAGTTGATGTGTTGTTGTTATTGTTGTTATTCTTTTGTCGTCGTCGTTGTCGTTATTGTTGTTGTTGTTGTTGTTGTTGTTGTTCGTGTTTCGCCAGTGCGCATGCGCATTAATGCGATAGCAAAATGAACTGAAAACGAGAGAAAGAACATGTGACGAGAGGAGGTCTCCTGTCTCCTCCTCGAGAATCACAATAAGACTCGCATGAATGACGAGAGGAAGTCTCCTCTGAAATCGAGAAGAGTTAGTCTCGACCCTCCTGCACGAGACTAGAGAAGAGTTGCGAGCAGTGACTGAGGTCTACCATAGTCAAGCAGCCATTGGTTGAGGTGTGGAGTTATCCAGAGTGGTCAAGGCTATACCATCTCTGTAGAATATTATCCACAAACCTGCTGTGGGTGAAAACGAGGTTGCGAATAGTTATGGCTTACCTTCTGTGGGCTGCCATATAACGACTGGACCTCTCGCATTCTGAGTTCTTCAGGTCGATGTCTGGTGTGACCTTCGGGATCCCTCCAACCTGAAAATCATGGTTAACTTCTGCTCAAGTGACATGAGAATCTTGATGCTCTGTGTGTGTGTGTATTTCCCATCCTTCCCCTGACCAAGAAGAGTGGCCAATGGAGCTTACAGTTCCAGGGTAGTGGTCGTTTAATACTGCTGGTCTGAGGTCTTCATATCTCAGAGTATTTGCTGCTCTCATTTAGTGACATTATACTTTTTCTTTTTTGTGCATATCCTTTTGGGTCAGTCAGTGATAATGAACTTTGAATAGCAATGGTAGTGACGATGCCTATTAACGTGTCCAACGACATCAGTCGAACGGCCAGCGTCCAAATTTAGTTGCAGACCGGAAGTGCTTCCTGTTAATTATTCGCTCGCTCATTTTTTGGACAATTTTTTTGTCGTTTTTTATACCCATCATATCTCCGTCATTTTGGCAAAGATGTTTAAGAAATTACATGAAATGGTTTTTCACTTCCTATAGATTATAATGATATGAAAATGAAAGCGGCTAAGAATGCCATTGCAAGTTTGACAGCAGATCCATTGGCAGTACTTCATCATGTACATTTCATAGTGGCTGTGTATCTACCGTTCAAACATCAGTTTCCAGGACTTTTACACTCTAAAACTTACTGTACCAGTAGAATGATAGTTGTTGTTTCCATTCATCCAAAAATTAAGTTGTTCTTTTATAACGATTATCGACTATAGATGCTATTTTCATACCATTAAAATTGAGTTTCTCCATGAAAATTAATTAGACTAACTGATGTGAAAGTAATCATTACCCTGGTTAGCTACACAGGCCTCACAAATTTATATGCCTACCATTGCATGTGAGGCCTTAGTTAGCCTTAGCTTATAAAAGGATTGCATCTAGTTCTAGTTCTGCTATGCTGCATCATGCATGGTTACATGATCTACATGTTACTTGTATAATTCTGGCGCACAAGATCCAGCTGCCTGCACTGCTGTAGAATGGTTCACAGAAGGTACACTGTTAGTGGTTTCAACAACTTTAGCTTGAGGTTTGAGGTATGTAAACAAATATAACTGTAGTTGACCAGTTATTATGTACTACATGTATACCAAAAAAATAGCTGAATGAAGTTATTCACCACTTGCATAAGATTGGCAATTTAGAAAGTGGAATCAACAGAAGTGAAAGCTTAGGTAACACCAACTTAGAATACCACCTATAGATAATTATCATAAACATTATAGATAATGAGCCATTCTACCAGAACCAGCAACACCCCTATCCCAGAAGTCACTTCCAGCATTCATCATGGACAGCCATGCAGTCCATGTGTCCTCTGCAAAAAGGGGAACCAATCTAAGTATTTCCACCCTAAATCATGGAAGGACTCACGCATGAAATGTCTTCAGGAATATGAGCCATCTCTAGACATCAAACCTGAAAGCTGCATCTGTCGACCATGTCGAAATGATGTAAGTAGCATCGGTATTGATGACTTCATCCCTAGGTGGAGGAAATCCAATATAAGTACAGTATGCTATGTGCCTGGATGTAACAGTACTGATACTAAAATCACCAAAATTGTTGACAGTGAAACACCACAAACATTTTTCTGTGGTGATTCACCTGAGCAATCAGAGTTTCACTTGGGAGGTACACCTCTTTTGTACTTCTCACTATGGGGAATGGTACAGGCATCTTCACCCATTGCAACACTTGAAATATAAAACATGCAGTAGAAGTATCACTGAAAATAAGAGTCGTTGTTTTCCAGAACCAGCATTGATTGAGACCTTTTTGAAAGAAAATGAAGATTACACCAGCAAAATCCACCCTCAAGATAGACTATGTTATACTTGCTACAAATCATATTTAATCATTATAAAGCATCTAAAAAAAATTGGTGAATAGTACAGATACAGATCTTCATGCATCAATAGAAGAAATCAAAAAGGGACCATCACATGTTACAGATCTACACACTTTGCTTCCAGTGTATCAGCCATACACTTGGGTGAAGCACTGTTAAAACAAACAGCTATGCTACTTCCAAAAGTTTATGCCATCTTTAAAGATACCCTGGTAAAAGTCACCAGTGAACAGGGAATACCGAGTGAAGAACTTCCCAGTCATGCTTGGCTTAGAAGCCAGCTTTCTACACACCTAGACCACCATATGTCTTATCGATGTTCAGTTATGAGATATGGTACACTTCTATATCGATTTGGGAGTGACCTGGTGCATACACTTAGTGTGGCTTTAGGAAGCCAAAGTCATACTGAAAATCCCAGGGAAAATGATTCACTTTCCGAAATTTGTTCCTTGATAAATCTAAAATGCCATGCCCACATCAAGAAGCTTATAGCTCAGGATGCTGAAAGTCCTCATCTCATTGAAAATTTTGAAGTTGATGAATTTATTGATAGCATTGACCCCATTTTATGGAAAGCAGTGTGCATAATAACAAAACCATCATCCACAAAAACAATTAAAAGGGACTCGTCACATGTTCGCAAAGTTCGAAGACTTTTTTGCATATGTACACTTCTTTTTACCATAAATAGTCAATGTTCCTTCCCACTCCACACTCTCATAGCAGATGCTGTAGAGACTTGTGGAGGATCAAACAGATTAATGAGGTTGTTAAACCGCTTTGGTGTGTGTTAGTCCAGAAACACATGCTAGGTACCTTCAGTATAGGAATCAGAAAAGAAAAAGTGAAGGACCCATGGCCGCATTCCCTAATAACACTTTCATGATTGTGTCAGCAGATAACCTAGACTTTATTCATGGTTATGCAAGAGTTTATTGTGGAGAAATTGTACACCACAACCCCATAATCTCAGTAGTCCTACTGACATGAATGTGACTGTCTCAATGACAGACGTCACTAACTCAGAGAATGAGGTACTACCTGATACCCTTTCAAAGAGGCCATGCTTAACATTGTCTCCCAGAAAAACAACTCTAACCTGTTCTCCATGCCCTAAAAAAAAAAGGCATTCAAGGACAGGTATGGAAGGTGGTCCAGGTGATGAAATGAACAGTTTACCCTCAATTGACAGAGTCTCCACTCTAAGGGAAGCATTAGAGCCTAATGTGGATATCACAGCTTTTCAACTAAAAAGCAATGAGAACAAAGCTCACACAGAATTCAAAAAAATGAGCACCAATTATATGATTTTAAAATTTGCTAGCACAACTCATGAAAACACCTTGATCGACTTCACCACTTATTTTTCCTTATCAAACCAAGTACCGCAACCAGAACAGTCAAGTATCATTTTCTTCAATAGTGAGGTAGCTAGCTTAGGGATTTTTTGTTTACACGGCGGACAAAAGCGTCAAAATTTTTTGGGGAGTTTATATGATCATATAGAACAGAAAAAAGACTGGCTGCAAAAATTTTGACTAACAGGTGCGCACGTAGACCACTTTTTATAGCAAAAATGCGAAAATAAACGCGAAAACGCGAAATATTGTATTTTACTGTATTGTTGACTAGGATTCTTCAAAAGTTATAGCTACCAGTATGTTGTTTACTAATTAGATTTCACATGTGCAAGTACAAAGATCAGTACATGACAACCCAGCCTTGACGCATTTGCAAGTGGAAGGTGGCGGGTAGGTATTTGCTCATGAATAATTCATGAGTTAATGAGGCGAGTAGTTGCACCGACTATGAGATGCTACAGTTGAAAACTACAGTTTAATACTGACTAACACTTCCTACTCTACAACTGAGGGCAGACCAGACACTTGAGATCACTACCGTTGCAGAGAAACTCAACCACTAAGCAGCCATACCTCGATCGATTTTTTGACGTCAATTTTCTCAAACTGCAGCCATGTGCTGACCGTATTTTGTACTTTTTCTTATTATATGAACCAGTGGGCAGGGCCAGACGGAGAGATTTTGAAAAGAAGCCACTGTATGCGAGAGCTATGGCCCATCGATCGTTCGATCGACGGCTAAAAGCGATCAAAATTCAAGAGTGTTGGCTTTTCTGGCTAAAATCTCTCCGTGCCGCCCTGCATCTTGGTTTATACAACTGGAATAAGCACAAAAGACAGTCATCACAAGCCTGTAGTTCGAGAAAATTGACGTCAAAAAATCGATCGAGGTATGGCTGCTTAGGGGTTGAGTTTCTCTGCAACGGTAGTGTTCTCGAGTGTCTGGTTTGCCCTCAGATGTAGAGTAGGAAGTGCTAGTCAGTATGAAACTGTAGTTTTCAACTATACCATCTCATAGTCGGTGCAACTACTCGCCTCATTAACTCATGAATTATTCATGAGCAAACGCATACCCGCCGCCTCTTGCCTTCACTGCAAGCTCTTGCCGCTTCAGGGATGGTCATCCAGACAGGCACCCAGCCATGATCCTTGTCTTTTGTCCACCCCCATCCTTCTGGTGAAGGAACATTCTGAAGACATTGATGGTTGGTGGTCCAAATACTGCTCTGGAAACTGCTCGCTTCACATGTTGAAGTAGGGCATCCTAAAAGAGAAAGAAGAGTGAATGCATGTGGTGTTAGTGCAGCTTTATAAGAAGGTACCTTTGTTGGTGGTAAGTATTCTAAACTTTTGTTCTTTTTACAAAATAGTTCTAGCCATGCTTCATTAACAGATTCAAGGACACTAGTTTTGTCATAAAGTAGAACAGTGAATCTCTCCAGCAGAAGGAAAAATGGTGATGTAGTATCCACTTGAGCATAACTATTCTCAAGCATGAAGATAAAAGCTTCGTTGACCTCTGGATAAGCATTCCATATAGCCCATGCTGTTTTCTTGGTTCTTCCAAAAAAAGATGATGTGGTATCACATCCTGTGAATGCATGAAAGGGTGGGAGACAACGGGATTGTTCTCTCCCTAAATGAGCACAAATAGTGTTGATGCTGTAGTAGCAGAAATGTTTCCCTGTTCCAAAGGCTACCCATAGCTCCGCATTAGGGTAGTCATCAACCATATTGTGAAACTCGCCAATCAGAATAACCACTACATCAGTATCCACTGTACGGATCATGATTTTCCTGGAACCACTCGCCAATGAGTCATACACATGAAGCATGATGCAGGTATTTGCTTCCTCATAGTCCGAATTAGTCATCTGCCGCTCACTACCGATGCAGAGCACTTGATCATCTATAGGAAATTAAGCATCAATGAATGCATGCATGCATACATATCTGTACATACCTGATGTGATGTAAACTGTTTTGTGTACAGGGATATTAACACTGGCCACCCTTTCTGTGAGGAATGAAAATAGTTCAGTCTTATTCCAAGAGTCACGCAGAAAGTCATCCCTCTTCTTAGGGATCTTGGTTTGTGAAGATACCTTAGTTCTCACCCCACTCCCTCTGTGCTCCCTAGTCAAACCTTTGATGCTGTTTGCAAAGTATCGATCCCAAACTAAGTCAATTCTACATGCATCCGCCAACTATTGCTTGAGAAAGGGTACGAAAACTTGGTCAGCATAGTCTGCAAAGGTATTGGTAGTGTTTGAGGACAAAAAGTGTACCACGGCAGCACCATCAAATATCTTGCAATCGAAAAGAGGATGGGAAGGTTGATCACTGGAGTCTAAACATGTTAGAAGAACTGACTTTTGTCCAAGCCGTATCTTACCATACATACATACATACATACATACGTACATACATACATAGAGTACATACATACATACATACATTACATGCAAAAAATGAAAATCATCTGGCTGCTGCTGAGCGGTCACGTGCACCTGGTCAAGCCAGGATACCTGTGCACTAAGCAGGCACTACAAGCCAGTGCTGGCAACCTCCTAGAGCTTGGGCTAGGAACTTGCAGAAGGATTGACTATCTCTTCTCAGCAAGTTTCAAGCAGCAAACACAAAGCCTTATTGATACACTCAATGACTTTGATAATCCTTTTGAGGATGACTGTCCTGAGCTTCTTGTATTGAACACCCGTGTATGTGCTGATGACTCCGTTGTTGAAACTGTGCGGTCCCTTGAAGCTCTAGGAATCACGAAGTATCAGGAATATAAAAAGGAAGTGATCACAGATAGAATGAAGTCCATTCATGATGCAGTAAAGAAAAACTTTCTGGCATTATTTAGCTATACGAAGTGGCAACTGGGACCTAAGAATGGCAGCTATCAAACAGATGGCAGCACTTTTTACAGCCTTTGATAGGCATAACTATCAAAAGCTAATCCCTCAACATCTACTTGACATGCTTATAATTCCTAAAGAGGTCCTTTCTAATCTGAAACAAGGAGGCTTTTCAGTAAGTATCCTTGGCAGGCCTTGTCATTCTCTTGGAATAGATGAGGCACACGAGATGTGCATTAATCGGGAATGTAAGGAGTTCGTAACCAAACCATCAGCAGATTACATCAATCCAACTGCACTTTTCCTTCCTACCGTTGAAGTGTGAGCAGTTGGATGCTTTTCTATCTAGGAGAGATGTTCCTGCGGTTCTGCCCACTGCGCGCGCGTAATGCGTCATCGTGACACATGAATTGTGTGTGTGTTGCTGTTGTTTTTTTGTTTTGTTTTTGTTTTTTTTGTTTTTTTGGCAGAAAGAGAGAACAGTGCAAGAAGATCATGAAAGGACAAAACTTAAGGTAGGCGGGGACGAACTTTCAATTGGGAAGGATAACTTTGGAATGGAAGCAGCTATGATCAAGCAGCAAAGTTCAAAAAGAAGCTGAACTCTCCATCTATCAAGGCCCCAAGCGTTATTATTTTAGTACTTACTCTTGTGAAGTTATCGGGCAAAATTCATAACTAGTATAAAATCGCGGTTTGGGGTAACTCCGGACACTACTGGTAGAAATCTCTGATAGAGCTAGCTAGCATGAAAAATTTTAGAGAGAGATGACCTTGGTTTATCTGATACACATCCTGCGCTCTGTTGATGTTCAACAACCAGGCCCCACGAAACACTTATTATCAGCTGTTTAATGACGTAATCGTTATTTGTATAAAAAGTAACGTTGTATACGCGCTATAATGGAACTTCCGGTCTCTGGTGTCGTCGATGTCATGAATATTGAGTGATGATATTGATATTTCGTCATGGAACGTTTTATGCCACCTTATATTAAAGTGAGCTAGATAGTATTAATAGATAGGAAGCAGTCTACTGTATGGAGGTTTCTGACTTAGGCAATTCGACAGCGAGCAACCTCACGACGTCCCGCGATTGGCGGATCAGCGAAGATGTAGTGGGACCAGCAGTTGCAGCTCTCACTGCAGTGATCTTCCTCCTCTCTCTGATAGCAAACCTCTTCATCTGCATCCACACACTTATCCATGGAAGAACCACTCTTAGAAATGGCGCCACACTCCTTCTTTTCAATCTTTCTGTCAGCAACTTGGTTGTAACAATCTTCTACTTGCCCTTCATCACGGTCTCCTTTGCAGCACAAGAATGGATCATAGGAGTAACCGATGGAGCCAGAAATGTAACTTGCTATATTGCTGGACTTGCATTGACAATTACAGCAGCCTCTTCCCTGCATATCATTGCTGCCATTTCCTTCGACCGATGTCTCTTTATTACTAAACCTCATCTTCATAAGAAGATCATGACTTGGAAAACTGCTCTTGGGATAGTTATCTTCATCTGGGTAAGTGAGTAGCCTCGTACCCAGGCTCTAAATTATGAGCCTGGGTATGAGGCTAGGTAAGTGAGTAGACTGGAACCTCAATGATGAAGGGCACTCTGAAATAACAAACTGGGACACTCTGAAATAACACAAACTGGACAATATCCCTTCTGGAAGTTATATAAATAAGTAGCTATTTTTCTAGCCTAGACAGCACACCTTGAATCGGTATTTTGAGCCTTGTTGAGCCTTACATGTTACTGCACCCCTTAAATAGCAGTCATAATACTACAGAGATTGTACAATGATTATGTCAAATGCGTCTGTTTCCAAGTTATTTAACAACCAGCTTAGGACTGGTCCTGAACTGAGTTCTTTTTCCAATCAAAACCAATTCCCTAGCTCAGTCACCCTGTATAAACAAGGGTCAAAAACCACAATGACCTTCCTTTTGCAACTGTTTGTGCTTCTTTTATATCTGTTCCTTACAAATCAATAAACCTAGCTATGGTTATTTCTCAGGGACGAATGCCCTAAGTGGTACTTTGAAATATCACTTCTCAGACACATGAATTACTTTTGGTTTCAAATTCTTGTCTTGACTCATGCAGCACAGTTAATATGCCTGTCCCACTCTTTGTATGTTGCAGGCATACGCACTTCTTTTAAATCTCCTCAGTATTGTCATCGAAACCAGTACCGATGGAGGAACCCAACTCAGCAACCCAAGTGTGATTTGCATCCCGATAGAGATCATCTCCCAAGGATTTACCATTGGAATCAACATCATAGTGCTGATTCCATTCCTAATGATCATTATTACATCGGTTTGGACCTTTATCTTCACCAGGATGTACTTGGGAAAGGACTTAAGAAGAAAAACGAAAACTCTTACAAGAGAGGACGTGAAAATCCAGAAAAGTGTTTACAACGTGAGAGTCCGTAAACTCTTCGGTATCTTCACGGCTTTATTCTTCTTCAACTTTATCTCTGTCACTCCATTCTTCATTTCTCTTATAGTTCTTTTGGCAACTGGAAATGTGTCCCCTAAGGTACTGACAGCTGTTTTAATTCTCTATCTGCTGAGTAACGTCTCGAATCCTTTAATTCAATCCTACTTCAGAAAAGATTTGAAAGACTCGATCGTTAAATACACGAAGATGTTTTGTTACAACTTCAAAGAAGAGAGTAATACTGCAAGGAGTAGTCATCATGTGTCCAATAGCAATTCATTTTCACAAAGCAGATCTTGCAATGCACCTGGAGGTGTAGCTGTTAGAGGGAACAGTGGTGATGTCATTGGGAGAGATAGAGGGAGTGGTGATGATGTCATTGGGAGAGATAGAGGGAGCGGTGATGATGTCATTGGGAGAGATAGAGGCAGCAGTGATGATGCCATTGCTCCAGGGAATGATAGAGAAAATAATGGTGAAGTTATTTCTCCTCTCCAGGATCGATAAAGTGAAGGAGAGTGACATGAAGGTTGAATGAACTTGACACAGTCAAGCATTAGAACATCTGAGTTCCATGTCATACCACATAAAAATAGAATGCAATTGTAATTTTTCTTGCAAAATCAATGTTATTAGCTACAGTATAATCATGTGTTCACCAACGACTATGAAGTATCATGAAATAGACTCTCACGCCAAATGAGTATCACCAGTTTCTGTCGACACCCACCTAATATACCACATCAGATATAACAACACAGGTGCAGTACAGCAAACTGCATATGTGTAGGTGATTGAATGCACATGTGCAACAGAAGTGTTGGAAGCAAGATTCAATTGGTCATGCCCAAAATTGAAATATAACCCCCCAAACTACTGAAACTCTACAATTTGCTATACTCAAGCATCTCTTATGACAGCCATTGTCTTTAACCCTTACTTTCCCGATAATATAAGTCACACCTGGGCCCAACTGACCTGACCTGTTCCACTGCCTATGTGCAATAGGTGATTGAGTACACAGACTGCACATGATTCTGAAGTATACTGGTGCATACTTACGTACTAGTAGGGAGATCTAATACTGATGAGATCTTTTGGCATGCACTTCATCAGTACTGGCTGCTCACAAAGAATGTGTTTATGGTAAACATCACAACACAACAGAGACATGTAAAATGAATTAGTAACATGTTTTTTTTTCCAGATAGCATTATAATTGTATAGTGTTCCTGTAATGCAGTGCCATACCCAGACAGAGCAGGGCCCCTGTATCAATGAGAGTTTTGGAGCGATATATTGGCCTCCCATCAATTGTATTACACTACACTAAATCACATGACTCACATGTGGTGAGTCACATGACCAGTTAATTAACCAAGGAGTTATAGTAAAGAGAAGCATATAAGTGTAACATGCCATTTGCATTCACTTGATCCCTTGATCGGTCACTATGATAATTCTGCTCTAACTTTCTCAATTCTTGACCAGCAGAGAGCTGATCACCCACCCTACGAGCTGGTTTAAGAGATCTGAAATTTGGTAAAGAATTGAGAAAGTTATAACAGTTATAATGAATGATCAAGGGGATTGAGTGAATGCATTAATCCCATGCAGTACATGTAATTTGAAATCATGATGAGTGACTCAACAACATAATAGTAATTATGGTGACATGGAAATAAAGCAGGTGTATAATATGATTGTGCAATGACACACAAAAAAATAATGTGTACTACAAAAAAAAACTCGTAGCTATAAACAAGAGGCTCTTGTTGGTCATTTCTTGTTAATTTTCTTTTTTTTTTCTTCTTTTTTTTCCCTGGAGATGCAACTTTTTAAAAAGATAATATTGGTACGTAGGTAGGCAGAGGAGGCTGACGAATGGATGCTGGTGGGGGGAGGGCTCAGTCACCACTCTTGTAGCTCTTCACTTCAGAGTATATTAATTCTAAGGTACAGTAGTCGTGGAAACATGTACGTAACATATATATTTTTATAACCAATTCATAACCAAGTGGTTGACGAGGAACCTGAACTAAACATAGGCTTATAACAGGCCCCCCAGGACCAACGGCTCTATTATTACACCACCATAATTATTAATTTATAATATATATATATATATATATTTTTTTTTTTTTTTTTTTTTTTTTTACAGTGGAACTTCTGATAAAGAACACTCTAAAAGACGACTAACTTCTCAATGAAGGACTTGCAACCTCCTTTACAAAGGACAAAAAAAGGCTGGGTTCCGAGTACAGAGCCATGCATGCACCATGCTTAAAAGCAATCTCACTTTTCCA